>CM077090.1:14927973-15527973 GCA_039513925.1 Platanthera zijinensis
AAGTTATAGATTCAATTGAGCACAAGTCCCCCCACAATTACCATTTTATATTTCTGATAATAAAGGTCATGTAACGAATAATAATCACAAAATACGGGGGTTTCCGTGTGAGGGGAGATCCAAAGTTCCCGGAAGTAGGGGTTGCTATCTGATGCAGAAATAGGGTTGGGAAAACTGTGGGGGGGGGGGACTAGATGTTGGATGCTGAATCAGGAGGTTATGTTTCAGTATGGGGTGGGGAACTAAGGATTGTTGGGAATCAGGATGTGAGGGACTATACGAATTGGCAGGCTGCTCCAGAAAATGGCTACAGGATTCCTAAATTGGACTTTACCGTGGGTGGATTGTTGTAAGGGATGAATCAGGATTATAGGAATTAACCAGCTACTCCAGATGTTGGTTACGGGATTCCTTCGCTTGGGATTTTAACCTCCTGGGAGGGATTTTTGCTTCAGATGTTGGTTACGGGAGTCTGGCTTGGGATTTTGATATCCTGGGAGGAAAAACAGTAAGTTAGGGGCGGATCTGGGTTTACTGGGTGGAAAACAGCAAGGGTGTGAGTGGCGGCTTATGACTTAGGGAGGGGAAAATGAGGGTTAGGGTTAGAAGATACCTTGGGGAGGAATATAACCACCTAGGAGTCATCACCTAGGGCTCCACGGAGTTGGCACCGTAGGGGGGTTGCTGGAATCCGGAATTTCTAATCTCCAAATTCTGCTAGAGCCTCTAAGAAGCCCCCATGCCTCTTATTTATAATAAAACATAATTAGAGCACCCCAACATCAGCGACTATGATTGGATGAGGATGCAGAGAGTCCGATTACACTAAATAAAACTGAAACACAACAATATAATATATGAAAATGTAGGTAAACAACGAGCCCGACTCATCCGTGGAGTCGGATCGTTGATCCGGAGATGTCATATATGATAGATGGCCAATTGTCCCCAAATGGGCCCAAAACTCGCCCTCCGCCGCAGGTCTCCGTTCTGCATCAATTAGTGTTTTCCTTAGGGCGCACACACACCTTCTACATCCGTCCTACGCCAGCTATCTGTAATGACTCATTTCTCTTTAGGCATTGGTTAGGACTTCAGTACAGTACAATTGTGAAATCTCTCTTTTCATGCCAAAGGAGGAATCCTCTTCTTCTTGGTAACAAGTTACAGAATAATCACAGCCCCTCAATCTTCGAGGAGGTTGAAAGTGAACCAAGTTTTTGGAACAACTCTTTAAATCCTGGATAATAGTTACTAATACTGGAACTTGATGGATGCACTGTGTTTTTGGTTTCAACGTGAGTTAAGCACCAACTCTATGCATGTTGTCCCGTAATTTGAAATTTTGAATTATATCTCTATGTTAAATAGTCAAATTAACTGTGTTTTTGAATAATAATAATAAGCTAAAACTGCCCTGAAATAACCGCCTCAAAACGCCTGATTGTTGAACCCAACCAATTAGTTTAGGTACGGTTTGGAGAATAAAATAACCTATCCTTTTCGGTTTGATTTCGGTTTTGAATTAAACCGAACCATTAGCACCCCCCTTTTTTAGTAGTTTAAGTGCTCTTTTTAGGGAACATATCATGTAAGGACAAGAATTAGTTGAGTCTTTTCTTGTCCTATATTATGAGATTATGGTAGCTCTCTTCTTCCGAGACACCCAACTTAGGCGAACCTTTTGACGTGTTATGGCTTGACCCATAAAAACTTGGCATTAGAGACTCTCCCTCCACCTACGTCAACGTTGCGTCATCCTCTCAACCCTCCACATTCCGCTGCCCACCAAATCCCTTCCACCCATTGCTGATTCTACCAGTGCAAATTGATTCCTCTGCAAACCCCCAAAAAAGAAGAGAGAGCCAAGCTCAGGGCACTCGGTCCTCCTACTCGTCCACAGCCATGCAGATCTTTTTTCCAACATCTGAATTTGAAGCACTTGCATATTTCAAAAACTTTAAATTACTGGTTGAAAACAATTGCAAAATCGATTAAGAAGCTCAGAATGGACAGATGAGGAGAATTCACCTCATTTTGTGAGAATCATGGTATCAAAAGGGAGTTACACAGTTAGCACTTAGCAGAACACTTGCAGCAGGTGGCACTAGAAAGACAAAATTGGCTATTTTAGAGATGACAATAGTATGCTGCATACTAATAGGGGCACATGAGAATTTTTGGATGTTTTGCCTACTCACCTATCCCCAGCAAAAAAATAAATAAGAAAAATAAGATGACATAAGTCAAAAATACTTTTTGTGGGTGGGTGGGGGGGGGGGGGGGTGGGGGGGGGGGGGGGGGGGGGTATATTAAGGAATCCAAAGGCTACAAAGTACAAACTATATAGTCCAAAATCAAAGAAACTTATTCGCTCGGGATACATCATTTTTGATGGGGGCATCAGAAAATGAGCAAGTTCATTAACTACCTGATGCAATGGTTGAACACATTGAGACTGACCACAATGGAGGTTCCATCCAAACTGCTCTGCGAGATGATACTCCAGAGCTTCAGGTTTACTATGACTCAGAAGCTTCAAGCTTTGACTCATCAACACCCAAGAGATACAAGCCTCTATAAGACATCTATCAAAGCTGTGACGTAACTTTCTTCTCAAATAAACCAACAGCTATGAAGAAACCGGCACCGACAAACACTGTAAAGCTGCAACGTTTGAAGAAATGAAGATGCTCGAGAAGAATGACATGTCAGTTAGCAGAGAAGCCACAAGACAGCCATAATTGGCCTTAAATGGATATATAAAATAAAACTCAATGAATGCGACGACAACACAAATACTTAAAGATCGACTCATCGCGAAAGAGTATTCACAGATGTCCGAGAGAGACTTTGAATAAACCTATCCGCCTATTACCCGAATGGAAACCATCAGGACTATATTATCCTTTATGGTTCAAAATTAATTGCCCATATACTAGCTAGACGTAAAGTCTTCATTTCTAAATGGAGAAATAATCGAAGAAGTGTATGTAGAGTAGCCAAAAGGCTATGAAATACCGAACAAAGAAATTTGTTTTGATTGCGTAACGCACTATATGGATTAAACAAAACTCCCCGAGCATGGAACCAAGGTCGCGGATGTCGGATGTCGAACTTATGTTGATTTGAGTTTTTTATGTCAGATGTCGGATTGCGGGATATATATCAGAAACATTTCAAAATATCGGATTGTAATTTTATAATTATATATATATCATAATATCAACATATATCAGAGACCATTAGAGGCACCTGTTAGGTGTTGTAAGAGTTTAGCTACTAAGCATGTTAAATGGGGGAGGGGTAGACCAAGACTTTGAATGAAACTATAAGAAAAGACATGATGTACTTGGGCATTAGTGAAATTATGACTAAAGATAGGGCACAGTGGCGATAAATGATTCATATAGCCGACTCCATTATAGTGGGATAAAAGCTTAAGTGTTGTTGTTGTAACTAGATAGTAATTATTTTGTCTAATTAAGTGTAAACTAAAATTCATATGAAAAATTTAAACTTCTAACAAGAGTCTAATCAATTTATAATAAATAATAAATGTTACATACTTTCAATCAATAATACGTCACAAAATCATATTAAAATAGAAAATATAGTCGTACCTCAACTTATTAGCAAAATATGAGTGTTCCACAAAATCTGCTACTCTAATATAAATCTATAATATTGTTTTTCTAAAATCAATGAACAAATATTTGAGTAAGAACTATATTAAAAATTAATGAACATGATAAAAGAATCAACTAAATACAACTCACGTAAGTAACATCATGATTCTTGATCTGTTGGGTAGTCCATGGAAGTGTAAAACATTAGTGCATCAACAATGTCCTCAAAATTATCATCCTCCTCCCTCTCTGACGTAGGCCATTTTCATTTCGCCTTTTTCATACATGCATGTTTTAAAGCCGGACTTGCACTCCTCCTAAAATCCACATCAGCATCGACATTGTCACCAATTTGTGCCCAAGTCAAACCTTCTCCAGGAAACACTTTGTCATCATCATCATCTACAACATCATCAATAGGAGGATCTGCTAACCACTCAGCAACTTTTCCTTCGTCAATACTCTTTGCAGACAATGAGTCTCGATATGGATCAGAATATTTAGATTTCAACTTAGAATTGAATTTCACATATGCAAGATCATTCAATCTTTTGTTTTCTAGTTTATTCCTCTTCTTGTAATGAATTTAAATATAATAAAAACATATTAATCATACAGCTCAAAATTATAGTTGTAGCCTACAACTCAAGATAATAGATAAATAAGTAACATATTAATCATAGATCAATAGGTACTAGACTACTCTACAAGAACATTAGATACTAACTAGTAAGATACTTGTTTGCCCGCATCACTATCAAATAATTTGGTAGCATCCCGCTTTGTTGATGTAAACATCTCCCGCAAATTCCTCTTCTTCTCATGGATGCTCTGTAACAAAAGAAATGTTGTAGCAAATCTTGTCACAACAGGGTGCACAAGATCACGAGACTTCAAGTATTTTGTAGTCATCCCAAACATTTCAAGGGAAATAGTATGACCATATATAAACACTGACAATTGACGTCACATTGCAGTTACATTTTTTATTTTCTTTAATCTAGCAATATCCTGGAGAAGTAAATTTATTGTGTGTGAAGCGCATGAAGTCCAAAAGAGCCTTGGTATCTTAAAACCATCAACTTTGATGCCGCCATGTTATTGGACGCATTATCTGTCACAATTTGTATTATATTCTTCTCTCTTGGATAAGACATGGTTGATGCCGCCACGCTCTCTTGGACGCATTATCTGTCACAACTTGTATTATATTCTCCTCTCTTTGACGCATTATCTGTCACCGACCTTAATGTCGCCATGCTCAATAATATTCTCCATTATTTCATATTCCAAAATAATCTTCTGTTTTGTCATTACTATGATATCACAATTTTCCATTATTCAATAAGACATGCTCAATGTAAACTACGGTAGCAAGCAAGTAGTTTAGATATGGTATCACAAAAAATCTTCATCATTTGTTGCAAAACTAATGCTGAAACCTAAGTGTATTTTGAATATTGTTTTCACATTATATGTTGCAATGAAAAACAACGAAATCCACAATGCCACAATCATATATTCGTCAAATGCAGAAGTAGAGGAAGAGAGGATTAAGAATAAAGAAATAGTGGAAGAGGGGAGAGAGAAATAGAGGAAGAGAGAAATAAAGAAAGGAAGAGAGTAATAACAGTCACAATGCCACAACCACAACAGCCATAGGCCTGCAAGTTCCACAACACAGTCATATATTCGGCAAAGACAGAAGTAGAGGAAGAAAGAAATATAGGATTAGGAATAGAGGAAGAGAGAAATAGAGGAAGGAAGAGAGGAAGAGAGTAATAGCAGCCACATTGCCACTGCCACAATAACCACAATGCCATAGACCCACAAGGTCCACAACACATTCATATATTCGACAAAGACAAAAGTAGAGGTAGAGAGAAATTAAGAGAGGAAAATGAAGTGAGAAATTGACAAAGGAAGAGAGGACGAGAGTAACAACATCCACAATAGCACAACAGCCACAATGCCACAACACTAGAGCATCCACAATGCCACAACAGCTACAAAAACCACAAAAAGACAAAAAAACATGTTCATACTCGATCCATTGCAGCTAGCCGACCATAGATATCATGAAAGGCCACATAAACCAGGAAGCTAATAACTTTAAAACAAAACTCACCGCGTCGAGGGGATGAACCACAGAGGATGAGAGGAGATTAAGAAATGTGTCGAGAATCAGTGCCGAGAAGAAGACACGGAAGACAACAGCTCAGCTACCAGAGCAAACACCAAAGAACAAAAAAACTAAAGCCCAGATGCGAGAATCACCAAGGAACCACAAAACTAGCCGAGAGAGGAAGAAGATTGCGAGAGTCGAAGGAGCGTCGAATCGCAGCTATTAGATAGGGCAAACCGCAAGCATAAAATGAGGAGTCGAAGAGAGCGGTAATGAAATAAGTCTCGCTTAAATTATAAGTTACAACTATAAAAGTATAAAGTGTAAATATAAATAATTAAGTATTAGCTAATTAAGCCGCTGGAACGCAATTTGCCGCAATATTGGGCTGCCATTTGCGGTTTCGCCCGACATGGAGCCCGCCGTACTAGAAAATGCCAGAAATATTAAATGTGGCGAAAACATGTTTATTCCTTCTCAAAAATGACATTCCGGATATGTCGGCCGACATCTACAAGCTTGCATGGAACACAAACATAGACAAATATCTCATCTCAAAGCAATTCACTAAAATCCCAACTGAGCCTTCCCTATATATCAAAAGAACCACATAAAAGGCTGTGCACATAGTATGCATTTATGTTTATGATCTTCATCACTAGGACCAACGCATTGATCACATAATTTAGAAATGAAATGAAACATGTCTATGAAATTATAGACCTGGGCAAGGTTGTCAGGATCGAGATTCTAGATGAGATCGTTTTGAGGTAGGATCGGATCAGATTGTAAGGTCGGATCGAGGATCGCTTTACAAAATCAGGATCGTAGGATCGTAAAATCCTATGATCCATATCTCGATCCTGACAACCTTGGACCTGGGTCTAATGATATTCTTTCCGGGGATGCCAGATTAGACAAAAACCAGAAAAAAAATTTTATCATAAAAAATATGCTTCAGACTTTTTTTTTAAAAAAAATCTTAATGCATGGCCACAATCCAACTATATAACTCCCATGGCCACAAATGAAAAATTATGCAAAGAAGATTGAGAAAATAAAATAGATGGAGAAAGTTACTATAACCTAGTTGGATTTTTGATCTCTCTCACCAACACTAGCTCGGATTTGGAAAACTCAGTAAGGATACTTACTATCTAGATTTATGAGTAATCCTTGTCAAAAACGTCTCAAGGCAGCTAAAATGGTATACCATGTAACGATCTCATACCTTTCAATCAATTAGGACCGTCTGATCTGGTTATAATAGTAGGGTGTCCTAAACTTATAAATTTAAAATAGCTCCTACCCTACAACGTGAAGTTACAAATATACCCTTTCTAAGTTCGAAAAATACAGTGAATCCCACAAACTAAGCCGCCCTCTCCTATTATTTAAACTTGGAAAACACAGTGAATCTTCCCACGATGCGGGACTAAAAAAAACAAAAAAAGATTTTAAAAAATCCCACGTCACCGCCCTGCCCTTGAGATTAGATGTTGACATCAACGATGTTATGAGTGAAAGTTTTTTGTCCGTCCGATGTGGAAGAAATTATTGATCATGTTTTTTATCATGGTATTATTTAGCCCGCAGCTAGGGCCGGGCGAAGCCCTCAGCCGCAGCCCAAGTACTGTCGCGCAGGGCACGGGGGGTCCCCCGTGCACGGTCACTTGTATAAAGAAGAAGAAAGCATATATCTGTAGGGCTACAAGGACTCCAACTGAGGTGGAAGCCTGGATGATCCACGAAGCAAGGAGGGTTTTATCTTATTTACTGGAAGTAAGCTCATTTCATGGGTATCCTAGGCCAAGGCTGAATACATGTGGCTTTACCATTTTTTCAATGCACGCCCGTAGTTCAGCTTTTCGACCGATTCGCCCAGGAATATTTTGGTTGCTTTGGCGGATCGCTTACTAGTAGGTTGGATCGGATGTCAACCTTTGTTATTAAAGGCGTGCCTCAAGCGCGCCTAAGGCTCCGTGCTCACCAAGCTCAGAGGTTTGCGCCTCCGTGCGGCTTATTTGCGTCTTTAGAATATAAAAGGCACATCTGAGTGAGATTTTTGTTGTAATTTTTCTTCTTCAAAATTTAAGAAAAAAATAATGTAAGAATTCAAAATTTTTTTTATTGATTTAGTGTTGGTGAAAGATAATTGTGCGTTGAGACTTAGATAGGATGCAAGTGACCACATTGATTCTATTTTTTAAGAGATATAAACGATGATAATGAATGATTTGATCGAGAAGTTGAAATGATGTTTGATGATAATTATTTAAAATGGATGTGGTTGCGCCTTGCCTTCGTCAGGCGCGCTCCTGCGTCTTGAGGCTTGCGCCTAGGCTCCAAGATCCCTTTACGCCTTGGTGCGTCTTGCACCTTTAATAACTAAGATGTCAACCTGTGGAGGCACTCTTTATTACTATTGGACAAATTTCTTCTTGTTCCAAAATCTTACATGGATGAGCAAGTTTGATCAGTTCACACTTGATAAATGAAAAATTATGACACCAATCCTTTTTTCATTGACAAGTGAGTCTTACACCATTCATTTACTCTGGATGAGTGATCAGGCTTTTTGATATACTGAGGGAAAAATACAAAGACTATAGGATAGGGTGGTATGGCTCAACTTTCCCGTCTGGGGGGCTGACCGCGGAAGGTCGGAAGCTGTATGCCTACTCTAGAGTTTGAATCTTCCTCCCCCAACTAACTAGGACACGAGACATTAGGTCGTCAATCCATTTAGATTAGCAACCTCATACTAGTACCTTTGTCCCTAAGATAAGCAGCATTCGAGGCTAAGTGGCTCAGAAGATTACTTAAAGAACTCGATATGGAAGCAAGTTGTGATGCGGAGCATAGACGAGCACTTGCAGTGGATGTCGAGTTTTGGGCCTATTCGGGGCTGATTTGGCGACTTACCATATATGGTGTGCCCGGATCAACGATCGGATTCCGCGGTTGCGTCCGGCACGTCGCCGCGAGTCAAAAATATATATTAGTTTATTTTTTTTGAGTTTATTTTCATGTATTTAGTGGCCGATCCCACCGGTCAATCATAGATGTTGATGGTGAAGTCTTAATTTGTTCTCTTCTTATAAATATTGGTCTAAGTGGCTGAACCAAGGCATTGCAGGTTTTGGAGAAAGAAATTTCCGGAACTACACGATCACCCCTCGGTGTCGATGTCGTGGAACCCTAGGTGACGACTCCTAGGTGCTCAAACTCCTCCCCAAGATACCACCTACTCATACCCTCCTTTTCCCCACCACAAAACCCTCTTCCACCGCCCATAAACTCCCCCATCTCCCGCTGAATCTGCGGCTCCAGCAAGCTCTAAAACAGCCGAATTGGCTGTTTTACTAGCACTATTCAAAAATACAAATTACTGTTCATTTATCAAGTTTTATTAACTCTTTAACCAGCTGTTGTCGCCCCTCCCCTCAACCTCCGGGCCCTCCTCTGTCAAACCTGGATTCGGCCACCTCTGGTCTCTCCTCCAACAGCACTACCCGTCGGCCTCCTGTCAAGCCGCCGGCCTCCCTGCTCCAACTCCACCCCCTCCATCACTCCTCCCCTTCGTGGATCCACCTCCAAACAACCCCAATTTCCAGATCTGGAAATTTCATGCCCCGATCCGCTATTTCTATCACCCGTCCAACACTCCCTAACCCCGATCCGTTACTACATCATCTGATCTACCCACCCCAGCCCGGACCTCCACCTACGTGGCCGGATCTATCTATTTCCGGTCCATTTTTCATCTTCCACCGCCGAGGACAACCACCTCCACTATTTCCACGCCGCCGGTTCCACTCTCAATCGCCGATCCACGCATCCGGCTCTGGAATCTTCATTGTCTTGGTCATACTACTATTTAGTGAGTATTGTTGTATTAGATTATTATTTTCAGCATATTTATATTGAATTGAATCTTATACTTGTTTTGAATATCTTGCATGATAGTGTTTTTTGTTTGGATAAATATTGTGATTTGCAGGATTTTATTCGCCGTGCGCTCTAGCTTTTGCCCTTCACGCGGGGAAAGCCTAAGCCTGTTTCGCCCTAATTAATTATCGTGCCTTGCTCTGAATTTGTTAGCGTGAGATGTTTTAAATTTATTATTTAACTGTGACTTAACTGTCAGATTTGTATTGCATGTAGGATTAAGTCGCAGATTACAACACATTTGCAACGGCCCTCTCACAGAAACCAACATATCACAGCAAAAGCAAACATACAGACCTTCACTATCACTTTTTGTAAGAGAGCAAATTGATAAAGACGAAATACAGCTGGAATATTGTGCTTAAGCCGGCCGGATCAGATGTGCTCGCCAACCCGCTAGGAAGAAGCTGCAGATTCATGGGGTTTAGAAGCAAGATGAGAGCATGCGGCCTACAAGATTAAGGAGTGGAGAGCTCAGAAGTCGACAGAGCATCAAAATTATTGTAACCGATAATATATATATAATTTTTCTCCGGTGGGCCGTGAGTGGTGGATGCGGCGTCGAGATGGTGGATTGCGTGGAAGTGGGCAAAGCCCTTTTATGCGGTCGAAGACCACCCAAAGCATCAAGCACAGACGAAGCCCGTGCGCAGGCGGACGAAGCCCGTGCGCAGGAGGACGAAGCCCGTGCGCAGGCGGACGAAGCCCGCCTGATGCGGTCGAAGGCCGCCCGAGAGCATCGAGCACGGGTGTAACCAGTGCAAAGATGCTCGTATTATTAATATATAATATAAATATAAATTAAAAATAATATTATTTATTATAAATAATAATTATATATATATACACACACATAACTGACATATAGTTACTGTAGAACTAAAAAGTTCCCTTATATAGTATATATATATGAGGATGTATCTGGTGCGGGCGTATGTGACTTCAAATTGAAAAGTGATAAACATGAAAGTTGTAGAAATCGTCGATACGAATAAATTTTATGTTGAACACTTTTCGATTTGAAGTTGTCTTGACCTTTTATCTGGGGATCGAAATCTGGGGCGGCGAGAGTGCTACTGTAGCACTCTCGCCGCCCCAGATTTCGATCCCCAAATCGAAGATCAAAACAGCTCCAAATCAAAAAATGTTCAACATGAAAGTTGTTCGTATCGACGATATCTACAACTTTCATTTTGATCAATTTTCGATTTGAAATCATCTTGACTCCCAAATTGCCTTGTCCGTACGCTTGCACTGTAGCCTTGCCCGCATATTATATCTACCCTCTATATATATATATACCCTCTCTCTCTCTCTCTCTCTCTCTCTCTATATATATATATATATAAAGCAAGGAATAATTATCAAAACTTGCCCTCGAAGTTAGCATAATTACAGATTGCACCCTCTTATTATTGAAATTACAGAAATCTCCTCTGAATATTACAAAACATAACATTTATCTCCCTTGAAGTTCACACTTCATTACATTCAGGTACAAAATATCCTCCCCTGAAAATGTACTCCAAAGTTTATGTAATGTGAACTCTATGCGAGATAAATGTAATGTTTTGTAACATTCAGCGGAGATTTTTGTAATTTCAATAACAAGAGGGATGCGATCTGTAATTTTTAAATTTTGAGGGGAAGGTCCCCCCCCCCCCCCCCCCACACACAACGGAGTCAAAACATAAGGACCCCCCCCCCCCAAACGGAGTCGCTTGACCGGTGAAAATAAGTCCCCCCCCCCCCCCCCCCCACACACACACACAAACGGAGCCTGAGATAAATGTAATGTTTTGTAACATTCAGCGGAGATTTTTGTAATTTCAATAACAAGAGGGATGCGATCTGTAATTTTTCAAATTTTGAGGGGAAGGTCCCCCCCCCCCCCAAACGGAGTCGCTTGACCGGTGAAAATAAGTCCCCCCCCCCCACCCCACACACACACACACACAAACGGAGCCTGAGTTCATCACCAATCTAAAAGCGGGAGCATGAAGTAGGAGTCTGCAGCTAGGGCCACTCCCTGAATACATCTTTGATATCATATTCTCATATCAGAAAATGTTTTAGTCAGAGTTTCATCATTCTGTCATATTACTGATTTTCATTTTCCCTTTTAATATGATAAAATGAAGGGCACAATGTCGACAAAGGATCTGTATAGCGGATCCCACTACACTGAGATAAAAAAGGCTTCAGTGCTATTGTTAATGTACTAATTATAAATTTTTAATTCATAATTATTTTTCAATTTCTTCTTGGTGCCCCTCTCATGGGACATATTTGTATGAAGCCAAATCTAAAGTTTCATAGCTCAGGATCGCGATCCTACGACCAATATCCTACCGGTTCAAATCTGGATTGCAATTAAATGATCGAGATCCAAATGGATCCAAATCTTCAGTATAATTATATCCCGAGCAACTTTCAAGAACAGTACCTTAGATCACTGTGCGCGACTTCCAATCCCGCTATATATTTCCGACATAACAAATAACAAATTTTCGTGCAACTGTCACGACCCGTTTCAACAAGATCAGAGGCGCTTCGGGCGGGTCGTGATGCCACAGGCATGCAGGGAAAAAAAACCATGTCTGCTAAGGCGGGACCAGAAATTATACAACTAGTTTTAAAACAGTTATTTTTGAAAGAATTTTAAAAGATTTTTAGATTAGTGCGGAAGCCATGCATTTCTTTTATAAAAACTAAGACACAAGTAGTGCTAAGACTAAATGAATGCAATTAGTCACAAAGGTAGAATATCATAAGTGAAATGAACTAGTATAATGTTTTGCCCTAAATAGTTGTCCACGATACAAGAAAAAATGTCTGATGATAACTAATACATAAACAGAAAAATCCCAACAGTACTGAAGCAAAATACATAGAACCTGCTGATACATTAGACAAAGAGAAACCTCCAAACAGAAGTTGTAGCTGGCGGAAGAAATCTCAGGAATCGGGCGGCGCAGTCACGAAACATAAGGCAAATCCAAACAGAATGAAAAATGCCTCAGAACATGAAGTTACATAATGATTCAAGTCAATAGCTTACGCAAAAAGTAAGTAAAGAAAACTAGAGCTCAGTGAGCTAGTCTTACATGTAGCAATCAGACAAGTAACCATGTCTAACAAGATTCTTTTACGCTAATAGCCTACTCCGGAGTTTAGCCTAGCTGCAATACCATAAGCGATCTATATTGAAGGGTGAATGTGTTGTCATTTGGTGTACAGGATTCCAGTGTATAAATTGATGCAAGGCTTATCAACGACGGTGCTTGCAATGATCGACTAATGGTTTCTGTTACCAGTTAGTCGGGGAGCTCGATTCAAGGCGTCACACCAAAACAACACTCTTACCTCAATATTTGCATATGGTTGTATATGATTTCACGGATTCAAGATGACAAATTATTATTTTGACGATTTCAGTTTATAAGGGTCTATTTTATTGCAACACATCAAGTAATATAAATTTCATGTTTGCAAGCGAGAGAGATTTCTCTACTTGCCTCAAGGTCACGTCGAAAAAACTAGCGACAATTAAGTGGCGCGAGTAAGGTTAGGAGCTTGAGCTAAATCTGTTCAGGATCCATAAACGCATTTTAAATTGAATTAACAAGAGTTTTATACTTGCACATGCGTTGGATATTCACATCACACCACAGGGGAGTTGCATAAAGCAGGGTACATAAACATAAAGTGGGTGTAAAAACTCTCTCATATTATAAGTTGAACTGCACTTGTGTTTATTTTCACAGGATGCTTCTGAGAAAAACAGAGAGATTGCAGAAATTATTTATAATAAAGATCACAAGCAATGCATAATCAACAACAGCCAAAAAGAAACAAGTTATTTTGCGGGGAAAGGAGAGAAGGAGACGATGAAAAGGAGGAAATTTGAACTAAAATCTAAGAGAACGAAGGCTGCTTCTATGGAAGTGGTTGTGAGCTGCGAGATTGCTGCGGCGAGCCGGGTCCTCTTCTTCGCCGGCCTCCTTCACTTCTTCGCCGGAGTCGACTCCGAATAGATAGCAGAGTATGGTGGTGATCAGGGAAGCAAAGTTTTCCGGCCAACTCATGGTGGTAGTGGTGGTGGTGGTTGCTTATTTCTCTCTTCTCGGTGATGTTCTTCATATGTTTTATAATAAGTAATTGGGAGTTCCTTCAACAACAAGTCTTGGAGGACACTCGTGCTTGGGTCGCAAGATTCCCTTTTTATTTTTAGGGTCGTCGGAAAATCTCTTGGCCTATTGCCGGCGGTCATCCCAAGACTTTTGTGGGCTCTTTGCTTGACTTTTGTGAGGAGGGATAGATATATGAGAAATTTGCTGCCAATGTAAAGCATGTGCCCTTAATATTCACTGCCCCTTGCAACCGGTGAGACTGAGGAAATTTTTTGGGTGCCTATAATACACTAAGCTCATGGTGCTTTAGATGCACTATTTAATTTTTTTTACATCTAAATAAATACTTTTATAAAAACACAATAATATTGGTATTTTTATAATTAATTATATTCTGATTATTTCTGAAAATAATATGTTATCGTTGTATCTACTTAGGTATTAGTGAGATTATGACAAAAGATAGAAGGGCATAATGACGACAAAGGATTCATATAGCCAACCCCATTATAGTGGGATAAAGGCTTGAGTGTTGTTATTGTTGTTGTTGTATCTCAAATTCTTATGCATAGACAATTAAAAATGCAGAGTTGTCTCAGTCTTATGGTGCACGGATGTACTGTGCACTATTGACGTGGTTTACAAAAATTTCTTCACCAATGAGCGCCTTTCTAATCCGCGGAAAATTATTAATAAATCTGATGCATAGCCGGCCGGGGGGATGATTAAAAATATTTTATTATAATTTTTCATATTTATATAGTTTTATTCTCTCTTATTTTATTATCAATCATTGTGATCCTTTTGGAAAGTAGGGTTAAATATCTAATATTTTAAGAAGCATTTTCATAACTTTACATTTAACATCAATTAAATACAAATATATATTTTGTTGTTGTTGTTAAAACTAGGGTTTAAAAATATCTTATTTTATGTTTAAATAATATTTTAAAAATATTTAGATTTTTATCTTCTTTAACAACAGAAA
Organism: Platanthera zijinensis; assembly: GCA_039513925.1. Lineage (NCBI taxonomy): Eukaryota > Viridiplantae > Streptophyta > Magnoliopsida > Asparagales > Orchidaceae > Platanthera > Platanthera zijinensis. Next base: position 14,942,800 of record CM077090.1, read on the forward strand.
TATTTTTTGTTATTGTTTTAATATTTTAAATACAAATATTTTCATTAATATTTATATTTTCATAACTTAATTAAGGCTTGACGTTTCACCCCCTCTGTTTGGAACAAACGCAGCCGGACAGCGCGTAAACAAACAGACATCGGTAGCATTTGCTTTGTTTGCACCCGTCGGACAGAGGAAAAGTCAGAGAAAAGCTCCCTTTCCAGCCCGGCCTCCTACCCTCCAGTTCCAATGCCCTCTGTCCAAACACCAACTGCTCCCACCACCCCCTAAATAAAAAAAGCCTAAATATTTTTTTTTTATTGTTTGCCAGGCAACACATCCTCTATTGTATTTTTCATTAAAAATGATCATGTCGATTATAAAATTCAATAAAATAAGGGAATGAAGGAGCAGTTTTTAAATGAAATAAAAAACATAAATTTTAATTCGCTTGTGAATAATTAGAAACTAAGGAGATGAGCGCACACTTTTTATTTACGAATTTTTTACTGTCCCTTTCTCTCTTTATTTTGTCGGCAAAATTTCTTATTTTTAATTATCCTTTGACATGCCATATTATATAACAAAATTATGATAATTTTTGAAATGATATGCCATGCTAAACTATATTCAAGGTTTAAATTTTATACTACAACGACAGCTAACACTCAAGCCTTTATCCCACTATGAGTTGGCTATATGGATCCTTTGTCGTCATTGTGCTCTATCTTATATTCTTATGTCATAATATAATTGTGCTAACAAAATAAAGAGAATAGTGTATCATTAGGTGAATTTTAGAAATTGAAATAAAAGTTTTGAAGATTTTAAATGCTTATTATTGTGCTTACAAACATAATAGATGCATATTTGAAAAATAGGAATACATGCAAAGATGCACTCATACATTCATACAAACATCACTGTATGAATGCTCAAATTTTGCTGCCAATGTTTAAACTTATAAAATTTTAATATTCATTTACCTTTGTTAAACAGCATTGTTTTTAAGATAATATATAAGTTTAGATGAATAATGAATCTAGAAAGCCAGCATCAAAAAGGCGAGAAGTTCCATTGTTAAGGGAGTGAGTTTCAAGATCGAGCCTATTTGTTTTTGCTTTTAACACCATTAGAAATCATCAATATTTTTTGTATAATTGCTCGAAGTTATGATATATGAACGTTGTGTTATTATATTTACATTTTAAATGGTTTGCTAATAACAAAAAGATTTGTGAATAGCTATTTGCAACATAATTGTATTGTTGACAGCCAATATTTGCTTATAAGTAATATTTATTGCCCTAATTCATTAATACTACCCTGTACAATCTGGTCATGCTCACTCACACTGGCACAATTAACTGATCCAAGTCCAATTTTCGTGCAATCTTCGCTCCACATGTCAAAATTCCCAACCTAAAAACAATGATGCAAAATCTCAGCCCTACAAACAATGATGCAGAATAATCAAACTACACTTTCTATTCATCCAAATCCCTTTTAACAATTCCCCAAATAGAGTACAAAAAGAACCAAACAAAGGAATACAAAGTCTAGAAACATAAAACCAAATGGTATGATACATAATAATGTAACCAGACATTTGCACTAAGCACCCACCAATTAGGATTTTTTTTGTACATTGCACCACAAATATTTAATTTTGACATTTTGCACCCCCAAAGACTTTAGTTTTGACAATTTGCGTCCTAAATATTCAATTAGGAGGATGCAAAATGTCAAAAATAAATATTTAAACTGCAATTTGCAAAAACCTTCTAATTGAAGAATGTTTAGTGCCAAAAGTCCTAATATAAATGGATGACAACAAAGAATGCCTCTCGAAAACATATAAAGAATGATGAGCAACAATCAAATACCTATATTCCGTGCTTCTTATGCTCATCGGCGGAGGCCACGGGGACGGTGGCAGGCTCCCCGAAAGAATCATCTAAATGAAACTGCACAAACTCGCTCACCATCTCCTTCCTCTCCCTGTCAATCATCTCCCTCTTCTGCTCATCAACCCTCTCCACTTTCTCGCGGGTCATGGAGGTCACGTCTTCTGCTGCTTTCGCCACGCAATTCAAGGCACTCGAAAGCCACGACGCACCTGTCAGCACGTATTGGTTTCCCATGATGGTCGAGCTTGCGGTGCTCGCCTTCTGCTCGGCGGCGGCTATGGCCGACCTCGTGATTTCCGACAGTTGGTACCTCTTGTCGACTTCCTGTATCTTCTCAGTCATCAGGGAAGCTCCCGAGCTTATCTTATCGCTGAGCCCCAACCGGGAATCGATCGATGACAATGTGGCGGAAGCGTTCGACACGATGCGGTGACGCTCGTCGAAGGTTCGGGCTGTGTTGAGAGCATCCTTTCCGAGGACAAAACCCTTGGCAAGCATGCTGCTTACGATATCCTCGGCTTTCTTCACCGCGGAATCCTCCATGGAAGGCTGAATGGCAACAGTTCAAACAATATTTACTTTAGCAGCCAGAAATTACAATCAAATGTGAAGTCATAACATTCAGAAAATTCTGAAACTGAGATGATATGAAACCCAAATAATGCCGCAAACAACGTTCTAAAAGGCGCCTTCGCAGCTGCTAATAGGTCGTGAGAGAACTGTAATTGCCTTACAAGTGGGTCTAGTTTTATCAAATTGTAAAATCAAATTTATCTTATCATGCAACTTAAGCCATCCATTGTGAAATAGCTGATCATAAGTTTGATGATGGGATGAACTTAAAAATACTTTAGATCGTGCATGCCATAAATTTAATTATATTAGAGAGAATAGGATGGTTATTGTTGCGGATCACTCGAGGTTCCGATAGACCGGACAAAATTGAACTATCTTAGCCCGGAAGCGGTCGAGCGCGCAAACAGTCACAGAGAAAGGGAAAGCTAACAAGATAATTTTTTAATGTGAAAAACCCTTCAACTGGGTAAAAAATCACGTGGACGGATATGTGCCGACCAAATTTCCACTATTTGCTTTTTGGTGTACAAGGCTTTCTTGAAGAACTCAAGGGCTACAGGCCGCCTCTCGTTACAATTTGAGGGAGAGAGAGAGTTGTGCTTGAAGGGTGGAGGTTTTTCAGTCTTTGACTTTAGCTTAGAGGCGGGAGCAGCTTGTTGCGTTCTGATGTCGGGGGTTTTGAAGCTCAAGAGGCGCGCTTTGCGCACCTTACCCTTTGTGGTTTGTCTCCTATTGTGCTTAGTAAAATCTGGAGTGGCAAACTTGACGTCGACTGGTAAGCTTGTCGCTGAGTTGAGGGCAATGGGAGCAATAGGCATTCTGCATGCCTTGACTAGTTGAACGGTCTTTGGCGGGCTCTGGAGTTGGTCTTGTCAATCGCGGGCAGTGCGGGGAACATAAGCTTTGCGAGCTTCAGCGAGCTTGGTCTGTTGGCTCTGGAGAGGTCTGCGGCTGGCCCTGTTGCCACACTTGCAGGCGGCATCGGCGGTCAAGTCGATCTCCGACAGACTAGCCAATATTCGGGTGACTAGACGGGACGCTGGCGGGAGCGATTTGGGGAGTGGAGCAGACCTTCATGCTGATCAGCGTGGATTCGAACAAGATGACGACCGAGCTCCCGCTGTCGACTAGTATCCACCCGACCCTAAAGCAGGGGTCGCCAATCTCTGCGCTGATGATGAGGGGATCTTGGTGCGGCGTGCGCACACCTTTTAGGTCTTCGTACCCGAAGCTGATGGCGGTATCCGCTTGTCGCCTCGGGTCTTCCAGACTTTTCTTGTGCTGGGCGACGGAGAAGATTTGGAATGGTCAGCCGACGATGGTCCCGACCTCCCCGACTATTTGCCTGCCCTCCTGTGCTCCTTGGTGTAGAGGGGACTGATCTCGTCCTGGCTGGTGCGGCGGGGGCTGACGGGGTGCTTGATTTTGCAAGTATATCCCCTGATGCCCCTGCCGGATGAGACGCTCGATCTATTCCTTGAGCCGAGTGCAATCCTCTGTGCTGTGCCCATTCCCATAGTGAAACTCACAGTACTGTGTTTGGTCCCCTCGATTCGGGGGCAACGACTTCAGACGTCGGAGCATGCGAGAGTCTTGAATGGCTATGAGTACCTACGCTCGAGCAGTGTTTAGCGGGGTGAATTCTCGGTGTCGGCGGGGGCCTTGGTCTTGGCGAGAAGTACTGCGGCGATCGTCGTTACGACAGTGCGCTGGAGGCGCGGGTTCCGACTCAATCTTCCGCTTGGAAGAACCTTCAAATTGTTGGTGGTGGACTTCGATGGCCTCGTCGGACGCAATTTGCGCCTTGACCCGGTGCACGAGATCGGCGTAGCTGAGGACCGTTTCCCTCATCAGAGCAAAGTAGAATCCGTTCGGGCGGAGTCCTCCGAGGAAAACGTAGTGAATAAGCTCTGGGTCGACTCCTGGGATTTGTTGTGCCTCGATGGTGAAATGGCGAAAGAAATCCCTGAGCGATTCTCCCTCGCTCTGGCGGACGACGGAGAGGTGCGCGGAGTCTCTGACAATCCGCCGGTTGGCTATGAGTTGGTCAACGAAGAGGCGGCGGGGGAGCTCCCTGAAGTTGTGAATTGCCCCCTCTTACAGGGAGTGGAACCATGTGCGTGGCTGCCCCTTCAGAGTTGTGGGAAACACTTGGCACAACAGCTGATCCGGCGCGCTAAAGAGGCGCATGATTGTCTCGAAATGATTCATATGCTCTAGGAGGTCCTTTCCCCAATCGAAGGCCTCGAAATGCGGTAGCATGAATCCTTGCGGGACGGGGTGTGCCATGACATGGGGAGCGAGCGGGGACCCATGGAAAAAGAGGCGTCGTGCGTTCGCGGGGCGGCGCCGTTCCTGGGCGTACCCATCCTCGATCATGTCTCTGACCTCTTGGCGGGTGAGTCCGTGGTTGCCAGGTCGGGCGTCTACCTCCATCGGCCGAGGGTTAGGCTGAGCGCCGACTCGGGGCTCCGGCCTCCGCACGGCCTGCATAGAGCTTGCCTCGTCGGAGAGTTCCTCTGCGGGGGAGTCTTCTGGGCGAGTCGCGTCCTGATGAGGGACGTTCCCTGGAGCTATCACCGGATGTGCTCCGCGCACGTTTCCCGAGCGGGGAGGGTTGGACACTTCCATTCTCTGTAAGAGGGCGAGCATTTCGGTCTGGCGTTCCTCCATTAGCTGAACTCGCTCTTATACTGCGTTGGTGGGAATGACAGCGGTAGTCGTTCCATTGGGTAGCGGAGCGTTGCCTGTGGGCGAGTCAGACATGCCCGTTTCAGGGCGCTTTTTGGGGGACACGTCGTTGGCTGTGCGCGCACTGATAGATTCGATTTCAAGATAACCCAAACACCTAGAGGGGGGGTGAATAGGTTCTATCATTTTTCACTTAAGGCAGAATAAGAATTCAGTTCTTTAAAGAGAATCTAACTATTCTACAGCAACCACAACACAGAATTCACAATCACACACACATCATAGATTGCACACTGGTTTTATAGTGGTTCCCCAAGGTCTTGGTACATCCACTTTCCCCCTTCGCCTATCCAGCAGTGTGCTAGATTCGACCTAACTTCTTCCTTCTTCTCAGATCCACAGATCTTACAGCTCAGAACCCTGAAAGGTTCCTACAACTCAGAATGTATCCATACTCCTACAGCTCAGGCTAACAGCCCTACCCCAGCCTTGTCACAAGGCCTACAACTAAGAGATTGATTTCTCCTACACTCAGACTCAAAAGCCTTACCACTCAGAGATCTATATCTCCTACACTCAGCCTTTATATTATAGGCTTACAACTCAGATCTTGAAAGATCCCACAGAATTTGAAAAATCTTATAGATTGACTCTTACCCTTGTTGAGAGAGAAGGGATAAAAGGTTTCTTGATCAGCTATTGATAAAACTGATTGCTGAGATCAACCTGTTCTTAACTTTCTTCAAAAATTCTTGAATCTGAACTCAGTAGGGTTGATCTTCTTTGAAGTTGACTGGCTGGAAGCTTTTTTCTTAGATTTCAGAAATAGATCTGAATTCTTCTTAGCAGATTTGTTCAGAATCTGTTTCTTAAGAGACTTATAAATGTCTCATTCTTTACTTCAAACAGCTGGAACTCTCTCTCACTCTCCAAATCTTCTGAAGTTTCTTCTAAATTCTTGTTTGAATTCTCCTTAGACAAATTCTGAGTAGATTGCCACTTCAGACTGTCTTCTTAGATCTTCTCACGAAAATCTTCTTCTGTGTGACGTTCTCTTTCTTGATCAATGATCAATTCTTCATTAGTTGTTCTTTTTTTTGATTTGACAGAATCCGTCTTTATATAGACTTTATCCATGGTAACCGGCTGATCCAATTTCTAACGAACTTCTGACAGTTCTGATAGCTTCAGCAAATTTGTTGGAATTCACAGCTGTCAAGTCTTCAGTCATTTCTTGAACCTTTGTCTTTGTCAGCAAAGTGTCGAGACTGATCTTCATTATGTGTCGACACAAGTAGATTAAGTGTCGACACAAGCTTTGGTGATGTCGACACAGCTCATTTGGTATCGACACTACTTCTTGACACTGCATCTGTAGAATGTGTCGACACTGCTTCTTTGTGTCGACACAGTCACTTCTTCACTTCACAGCAATCAACTTTGTTGAAACTCTGCTGTGTGTCGACACAAGTCCTGTGTGTCGACACAAGTCCTGTGTGTCGACACAGTTAATATAGTCTAAGAATTCTGTGTGTCGACACTGCCTCCAGGTGTCGACACAGTTGATGTCGACTAAAACTTCTGTGTGTCGACACAGTTTCTTCTGGTGTCGACACTGCTTTTCCAAGTGTCGACACAGGCTTTCTTAAGTGTCGACACAGCTTCCTCTGGTGTCGACTCATGGACTTAGAAACTTTTTTTCTTCATTTTAGCATATTCTTAACCTGCACATATAAACTCAAAATAACATCAAATACACCTTGATGTATATCATTGAGATAAGTGAGGGTTCTTCAAATCAGGTACACATTTTTCTATGTACCCAACAATCTCCCCCTATTTGGAAAAGTCATAACCCTTTAGTCAATGATATACACCACTTATAATAAACAAACATTATGATGTATATAAGCATTATATGACAGGGTAACTTATAAATAAAACATATACCAAAATGACATTACAGAATAATGATGCAAACTTAATGAATATGAAACATTGTTTTGTTTATACTATCAAAAAGTTTTTTAACAATTGTTTACATAGATTTCTTTAAAACTAAATATTACATTGTTCTTGTAAAATCTAGTAAATCTATACTAAGGCTGATCAGGCTCCCTGATGACTATGCCTTTTCCTGCCTTAATATGAGCCTGCATAGTAGGTTCTGCATCATCAATGGGCTTCTTTCCTTTCAACTCTGCCTTCTTCTGTGCTTCTGCCTTAATTCTCTGCCTTTCAAAATAATGAAAAGGCTTAGGGAAGTATTTGCTATGCTCCTGAACATTAGGAGGTAGCTTCCCAATTTTAGCCTTTCTTCTATATTGCAGAATGACTTCTTGTCTTGCTTCATATTTTTGTCATTCTTGTTCAGTATACCATTTGCCCATTTCATGGATCTGTTCTTTCACAGCTTTCCAGACAGTCAAAATGATATTTCTGGAAGTGGGGCTCCACTGCTCAAAATCAGGCTTTAACTCCGTCTGTTCTCTGAACCTTTTCTTTGACAGTTGAGCTTCCTACTGAGCTTTCAAGGCAGCTTCTGACATTTCTACTTTCTCAATAATAACATTATCAACTTCCGGTGGAGGACTGTACATTGACTGAACCTGTTGCTGAATCATATCAAAATCTACTGGAGGGTAGATGACCTGAGCAACTTCAGGTTGATCACCTTCAAGATAAGCAGGTTGCACGCCTGACTCAGCAACATTATCATCATCACAAAGGGTTGTATATCCCAGAGTGGCTCTGATGTTATTGGATATCCATTTGGCATGATCTGAACCTGCTTTGACTAATACTCTCTCCCCCTTTATGACTTCTCTTTCAATATGGTCTCGTAAGTCATCTTTCTGAAATCTCACTTGTCCATCAAGAAAATTAACATCATCTTTATAAAATGATTGTAACTTGAGAAGCTTATCAGAGATTAAATTCTGAGAAGTAGTAATGACTATCTGAAATGAGTCTAAGGCAGCCTGTAGCTTCTTATCAAACTCCTCTTTCTCTTTAACCCTTGCTTCAGTCATTGCAGTAACTGTATTCTTTATTTCAGTTACTATCTCATTGTGAGATTCAGTCAGATTATCATTCATCCTAATCTGATTCTCAAGTACATAGTCTTGTTTAATAGCAATGTCAACCACTTGAGTCTTTACTTCTGCTTGCTGCTTAGCCAGAAATACTACAGCATTACCCCCTTTGTGGAAGCAATCTGTCATCTCTTTCTTATGTAGATTCACTTCAAACCTGATGGATTTGATATTCTGAGCCAGATCAAATTGAAGTGACTTATGACTTTTATCCACATACTTCTCTAGAGCCACTCTCTGCTTATCTAATTTCACTTGCAAGGCCACTAATAATGAGCTGTAATCAGCCTCTGGGGCAGGTTGTGGAGCAGCAGTTTGCAATGCTTTCTTGTAGCTTTGGCTCCTCTTGAAAACCATCAGTTTTTTCTTTTTGGCACTTGTGATTTTTCATCTTCTGAAGCAGATGTACTGACAATGTCTACTCTTTTCTTAGGACTAGAAGGGAGCTCCTTTTAAGTCATAATCTGCTCCCCCTCAAAGTCAGCCTGCTACCCCTCAATCCTTATTTGCTCCCCCTTATTTGTTGCTCCCTCAATATCAGGAAACAACTCTTCAAGAGTAAACTCTTGTTGAGTGTGGACTGGTGGTACTTCTTTCTCAGGAGCATCAACAACTACAGATGTATCCTCCATGATAACATCTTGTACTGGAATGTTGACATGAGGTCTCTCAAGAATTGTTTGTGAAGCCATTTCACTTGCCAAGTGTGTTGTCACTTCCCCCTGCACCTGTGCATTATTTGGCTCCCCCTGCTCCTGTGCATTATCAGTAATGTCCTGTGCCTGTGTATTATCAGGAATGTCCTGTGCCTGTGTATTATCAGTAATGTCCTGTGCCTGTGCATTATCTGGCTCCCCCTGCACCTGTGCATTATCAGTAATGTCATGTGCAGGTGATTTCTCAGCAGCTTCTTGTCTTTCTATATCAGGTATTTCCTTTGTTAGGACCCTATCCCATCTGGAGATAATCCTGATGTCCATTTTTCTTATATGGTTGATTTTAGAACCAGGAATCTGGTGCATTACTTCTGAAATTGCTTCAGCCAACTATAAACTCATCAGTCTAGCCAAATTAGGCTTTTTATGCCTTCCTTAATCTTCTCAAAAATTACTATAGACCAATCTGTGTTTAGTCTAAAAATAATCCTTGTCATTAGGCTGAACATATAGGCTGAAATCCTATCATGTCCCCCTGTCTTATATAGAATTACCTTGCCAACCACTTCAGAGAGGAATTTCCCTTGCTGATTCATCCCTTTCCTGTTTATAGCAGAACCAATCTTCAAGGTGAGATCCAATCCACACCATTGTAGTGCTTCCCTTGCCTTAGATACGAGTACTTCTTCTTCATCCTGAGTACTTGGAAGATTAAGAATTTTCCTCAAACTCTTCAAGGTCAATTTGACTCTAGCGCCATGAACCGTTGATTTAATCTTAAGGCCAGTTGAATCTACTGTAGCTGCAGCATAAAACTCAAGTATCTCTTTCTTCCATATCTTGGTTGGTTCGGATACCAAAAACTCCAAACCATTTTCAGCAATTAGGGTAATTACCCCTTTAATCTCAGATTCTGCATCATCAAAGGCGTGTTGAACCAACTCATATCCTTCGTTGATGTTATCTTCTACCTTTGGCGCCATTGGGATGGTGAGAAAGCTTGGATTGAGAGGAGAGAGTTTGCCGACACAAGATTTTGGTCTCGAAAACCTGGAGAGAGTGTCGACAGAGTTTGTTCTTGACCTATTTATACCCTTCTAAACAAAGAAGGTCAAAAAACGAGCAAAAACTGTCTTAATGTGTTGACACTGTTGAAATGTGTCGACGTTGAAATGTGTCGACGCATACTTCTAATGTCTCGACAACGGTGTTGACTTCTATGTGTCGACACCAATTGATGATGTGTCGACACTTGACATACTTAGTAGTTCAACAGAAATTCTGTGTCGACTCTTATTGTAAGTGTCGACACAATTTCTGGATGTGTCGACACCACTACTCTGAATGTGTCGACACCACTTTCTGAAGTGCCGACATCACTTCTCTGTCTGTGTCGACACGGTTTTACTTAGCCAATTTTGTTAAACTAATCTATGTTCAACATTCCTAATTCAATTTTAAATTTATTGAATTTAGTTTCATCTAGAGGCTTAGTAAACACATCTGCAATTTGATAATCTGTTTTGATAAATTCTAGTGAGATGTCCTTTTTCTCTACATGCTCTCTAAGAAAATGGTATCTAATTTCTATATGCTTAGTTCTATGTGAAACAGGATTATTAGCAATAGAAATAACACTTTTAGAATCACAAAACAAAGGTGTTCTACTTACCTGAATACCATAGTCTTCTAGCTGGTGCTGAATCCACAACAGCTGTGCACAGCAACTTCCTGCTGCCACATATTCAGACTCAGCTGTGGAAATTGCCACACTAGTCTGTTTCTTACTGCTCCAAGACACCAATTTTCCTCCTAGAAATTGACAGGTGTTTGTTGTGCCTTTTCTATCTTCTTTGCAACCTTGAAGTCTTGATATGCTGCATAGGCAAGGAACATCCTAATTGCTTCGAGTCTTGCTACTGGGGCAAAGGTTTGATCAAAATCAATACCCTCTTCCTGCCTGTATCCTTTTGCAACAAGTCTTGCTTTGTTCTTCACAATGATCCCACTCTCATCCAGTTTGTTCCTAAAGATCCACTTTGTTCCAATGATGTTGTGGTCTTTTGGTTTAGGAACTAACTCCCAGACCTTACACCTTCTGAACTGATTCAGCTCCTCTTGCATGACATCAATCCAATATGGGTCTAGAATAGCTTCTTAAAATCTCTTTGGCTCAGTTGAGATAGGAAGCTTGAACAAAGAACTGTGTTCAAGTTCCTGCTTCTGGTTTGCACCACATGTCTTGGATCACCAATTATCTGATTTGCTGGATGATCCTTTAAGTGTCTAACAGCTGGAGGTAGACTATCTTCAGGTTGAACACCTCCAGTCTCTTCAATATGCTGCACCTCTTGGTTTTCATCAGCATCTAGAGAGTCCTGTACTCCCCCTAGACAGTAGCCACCATTTTCCACTTCCTGCTCTGCAGTTGACTCTTTTGTAATGATAAGCTTGTCCATTCTCTCATTTATACCTGTAAAACTGCATGAGCAAATTCTTTGATGATTCCTTTTTCAAAACCACCAAAGATTACTTTAGACCCATTTATGATAGGTAAGTACTCCTTCAGCAACCCCCTTGTTCCAGTCATGTGCCTGGAACATCCACTATCCAAGTACCATATAGGGACATGATAACTTGGACTCACCTGCAATAAAGAATTACCTAACCTTAGAGCCCAAGTAAGTCTTGGGTCCTTGGTTCAAGTTAGTTTCATACTTAACAAATCTACGTGCTGCTCTTCTAACAGGTAGACTGTTGTTCTTCCTGACATTAATGTTGTGTCAGCAATCTAAGGCATAATGGTCTGTCTTGCCACAGCACCAGCATTCATACTTGTTGTATCTATTTTTAGATACATTCTTGGTAGTCTAGTTGACAGCAAATCTTTTGTTTTGTGCTGGTACTGCTGCAGCTACACCCACTGTTTTCCTAAGAACATGGGATTTATGGACATGGGCTGCCTTATTGACATAAACACCATTGTCATTCAGAACTTTAGTCTTACTATGACCATGAGTATTCTCAAGGTCATACTTGTTAGAAGGCACTTGTACCTTTCTAAAAACTACAGGGACTTTAAAGTTCAGTGGCTGGACTGAGGCTTTGCCCTTTCTCTTAAATTGGATAGCCCTGGTGTCACCTTTAAAGCCTATTCCAGCCTTACCCTTTTGAGCCACAAACTAATCTATTAAGGGTAAAACTGATTTTGCTTGGAATAATTAGTCACCAAATCTTTTTCTTTTTGAAGTCTGCCTTCCAGACTTTTAATTAGATCATTTTTGTATGTGATTGTGCCCATCTGAATAACAGTTATAGTTTTCAGTTTGGCAATCTCATTCACTTTTTGATCCAACACTTTCACTAAATCAGATGCAGCCATTTTAAGATCTGCAATTTCCTTAGCCTGAGTTTTGGCCAAGTTTTGCTTTTTTAGTGCCTGCAACAAGTCCCCATATTTATCTATCAGCTGATGAATATCACCTTCAGACTCAGACCCATCCACATCACTTGATGCAGATGTAACTGACTCTGAACCAGTACTACAATCTGAATTTCTAGAAAAACATTGTACCTTACTAAGACCAGGCTGATCCTGACACTTATCTTCTTCTGACAAAGCCATCAGTCTCATGCACTGATGGTCTTCTTGTTCATAGATAGAGTACAGCACTTGCATAAACTCATCTTCTTCATCTGTTGCATATAGACCAATGTATGCATCAGCTTCAAATTCAGACTCTGAAGATGATTGGTCTGTTAAGCTCTTCTCCTTTTTAGCAACAAAGGATTTCTCCTTCTTGCTCTTTTGTTGAGTCTTCCTTTTATCAGCAGACTCATTTATTTTCTCCGGACACTCAGCCACAACATGACCAGGCCTATTACAGCAGTAGCAAACTATCTTTGATGTTGTAGATTTGCTAGGCTTAGACCTGCTCCTGTCCTTCCTAGATGACTTCCTCTTTTGATAATAGTCATCCACAGGCTGAGATGTGGAGGGTCTAGACTTCCACTGCTTCTTCTTCAGGAATCTCTGAAACTGCCTTATGAAGAAAGCAAAGTCTTTATCTGAGTCACTGCTGTCTGAACTTTGGTTGTCTGAATTATCTGAAGTAATTTCAGCAACTATCTTAGGAGGTGATGAAGACATCCTCATATTCTTCCTAGTGGCTTCCACCTTGAAGACCACAGACTTTTCTCTATGCTCCCCTTTTGCACTTTTCTCTTCCTCTTTCCTAGCCATCAGCTGCATCTCATATGACAGCAATTTTCCAAACAAAGTTGGAGAAAAGATATCTGCAAGTTTGGTCACTTCCCTAATGACACGAATCTTAGTGTCTCAATCCTTTGTCAAGGATCTTAGGAATTTATCATTCAGTTCATATGTACTGAAGATCTTTCCATAGGACATCAGCTCATTTACTATTCTATAGAACTTTTTATAACACTCAGTTATACCATCTGACTTTCCTTGTCTGAAACTCTCATATTCCTGGTTCAGCATAGATTTTTTATCTTGTCTGACTTCTTCAGAACCCTCCATGTAGACTATCAAAGTGTCCCACATTTCCTTGGAGTTCTTGCAGTGAATCAAATTTTGAAAGATTGAATCATCTATGACACTTATTATGATATTCGGGGCTCTTTTATCCATAATTGCCAGGATGATCTCTTCTTTAGTCATCTCTGAAAAATCCTTGGGAATTCTTTGATTTGCATCTAGAACTGACAACTTCATTGGAATATAAGGAGCTTCATTTACTGTAATGTAGATCCTTGGATCAGAAGCCTCCATAAAAAGTCTGACTCTTTCTTTTCATATTCCAAATATCTCTTTCCTACATATGGGTAATTTCATAGAACCTAGTTCCTTAAGATTTTCTCCTAAACCTATTTTCTTGATCTTGAATCTGCCTTATGGATATAACTCAGACTGTTAAGTCCTTCTTTGAGCAACCCGGCTCTGATACCACTTGATAGAATCGATTTCAAGATAACTCAAACACCAAGAGGGGGGGTGAATAGGTTCTATCCTTTTTCACTTAAGGCAGAATAAGAATTCAGTTCTTTAAAGAGAATCTAACTATTCTACAGCTAACACAGCAACCACAGCACAGAATTCACAATCACACACACATCACAGATTGCACACTGGTTTATAGTGGTTTCCCAAGGTCTGGGTACATCCACTTTCCCCCTTTGCCTATCCAGCAGTATGCTAGATTCGGCCTAACTTCTTCCTTCTTCTCAGATCCACAGATCTTACAGCTCAGAACCCTGAAAGGTTCCTACAACTCAGAATGTATCCACACTCCTACAGCTCAGGCTAACAGCCCTACCTCAACCTTGTCATAAGGCCTACAACTCAGAGATTGATTTCTCCTACACTTAGACTCAAAAGCCTTACCACTCAGAGATCTATATCTCCTACACTCAGCCTTTATATTATAGGCTTACAACTCAGATCTTGAAAGATCCTACAGAATTTGAAAAATCTTATAGATTGACTCTTACCCTTATTGAGAGAGAAGGGATAAAAGGTTTCTTGATCAGCTCTTGATAAAACTGATTGCTGAGATCAACTTGTTCTTAGCTTTCTTCAAAGATTCTTGAATCTGAACTCAGTAGGGTTGATCTTCTTTGAAGTTGACTGGCTGACAGCTTCCTTCTTAGATTTCAGAAATAGATCTGTATTCTTCTTAGCAGATTTGTTCAGGATCTGCTTCTTAAGAGACTTGTAAATGTCTCCTTCTTTACTTCAAACAGCTGGAGCTCTCTCTCACTCTCCAAATCTTCTGAAGTTTCTTCTGAATTCTTGTTTGAATTCTCCTTATACAAATTCTGAGTAGATTGCAACTTCAGACTGTCTTCTTAGATCTTCTCACGAAAATCTTCTTCTGTGTGACGTACTCTTTCTTGATTAATGATCAATTCATCATTAGTTCTTTTTTTTGATTTGACAGAATCCGTCTTTATATAGACTTCATCCATGGTGTTGGTACCCTAGTTTGATTTGAGTTCAGTCCTCTCCTTTGTGCCCCTTGACCCAAGAAATATCTATGGTCAATGGTTAGGAGTCTAGCTGTAGAGTCCTCGCTTTTCCAAATTGAGAATTTGGTTAAGTAGGTTTTTCGTTCGACTATAGTCGAACGCCGTTCGACTATCGTCTATCGGCTGATCGACGATCGTCTATCAGTTGGTCGACGCTTTGTCTGCGCTGATAGTTCGACTATCTGTTCTGCGCTGATAGTTCGACTATCGGTTGATAGTTCGACTATCTGTTCTGCGCTGATAGTTCGACTATCTGTTGATAGTTCGACTATCTGTTCTGCGCTGATAGTTCGACTATCTGTTGATAGTTCGACTATCTGTTCTGCGCTGATAGTTCGACTATCTGTTGATAGTTCGACTATCTGTTCTGCGCTGATAGTTCGACTATCTGTTGATAGTTCGACTATCTGTTCTGCGCTGATAGTTCGACTATCGGTTGATAGGTCGACTATCTGTTCTGCGCTGGTAGTTCGACTATCTGTTGATAGTTCGACTATCTAGTTTGTTTTGATAGTTCGACTATCTTTTGATAGATCGACTATCTGTTTTCTGAGGTAGGTCGACTATCTGCTTGATAGTTCGACTATCTCTGTGCGCTTGATAGCTCGACTATCTGTCCTAGATAGATCGACTATCTGATAGTTCGACTATCTGTCCTGATAGTTCGACTATCTGCTGCGGTAGCTCGACTATCTATTTGATAGCTCGACTATCTGGATCGTTCGACTATCTGCCCGATAGTTCGACGATCTCCTGGCGTCGTTCGACGATCTTCGAAGGTCGTTCGACGTTTTCTGTCTGCCTTTATATTTTGTATTTATTTATTATATTTAATTATTTAATACATTTTCTGGCACTCTATTTTAAGCTGTATGATAAAGTTTCCAGGCATTATTTGCTCTATTCTTTCTGCCTGAGTTCAAATCTTTTAAGATAAAGTTGTTTGTCTTATTAGCTGTCATTTTAATTTACTTTATCTGCTGACAGCCCTTTATAGCCGTTAGACTGAAAAGTCTTCTTTTGCTATAAAGAGATTGTTTCTGATGTGACTTTATTTAGTCTATCTGTTTATTTGATTTAAGCCTGCAGCTTCTTAGAAAGAGGTTTATTCCTTTTTATAGAATGTTTTGCTGCAGAGATATTTCTGTCTTCTTGATATTTACAGCCCAGGTCTCAAGGCTCAGAAGAAGACAAATTAATTCAAATGGAAGAGAGCCGTTGCTTGCTGATGATTATATAAAGAACCCTTTGCAGAAGGATTCAAGCTAGTTAACAGGAGTTAATAGAAGAGAGTGTTACACACATATTCAAAAGCACTCAAGCCTTCATCAAGCTCAAGTTTCATGCTCTCAGCAAACTCCATCTAACTGAGAAGTGTTAAGATCTTCATCTCTTCTTCACCTGAGTTCTCCTGCTTTCAGGAAGTTCAACTCAGAGTTTCTTTGAAGAAGAAGAAGAAGAAGATTGCTGCTTGAAGACTGTTTCTTTTTATTGTTTACTTTCTTCCTGTAGCTCTTTCCTTCAGAACTTTCTGAAGAGTTTTCTCTGCACTGAAGCAAGACTTCACCTGGACATTCTTGAGCCAGGGGGAGCCTTGATTCTTTAGAGCATTCTAGCTCAGTGCAAGCTTTTTGTGCTTCTCTAATCTATTGTAAAATAGAGAAGACATCTTAATCTTCTTCCCCCTCCTGTACAGGGTTATTACTCCCTTTAAAAGTATCCCTTGGTGGCAGGGCACCTGATCAAAAACCTGTGCTTGGTTTTTAGACACCTGATCAAAAGTCTAAAGGGTTTCTGAATCTACCTGAATCAGATTCTGTTGGTGGCAGGGCACCTGATCAAAAACCTGAGTGGATTCCTACCGTGTGGGTAGAAGAGTGGACGTACCCAAGTTGTTTGGGGAACCACTATAAATTTCCTTGTGTCGTCTGGATTCAACTGTTTAATTCCTGTACTGTGGCTGTGAATAGATATAACTAGGTTGCTAGTTGCTGTTTAGGTTTTCCAAGCTTTAACTGTAATTACAGTTAGCTTGTGTTTGTACACAACACTTGTGTTAGGCTTTAAGGTTAATCAATATCTATAATCTCTTCATTCCGCACTTCACTCCAAGGGAGTTTGGTAGACAGTTAAGTTTTGTATTGTGCAAAATTTGATTACTCTATTCACCCCCCCTCTAGAGTAGTATCTATCCCTTCACTTTCAATTGGTATCAGAGGGAGGTTGACTGACTGTATAGGCTAACACCTAAGTCACAAGATCCTGATAGATACCAAGAGCTTATAGATATTCACTATCATGGCCCAGTCTAAGGATTATTCTAGCACCAGACCTCCAGCATGCAACTTAGCAAAGTTTGGCATCTGGAAGGCAAGGATCAAACTTTATATGAACTCTATTGATGAGAGTATTTTTGCTTCTATTTTGTCAGGTCCCCCAAGAGCACCTGCTGCTGCCACTGCCTCATCATCTGACATGAGTGCAGTGCCTCCTCCAGATTATAATGATGAGTACAAGAAGGCCAAAATTGCTGATGTCAAAGCAATGAACATACTGGCTCAGACTATGTCTGATGAAGTGTTCCAGAAGGTGGCTGACTGCTCCTCAGCTAAGGCCATGTGGGACACACTGAACCAGATTGTAGCTGGTTCAGCTGATGAAAGGAAGGACAGGAGGTCCAACCTTATCTCACAGTATGAGAACTTCAAGAAGACTGATGCTGAATCAGTTGAAGCGATGTACACCAGGCTCAGCTCAATCATCAATGAGCTGAGGACCCTTGACAAGGATATCTCATTGACAGAGGTCAATGATAAGATCCTTATGTGCTTTCCTAGCACATGGGATTTGAGGATCTGGCCAATCAAGGAAGCCAGAAGTACAAATGAGATCTCAACTGAAGCCCTTCTCGGCAAGCTCAAATCTTTTGAGCAAGTGCTGAAGACAAGGGAAGCTGAAGCAGAAGCCAAGACCCCCACTCCAACAAGAAAAGAGCAATCTCTAGCTCTTAAAGCTGCTGAAGCCTCAGAAGGCAGCCAATCAAATGAGGAGCTCATGGCATTGTTTGCCAAGAGATTTCTCAAAATGGGGAGAAAAGAGTTCAGAAGAAAATCTTCAAAGTATGAAGAAAAGCCAAGGTATGATCGTACTCCAACTAAAGAAATTATTTGTTATGGGTGCAGGAAGCCTGGACACATCTTGCCAGAGTGTCCAGAGGAGAAAAACAAAGAAAAGAGAAAAGATAAAGAACAACACAGGAAGCACTCCAAGCCATCCTCCTACAAAAACAAGAAGAAGGAGAGAGGTTTCATTGCTGAAACCTGGAGTGATTCTGATGAAGAATCCTCATCCTCAAGCTCTAGTGAGGATGAAGAAGAAAAGAAGGCAAAAGAAGTTTGCCTCATGGCAATAGATGCCTGCAGCAACCACTCTGCTGCAGAGAGTTCTGACTCAGATGAAGAAATGCCTACTGAAGATGAGGTACTTTCATCTTATGATTTTACTTCAGAAGAGTTTAAGTTAGATTTTAAATCTCTATGTTTAGATTTAATTAGTTCAGAAAAAGAGATAAAAGAACTTAGAAATAGGCTAGCTGACTCTGAATCAATAGCCTCTGAAAATGTTAGGTTAAAGGAAGAACTCACTACTTGTAGTGAAGAAATCAAATTTCTTAAAATGGAATTAGCTAAGTCTAAGAGACTAGAAGAGTCACTTAATGGTAGAAGCCTTAAGCTGTTAGAAATTACCAGCATGACTAACACTAGGTCAGGTAATGATAAAATAGGCTTAGGAGCTTCTCCCAGTGAACCCCCAGTCTTGCTTAAAAATAATCTTTCAACTCCAGTGAACTTCATTTCAGCTAGTGGAAAGAAGAACACTGAGCAAGTAAACCTTGTAAATAAAACATTAAATAAGGCTAAGAGAGAAAAGAGAAATAAGTTTTTCAAAGAAATGCAAAGAGCGTCGAACGCCGCTCGACGATCGGATGCTCCATGGTCGAACGAAGCTCGACGATCTGAGCGCCCATCGTCGAACGTCGATCGACGATTTCAACATGATTTTCAAAATCATAATCCATTCCATAGAAACCTAAATGAAAATAGAAACCCTAGGTTTGTTGACCCATCATCTGCATGGAGAATCCCACCTAGGAGATCTCACCCTCTAGGTTATCACCCTCAGCCTGCATTTTCTTATATCTCCAGTTTTTCTTATGTGAAAAACAAGGGACCCAAGGTTACCTGGGTCCACTCTGTCTAAATAGTTGTTTTGCAGGTGAAGGCCTATCCAATCACTCAAAATAAGTGGTATTTGGATAGTGGATGCTCTAAGCATATGACAGGAAACAAAGAGCTACTGTCAAAGTACAAAGCTAAGCTCGGCCCAAAGGTTATCTTTGGAGACTCCAGCTGTGGTCAGACAGAAGGATATGGCAGGATCACGATTGGAGCAGTTACATTCAAGAGAGTTGCTTATGTCAATGGACTGAAGCATAATCTGATTTCAGTTAGCCAGCTATGTGATGCTGGCTACCAGGTTTCTTTTTCTAACTCCTCTTGCAATATTACTTTAAATAATAATGTTGTTTTAATAGGTAATAGAATAGGCAATATATATTTAGTAGATTTTAATTCATCTCATTCTGAAATCTGTCTGTTTAATGAATTAACCCTTAATAATAATTCTTTATGGCATAAAAGGCTTAGTCATGTAAACCTCAAGAACATATCTAGGTTATCTAAGCACAACCTTGTTAGAGGTTTACCTTCTTGCCCCTACAAGAAGGAGAGCCTATGCAAGGCTTGTCAGCTAGGCAAGCAAACCAAGAATTCATTTAAATCTGTTAATAAAAGTGATTCTCCTAGAATCCTGTATTTATTACACTTGGACCTTTTTGGCCCAATAAATGTACAAAGTCTAGGAGGGAAGTATTACACATTAGTAATTGTAGATGACTTCTCTAGGTTCAGTTGGGTTTTCTTTTTGAGAACTAAGTCTGATAACTTCAAAGCCCTTACAGACTTTCTACTTTGTGTGCAGACTGAGTACTCTACTCATGTGGCCTTGATCAGAAGTGATCATGGTACTGAGTTTGACTCTCTTCTCATGCAAGAATTCTGTGAGAGAGAAGGTATCAAACATAGCTTCTCAGCTCCTAGAACTCCCCAACAAAATGGGGTAGTTGAAAGGAAGAATAGAACACTAATTGAAGCTGCTAGTACATTGTTGGCAGATGCTAACATGCCTCTATCCTATTGGGCAGAAGCTGTTAGTACAGCTAACTATGTCTTGAATAGAAGTTTGATACACAAACTTAAGTGTAAAACTCCTTATGAGTTGCTTAAAGGAAAGAAACCAAAAATTAATTACTTTAGAGTTTTTGGTTGTACTGTTTATATTCATAACAATAATAAAGAATATATTAGAAAGTTTGAAGCAAAAGCTTCAATGGGAATTATGCTTGGATATTCCCAAGTAAGCAAAGCTTATAGGGTTTATAACAAATCAACCTGTAAGATAGAGGAATCTGTGCATGTGACTTTTGATGAGTCTCAGATGTTTTACAAGGAGAAAGAAAATTCTCCTTCCTCCAGTTCTTTGCAGGTACATGATGCCCCTCAAGAAATCCTTCAACTTTCAACTCTTCAGATCACTGAATCAGACAGTGATGAAGACATTGCTGAAGCTGTTGAAGCTGTTGTTGTTCCACCAACAGTAGATCAAATTCCTCCTGAGGAATTAATCCCAACTGTTGCTGAAGATCACATCCCACCTGCTGATATTGTCACACTTAGAGATCATCCCACATCTCAAGTGATTGGAGACATATCAGCTGGTGTGCAAACAAGACATCAATTAAGACAGGATGTGATGCATGCTTGTTTCCTCTCACAGGTTGAGCCCCTCACCTTTAAAGATGCAGAGCTAGATCCCCACTGGATCATTGCAATGCAAGAGGAACTCAATCAGTTTGAGAGATGTAAAGTTTGGACTTTGGTTCCAAGACCTAAAGGCCAACTGATCATAGGCACCAAGTGGGTGTATAGAAACAAGTTAGATGCAAATGGAATAATAGTAAGGAATAAAGCTAGGCTTGTAGCTCAGGGCTACAGACAGGAGGAAGGTATAGACTATGACCAAACCTTTGCTCCTGTTGCAAGGCTAGAAGCAATAAGGATCTTCTTGGCCTATGCAGCCTACATGAAGTTTAAGGTGTTCCAAATGGATGTCAAAAGTGCATTCCTAAACGGTGAGCTTAAGGAAGAGGTGTTTGTTGAACAACCACCAGGGTTTGTTTCTTCAACTCAGCCTTCTCATGTTTTTAAGTTGCAGAAAGCTCTTTATGGACTAAAGCAAGCTCCTAGAGCCTGGTATGAGACTCTAGCTAATTTCCTGTTAGAGCACAACTTCACTAGGGGAGTAGTTGATAGAACCCTCTTCGTCAAGCATCACAAGGACACAATCCTGTTAGTTCAGGTGTATGTAGATGATATTATCTTTGGCTCCACTGATCCCAAACTTTGCAAAAAGTTTTCCAACTTGATGCACTCTAAGTTTGAGATGAGTAGCATGGGTGTGCTGTCTTACTTTCTTGGTCTCCAAGTTAAGCAAGATGCTGATGGTATCTTCATCTCCCAATCCAAATATGCCAAGGAATTGGTAAAGAAATTTGGGATGGCTCATGCTTCAGCAATGCCTACACCCATGGCTACTAATGTAGTTATTGATTCTGATGATCACGGCAAGCCAGTTGATCAAAAGAATTATAGGGCCATTGTTGGTTCCCTATTATATCTAACTGCAAGTAGGCCAGATATAATGTTTGCTACATGCCTTTGTGCTAGATTCCAGGTCAACCCCAAGGAATCTCATCTGATTCTTCTAAAGAGAATCCTGAGATACCTGAAAGGATGTCCAAATCTAGGACTTTGGTACCCAGCTGAGTCAGAGTTTGAATTAATTGGATATTCTGATTCTGACTATGCTGGTTGCAGAGTTGACAGGAAGAGCACCTCAGGAACTTGCCAGTTCCTGGGAGAGAGATTGGTCTCTTGGTTCTGTAAGAAGCAGGCTTCTGTCTCAACTTCAACTGCAGAGGCTGAATATATAGCTGCTGCTAGTTGTTATTCACAGATCCTGTGGATTCAAAACCAGCTTGTGGATTATGGTTACTCACACAAGAACACCAAGATCATGTGTGATAGTACCAGTGCTATTTCAATTGCACAAAATCCAGTGCACCACTCTAGAACGAAGCACATTGAGATTAGGCACCATTTCCTGAGAGATTGTGTGGAAAAGAACAAGATCTGTCTTGAGTTCATATCCACTGAGTTTCAGAGAGGTGATATATTCACCAAGCCTTTAGATGAACAGAAGCATCTGTTCTTTTTAGTCCAACTAGGCATGATCAATGGACGAGACTAAGTGTGACGATATCTGCCTATGTTGAGGTCTGCTTGAAGATCGTCGAACGATGATCGAAGATCGTCGAACGGATTGAGCCTATCGTCGACCTCTGGTTAATGATAGCTTATCTGTTTGAAGATCGTCGATCGACGTTCGACCATCGTCGAACAGGCTGAGCTTATCGTCGATCTCTACTCGACGACAGCTTGTTGCTTGTGAAGCCAGAATTAGCCGAACGATGGTTCAACTATTCTGCTTCTGAGCCGATCGTCGAACGGCCGTTCGACTATCGGTTCAAGATCTTTTTAATAGATCGACTATTTCCGGTCCAATATAAAGCCGATAGTCGACCTAGGTTAAAAGATCGTGTGCTTTATCGTCGACGGAGCGTGCCCTTTCGCATTCTGCTTTCCCGCTTGCGATTTTCTGGCGCTTCGTCTTTCTCGTTCCCTCTCCAGCTTTCTCGTGTTTTCTCCGGCGAATCCATGGCGATTTCTCCAGCTGTTCTAGCCGTAGTAAAGTTTGACGCCGGATTCAGTGTAGATTTCGAAGCTTTCAGCAGTTGCGATGCCGGAATCGTGGAAGTTCTCCAGCTCTGCAGGGATCAAGGTCTAGAAAAGCTGATGTCTGAAAGGATCAAGATCAATATTCCAGAGATAAAAGAATGGGCGTTCACGTCGTCTTCCACAGACGAATCGATGATCGGTACCATCGGCGGAGTAGAAGTTATCCTGACTCCGGCCGTTCTTTCTGATGTTTTTGGTCTAGTTATCGGTGATGAAGATTATGAGCAAGATGCTCAGGAGTTTGGAAGGATGCTCGTCGAGCTGGGACATGCTGAAGGCATTCCCTCCAAGTTGCTCAAGGTAAATTTCCCTTTCAAGATCAAGTTCCTCGCTGAGGTAGTCGGAAAAGTGCTCCTAGGAAAGCACTCTGCCCATGATAACATAACAAGACAGCAATTCGCACTTATGTGTGCAATTGTTAATCGAAAGAGGATCGATTGGGCTGCTGTTCTGTTTGATTTGATCAGGAAGAAGACAGGAAAGAAGGAAGTCACCCTGGGAAGGGTTATTGGAATTTTTCTTAAGGAGAAATTCCCCCAGCTGCTGAGTTCTGCCGCAACTACCATCAATGCCAGCAAGAAGATGGATCCCCATCTGTTTTCAAAGTGGAAGAGGACGTTCGTGAAATCTGCTCCAGCACAATCTGAGGACACTAGGACTGCATCAGTCGCTCCTCAACCTATTGAAGCTGGCTCAGCTATCCCTTCCTCCTCCTCTGTTTTGCCGTCTACCTCAGTTGAAGTACCATCAACTTCTGCTGAGGTACGACCCTCTTCTTCTGCTGCACCTGAAACAACTATGGTTGTTCCTCTATCTCCTCCAGCCTCTCCTCTACCTGCATATCTGGCTAGGATATCTGCTCCTAGCTTCGATTTGTTAGGATCAGAGAGAATTCTTACTCCTCATGCATCTCCCGTTCATTCTCCAATTCATTCCCCAATAAATTCTCCTGCTCCATCACCTGCTCCATCTCCAGTTCGATCCCCTGTTCCCATTATTTCTCATCCCAGCTCCCATACCATATCTGCTGCTGATCCATCCATCTCTCATCCATCTTCTTTTGATATCTCTCCAGAGCTTATCATCCGCATCGTGGAGCTGATTACCCCGTCAATCAAAACCATGATTGACGAGGCAATCGCTCCCCTTGCTGCCTCCATTGACCGTCTTACTGCCTCCATCCAATCCATTTCTAAATCTGCTGAGCCATCTTCCTCTAGGGGCCTGGTTTCAGTAGCTACTGAAATCAGGCAGGGGGAGATGTTCAATGAAGATGTCTCAGACCTTCCTGCCTCTACTCCAGCTGAAATAGAAATAGCTCCAGATGTTGTCTTGTCTGCCCAGCCAGAATCTGCTCAAGTTGAGCCAGAAGAAGTTCCAGATGTTGTTATGACTGATCAGGAAGAGACAGCTCCTGCTGAGGAAGAGATTGTTCCAGCTGAGAAAGTGGTAACTCCAGCTGAGGAAGTGGTTGCTCCAGCTGAGGAAGAGATTGCTCCTGCTAAGAAAGTTTTAGCTCCAGTTTTGACTGAGAAAGAAATATCAGATGGAATCCTGCTATCAGAAATTGCAGTGAAAGTATGCTTAGAAGATCTAACCTCTCCTATGATTGCCAGATTCCTGGAAGGAATCATAACTAAATATCTGAATGACTGCTGGGAGATGGTTAAATATGAAGGTAATTCCCTAATCCGGTTTATTGATGAGTCAATTTATTTGCTTGCTGGTGAATACCTTGAAGGAATGATTCAAGCTTATTTAGCAGATCTGTGTTCTTGATTCTACAGATATTATTAAAGAAGATTTAACTGCCCAGAAAATAGCAGTAGTTTCTAAGGCTGACCCAAGTATTCCTGCTATTCAAGTTGACCCTGAGTTGGATTCCTTCTTAGATAATAAAGAAGATGAGTCTGAGAAAGAGGAAGTCAAAGTTGACTCTTCTGTTCTGAGTTTGGAAGAAGCTCAAGCTAGAGCAGCATGGGAATTAAGAGTTCAATCTCTAAAAGAGAAAGAGAAAGAGTTGCAATGTGAAAAGTCATCCATCTGGGATGACTCTCCTGGTTTAGATTTAGACTCCCTTCTGGCTATGGATGCCCTGGAAGAAGAAAGGGAGAAATCTGTTTCAAAGCTTAAAGAAAAGGCTGTCTCAGAAGCCTATGATCCCTATGAGAACCCTCCATCATCCCATTCTGATGATGATGATGATTCAGATGTTTCTGAAAAATCAAAGAAAAAGAAATCTGCTGCAAAGAAAAGAAAAGCTGCTCCTCCTCCTCCTCCAAATAAGGATAATGACATTCCATATTATATTCTGAAGGGCATTGACCCCAAATCAAAAGATTTTCAGCATTGGATGTGGTTTTCGAAAAATCAGCAAAAAGAAAGGAAGAGAACTAAGAGGTATGACAGTCCAGTCTCCAGATGGACTCCCAAAGGTCCTCCTCCACCTCCAGGTGCAGGAGCCTCTGGGAATCTACCTGCTAATCAATCTGCCGCCTATGGAAAATCTGCGTCTGCTCAGCCCCAACCTAGACAAGGTCATCAAAGTTCTCAAGGCAGATCATCTTATGGCTCTCAAAGACAAGTGAAGGAGGTTGTGGCCCAAAGACCAACCTTTTCCCCACCTCCTTCTCCAGTTCAATCTGAGAAAAGTGTTTCGAAAGGTAAATAGTTTACAGTGTTTTAAAACCTTCTAGCAAGTCCCTTGTGCTAAGTTTATTCTTATGTATTATCTAGATAAAATAGCTGATGCTGCTTCTCCAGAGCCCATATATGAAAATCCTGAGCTCGATCCTAATTTTAGGATGGCTCGCTTTCAAGAGCTTGTAGGAGCAGCCCAAATAAGAAAAGCAAGAGCCGAAGGCAAAGATACAACTGGCTTTACTACGATGTCAGCATATAGAAAGAAAGAATTTGAAAAATTCCAAGTCAATCCTGAGATATTTGATCCAGCAAAGTACATGGAAAAACATCCTGAAGCTGTTGTCCCCAGAGCTACAGAGCTGAAGATTCTTGGAATGCAGGATTTGAAGATGTCAAAGAAGGAATCAGATGACCCGCTTAGAAAAATTTCTTTTGTCTCTAGTTCTTCTGATCCATTACCTGACCCTAAAGATTCTAAATAGTTTGATTAACTGCTGTGATATTTTTGATTATTTATTTATCTGATTGATAATCTGTCAGTTTATTGTTAACTATTTGCTGAATTTAATTTTAGTATTCTTTTGATAACTGTTTTAGTTTTTGAGAGACTTAACTCAAATAGGGGGAGATTGTTGGTACCCTAGTTTGATTTGAGTTCAGTCCTCTCCTTTGTGCCCCTTGACCCAAGAAATATCTATGGTCAATGGTTAGGAGTCTAGCTGTAGAGTCCTCGCTTTTCCAAATTGAGAATTTGGTTAAGTAGGTTTTTCGTTCGACTATAGTCGAACGCCGTTCGACTATCGTCTATCGGCTGATCGACGATCGTCTATCAGTTGGTCGACGCTTTGTCTGCGCTGATAGTTCGACTATCTGTTGATAGTTCGACTATCTGTTCTGCGCTGATAGTTCGACTATCTGTTGATAGTTCGACTATCTGTTCTGCGCTGATAGTTCGACTATCTGTTGATAGTTCGACTATCTGTTCTGCGCTGATAGTTCGACTATCTGTTGATAGTTCGACTATCTGTTCTGCGCTGATAGTTCGACTATCTGTTGATAGTTCGACTATCTGTTCTGCGCTGATAGTTCGACTATCTGTTGATAGTTCGACTATCTCGACTATCTGTTCTGCGCTGATAGTTCGACTATCGGTTGATAGGTCGACTATCTGTTCTGCGCTGGTAGTTCGACTATCTGTTGATAGTTCGACTATCTAGTTTGTTTTGATAGTTCGACTATCTTTTGATAGATCGACTATCTGTTTTCTGAGGTAGGTCGACTATCTGCTTGATAGTTCGACTATCTCTGTGCGCTTGATAGCTCGACTATCTGTCCTAGATAGATCGACTATCTGATAGTTCGACTATCTGTCCTGATAGTTCGACTATCTGCTGCGGTAGCTCGACTATCTATTTGATAGCTCGACTATCTGGATCGTTCGACTATCTGCCCGATAGTTCGACGATCTCCTGGCGTCGTTCGACGATCTTCGAAGGTCGTTCGACGTTTTCTGTCTGCCTTTATATTTTGTATTTATTTATTATATTTAATTATTTAATACATTTTCTGGCACTCTATTTTAAGCTGTATGATAAAGTTTCCAGGCATTATTTGCTCTATTCTTTCTGCCTGAGTTCAAATCTTTTAAGATAAAGTTGTTTGTCTTATTAGCTGTCATTTTAATTTACTTTATCTGCTGACAGCCCTTTATAGCCGTTAGACTGAAAAGTCTTCTTTTGCTATAAAGAGATTGTTTCTGATGTGACTTTATTTAGTCTATCTGTTTATTTGATTTAAGCCTACAGCTTCTTAGAAAGAGGTTTATTCCTTTTTATAGAATGTTTTGCTGCAGAGATATTTCTGTCTTCTTGATATTTACAGCCCAGGTCTCAAGGCTCAGAAGAAGACAAATTAATTCAAATGGAAGAGAGCCGTTGCTTGCTGATGATTATATAAAGAACCCTTTGCAGAAGGATTCAAGCTAGTTAACAGGAGTTAATAGAAGAGAGTGTTACACACATATTCAAAAGCACTCAAGCCTTCATCAAGCTCAAGTTTCATGCTCTCAGCAAACTCCATCTAACTGAGAAGTGTTAAGATCTTCATCTCTTCTTCACCTGAGTTCTCCTGCTTTCAGGAAGTTCAACTCAGAGTTTCTTTGAAGAAGAAGAAGAAGAAGATTGCTGCTTGAAGACTGTTTCTTTTTATTGTTTACTTTCTTCCTGTAGCTCTTTCCTTCAGAACTTTCTGAAGAGTTTTCTCTGCACTGAAGCAAGACTTCACCTGGACATTCTTGAGCCAGGGGGAGCCTTGATTCTTTAGAGCATTCTAGCTCAGTGCAAGCTTTTTGTGCTTCTCTAATCTATTGTAAAATAGAGAAGACATCTTAATCTTCTTCCCCCTCCTGTACAGGGTTATTACTCCCTTCAAAAGTATCCCTTGGTGGCAGGGCACCTGATCAAAAACCTGTGCTTGGTTTTTAGACACCTGATCAAAAGTCTAAAGGGTTTCTGAATCTACCTGAATCAGATTCTGTTGGTGGCAGGGCACCTGATCAAAAACCTGAGTGGATTCCTACCGTGTGGGTAGAAGAGTGGACGTACCCAAGTTGTTTGGGGAACCACTATAAATTTCCTTGTGTCGTCTGGATTCAACTGTTTAATTCCTGTACTGTGGCTGTGAATAGATATAACTAGGTTGCTAGTTGCTGTTTAGGTTTTCCAAGCTTTAACTATAATTACAGTTAGCTTGTGTTTGTACACAACACTTGTGTTAGGCTTTAAGGTTAATCAATATCTATAATCTCTTCATTCCGCACTTCACTCCAAGGGAGTTGGGTAGACAGTTAAGTTTTGTATTGTGCAAAATTTGATTACTCTATTCACCCCCCCTCTAGAGTAGTATCTATCCCTTCACTTTCACATGGTAACCGGCTGATCCGGTTTCTAACGAACTTCTGACAGTTCTGATAGCTTCAGCAAACTTGTTGGATTCACAGCTGTCAAGTCTTCAGTCATTTCTTGAACTTTTGTCTTTGTCAGCAAAGTGTCGAGACTGATCTTCATTATGTGTCGACACAAGTAGATTAAGTGTCGACACAAGTTTTGGTGATGTCGACACAACTCTTTTGGTGTCGACAATGCTTCTTGACACTGCATCTGTAGAATGTGTCGACACTGCTTCTTTGTGTCGACACAGTCACTTCTTCACTTCACAGCAATCAACTTTGTTGAAACTCTGCTGTGTGTCGACACAAGTCCTGTGTGTCGACACAGTTGATATAATCCAAGAATTCTGTGTGTCGACACTGCCTCCAAGTGTCGACACAGTTGATGTCGACTAAAACTTCTGTGTGTCGACACAGTTGCTTCTGGTGTCGACACTGCTTTTCCAAGTGTCGACACAGGCTTTCTTAAGTGTCGACACAACTTCCTCTGGTGTCGACTCATGGACTTGGAAACTTTTTTTCTGCATTTTAGCATATTCTTAACTTGCACATATAAACTCAAAATAACATCAAATACACCTTGATGTATATCATTGAGCTACGTGAGGCTTCTTCAAATCAGGTACACATTTTCCTATGTATCCAACACGTACTTCTAGCCATTGCTGCTGGTTGGAAGAATGTTGAGCTTTGTCAGAGCTTCTGGGAACGCTTTCCCACAGACGACGCAAAACAGTTGCGGGTCACCCGACTTTTTCCCCGGTCCAGAGAATCGGACCGCCTTAGCTCGGAGTCGAGCCGTGTAACACCCCAAATCCCAGGATTGGGAAAAAGTTGGGTGACACGGACTGGGACACGGGCGTGTCCCAGGGCGTGTCCTGCTCGGGTGAGCAGCCGACGAGTGGTCGACGAAAATCCGTTCTACGAAAAATTGATGGAACACGGCCTCTGACACGGGCGTGTCCGAGGCCGTATCCTCTGCGGGTCGACGAACTTCGTTCGACGAAGTTGAGCTGGGGCGTGTCAGCTGCCGTGTATGGGCACACGGCCTGTGACACGGGCGTGGCACAGGCCGTGTCCTTTACTGAATGTGCCCAAGGCATTGAGGCCTGGTGAACACGGGCAGGACACGGGTGTGTCTTAGGGTACACGGCCTGTGACACGGGCGTGTCACTGGCCGTGTCCCGATTGGGCTGATTTTGATTTTGTGCAACCTGAAGTACACGGCCACAGACACGGGCGTGTCTGAAGGCATGTCAGGTGACACGGCCCGGGACACGAGCGTGTCACATAGTCGTATACTGGTCTGGATAAGTCGGTTTAGGGTATCGTCGAGTTCGCTTCATCGACTTCGTTACGCCTATACACTTTGTCTTCTCCTGCTTCTATCTAAGCCAATGGAGTATGGCACTTCCGACCATACAAAGCTTCATACGGTGTCATACCGATGCTCGTTTGGTAGCTGTTATTATAGGCAAACTCCACCATGTAGAGATGATCTTCCCATTTCTTGCCAAACTCCAGGGCGAATATTCGCAGCATATCCTCCATTGTTCTGTTGGTTCTTTCAGTTTAGCCATCTGTTTGGGGATGAAAGGCCGTACTGAATGCCAATTTCGTGCCCAACAGCTGATGGATTAGTGTCCAATCATTCGATGTGAATCGCCCATCACGATCGCTCATGATGCTCCGAGGAACACCATGTAGCCGCACAATCTGCTCAACATAAAGCTTCGCCAAACTTTCCACTGAATCGTCCCGTTTGTTTGGAAGGAAGTGCGCCACTTTCGTCAACCGGTCTACAATCACCCAGATTGAATCATTTCCGCGTTGAGATCTCGACAACCCGTGCACGAAATCCATAGAAATATCATCGACCTTCCATTCCGGAATCGGCAACGACTTCAAGAAACCGCCAAGCTTTTGGCATTCCGCCTTTACCAAAGCACAAGTTTGGCATTTGGCCACGTAATGAGCGACATTATTCTTTAGTCCTGGCCATCAGAACAGTTTCTTCATATCTCCGAACATCTTTGTGCTCCCAGGGTGAATTGAGTACTTCGTATAGTGCGCTTCATACATCAACTCTTCCCTCAACTTACCCAAACTCGGGACGCACAAACGACCTTCTTTCCGCAAAAGACCGTCATCCCAGGAGAACTTGCCCTCTGGCCCGTCCTTTGCATAGCGTTGGAGACTTTCATCCAGCTCCGTTGCTCGTCGAATCCTGTCCGCAAGGTCATATTGCACCTCCGTACAGTTCAAACATGCATCGGTTGTAGAATTCTTGTCAACACAAGATATCTCTAACGCTTCCAACTCCTGGATTAGACGTTCATCGTGCAGTTGCAACCAACATACTCTTGTCGAATCCCTCCGACTCAAGGCATCAGCGACCATATTTCCCTTGTCGGGGAGTATCATGAATCTCAAAGGTGTAGTCCCCAAGGAACTCCAACCACCTTCGTTGTCGCATATTCAGGTCCTTCTGCTCCAATAAGAAGAACGCAGCCTAAGCCGCTCCCTGAAGCATCACTATAGATTACAAATCCGTCGGTACCACATGGCGATGTCAACACAGACGCCGTGGTCAAACGACTCTTCAGCTCTTCAAAAGCTCGCGCGCACTCCGGCGTCCAAACGAACTTCTGATCCTTTCTCGTCAGTGTGGTCAGAGGCAAAGCATTCCACGAGAGGTTTTCAACAAATCTTCGATAGTAGCCCGCCAGTCAAAGGAAGCTCCTGACCTCGGCCACCGAAGACAACACCGGCCACTCCTGTATGGCTCTTATCTTCGCCGGATCCACTGTTATGCCTTCTCCACTCACCACATGGCCCAGAAAAGCCACCGACGACAGCCAAAACTCGCACTTCGAGAACTTGGCGTAGAGTTGATTCTTCCTCAAAGTATGCAACACTAACCGCAAGTGGTTTTCGTGATCAGCTTCAGATTGCGAGTACACCAGGATATCATCGATGAATACAATCACGAACAAATCCATGTACTCTCGGAACGTTCGGTGCATCAAGTTCATGAACACCGATGGCGCATTGCACAGCCCAAACGGCATTACCGTGAACTCATGATGCCCGTAGCGTGTTCCAAATGCGGTCTTGGGAATATCACCTTCCCGAATCCTCAACTAGTAATAACCAGACTTCAAATCCAACTGAGACTAGACGGTTGATCCTACCAGCTGATCGAACAACTCATCAATCCGTGGAATCAGATACTTGTTCTTCTTTGTCAGCTTATTCAGTTCGCGGTAGTCAAAACATAACCGCAACCCACCGTCCTTTTTCACAAAAGAACAGGCGCGCTCCAAGGTGACATGCTTGGGCGTATATAACCCTGCTCCAGCAACTCTTGCAGTTGGACTTTCAACTCAGCCATTTCCTTTGACGCGACGCGATATGGCGAGCGGGCTACAGGTTTCGCACCTGACACCAACTCGATCGTGAAGTCAATCTCTCGCTAGGGTGGTAGCCCAGGGAGATCCTTGGGAAACACATCCGCAAACTCCGATACGATCGGAACATCACACACACTGGCCTTGGGCTCAACAGCCTGAATTAGCGTGAAGTATAACTCCGCGCCCTTCCGAACAGCCTTGACAACTTGGAGTGCAAACATCAAGGTCCCGCCCACTCCTCGCATACCCGCGAACTTAGTCTCCCGCTCGATATTCTGGCCCAATGTGATCTCTTTGGACTGGCAATCAATAAAGGCATGCTGCTCCGCAAGCCAATCCATCCCAAATATCACATCGAATTCCGATATCGGCAATACGGATGCAGGCAAACCGAAATCCCGACTTCCAATTTGAACCGCCACATCGCAAGCCCTATTCGCAAGCATCAAACAACCATTCGGTAACAACACCCTGACGCTCTCTGTCTTCACATGACTAGGTACTCTAATGCGAGCTACAAAGTCTTGAGACAGAAAAGAATGCGAAGCATCCGTATCAAAAAGTGCACGCGCCAGCGTATTCCGAATCATAACAAAGCCTGTGGAAACCATGTCACACACAAGCCACAAACAAAGCATACAAATATGCAATTAGCAAAACAATGCAAATCATAACTTAACCCGTACCTGTGACAAAGTCACTCTGCTTGTTGGCCTCCTGCAGGCCAAGGTTGTAGACTCGGGGCTGCGCCTGGGATGCAGAGAACTCCACCACTGCCTTTTCCTTTTCAGCATAAGACACTCCC
This sequence comes from Platanthera zijinensis, assembly GCA_039513925.1. Classification (NCBI taxonomy): domain Eukaryota; kingdom Viridiplantae; phylum Streptophyta; class Magnoliopsida; order Asparagales; family Orchidaceae; genus Platanthera; species Platanthera zijinensis. Next base: position 14,975,545 of record CM077090.1, read on the forward strand.
GCCTTCTTTTCTTCCTTTGGCGGTACCACCCGACAATCACGGGCTATATGCCTCACCCGTCCACAAGTAAAGCACGTACGAGTCTCCGGCCTTGAAGTAGCCCCCGACGTTGCACCCGATGCAACCGTAGAAGGAGCTTGTCCAACCGACTTGGACCTCTTGCCCCATCTCTTCTTATAATACAATTTCCCAGGTCGGGGCACTTTGAACTCCGGCTTTGTCCCAGCCAAGGCCCTCTTCCCTTGCACCCTCTTCATATCTTTTTCCAGCGCGCACGCAGTGTCGACCAACGCCTGGAATCCTTGGTTCACGGAACTAGAGAGCAGGAAGCGCAACTCATCCCGCAATCCTTCGTAGAACCTCTTAGTCTTCCTCTGCTCATCAGCAAAAATAGAGCCCACATACCGTCCCAACCGAGTGAACTCATGCAGGTACGTCTCCACACTACCTTCTCCTTGCGTCAGCCTTTGGAACTCATTTTTCATGGCAATGCGTTGTACCGTTGGTAGGTGTGTTGCCAGGAATAGGCGAGAGAATTCCTCAATCGACACTTGTGTTAACGGCCTTCCCGCTAAGTTGTGTAATTCCATCTCGTCCCACCACAACCTAGCCTCTCCTTCCAGTAAGAAGGTGGCTAAGGTGACCTTCTGATCATCCTCCGTCCTAATTGCCATCATTATCTGCTTGACGCGCGACAACCAATCTTCTGCCTGCGTAGGTGATCCCACACCCGCAAACGTAGGCGGATTGAAGCTCATGAACTGCTTTAACTGCCTTTCAGCAGCTCGAGGATCCACAGCTGCAACAGGTTCTGGCCTTGCCACAACCTGTTCTGCACTACTGTCGGCTGCGCTTGCCCTTGCGCCTGACCAAGAGGCTGTGCTTGAAACATGGCAAACAAGGCCTCAACACCTAATCACACAGTTTCCACAGAAGGCGGAGGTGTAGGCACCTCAGTTGGTGTCGTACTTTCATCAGAACGCTGGGGCCGATTGCTCAGCACCACTCCGCGTCACCTATAGGTGAACAAGACACACACATTAGCGACCGCACACAATCAATATCAACAAAATAGGAACGCGCAGGTTCCTCAATCACATGTATTTGCATTCCTAAAGTGGACATTCAAGAGTTCATTAGTGTTGTTACCGAATGGCTATGAAGACTCTGTGATCCGGAAATGGAGTACGGAATAGGCATACTGTGTGAAGCCCATCTGGACAGCTTGGTCTGGATTGGTGATGTTGCATATACGCACCGGAAAAGACTCCGTGATAAACGTGTAGTTTAAGGAGTCGATGGGTTGTACCTGTGACGGGCAGTAGCAGGAAGTACTGGATTGGAAGTCCAGGAAATACCCTTGTTATGCTTGTTGTTCATGGGTGGTACCTGTGAAGGATAGCAGCAGGAAGTACTGGCGTGGTAAGCTAGGAAAATACCCTTGATACTTGGAATGTTTGCGGGGTTGTGTCTGTGAAGGGAAGTAGCAGGAAGTACAGGTGCGGAAGTCTAGGAAAGACCCTCTGATGCTTGTAAAATTTAATGGGTTTTGCCTGTGAAGGGGAGTAGCAGGAAGTACTGGTGTGCCCAGGAAAACACCCAGGCTTTATGCCAAACAGGTAAGGTGAAACCGACCCGCATCTTTTATATAACCGCGAGTACATTGGTATTCGGTGATGGCAAGACGACTTGAGCAACGGGGGTGGCTGATCCGACCTGCGTTATGTCCGTCTGACTTGAAGACCTGAAAGTGTGGTCTGTTGGAGCGCATAGCGAGAGTCTTAGGCATGCGCGCCATGACACAATGGGCGGCTACGGGCCAATCCCGGGTCATTAAGACTAAAGTCTCCGGCTGCACGCCATGGAGCAAAATGCTCAATTTTACCGTTGGGTTTCAGCCCTGATACGGTGGTGGGGCCCTGGTTCGCCGGTACACCAAGAATGTGTCATGAGTGCACGGATCGTCGGGCCGCGTGGCTGACGGTTGTGATGGAATGTATGTGGGTGAGAGCACAATGTCTGATATATATATATGTCTGTGAAATGCTTTGCCTGTAGGGAAGGAATACCACTGCCCCGGAAAAGGGGTAGGGTCGTTATAAAATTGGTCAGCTGAATGCTGACCGTTGCCTTGTTTGCCACCGCTGGGTGGGCTGTCCCTGTACAGGTGCTGGAGAACCAAGCGGGACGCATAAAGGCTGAAGCCCCTGTTGTTGTTGTTGTTGTTGCTGCTGCTAGCCCATGAAGGCTAAGCTTAAAATGTTGTGTTTTGTTTATATGTGGCTGGCCTGCGCGCCAATGTTTGGAAGCCACTGTTGTAAAAGGACTTGTAAGGCCATAAGGCCAACTGACTTTGTATTTGGTGAACACTCCTGTTTTTATATAAATGTGCTTGTTTATATGGTGGACATTCAGGTTGGAGTTCAGGTTTTGTGTTATAAGCTTCCGCTAGAATGTAATGAGTTAGGATGCGCAACTCTGGTATCACTCCGTGACTTCGCCGCCTGTTTTGTGGTATATGTTGTGGGGCCCCGGCCGGACCTTCTAGTATCTACTATATGAACGGATGGAGTTGTTACAAGCCGGGCGCGCAATCAGTTAAAGAAAACTGCAGCAATGGACAAGAGACGTTTTTGATGTGGAAAATCTGAAAAGGGTAAAAAACCAAGTGGTTGTAACTGTGTCGAGCCAAATCCACTAGCTTCTGGGAGTGTTACAGAAATTGGTTTGATCTCAGAGGGCGAGAGACCGCTACTAGGTTACAAGGAAAAAGAGGAAAAACGACTAAGACCTCGGATCCTCGATGGAAGCGCTCCGGCCTTGAGATGACGTTGAGCTCACGGAACCTTGGTGGGAGCATTCCGGCTGGAAAATCTTAAGTCCACGGGGCTTCAAGAGGTTGCGCACTCGTTGATACGGAGCATAGATGGGAGCGCTCTCGCGGAGACGGTTGATGTCACTTGAGGCGTAAGGATCTCGCAACGCAAGGAGAAGAGCAGAGCGAATTTCTGAGCGAAAAATTGGCCTAAGTCCGCGATCTTGCTATAAAATCTCAGAGCTCTCTCTTGCCACTGGAGTTGCTTGGCTTGAAATGAAGGCTTGGGGACTTATTTATAGTTTTCTGGAGGGGCGCGTAAGTAATTGCACCGGGGAGTGATTTGTGCTGACGAATCGCGTCGCTTTGTTTCGATCATGCGAATCACCAAAATTAACTAAATGACAGAAGCGCCCTCCCTCCACCCCCCCCCCCCCCCCCCCGCAGTTCGGAAGGCCCGAGCAAGGTGGCCGGAGGCGGCGGAGGAGGAGGCCAGAGGCGGCGGAGAAGGCCGGAGGCGGAGGCGGCGGAGGCCGGAGGCAGCCGACAACAAAGGGGGCGGTTGGGGCTCGCTGGCGGCGGCGAGGGCCGCCGACGGTGTGCGGCCTACCGGCGGCATGCGGCGCGGCACCTGTGCAGCACGCGGTCGCGCGGCTTGTTGCCCGCGCGGGTGTGCGGCCTGGCGGACGCGCGGGCTGGCTGTGCGCGGCCGCCCAGGTGGCGGCCGCGTGCGCGCGCGCAGACCGTGCGTGTGCTGCCTGCGCGGGGCGCGGTCATGCACGCTTAGGCGCTTAGGCGCGGGCCCGGCGCGCCCTCCTGGTCTTCTCGGGTGCTCGCGGTTCTCGGTGTGTCGCTGGTCTGGTTGGACTCTTTTGTACTTGGGATGGATCAGTTCGGAAATTTCATGGACCCTATCAAGTGTCATACAAGTACACCTCAATAAGAAAGGCTTGCACTTCAATGCGTTCAATTAAAAAGAGAAATATTAATATGCAATCAAGCAATAACCCTAATTTAAAAATAGAGATATGGACTATTCAGAAAATAATCATACATTGGGGAATTCACGTACTTGTGTCCATTCAACATAGATCCCGAGCCCTCCACATGAATGGTTGCGTTCTAACATGATATCAGAGCTTAGTCATAGTGCACGACCCTCGTCGTTCTCCCGTGTCCCACATGCTTCAACACCCGATTTACACATATGAGGAATCACATATTTAGTTGTGTACTTTATTAGACATTGGGCCCCTCCACCCAGTGCCAATTACTTTTAGGTAGGATGCTTCGATTTTATCATGGTATCATAGGCCCATAGCATCGCATTCACATAGAGACCTTAAAAAGAAATACATGTGTTGGAGAACAAAGACTACGAGTGAGAGGGCGTACTGAGAAACTCGTATAACCTTGTGCATTTAATATATACCATCGGCCCTTCTACTGATAATAATAAATTGATTTCAGTGTAGATGCTTATGTTCTAACATACATAGCGCACAAGGCTCTGACCAACGTAGACTCTAGAGGAGGGTTGAAGTGTCGTGCACTATTTTCAATCACTCTACATTGTTAAGAGATTATTGTTTTTATTTTTTGAACTCATGACTTGTAGGTCAAAATGAAAGTTAAATAACAGCTTCTTCTGTCAATAATTAATATCAGAGATCCAAAATTTACCAGAGTAGGTACACAAGCATCAGGTGGCAATACATAATTGTCGTCATATGTTACCGTTACTACTTGATCAACAATAGTCGCTCCCTGTATAAGAACCACAAAATTTGATGAAAATGGACAAATAGAAAAAAAAATAGCAAAATTTTAAATTTGTAAGGAAAAAAGTAATTTCCTAAAACACGAACAAAATAGGGAAGTAAACTCACTGAAAGAAGCACAGCTGTGTCTGCTCCTTGTGTGTCCTTGAATGTCACATAAGCTACCTGAGATCCCTCAGACTCACTAATGAAAGAGAAGAATGGGATTTATGAGGAACATTATTAAAATAAAAAGTTAAATATCGGGGCCTCCCCTAAGACTTTGCATAATTACAGGGGCTGTGTACTTTTTGAAATTACAAAAACCACCCCTCTGAGATTACAATGTTACAAGACACCTCCCAGTTAACATACACCACGAGTAAAAGTTTAGTGTACTAAGAATTAGCAATGTGAACTCAGAGGGGATGCTTTTATAATTTCAAAAATTACAGGGAAGACTTTCCCTGTAATAATGATTTATACCATGGGAGGTACCAGTAATTAACTCTTAAAATAAAGACTGCATTCAGAGTGAGAGGGGACCTTTGCATTTCAACATAGATAAGGTCTCCAGAAAATGAGAAGAATTCTCTAATATCTTGCTGAGAGGCTGATAAAGATATATTGCTAACTTTTGCAGTTCTTATCTGAACAGAAAAGAGGTTGATATATAATTAGTGAAGCTTCTCATCAACTGGAAGCCATTTAGAAATTTAAATCGAGTAAATTCAAAGTAATATATAAGAACGATTAAATGAACCACATAACCAATCGAGTATTAAAAATTATAAGTTTACAAAGTTAAAGATGATTAAGCTTGAACAAACAACAAATAAAAGAAGAAGAAAAACTAGGCTGGTAGCAAATATAATGCATTCAAATAAGGGCAGCCTGGTGCACAAAGGCATCCCCGCACATCGAGGGTCCGGAGAAGCGTTCCACCATAAGGGTGAAATGTAGGCAAACCTTGCCATGAATTTTTGCAAGATGCTGCTTCAAATAAATCAAATGAGTTTTTCTTATCCATCAAAATCACACTAAGGCACTTTCATTAATGTAAATGGACAAATTGGAGAATAAAGCCATTCTACATTAAACAGTTGAAGCTTTACAATTTGAGATTTACTGCACTCAAGTTCCGAGCTTGTATTAGGTTTATATGTTAATGGCCAAGAACACAGTTGCAATTGAGACATCAACCATGTTTTCATGTCTCCAATTTCTTTGTAACTAATGAGTAGAACAATGCGCTATCCATCAAGGACAAGAAAATATACAGGGGTAAAATAGACAAGGCATATATCCTTTAAAAAAGAAGAATAAGACAAAGATACTGTCGAGGCAAGATGAATGTTACGACTATGGAGAGAAATACTTGTATTAATCGAAAAACAAGGATACAATCACGAGGTATACTTGTGCCCTTCTTCTGGAGGCTGGTTCCTCCAAGAAGCCTTTCACCAAGAGGAGAACCCAAACCCTAATAACATAAAAGATGAGAAGAACTCTCCCATAGGCCATACCACCTCCTTATATAGGGAGGGGGGCTCACAACAGTAACATAAAAAAGAAGATAAATGAAGTTACACGCACGTGCGTAACAATACACCCCGCTAGAAAAACGACATTGCCCTCAAGGTCGGAGCGCCGTCCTCCAACTAGTAGTGATATGCTCGCGGGTGGCAGACGTAGAAGTGCCCGGAGCGTCGTCCGGAGGAACATCGATGATCGTCAGTGCATCCAAGTCAGCTGCGGTGAGCTCGTGCACGTCCTCCCCGATGAGGCACCGGAGCTCCTTCATAGGACAATCATGAGTAGGCGAGTAGGGTTGTCTGCAATGAAAACACAGGCCTTTGCTCCGTAAGTCATGGTACTCTTGGGTGGACAAACGGTTAGTGGGATATGACGGTTGTTGTGTGGGCCCATATTGGGTGGACGAGGTAGAGGAGGTGGTGGTGGCGGTTTTTTCGTCGTGGGAGGTAAGTATGGCTGGTAGGGAGGTTTGGAGGGAGGCAGTGAGGAACGAGGGTCCTCGGACAGCGCGAGGAATTCGGCCTCCACCAGTGGGGAGAGGTCCATGGCTTGGTTCACATCGACCGGCAGAAGGGTGCGGAGGCGGACTCGGATATGGGGTTGCAGACCATGCATGTAGTATGTCAAGTAATGATCGAGGGGAAGTCCTGGGACATGGGTGACCAGCTCAATAAACATATCAACGTACGAGTCAATGGAGCCGGTTTAGCGGACGCCGCAAAGATGCTCGATCATGGAGCCGGAGTAGCGGTGGTTGTACCCCTGAATGAGGGCCTCCGTGAGAGCCGACCAGGTGAGGCCGGGGGAGCATTGACGGAGCCAGCGAACCCAATGGAGGGCAGACCCTTACATGCCGACAATTGATGTGGAGGCCTGCTGTGCCGGAGGAGTCCGGCGAATATCAAAAAACTATTCGGCGCGGGCAATCCACCCAAGTGAGTCAGTCCCGTTGAATGTGGGGATGTTGGGACGTGGGAGCTGTGGAGGAACGGCTGGCAAGGCGGGATCTGCGGGGGCCACTATACTGGGGGATCCCAAGGCGGAAGCAGCAGTAGGAGGACCAGATAGTTGGTCGGTCTGCAAGTTGTGGAGCATGGCCATCATCATTGTGAGCTGCTCGGCCTAAGCCTCGAAACGAGAGTTGAGTGTGAAAAGTGTGTTTGATGGCTTCCACGCGTGATTCCATCCGACTCTTTGGCATATGAGGACGATTGCACCGATCTGGAGGTTGACCGGAGAGTGTCGGAGCCGGGAAGGGTGCGCCAGCTACGAACGAGAGATGCGGAAGAGCTGGCGGCGGCCGACTGGAGCTGGGCCTGCGGCGGACTACGAGCAGGGAGCCAGAAGGGTTAGAGCAGGAGGAGTCCGGCAGATCTGGGCCGGACCGACCGCGGACAGGGACGACGAGTGTCGCAGTCGACGGAGGTGTCGAGCGTTGTGCGCGATGCGGGGAAGGGACGCCACAGATGGCGGAGGCTGATCAGGTCGTCGTTGGAGGAACCGAACCGACGCGATGCGGGATCGGGCGACGGAACCAGGCGCGGAATCCAGGAGTGAGCGGGACGAAGTCTAGGGCACTGCCGCGAGAGATGGATCTGGAGAAACCCAGCGGCACAATGCAGGAGGGGCGGCAGGTCAGACAAATGTTATGACTATGGAGAGAAATACTTGTATTAATCGAAAAACAAGGATACAATCACGAAGTATACTTGTGCCCTTCTTCTGGAGGCTGGTTCCTCCAAGAAGCCTTTCCCCAAGAGGAGAACCCAAACCTTAATAACATAAAGGATGAGAAGAACTCTCTCATACCATCTCCTTATATAGGGAGGGGGGATCACATTAATAACATAAAAAAAAACTAGATAAATGAAGTTACGCGCACGTGCGTAACAATGAACATCTCCCTCTATTTAGTTTCACATATTCTCACATGTACCATTTATCTCTTGGTGAATGATAAGAAGAATTAAAATGAGCAAGCAAGAAAAGACGAAGTTTCATTCATTCAAAAACTTAGCTATTACATGTGCTTACATATTGCAGGTTAAAGGTTTTAGTTGGAATAAAATAACATGAGTTTTGGTTGGGTAGCAAAGGGATGCAGAGCACTCAAGTACAAGACAAAGGAGGGACCAAAAGGCAGGTATATTACTTAATACCCCCTCTGAAACCGGACTTCTCACTATCTTCATCAGATTTCAAATTCAGTAAAGTTGTCTTTATTTAGGGGTTTTATCATAGATCGGCTCGTCTCTCCGTTGTTTGTGTGGGGACCAAATAATTGGGTTAGTCCCTAAACAAAATACATATTTGCAATGCTCCCTCTCCAGTTCGAATAAAAGAATTCATTTAATTTTGACTCTTATTCTTGCTTATAGAGTATTCCATAGTTTTTTGTTTCTTGCACATAACGCAGAATGCAATTAGCAGAAGCTAGATGGGTTTTCGTGGGTTTATTCATGAATATGGATACAATATTAACAACATATTTAATGTATGGTCGAGAGTTAGTTAAATAGATCAAAGACCCAATAAGAACCTATAATGTTCTGTGTAATCCTTGACAAATTTTGGACAGTTTTTCATTTGTCCCCATCGGAGTGAGAGAGGGATTGCAAGAGTCTAAATTGAATTTCTTTAGTAGATCTGAGGCATATTATTATTGCGAGAAGAAAATACCCACAGGAAATTGTTTAATTTGTATGCCCAAAAAGAACTTCAACAGACCAAGATCGATCATTTCATACTTCTCATCTTTTATCTAAATTATCAAATTGTAGAGTAAGAATTCCTTGCAACGACCATGTACGTACAAACACAATTAAATGTTGTCTTGTTTTCCATTTAGAATACAAGGATGTTTCATCAGGGCATCTCTTGAATCCTTGATGTATAAGATAATTATCAATATTGGCATTCCATACACAAGAGACTGCCTTCAACTTATGCAGGGCCTTCTTCAATCTATACACCTTATTCTCTTCCTCTTTTTTCAGATTTCTTTGTGGTTGTTCAAAATACATTTCTTCGGAAATTTAACAATTTAGAAAGGTTGACTTTACATCTAGATGATAAACATGATATCTATGTTGAGCAGAATAAGCAAGGACTACTCTAAAGTGTCCATATGAGCTACTGGTGCAAATGTCTCATCAAAATCTCTTCCAGATAGTTGTGAGTATACTTTTGTCACTAAACAATCCTTCTGCTTAAAAATACTCCAATCCTCATTATACTTAATCTTGAAGATCCATTCCAAACCAATAGCTGAATTTCCAGACAGTTTGTTTACAAGTGTCCAAGTGTTATTTTTATTTATTGTTCTCATTTTCTCATTCATTACCAATCTCTATTCGTCAGCCTAGCTTACTTCTTCATAGTTTGAGGGAGTTGAATAGAATAAAGTAATATCACAGTTTTGATACAAATCCTCCGGGATGTGTATTTTTCTTGGTGATGATGAATTAAAACTAGAATCTGACAAAATAGAATCATCTTGATTTTGTTGGGTGTCTTCTATAAAATTGATTTGTATGAGGCTATCTAATTGCTTAACCATCATTCCTAGAATGAAATGACTTCTTTTCTGATTCTTAGTTCCATGCAGCATCTTCCTTGAAGATAACATTTCTGGAGATGATTAGCTTTTTTGAGTTTGGTTCAAATAGACGGTAAGCTATTGATTGCTCACTGTATCCTAAGAAGATACATTTTTCAATATTTTTATCAAGTTTTTTCTCTTTTCTCTTGGAGACATAGGAATAAGCTACACATTCAAACATTCATAAGTGTTCATTTGTGTGTCTTATCTTGAATAGAGCTTCATAAGGAGTGAAGTTTACTAATGCCTTGGTGTTCTAATGAGGATATGAACTGCTGCATTAGTGTCTTCAACCCAAAACATCTTTGGTAATTTCTATGTAACATAGATCTTGCCATCTCTAATACAATTATGTTCTCCACTCTACAACCTCATTTTGTTGAAGTGACCATGGAGTAGAGAATTCTCCTCAAACTCCATTTTGTTTACAGAAGGCTTCAAATTGAGAGGAGGTACATTCTCCACCTCTTTCACTTTGGAAGGTTTTAATGTGGATGTTGAACTGTCTTTTAACTTGATACTTGAAATGTTTAAATACTTCATAAGATTCAGATTTGTTAGATAAATAGTATATCCACATGCATTGACTATAGTCATAAACTGGAAGGAAATAATACCTCTTTCCACCTACTGAGCTTGTTGATGTCGTCCGCCATAAATCCCACTGCAGACTCTACAGAAAGGTGATTATGAATCATGCAAACCTTCGTGGTTTTTTTCACTTTTCATCCATTTTTCTTTGTGCTTTCGTTCTCTCAAATTATCATACTAGAGTCGATTCCTGACAAGTTCTATCACAAAACATATACAGCGGCTTCTAAAATCGTACTTTGAAGAACCAGAGTCTAACTTCATGTTTTTTTTTTTGCTTTTCATCAATTTTTCTTTGTAGTTTCATTCTCTCAAACTATCATACTAACAAGTGCTATCACAAAACTTATACAGCGGATTCCAAAATCGTACTTCGAAGAACCGGAGTCTAGAGTAGTGAAAACAATTGGTGTGCCATACATGTCTGCATAGCTTCAACCTTCCTCTCCACTCATTCTTTATCATCCTCATCCAATTGTTTCATATAAATCTATCCAAACTAAGTAGAATTCCCCACGTTTAAACTAGAATAGATCAAAATCTACACATTTCTGAATAGGTCATCTATGAAAAGAGGCATTAGATGTAAAAACTATAGCCTGAGAACTCAAGTAAGACAAAAAGATAATGGGTGCCGAAGCTCTGCTATTCCTCTTGCTATTCCATTGTATTTATAGAGTTTTTACAGGTGCCAAAATAGGCATAAAAGCTAAATAAAGACATGAAAACTGAAATAAACTGAACCTTTAAAAACAGTCTTTAACACTAAACAATAAAACGGAAACCCATAAAGATCTAATAAAAACATACGAAACTGCAATAACTGGGAACGGCAATGTTAATTCCAACATTCTCCTCCTAAACCTTGTCGTGCTTGCTGTCAACATTGATGAGGCCGATTTTTGACCTTAGTTCATGAAACTTGGTCTTACCGAGCGACTTTGTGAGGATGTCTCCTAGTTGGTCCTCGCTTCTGATGAATTTCACACTGATCATGCCCTCTTCTGCAGACTCCCGGACGAAATGGTACTTTACTCGAATATGCTTGCTCTGTCCGTGGAGTACAGGATTCTTGATTAAAGAAATGGCAGACTGGTTGTCCACCCGCAGCATTGGTGCCTTCGGTGTTGTTCCCTGCACTTCTGCCAACACCCGACTGAGCCATAAAGCTTGACTAGCGGCATTTGCAGCCGCTATGTACTCCGCCTCGCAGCTTGATTTAGCCACCACTTTTTGCTTCATGGATTGCCAAGTGATCGGGCTGCTGTTAAGGAAAAAAATCACCCCCGTCGTACTTTTGCTTGTATCGATGTCTCCAGCAAAATCACTATCACTGAAACCAGTTAACTTGGCTTCGCCCTCCTCCTTCCTGCCGAACCAGAGCCCCCAATTTTGAGTCCCTGCTACATAGCGTAGGATATGTTTTACCGCGGCGAGGTGGTCCTCCCGCGGATCCTCCAGGAAACGGCTAACGTATCCAACCGCAAATGCTAGATCCGGGCGAGTATTAACCAGATACCTGAGGCTCCCCACAACGCTCCTGTACTCCGTTGCGTCGACCGTCGGCTGCGTACTAAGCTTGCTTAGCTTTAGGCGGACCTCCATTGGAGCTTGGCAAGGATTGCATTTGATCATGCTGCTTTTTTCCAAGATCTTGCCGGCATAGGCACCTTGACTCATAGAGATTCCCCCGGCGCCCTGATGTACCTCAATGCCGAGGTAGTAGTGAAGCAGGCCGAGGTCGCTCATCTTGAAAGCTGCCGCCATCTCCCTTTTGAACGCCTTGATATTGCTGGGGCTTAAACCAGTGATCACAAGGTCATCGACATAGACCCCGACCACTAGCTGAGCGTCTCCACTTCGCCTGACGTAAATGGCGTGCTCCGAGGAACTCCTCCGAAAACCGAGCGATAATAGCGTGTCGTTTAGCTTTGCATTCCAGGCGCGCGGAGCTTGATGCAGGCCATATAACGCCTTCCGAAGTTTGAGCACTTTGTGCTCCTTGCCGGTGCTGACAAAACCCGCTGGTTGCTCGACGTAGACCTCCTCCTGTAGATCGCCGTTTAGGAACGCCGATTTGACGTCCATGTGGTACACCTCCCACCCTTCGTGTGCTGCGAGCGCAATGAGCAGGCGCACCGAGTCAAGTCGGGCTACCGGCGCAAATACTTCGTCATAATCGATGCCATGTCGTTGTGCGTAGCCCTTCACCACGAGACGCGCCTTGTGTTTGGACACCGCCCCGTGCTCATCCCTTTTTACTTTGAACACCCATTTCACGCCTATTGCTTTGCGACCAGGTGGGAGGTCAGTGAGGGTCCAAGTACCATTTTCTTCGATTGACTTCATCTCCTCTATCATTGCCTTCCTCCAGCTAGGGATGTTTTCAGCTTCGGAGAATGAGGCGGGCTCATCGGCGCTTACTGCGTACAGCTCTTCGACTCCTAGTGCTCGTGTAGCGAAACCAGGCGGCGAGGCCGGCCCGATGATGTCGCTGATGCCGCGGTACCGGGGAGGCATATCAGTGTCGTGGTCGGCGTCGAGGTCGTCGTCGCTTATGCCGTCTGGTGAGCCGGGCTCCAGTTCTCCATTGACCGCGCCGGGGAGTGGCGACTGCTCTCCTGGTGCTCCACCTTCATCATCATCAGTTGGGTGTACTGCCTTCCCCATGGTCGCGTACTCCATCGTGAAAACATCTTCTCCACCACTTGGCTCGATGTCCTTGTCGTCAGCGCCCCAGTCCCACTGGGCTTCCTCTTCAAATATTACGTCTCGTGTCACATGGACGCGTTTCGTAGTGGGATCGTACGCGCGGTATGCCTTGGAGCCGCGCTCATAGCCGATGAAGATCATCTTCCGCCCGCGGTCGTCTAGCTTCTTTAGGTTTGGCGTCGTATTCCGGACGTATGCTATGCATCCGAATGTCCTGAAGTGGTGTACTGCTGGTTTCTTCCCATGCCACGCCTCGAATGGTGTCATCCCGTCCACGCTCTTTGTCGGGCACCGATTTAGTATGTAGACGGCTGTGCTTACAGCCTCACCCCAGAACCAACCGGGCAAGCCTTTGGCCTTCAGCATACTTCTTGCAGTTGCCACCACCGTGCCGTTCCGGCGCTCGACGACGCCGTTCTGCTGCGGGCTGTATGGTGCAGTGTGTTGACGGTGCACGCCCTCAGCCGCGCAATACTCTGCGAACCCAGCCGAGGTGAATTCGCCACCGTGGTCAGTTCGGAGCGCCTTCAATTTTTCGCCGGACTCGCCTTCTGCCCGCGCCTGAATCTCCTTGATGGCAGCCGCGGCATGATCCTTGGAAGGGATCGCGGTTATCCACATGTACCTGCTGAGATCGTCCACTAGTAGTAAGAAATATTTGTTTCCTCTGGGTGTCGCCGGCGTAATGGGGCCGCACAGATCACCGTGCACCAATTCTAACCGCTGCCGAGCCCGGTACTCTGCCTGTGCTGGGAAAGAAGTGCGCCTCTGCTTCCCAGCTTGGCATGCCTCGCACATTCGATCCACCTGCCCGAGCTCCGGTAGGCCACGCACTAGCTCCTCCCGAGCCAGCTTCCGCAGCGCCGCGACATTGACGTGGCCGAAACGTTCATGCCAGCGCCACACCACCTCGTCCTCACGCCCGCGCACCGCCAGGCATAATGGTGGCGCCATTTTGATACGTAGAAGGTATAGACGGTTTGCCGTCCGGGTTACCTTTGCTAGAAGTTGTTCACCAGGCTTGCGGATTCTCATTACCCCGGCGTCGAGCTCTACCTTGTAGCCGTCTTCATCGAGCTGGCCGATGCTGATGATGTTTGTCGTCAACTGGGGAATGAAGTACACCCCAGAAAAAGAGCGGGGCTCACCGTTCTTGCACACGAACGTGACGGTGCCCCGACCCTCGATCTGTGCCACCGAGTCGTCCCCGAACCGCACGGTGCCTTGCACTTTCGTGTCCAGCCTTGCAAAGGCGGCCCTGGATCCTGACATGTGGTTTGTGGCGCCGGTGTCTAGGACCCAGGTCTCCGCCACCCGCGCCTTCTCCTCGCCGAGATGGGCGAACACCTTCTGCTCCCGGATCTCGATCTGGGCGACAGCTCCCATCGGCTCCGGCCCAGATCCGTCATTCCTGTGCTCCGGAACGGTTCTTGGCGGCGGTGAGGTGTCTAAGGTTGGGGATGACTTTACCAACAAGAGAGAAGCCTCCTCTTCGTCGTATGTTACGTGGGCCTGCTCCTGCTTGGGCTTTGACCAGCAATCACGAGCCCAATGGCCCAATTTTCCGCATCGTCTGCACTCGTCGCCGGTGGGCTGATTTGAATTAAGGGGCCCGTTGAAATTTCCGCGTCCATGGCCACCACGCCCGCGGTTGCGCCCGCGTCGTCCTCCTCCCCTATATGTGCTGCCACCACCTCTGGCACCATCGCCGGAGTGGTTCTCCGCCTCGTGTTTCTTTCACCGTGCGTCCCATTCTTCCTCCGTTAGATATAGCTTTCCTTCATGTTGTAGTGATGTCGGTGCTTCCTCGAATTGCTCCTCCGCCTCCCGGAGCCGCCCCACCAACTCGGCGACTGTCATGGTTGACACATCTAATAGTGTCTTGATTGCGATCGAGATTTGCTTGAAGCTGGGCGGTAGGCTACGAAGAATTTTGGCGACGATCTCGACATCCGGCAGATTTTCTCCGAGCGTGGAGAGGTGTGCCGCCATGTTGGTTAGGCGCAAAACATAGTCCTCGACGGTCTCGCCGTCGTTGAAACTGGCGAGGTCGAACTTCCGGCGCAGCTGCTGCGCCGTCGACTTCTTCACGCGGTCATCTCCGACCCTCATGGTTGCGATTGCGGCCCAAGCTTCCTTGGCCGTTTCCTTCTTGGCGATTGTCGGCACCATCTCCGGTGGTACCGCGCTGCATAAAGCATCGAGCGCCATCATTTCCTCCTGCGGATCGGCGCCGGCTCCTTCAATGACGTGCCAGAGAGCCCGCGCCCTTAACTTCACCTTCATCAGGAGCGCCCAGTCGGAGTAATTGGTCTTGGTGAGCACGGGGTAGCTGTTCCCGCTGCCTACCTCACGAATCACCCTTTGGATGATGGCGCCGTTAGTCGAAGTGGATGAGTCGGCCTTCTCCATCGTTGCACAGGTCCGAGGATTGTAAAGCTTTGATACCAAATGTAAAAACTATAGCCTGAGAACTCAAGTAAGACAAAAAGATAATGGGTGTCGAAGCTCTGCTATTCCTCTTGCTATTCCATTGTATTTATAGAGTTTTTACAGGTGCCAAAATAGGCATAAAAGCTAAATAAAGACATGAAAACTGAAATAAACTGAACCTTTAAAAACAGTCTTTAACACTAAACAATAAAACGGAAACCCATAAAGATCTAATAAAAACATACGAAACTGCAATAACTGGGAACGGCAATGTTAATTCCAACATTAGATGAGAACCAAATGGTGCAAACTGGTGACTAAATCATATGACAAAGGGGAAATCAAAAATCGAAGCCTTCTATCACTCTTTAGATTCATCCATGTTCATTTCAGTTCCTACTTTTCCCTATTCCAATGCCAGCAGAAAGATCCAAATCGGAAACCATTCAAATGCTCAATAACTCTAAAATCTCAACCAAACCGGATCAGCGATCTAATGGAGAGGGACAGAATGCATCTAAATCGTGTTTATCCCGGTTTCTACGAAGAATCGGCTATATTTCCATAGTTTCACAGAAATTTTGAGAAAGAAAACCCTAACAAGATCCACAAATTGGAAAGCATGTAAATAATCATTTGTCCGATGAACTAACCGACATTGCCGGAGCCCGCGGAGATAAATCGTGAAGCCAAGTTCAGCGAGCAACACAGTTTCGATTGCGCGATGGAAGCCGGCGAGTGATAGATCTCGGGAAGCAAAAATGGAGAGACGGAGATGAGAAGAAGCGCGTTTTCTTTTTTTTCGATTAATTGTTTTTTCTTTTTTATTGGAGCAGCGAAATACCAGGCGTAAAAACTTGAAAAAGAAGGTCAGCATTGACTATTGACGGATAATATTTTTAAATTATTATATAAAATAGGAGTGACGCGCATGGTGCGCGGGAGACCTCAGTATCCCCACAACATTATCTCGGTCACGATATTATCTTGGCACGATAGGACTCTCGTGTCTCTCAAAACTGTAAGCATTATACTCAGCTCATCGCTCATTTTTGTTGACAAAACTCACATTGAAAAAACAACGTTGAGATGAGCGAGAAAATTAGGATTAATAATGGTGCGTCATGTGTAAAGTATTTTGTAGATAAACAACTAAAATTTAAATGGCATTATTCCCTATATATATAATATTTATCAGCGGCCGAGATGTCTCTCCCGGTTAATCACAACCGGGTTCCGGACCAAAAAAATTTAGCATTTCCAAACCTTTGGTGAGCGAAAGATGTCGAAGAAACCGGCAGGAGAACTTTGAAGCGATCCACCAAAAGGTTTAGGTTGACTACAGGACCGGCGTCGACAGGCCAGACATTGAGGAAGAGGAAAGGGAACAACTCTCTAACCCTAGGAGAGGGATTTTTTTTTATATGCGCAACTCTCATACAAGCGCATTAATACCAAAATCATCTCTTGCAAAATCCCGAAAATCATCTAAAAGATTCTCTTCATAGCAAGAAAAATCTCTCTAGGATGACAAGGTTAGCACACCCATCCACCACAGTTTATCTCGCAGTACGTGTCACCGATAACAAAGGCGCCGAGACTCAAGCCCAGAAAATCACATAAGGTAAATTTTTTGGTACTTCAATCTCAAAATGCTCATGTGCCGGTGAATTTCTATCCATCAGATCTGCAATCGGACCACCAACAAAACGCAATATTCGATCGGATTTCCGGCCGGAATTTAATAAAGGCCAATATCCGACCGAATATTTTTTTTTGGACGGAACTACACATACCTAAAGTGTATCTAAAACCCACAAAAAGTAGGTCCCACACACAATAAAATAAATTATTTGGCATTTTCCACTCTTTATTTTGACTTTTTTTGTGTATAAAATAAATTATTTTATTTTGTATGAGGGGATGAGCCTCATCTTTTTGTGATTTTTAGGTATGCTTTAAATGTGTATAGAATTATCTTTTTTTTTT
Source organism: Platanthera zijinensis (assembly GCA_039513925.1). NCBI lineage: Eukaryota > Viridiplantae > Streptophyta > Magnoliopsida > Asparagales > Orchidaceae > Platanthera > Platanthera zijinensis. The sequence continues at coordinate 14,992,982 of CM077090.1, forward strand.
TTAATGTATAAATAAGATTTCAAAATATTTATAAAAAAATAATTAATATTTTAGAATTATTTTAAATAAAAAATTATTATCTTTCCTACAAATTCATCTTAAAATTGTCACACAATTCTCTATTTACAATAAATAGGCGTATCTTTCCTAAATGAGCAATTAATAAGATTCCGAAAGCAAAATGCCATAAAAAATGGACCGCCTCCGAGTCCGGTCCGAGTCACCGGCCCGTGTGTCTGTCGTAAGTCGTAACCGCGGACCGTTTCTCCACCCACCCCGGTTCAAATGTTCAACGGTCAATTTTCAAAGTTGAAGCTGTCACCGGAATATCGCCGGTCTTCAATCTGCCCGCGTACAGAAACAACAACCACGCCTCCTGCTTCAAATATCTCTCACCCCCTTTCTCCCAACTCAAACATCAACACCGCCTCTCCTCTACTAACTCTGCTATGGGCCTCATCAGATCGTTCAAGCTCCCTTTCCTCCGGCGACGCATTTCCGCCGTCGCCGGCGGCGATTCCTCAGCCGAACTCTCCATCCCCCATCACTTCCGCTGCCCAATCTCCCTCGATTTGATGAAAGATCCGGTAACCCTCCCCACAGGCATCACCTACGACAGAACAAGTATTGAGACCTGGCTCGACGCCGGCAACCGCACCTGCCCCGTCACCAAACAACCCCTATTCATTCTCGCCGGCAACGCCGACCACCTCATCCCCAACCACACCCTCCGCCGCATGATTCAGGAGTGGTGCGTCGCCCACCGTTCACTTGGCATCGAGCGCATCCCGACCCCAAAAATCCCCATCACCGCCCTTCAGGTCGCCGAGACACTTTCAGAGATCTCCGCCGCTTGCCGGAGAGGCGATTCTCACCTCTGCTCCCAATTGGCGGCTAAGCTAAAGAATTGGGCGGGCGAAAGTGAGAGAAATCGACGGTGCATTTCGTCGAACGGCGCTGCTCGGGTGCTTGCCGCAGCATACCATGACTCGCCCTCCGAACAGATTTTGTCGGCGATCGCCGGAATTCTTCCGCTCGACGAAGAAGCTCGAAGACAGCTAGCTTCTCCAGAATCACTCAGCTCCATCGTGTCGGCCATGGGGAGTGCGAATCTCTGCGCTAGACTTCATGCCGTCATGGTCGTGAGAGAAATCGCAGCCGCAAACACCGAAGAATCTGTCATGATCGGAAGAACAAACGGTTTGCCGGAGGCGCTTCTGAAGCTCATTAAAGAACCAATTTCACCGCAGGCGACCAAGGTCGCGCTCGTCGCCACCTACTACTTGGCCGCCGCTGACGAAATCACAGCTTCCAGATTCGCAGCATTAGGAATGGTTCCCCTGCTGCTGGAGATGCTCGTCGAAACAGAGAGAAGGCTCTGCGAGAAGGCCCTGGCGGCGCTGGACTCAATTCTGGGCACGAAGGCGGGGAGGGAGATGGCCGCCGGCAACGATCTCGCGGTGCCGGTCATCGTGAAGAAGATGCTCAGGGTGTCGGATGCTGCGACCGAGCTGGCCGTGTCGGGGCTGTGGAAGCTCTGCAGAGAAAATGGAAGCAACGGGCTGAGTGGTGGGGAGAAGTGTCTGAAGGAGGCGGTGCAAGTTGGGGCTTTTCAGAAGCTGCTGGTGATGTTGCAGGTGGGCTGCAGTGAGAGCACAAAAGAGAAGGTGACTGAGCTCTTGAAGATGATGAATGGTTTCAGGGGGCAGATGGAATGCATTGAGAGTGTGGATTTTAGAGGCCTGAAGAGGCCTTTTTAGTTTAGGGTTGATTCTATTATGCACATACATAATTTTTTTTTGTAGTCATAGTACATTAATGAGATTTTCTCTTAAGAATTTAGCTTGATATGGCTTCTATTTTTCAAGATGAGTATATTATGTTAATATATATTTGGACAAATAATGGGTTTGGAGGTTTAATGGATCGGTTCGGATACACGGATATTCAATACCCATAGTACCTCCTAGGATTTGCCTATTTATACCCACCTAGGGGCAACAGATAGATGATTCCACTTTGATCACCATCCGGATGCTTCGAGCAACATTATCATATTAAACTTTAAAGAGTGGAAGTAAGAAATTATATCTTCTTGTATTGATTCTGTTATATTGTTGTGTTCAAATCTATATAGATTTGTGAACACAACTATTTTGTTGTGTGAGAACAACTGTATCGTTGTGTGAGAACAACTATATCGTTGTGTGAACACAACTATATCTTTGTGTGCACCCCTCTATATCGTTGTGTTCACCTTCCTATGGAGTTGTGTTCACCACATGCCGCCTGAAATATCGGTGTATTGCACTGCAGCATGTCATCGTAATGATGCTAGATGTCGTCATGTTTTCGCGGAATCATTGTGATGTGCGACAACATCTCCTTAGGGTCATTTTGGCTGATAATCTCATAGTTCAGCAGTACTGAACCGTTTCTTGCGGCTAATCTCTGTTGTGCATAGAAGAAAAGAAGAGAAGAAGACAATTTTCAGAGATCTCTTCAGAGGGCTTCGCAAGAACAGAGAAGTGCGATAGTTGTTGCAAAGGCTGTTGGTGAAAACCTGTAGAGATTGGATAGATCTCGTCTGTTGATTACTGAAATTGATAAGTCTCATCTCTATGTATCAATCTTCTACTCCTCCATTAATAAAGAACCTCTGACCCGTCCCATGGATGTAGGCACTATTGTCAAACCACGTAATTTTTCGTGTGTTTGTGGTTGTGCTCTCTGACTTTTGCCCTAACCCTGCAGGTTTCATGAAGTCATTTTCGCTACGACTAATTGTCTACAATTGGTATCAGAGTTAGATTCACATATGAGGGTGTTCTGCATGTGAAGGCAAGGTGATTGATAGATTTTTTGTTGTTGTGAATTTGCTGGATAGTATGGCATCGAAAGGTGGAAAAGCACATGTTGGCAAGTATGAGATCGAGAAATTTCATGGGAAGAATGATTTTGGGTATTGGCGTACCCAAATGCGAGACGTTCTGATTTCTCAGAAGCTGCACAAAGCTTTGTTGGGAAAGGCAAGGAAATCAGAGTCTATGACAGGTTAAGAATGAAAAGAAATGGATCTGAGGTGTGCGCAACGATTCATCTATTTTTGGAGCAGGATGTCGTGCTCGGTATTACTGAGGAGACAACAACGGTCGGGATTTGACTAAGGCTCGAGTCACAGTATATAACGAAAACTCTATCCAATAGATTTTGCATGAAGAAGTCATTGTTTATATTGATTATGGATGAAGGCGCATCAATCAGAGATCACATTGCAAAGTTCAAACTGGTGGTTTCAAATTTGCGGGATGTCGATGTGAGGATTGAGGATGAAGATCAAGCTCTCACTCTGCTATTCTCTTTGCCAGATTCTTATGAGAATCTTGTCCAAATCATGTTATATGGGAAGGATAACATCATCATGAATGAAACTACAAAAGCTCTTTTCTCTAATGAGATTCGAAAGCTTGCATCAAGAAATAGTGACAGTGAAAATCAAGCACAAGGGTTGATGGCGAGAGCAAGATCACATGAGAAGGGATCTTCAAGCAGAGACAAGTTAAAGTCAAAGTCTAGAACACCACTTGAGCGTATTTAGTGCTTCAACTGCAAATGTTGCGGGCATTTCAAAAAGGATTATACATGCCCCATGAAAAATGTTAAAGGTAGGGGCAAGAAAGACATCAAGAAGACAGAAGATGATGAAGTGAGTTATGCTCCAAAGTTCTGAGAAGGGAGATGACTGTTAGCTACTCAGTATCGACAAGAGATGACCACATAGATGATCAATGAGTTCTATATTCTAGTTGTTTGCATCACATGTGTTCGAAGAGGGAGTGGTTTGCTACCTATCAGGCCATAGCTGGAGGTACAGTTTTGATGGACAATATTCATGCATGCAAGGCTGTTGGCATTGGAACGGTCAAGATCAAGATATTCAATGGGGGTGGTAAGGACTTACTAATGTGAGGCACTTACCTGACCTTAAGAAGAACCTATTTTCACTTGGCACCTTAGACTCTAATGGATTTGGCGCATTCGTCATCACTTGTTGTTGCGGTGGGAGGGGCGGCCTCTGGCCTTGTCTCCACCTCGGAGGGTTGAACCGCCCCGGACCCCTGCAGTAATTCTCCCCGCCATGAAATCCTCTCCTTTGCCCCTGAACGGGTCCCCCATGGGATTTCCAGGTCAGCCGGTGGTTTGGCTCCTGTTCCCCCCCCCCCCAACCTTGTTGCTGCCCCTGGAACCCCTGAACCCTGAGCTCTTCTCTCCTTTTAGTTTCTTGTTGTTCTCTGCTCCATCACCTCATCCTCTGTCAACTTAGCCAGTTTTTTGGCGAATGTCGGATTCGCTGATTCTCTATCTCCTTCGCCGCCCTCTCCATCAGTTCCTCTAAGGATAGAGGAGGCTCCTTCTTCAACTCTATACTAAAGAATCCTTGTCACAGCCCCAACGTAAAGTCAAGCATCAATGTGTACCCTGGTACCTCTTGGACCAAAAGGAACTCCTCCTGGAACCTGTCTATATAACTTCCCAGCATCTCCTCTGAGCCATGCTTGATCGCGAATAGGAGCTTTGCTCCCTTCTTTCTTTTCTTAGATGTTGAGAACCTCAATAGGAACCCGCGACGCATCTCCTCAAAGTAATAAATCGAACTCTTGGGGAGTTGGTGGATCCAACCCCTAGCTTTCTCCTTTAGGGTGATGGCGAAGAGTCGGTACTTGAAAGCGTTTGGCATCTGCCTGATGGAAATAACATCCTCAAACCATTGGACGTGCTGTACTGGATCATCCCGGCCTGCGTAGTAGGACATCTCTGGCTCTCGGAACCCCTCTAGGACTGGGGACGAGACAATCAACTTGCTGAAAGGGCTCCCTCCCCCCACCGGGTGAGTCGACCCATCTCTCGCGGTCGGCTCGCCAATCCTTTCAGCACTCACCTGACCGTAGAACAACTCCTTCCCGACGAGACCATTTTCACTGCTTTCGCCGACACCTCCTTCTCTGGTCGTTGACCAGGGGAGTTCTCGCATAGAGATGGGGCCGCGACCACCAGGACAGAAGGTGCGCAGCAAATACGAGGTGAATGGTCTGTAGAACCTCCCTCTTGAAATCTTCTAACATTCCGACCGTGACACCTATCACCGGTGGTGGAGGGTCGCCTAATCCAGTTCTTTCCCCTTCCCCTCCAGCCTTGAGACTTTGTCTGGGATTTTCTTGAGCAGACTACGGTCCACGCTCACCGCACCAAAAATGTTGAAACTGTTACCCGGTCTCAAAGAGAGTTTGGACCCAAAAGGGGTAGCCTGCACTTACTTTTCCTTAGCTGAGCTTCTATTCAAAGACTTTGAACAACAAAACGGACCCTGAGCTACAACATGGAGGTCCCGCAATACACCTGGAAGATTCAACGGAACTTCCCCTCTAACCAAAGCTGAGTCGGGCACCTTGGAAGGCTCTATAAACAAGCTAAAGCAGATCAGAGGAGGGAGAAATCCAAAGATCGATCCCCTCAAAGTTGCCCTTAAGGGTCTATTTATAGTTTTTCTGACTCGGCCTTCCAATAGCGCAATCCTGCCTTTTGGATATATTAAGCGCAACCCAGATGGGTCTGCCAACACCCAAACTCCACTGTTTGGAGAAGCTTTTAGCAGGCCAACAGGGGCATTCTGAAAAAAATGCTGCTGGGCGAATGCTCCCAGAGCCTACCACTCGCCTGGGGGTGGCGAGTGTCTTGATAAAGTCAGCACTCGCTGCCACCCCGGTGTTGAAAGCGAGTGCGGGCCTGACTACCCTACTCGTCTCTCCCCTGCTTGATTCATAGGGCGAATGCGGAACTATAAGTCCCACTCTCCACCAGGCTAATGACGATTCGACCTTACGCGAGTTGGGGTGTGTCGTCCCCACTCTCCTGAACCGGCTCGCCTGAGCCAAGGACTATTCTTTTTTATCTTGATCATCTTCTTGGGGACCCACTCGGCGAATACGAGGTAGTACATGCCCGCCACCATGGAGTCCACAGGGGCCCACCTTGGAGTCCACCAAGGGGGTGTTTATCAGGGTCGCAGCCCGTACATCCAAACCCATCCCTAGCTCCACTACCAGGTCAAGAGGTTGTTGAGGCCCAGACTCGATCCCTCGATATTCTTGATGAAGAGCTCTCAAGTGAGCACTCATCACCAACTGATCTACGAATCAGTTGGTGATGAGAGCTATGCTGAAATACTCTTATTTAGGAGGTCGGGTGTTCAATCACGGACCTCAACAACCTGCGACACGATGGACTTCATGGTGGAGAGCTGGTTGGGGTGTACGGGTTGCGGCCCTGATAAATCTCCTTGGTGGACTCTAAGTGGACCCCTTGGTGGACTATAGGGTGGCAAGCAGGTAGACTCCTGGTCCTGCATTACAACAGTTTTGAAAATACAGTTTAGCATCTCACTTTTGTACTTCCCCTTTTAAACCAGCACCAACACCCCAAACAGAGCCTAAATCACGAAGAGTGTTTCATGTCGATGGTAGTTGATCACGATTTCTCGTTTGTCTCATACAAAGGATTTGCATAAAGGAATTGGGTATCAGAGGGAGTAGAGGCTTGCAAAAGGGATAAACACGGGTTTAGTACGCGGAAGCAACCTCTGATGTGTGATGGCCTATATAACAAAATAAGCTTTAACTAGCATTTGCATTTTTAATCGCTCCTCCCAAACAATATAAAAACAACGGTGGTGTTCTGTAAGAACTCCCCCCAAACAGACCCTCAATAAACTCTAATGTTATATACAAATTTTTTTCCTAACTTAAACCAACCAGAAATTATAATGGTTTATTAAAGTTGTTGCGGGTCGCCCGGTCTTTTTCCGGTCCGGACAAATTGGACCGTCTTATCTCGGAATTTGGTCAGACGCACAAATAGTCAAAATGAACTGCATCAAATGATAAGAGTCATTTTTTACTTGGAAAACCCGAAATGGGTGAAAAACTGTGGTTGAAACTGTGCCGAGCCAAAATCCACTCTCTTCTTGGAGTTTTACAGAGTTTGATTTTATCTCGGAGGACGACAGACTGCTACTCTTTTACAAGTGCAAAAAATGAGGAAAACGGTTAAGTCCTTCGAGCCTCGATGAAAGCGATCCGGCCTTCGAATATTGCTGAGCTCACAGAACCTGGGTGAAAGCGTTCTGACCGGAAAATTCTATAAGTACACGGAGCGTCCGGATGAAGCGCTCTCATTGATGCGGAGCCTTGATGAAAGCGCTCTTGCGGAGTCGGTTGACATGACTTGGGGCGTGCTGGAGCCTAAGCACAAGGAGTAGAGCTGAGAGAATTTCTGAGCGGAGAATCGACCTAAGTTCACGATCTCGCCGGAAAACCTCGGAGCTCTCTCTTGCCTCTCGAGTTGCTTGTCTTCGAATGAAACCCTAAGAGTCAATTTATAGTTTCCTGAAGGGTCATGGTGATAATTGTGTTGGGGGATGATTTGTGCTGGCGAATGACGTTGATCCGTTTTGATCACCTGGATCATCATTTTTGCCAAAAATGACGAGAGTGTCACCTTCCCCCCGGCCAGTTCGGGCGGCCCGCGCAAGGTACCCGTAGGCGGCAACGACAGCCGGAGGTGGCCGGCGGCGAAAGAGGCGGCCGGGGACGGTGCAGGTCGCCGGCGCCCGTGCGCTGGGCGCGGCCGCACAAGGGGCGGTCGTGGCCGCGCGGGGAGCGACCACTCGGTGCGCGACCCTGCTGTCGCACGGGCGTGCGGCCCTGCTGCTAAGCCTGTGGAAAAGTATCTGAAGAACTGAGAACCGGACCGAAACCGACCCGAACCGGACGGTTCGGGTCGGTTCCCACATTGATCGGTTCGGTTACGGTTCCTGGAAAAAAAAAGAACCGGCGGTTCGGTTCGGTTCTATTCTCGGGTCCCGTTGTCGGACACCCGAGAACCGACCCGAACCGTATATTTTAATACTCGTTTTTTATTAGGCATCGTTCTATTGTCCGTATTAGCCTATCAGGCTTCGCGAAATTACGCCATATATTAATAAGGGTGATGTTCATGGCAAAATTCTGAATGCATGTTAGCAAACAAACAAACAAAATCTGGTTCATCTTTTTTTGATATTTTTTTCTATCCTAAATATTACTACCAGCAAACCATCTCTCCCCGCCATCAACATTCTGTGCAATGTCACTGCCACGCTCGTGAGTCCCAAACCACCGTACCGATGTTAAGCTCGACGTGTTTTGTCTGGCGCCGCAATACACATTGCACGTCATGGAGTTTTTTTACGACCTGCCGGAGAGCACGAAGGTAAAATCGAACAAGGAGTCTAGGATACTACAGAGCCACGTTGCTGGTCACGACGGCGAAGCCAAATGTTTCTGGATCTTTACTTCTGCTGGATGTGGGCCGGTCGGAGGTCTTCAACTTGGGATACTTTTTTTCGTGCCGGAACTATGCTGGATGAAGGCGAAATGGGGGGACTTCACTAAGGTTCCGTTTGGGGGGACTTATTTTCACCAGTCAAGCGGTTACGACCTCATGAATCAGACCATAATTAAGGTCTGGTTCATACGATCGTAACCGCTTGACCAGTGAAAATAAGTTCTCTCAAACGGAGCCTAAATTGGCATGCGGCTTTAGTTAGTATGCTGGAAATTAATTTTAGCAAAAAAATGAAATTTGTGAACTAAAATCCAATTTTCTTATTGGTGAGTTTTTCACTCAGGCTCCATTTGGGAGGACTTATTTTCATCGGTTAAGTTGTTACGACTGCATGAACCGGACCGTTTAGATTTTCATGCGGTATGAAAATAAGTCCCCCAAACAGAGCCTCAGTTTCTTTAGTTGTTTAAATCTTTTTTTTGCAAGCACCGTCCGTGCATCTTTTTTGAAATCCGATGATCTCCGCTAAGATGATGAGGACAATGGAACTTGGGTGAATTTGAAGGAGATTTGCGGGCGAGATTGATGGATACGTTCCTCGTGCTGCAACCCATACCGGCGATGTGGAAGTCAAGGAAGAAGATGGTGGCGATGGCATTGTGGATTAATGGTATTTTACAATTTTCTAGTGGTTTGCTAGTAATCAAATGGTTTTCAAATAGTCATTTTTGGATATCATGATTTGCTAGAAGCAGAAATATGTTTGCTAATAACAACACTCATTAATAATTAACTGTATGGTCCCTTTTAAGTCCATGAATTTTGTTGTTGTTTTAGATGAATTGTTTTTGCTCCTTTCTGAAAGTGAGAAATACTAATTGAATTGTTCATGCCTTTTGATTGCATTTTTTGCTTACTTCTATTAATGACAGTGACTCAATGAATTCTGTTCCAAATGATTTTAGGGCTAACAATTTTGATTGTATTTTGTTTTTTTTTCTTTTCAATGAGTTCTGCTCCAAAATACTTTTGTTAATGACAGAAGTAATTGCTTTGTAAGTGACTGCATTTTGATGAATTTTTAGCTCATTTCATATATAACATGTATGACTATGAGTTATGTTCCTTTTACTGATAATTGTGATCCTAACAATTGTTATAAACCGACAGCCTCTCAGTCATACGGAAAATTTTATGATATCACCGTGATTCATAGAGTTATGTGAATCATGGGTATTTTAAGCAGTTTTATTGTTGTAATACTACAGTAATGTTATTTTCATAATATAATCGTAATGTTATTACAATCGTAATGTTATTTTTATATCAAAGCGGTAATATTTTACGGATTGAATTACAGCCGAAATATTATTACTGTAATTACAGAAGTAAAACTGCTTAAAATGTCCATGAGACACATAGTTCTATAAATCACGGTGACACCATAAAATTTTTCCAATCATACAGCCTTGCAACATGCACCATGCTTGCATTTTTTTTTTAAGAACAAGGTTGCGTATTATGACTATTACATGAATAATTGAATAAGAATTGTATCTATTTCAATAATGATATAAAATATAAATCATGATTTTATTGACGTCCTAATGTAATATTTTGATTCCGACTTTGCAAGCGTTCCTCTCAGATTTTTCATTTTTTGTTTATCTATTAGGCCTTCGAAGGCAATTTGTTGTTCATGAAAGAGAATTTAAAGAACCGAGAATCGAACCGGAATAAAACCGATATTTTCGGTTCGGTTCCGGTTCTACATTTTAGATCCGTGGATCGGTTCCAGTTCGAAAAATTTGGAACCGAATCTTTACGGATCGGTTCTTGTTTTTTAGTCGAACAGAACTGTTGGGGACGAGACCCATTTTATAACATTAGGTGTGCACATAACTATACACCCATGATCTCCGTCTCAAAAGAAGTGAGATCATGGGATTGACCGCGCGCGCGATCACCGCGCCCGATCCCCCGTGCACCGATCCAATCGTGCGTAGTGGGCAAGCCGCCACGAACCCCACCTCGCCGGCGGCGGGCGGCCGACCTCCTCCCCGGACGCCGCCCGCCCGCCCCCTCTCGTCGCGCCAGCCCCGGCCGCGACCAAGAGAGCGGCCGCCTGGGCTGCGCCTCCCTAGGCTGTCGGCCACCCGGGCCGCGCCTACCTCGGCCGTCGGTCGGGGCCGAGGGAGCGGCCGCCCCCTCCCTCGGCCGACGGCGCGGCCAAGGGAGCGGTTGCTCGAGCCACTCCTCCTCGGCAGCCGTCGGCAGTATTCCCCACACTGGCGAACTCGGCGGCGAATTCGCCGGCCGACTGTGGAGTCCCGCTCTTGTCGTCCGATCGGTTGGAAATGTCCTCAGTCGTCTGATTTGTGTGTAACCACCAACTAACCACCGGGTTTGTGGGGGAATTTAATTAATAATTTTATGATTTACTTAAATGGTCTCAAAATATCGATATTAATATCCTAATATGCACATTTAAACTATAATGAAAATAATCATGATGGTGGTTATGGTGTGCGGATAGCCGCTTAACCACCATAACCACCACCTGGAGCCTATGAATGGATCTTCAGGCCTTCTCATTTCTCACCATTTTACTCTGAGTCTTCTTCTTCCTCAGGTTGAAGCTCTGCCGAATTCCTCCAACGAGCAGCACCCGAGCCGCACCCGAGCTACAATCGAGTCAAGTCAAAGCCACCCGACGAAGCCAAATCTCTCAAGTTCAAAGTGGCCCCCGCAACTGCGAGTTCAGCCGCTCCGCTCCCACGTTCAGAATCAGCAAGTCGCTAACTGAATACCACCATCACGAAGCGCAATTGGTAACAACTCCCGACGCGACGGTCTGTCGTCCGCCGTGTGTCAAGTGTTCTCTCACCCTAAAGCTGTAACGAGAGGTTGTCTGTCACCCTCGACTTCACAAACAAGCTGTAACAACCAGAAAATAGTGGACTTTGACCGGCACAGATCCGGCCACGTGATTTTTTACCCAGTTGAGGGGGTTTTTCACGTTAAAACTGTGTGTGTACAATCGTCCTACTTTATTGACTGTGTGCGCACTCAACCGTTCCGAGAGCTAAGACGGTCCAGGTTATTCTGGTCCGACCGGGACGTCGAGTTAGACCACAACAAGAACCGAACAGATCCGAGTTGCACCCCTACCTGCTGTCGCGCGGCCCTGCTGTCGTGTCGTAGGCCGCGTGCGGCCGCGCAGATTGGCCGCGTGCGGCTGCGAGGGATGCGGCCGTGCGGGCTGGCCGCGCGCATTCCGTGCGGGCGCGCATGCCTGTGCGGAGGCCGCGCTGGCTGCGGCGCGGGCCGCGCGTGCCGGTGCGAAGGCCGGAGCGGCCCTGTCGTGCGTGTGCTCGGATTCGGCCTCCCTCTTGGATGTTTTTGGGATTTCCTGCTTCTTGTGCGGCTGGCTTGGCCGAATTTTTTCCTCCACCCATGTCCTTGTCCGAAAATATTTCTGATTTAACTTAGAAAACTTGGAGGACCCATCAAAAATTAATTTATATAAGCTCGTGATAAGCATGTGAAATTGTTTAGTATTTGTTTCTTTGATGTATAAATTATTCAAAAACTTTAATATTTAATACTTTAATGTAATTATTTATTTGAAAATTTTGAAATATGCATCTTATACTACAATAATTTATGTATGCAAGTGATAGTTCACAGGGAATCTCTATGTCTCGAACGACAGTACTTACCCACGACAGTACAAGAGTATATATATAACGCAGTTTAATATCAATTAACACAAATTAGTTTATGTGATGGTTGGCATTGTGGAAGTTGCTCGAAGCATCCGGATGGGGATCAAAGTGGAATCCCCTACCCGTTGCCCCTAGGTGGGTATAAATAGGCAAACCCTTAGGAGTTACTACGGGTATGGGTTAACCGTCTACCCGACACGACCTGTTAAGCCTCCGAACCCGTTAATTGTCCAAATATACACTAACAATCTCCTCATATATTTGTGACAAATAACGTATACGTTTTGGAGTGCAGAAAGTGGAGAATAATAAAAACATGTTTCTGACTTTACACATTTCTATAAGAGTTAGCACAGTTTTTAAAGAAACATAAACATGAATTTTAAAAAACAATAATATAATACATGCAATGAAAAATGTGTTACTCAACAATAAATAAGTCTGGAAAAACAATAAAATGACTACAGATAAACATGTAACAATTCTACTCAGAGAGTAGATCATCATCATCTATGTCAAAATCCACTTTCTCTCCTCCATCTTCACCAGTGCCTGCAAGGAATTTCATGAGTCAGACTCTATGAATTCATAAACATATGCAGTGACGTATCAAAGTAAACTAGCTCTACCTAAATGAGCTTAGTACTTGTAGCAGTAGTGAAGTAACACTGTCAGCATCTCTATCCAGTCTAACTTGGACCAGTCAAGTTTTGATTTTCAATAAATCAAACGTTGTTATCTTACTCATTAGTGACCACTATGTGCCTTGTCATATGACTTGGCACATCGTCATTTGCAACATTATCAAATGTGAAATAATGTGTTATGACCACTAATGTTAGATTAACTCATGCAACGACTTTCTATTCCCAGTTGAATAATTCTCAAATCAGCTTACAATGAGAAAGATGTTAAGTCATCAGGTGTGGAATGACTAGCATCTGACCATCTTGGGCTTTCATCAAGAAATTATTTGGGGTTTTCAGTCTGTTATTAGATGCTTGAATGTTGCGACTATAGGTTCTTACCATAAAACATAAACCTTGGAGGAAGTTTCATATTTCTATGAACTTTAATCTCATCTCCCCCGATGTTTTAATTGTGAGAACTCTATTTAAGCCTTTTGTTAAGGCGTCTGCAACATTATCTTTTGACCTCACATCAACGAGGTTCACAATCCCTTGACTCGTAAGGGAGGTCAACCAGGCTTGTTTCATCCTGAGTTGCCTTCTTTTGCTGTTGAACAAAGTGTTCGTAGCAATCGTTTTCGTAGCCTGATTATCGCAGTAAACTGCAACAGAACTCAACTTCAGGCTCGTCAATGGAATGTCCATCACCAAATCTTTTATCCACTCTGCTTCTTCTCCCGCTGAAGCTAGAGCGTAGAGTTCGGATTCCATAGAAGATAGCGCAATACATGATTGCCTCTTGGACTTCCAGGCTACAGCTGCTCCTCCTAGTGTGAATATAAATCCACTAGTGGACTTGCTGTTGTTTAATTCTGAGCACCATGATGCATCAAAATATCCTTCCAAAACTGGAGGATGACCATGGTAACATAAAGCATACGTTTGGGTGTGCTTTAGGTATCGCATCAGCCTATCGAGGGCATCCCAATGGTCTTGGCTAGGATTACTAGTGAACCTGCTCAACATGCCGACCGTAAAGGCTATGTCAGGTCTTGTGCAGACCATAGCATACATGAGACTACCAATTAGTTTGGCATAATCTGACTATCGAATCGCAGCTCCATCATTGGGCTTCAAGCGATTATTATAATCGTAAGGTGTATCCACTGCTCTACATTCACTATATCCCCACGTGTCCAACATGGACATTATATAGTGGCTTTGACTTAGGGAAATGCCATTTTTCCCAAAGCTCACCTGCATGCCTAGGATAGTCTCAGCTACACCTAGGTCTTTAATGCTAAACTCCTTCATTAGTTCTGACTTAACACCATCCACTACGGATTGATCAGAACCAAGAATCAGCATATCATCCACATACAAGCATATTATAGCGACTTTGTCCGATCTATGACGTATGTAAAGACATTTATCCGAGAGACTCGACATGAATCCCATGTTCCTTACACTATAGTCAAACTTCTCATGCCATAATTTTGGTGCTTGTTTTAGTCCGTATAGCGACTTGATTAACTTACAGTCCTTATTTTCGTGACCGTCTACTATGAAGCCTTCAGGTTGGCTCATGTATATTTCTTCGGTCAGATCTCCGTTCAAGAACGCAGTCTTAACATCCATTTGATGAACAATAAAGTTCTCAATAGACGCAATAGCAAGTAGAATCCTAATGGTTGCTAAGTGACACACTGGTGAGTATACATCAAAGTAATCCACCTCACTAACTTGTGTGAAACCTTTAGCCACCAGGCGTGCTTTATACTTAGCTACGCTACCATTAGGATTGAGTTTCTTTTTCAGAACTCACTTACACCCTATAGTTTTAGCCCCTCTTGGCTTATCAACCAACGTCCAGGTGTTGTTCTGAAGTAGAGAATTCATCTTTTCATCAATGGCTTCTTTCCAGAGTAGTGAATCTTTTGATCTCATCGCATCCTTATAGGTGGATGGATCGGCCTCAACGTGGTAAGTGACAAAGTCACTACCAAAGGTTCTGGGAGTTCGCTCTCTCACCGAAGTCCGTCTAGACTCTATGACACTACTGTCTACTGGGACTGAATAGGAGGTGCTCGGTATTGATTCAGGGTCTTCCTCAGTAATAGTTGCTTGCATACCTAGGATTGTCAGGTTTTTATCTTTAAGGAACTTATCCTCAAAGAACACTGCATCCATTGATTCAATAATTATATTATTAGATAGGTCTAAGAATCTATCTGCAGCACTATCTTCAGCACAACCTAAGTAGACACACGTGTTGGTCCTAGGTCCAAGTTTAGACCGTCTAGGGTCAGAGACCCTGACATAGGCTATGCAGCCCCAGGTATTAAGTCTAGTTATTGTCGGGAGTCTCTTAAACCAAAGCTCGTAGGGTGTGACATCTAACTTAGCATGAGGTACTTTGTTCAGAATGTTGTTTGCAGTTAAAACTGCTTCTCCCCAATAGGCGGTAGACATGCCAGCAGTGAGGAGCATAGAGTTTAACATTTCTGTCAACGTTCTATTCTTTCTCCCGGCTATACCATTCGATTGGGGTGAGTAAGGAGCAGTGGTTTCTGCTATGATCCCTTGAGAGGCAAGGAAACCCCGGAACTCACTGGACATGTATTCTCCTCCTCTATCACTTCTAAACCTCTTAATTCTCATGTCTAGTTGGTTCTCTACCCTGGTTTTGAAAAGACAGAACTTTTCAAACGCTTCATCTTTAGTTTTAAGAAGGTAAATATGACAGAACCTAGAGCAATCATCTATAAACGTGATCATATACTTCCTTCCTCCTCTGGTGACAAAACTTTTAAAGTCACATATGTCGGAATGTATAAGCTCCAGCGGTGTTGTGTTCCTAGTAACCGCACTAAAAGGTTTCCTAGTGATCTTAGTCTGAGCACACACGTCATATTTCTCAGGCTGTGACTTAGTGTCTAATGTGATCTGGTGAGTTCTAGATATTTGGAACATCTTCCTATAGTTCACGTGTCCTAGTCTCTCATGTAGAGTCTTAGGGCTAACTAAGTTTGTTTGAACTTGTTGAACTAATTCATTTGCTAGACTTAGTCGGTACATCCTATTTTGGACGTATGCACATCCAAAATAGTGTGAGTAAACTGACAATGTTACTCTACCGCTACAAAAAGTAAAAGACATACAAGCATCACATAATAAACTTATAGACACTAAGTTAGCAGCTAGAGAAGGAATAAACTTAACATTTTTAAGAGTTAGAATCTTACCTGAGGATAGCAGTAGCGTTGCATTCCCCACCTTCAAGACGTCAGCTGTCTCGCCATTTGCAACTGTAACAGACTCTTTTACAGCAGTGAGCCCTGTCATAAGATCAGCATTGTTGCAAACGTGGCACGTCGCCCCCGAATCCAAGTACCACTCCGTGCTGGCCTTAGTGTTTCCGACCATACCAACAAAATCGGAAGACTCAGCTAGGCTAACCATATTGGCTTGGTTGCCATCCTGTGGTGCTTTGGTTCTTTCCCGTTTAGGGAGCCTGCAATCAGATGCGTTGTGCCCCCACTTGTTGCAGTTAAAACACTTGCCCTTGAACTTTTTGGCGCGTTTGCTAGGGCCTGCAACCTGGGAGCTACCATGGGAGGGTCTGGTCCTCTTAGGGTTCGGCACGCGTTTAGAACTGAGAACCATGTTAGCCGCAGCCTTCTGCTTGCTAACAGTTTCTAAAGCGTGTCGAGTCCTATTCTCATCCTCAATGCGAATAAATCGTTTGAGGTCATTGAGACCGACCTGCATCTTCTTGCGGTACATTTCAGTTTTAAAGTTATACCACTTAGAGGGCAGCTTATAAATAATCGTGCCAGCAACAAAGCTGTCTGGCAGGGAAATATTCTCACTATGTAAAAAATCTACTAAAACTTCAAAATCCGATACCTGAGGGAGAATGGCCTTCTCCTCGTCGAACATGAAGGAATGGAATTTGTCCACCAGGTGCGTCTTGGACAGATCCTCCTCTTGCATGAAGTGCTCCTCCAGTGCTTCCCAGATTTCCTTGGCGGTCTTCAGCTTGATGAACGTCTTCGCCAGGCTGGAGGACAGGCAATTCAGCAGGTAGTCGCGGCAGAAGTCCTCATCGGCAATCCACTGAGCCTCCTCTTCAGACCCCATTACGGCAGCACGATCAGACTGAACTGTGTAGAACACGTTCAGGTACTTCATTCCAAATTGCGTATTCAGCTTCCAATCAGTAAATTCGATCGCCGTGAATTTCTCCAACTTTATCATAGAAACAGGGGAGGAAAAATTTGACCCCTTCATCATTGTGTCTCTTTCCTTATTTCAGACGGAAAAACGCACACCAAGCCGATGATGGATCTAGAGTTTGACGGGATCGAGCTCCTTGCTTACAGCCCAATGCAACGCCAAACCAACTGAATTAGCAACAAGGGTGCCCTTTCTCCTGCGGAATGAATCTGGCTTTGATCAATTTCTCCAAATTAATTGGTTTTTTTTTTACAGCCTCAACTGGTAGGTGCAAAACAACTTAGACGACAAGTGATTTCTTCCTCTTGTTTTCACGGATCAATCACAGATTTGTTCCTTGTGGAAAGGATGATCAGTGCAAAGATCGGCCAAAAAAAAAAACTTCTTTCCTCACAATGATGCTGAGTCCCTTCTTGCCAGCAAAACAGAGATGATAAATAGTATCCGGGAAAAAAAAAACTTTGACCCGATTCCAATCTTGCTACTAGATCTGAAAAAACGACCGGCAATCTGGAGACCTTGAACTGCGCACTTCTCTCTGATCGACGGCAAGACCTTCAGCGACAGGAATGTGATCGTGAGCGACGATGGCGAACGGCGGAAATAAATCCCTCCTGAGGCGAAAACCTTTCTTCACGTTGTTTCCAAAACCAGGCGGCCTCTCCTTTGCCTTTTCCCGATCACGGATGGACGAACGACAACGGCAGAGAACGATTGACGGAGGCGACCCTTCCTTCTCCTGGATCGCGTTCAAGCAGCGACGCCGGAGAGTTCCTTCTTTGCGATTTTTTTTCTCTCCTCCTGTGCACAATCCGAGCAGTTACGGGGAGAGACGGGATGAAGGAGCAATAAGGCAGTTACTTCGAGTTTGTGGAAGTTGCTCGAAGCATCCG
Organism: Platanthera zijinensis; assembly: GCA_039513925.1. NCBI lineage: Eukaryota > Viridiplantae > Streptophyta > Magnoliopsida > Asparagales > Orchidaceae > Platanthera > Platanthera zijinensis. The sequence continues at coordinate 15,010,853 of CM077090.1, forward strand.
GATGAGGATCAAAGTGGAATCCCCTACCCGTTGCCCCTGGGTGTATAAATAGGCAAACCCTTAGGAGTTACTACGGGTATGGGTTAACCGTCTACCCGACACGACCTGTTAAGCCTCCAAACCCGTTAATTGTCCAAATATACACTAACAGGCATCTCTACTTGTCATAGTGTGGGCTTATGATTCAAATCTCGACATTGACAATTTGTAGTGAGGCTAAAAATTCGGTCATATGATTTTTTTTAATAAATTCAAGGATAAAATCGTAATTTCACATTATATGATTATAATGCAATGAAATGTTTTAATAGAGATGGAGGAATCCATTGGATCGGACGGTCTGGAATTGATGGACGACCGTGTTACACAATAAGTTGATATTTTTGTATATTATATAGATATATAATAGCAGTTATGTATGTGTTTTTGCCCGTGCCAAACTACTATAGGGCAATGGAACGAACTCTTCGTGTTTTTTTAATCTTGCAAATAATTAACTTAAAAGAAGAGAGATAAAATTAGTTTAATGAATGTTACAAAATAATATTAATTTATATAATTTTACCATTATTTTAAGATTTCATATATATGTTTTGAGAAAAAAATACAAAATTATTTTACGGACAAAATATAATTGTAATATCAAACAAAATTACAGTTTTAATTTACACTACAAACCAATTTTACAGTCATAATTGACATTACTATTTAAAGCGTTATGCTTGCCTAAATAGTAATACCACGTTACTCAATATTCAAATAAAAAATTTATTAGAAAATTATAATTAAAACGAATTAAACATTTAAACCTACAATTTTAATTTGTTATTGGTGAAGGGATATTGGCTGAATGCACGAGCTAATTATGTAGATGGTACACCACACAAATAATCATGAATCTCTTTTATTTATCTATACTTAATTATTTATTGGTACAATAATATCTATAATCAGAAATCATGGCAAAATATTGTAGCACATTTATTTTCCTTTTTATTTATATGTATATTTAATACATTTTTCTTCTAGTGGTGAATTTCTATTTTTAGCTTTTCTTATTACCTAATATCTAGGCTATGTCCTCGCCTTGTCCGTCTTTTAAGAATGGAGTTGTTATTTCTAGTGGGTGCAATCTCGTATTTGTTGAATGGACTCATTCATGCAGGGCGCGAGTAGCAGGCGTCTAATTTCACCAGGCACCTACCCAAGCTGGCGAGTGAGGGGCGAGTTGAGCCGGCGAGCTCTCACTCGTCCCTCTATCAGGGGACGAGTGACGAGTGTTGGCTTCGCCGGCCACTCGCCGCATGGGCGAGATGTCACATCACGCTCGGCTCGCCTGTCCAAGGGGGATTTTTTATTTTCTTGTGACATCTTGTTTTTGGTTTGTCATTGGTCATTCCAAACAGCAGAGTTTCGTTGTTGGAAGACCAATTTGGGTTGTGTTTGGTAAAACCATGAGCCGGGATTTTGCTATCCGCAGATCACTATCAAAAAATTATAAATAGACCCCCAGGGGTACTTTTGGAGAGCACCTCATCTAGGCTTCCTTCTCCATTGGTTAGTTTTGGATGGCACGAGTTTCAGCTCACTATTCACTGTAGTTTTCGGGTGGGTAGTCGGGAGCTTTCCTAGCCCTCCGAAGGTTCCTAGTCCTGCATTGGATTGAGAGAAGAAGAAATATAAGATCTTCCGGGTGTATGGCTGGACGTCAATGCTGCGGCTCGGGGTCTGTTTGAGGTTCTGATGGGAAGGTCACCGAACTCTAAATTCTCAAAACTTGTGCACTTGTACGGGAGAAGCAGAGGCAAGCTACGCCTTCTGTTCAAACTCCTCGTTGAGTCGTGGTTTCCGGGTTTTAACATTTTTGGTGTGATAAGCATGGATCGTAGTTTGCCTAGGAAATCATGTTCGAATACCATGGCTGGAGATTTGGGGCAAGGAATTGACCCAGAGGGCTCGCCGCCTGCGAGTGGCTTCGTGACCCAAAAGCAATTTAAAGATTTCACGAAGGTCATCATGGAGACCCTACATTCCGGCCTCAGGATGCGAGTCAGCGAGTACTCGACTCACATTGTCCCAGTACTCGCCTAGGCGGCATTATGCGAGGAGGCGTCGGGTAGGCGAGCTGAGAAGCATATAGTGATAAGGGGGGGGGCGAGAGGTCGCTTCAAGGGTGCGAGTTGTTCCATATCTCGCTGGTGGTTCCCCAGTCGGGCGAGCTGGTCCTGTGAGATCCAGCAGCTCGCCAAGAAGGTTCAGGGAGCCCCTTTTGCGAGCTTCAGGGAATCAGTCATGTCTTTCTATACATGCAAGGATGATCCAGTTTAACATGTGCAATAGTTCGAGAATGCGGTCTCCATCAGGCAGATACAGATGTCTTCAAGTACAAGCTATTCGCCATCACATTCAAGGACAAGGTAATGGACTGGTTCCACCAGCTTCCCCCAGGAACCATATATAGCTTTGAGTACTTGTGTCGCGGCTTATTGTTGCGCTTCTCAACGTTAAAGAAAAGGAAGAAGGGAGTCGAAGCCATCTTCTTGAAAAAGCATGGGGCGCAAGAGACACTGGCAGATTAACCTGATCGCTTACAGGAGGAAATTCTACTAATCCAGGAGGTCTCAGGGCACATCCTGCAGATGACCAACACTTTGGGGTTGCGATAGGGAATGTTCAGGATGGAATTGACCAGGGACTCCCCGCGGTCTTGTGAAGATTTGATAGATCGAGCTGTAAATGAGATCGAGTATGAGGTAACCAATCCCGACTTCGTCTCAGGATTGACCCAGATCAGATAAAGTGGAGCGAAACTGCAGGGAGGTTTGCAAGAGGAAGGGAGAGAAGGGAAGAGCCAAAGAGATAGGAGCTCCGGGAGCAGGGGTGGGGGATTCAACCGTCAACTCAACGACTAGTCTGGAGGCTGACGAGAGGATTGATCCAAGTTCAGGGAAGAGGGGCCCAAGGCAGGGGGAATTATTGGGCAGGGCGGAGATGGTTCAACCCTCCGGGTTGGAGACCAAGCCCGAGGTCACTGCCACCCCTCCGAGAAAGAGGTAGATGTAGAGGAAGAAGAAACCAACCCAAAAGAGGAGGAAGAGGGGGATAGCGTTTCTCTTTTACGAATTCCACCAGGAGGAGGGCCACACGACGACCACCTGCCCAGAGTTCTTGGAGTTTCGAGGAGTGGCAAGGGCCGAATAGATACAGCTGTTACAGATCAAAGAAGCAGGAGTCAGGGTGGAGGAAGGAGTTGAGGTGGAGGATCAGTGCGAAGAACGGGCCGACGTGGGTACCTGACACTACTAGAAAAATGACTTTTACCCACGGGGGAAAACCGTGGCTAATAATGAAGTATTAGCCACGATTTCTATTTCATGGCTAATAAGCTAGTATTAGTCACGGATGACTAAACCGTGGCAAATAACCCGACTTTTTGCCACGCTTGTCTGTTTCGTGGCTAATAATCTAGTATTAGCCACGGAAGCCTAATCCGTGGCAAAAAGTCATGTTTTTTTAGTCTCACACCGCCAACTAAAAGAATAATTTTGGGTTTATATTGCCCATTCTCAATTAATGTTTGAAATAAAATCAACTCGCCGGCGGCGGCGACAACAGTGGCGGCGGCGGCGTGCGACCGAATCTTTTTTATATTCCAGACCCTTTAGCCACGGCAATTGAACCGTGGCAAATAAGGAGATTTTAGCCACGACAATTGAACCGTGGCTAATAACTTATTTGTCATGGATTCAGCGTGGCTAATACTATTAACCACGCTCGTATTGCCCACTCCCATTTGTCTGTCGTGGCTAAAAGTTATTAGCCACGATTTTAGACTTTTAACCACGACAATCTGTCGTGGCTAAAAGTCTGTTTTCTAGTATTGTGAGGAGGGATCGGGCTGATTCACAGATGGGGGTTGAAATTGAGGCCAGCCGAAAGGGGAGCCTCCAAACTATTTTTTGTCGGAGCGTCGCTTCGACCTCCATGACCCACCTCGGCGGAAAAGATCACTTTTTCATAAAAGGACATAACGGAATACGAAGACCCGTTCTATGGAGCCTTAGTGATCCAGACGACCATTAAAAACTTTATGGTCTCAAAGATATTGGTTGATAACGAGAGTTCAATGAATGTTATCTTTAAGAAATTCTTCGACGAGATGAAGGTTGAGGTAAGGAGGATGTTGGCCTCGTATGGACCCTTGTTTGTGTTGAAGCCAAAAATGACTTCTGTGGAGTTCGTGGTCCCAAAAGAGGGGTGACCGCGCACCTACTACACTCAAGTGAACAATCTAGGCTCTAGACTAGGAACGTAAGGAACAGGCCCAAGGTCTCAGTGTGAAGGTCCTACCACACACCCGGAAGACTAACGAACTCTTCCCCTCCCAAGCCAAATGCTGAGCTAATTAGGCACTTTTGGAGGGCCCTCTTGGCCGACCAGAACCTCTAGGGAGGATCCCAAAATCCACTCCCTCTTTACTAAAGGTGACACCTCGGGTCTATGCACAACGCCCTTCAACTGTCCTACTAATAGCATAACCTCGCCTGACAGTTCTATTTTTCCATAGCCTTATTTGGGCCGCCACCAACATAACATAAACTTGCTATGGCTAGCAAAAACATCGCAGTCATTCCACATTACAGGAATATACATTCCATACATCGGCACGCAGGCCGGCAACATAAATAAAATAGACCTTCAAGGGCCGACACAAACTTGGGCTTAAGCCCGCTGCTTTCCGCTAAATAAAGAATTCACAACTTCCTCAGAGTCTTCTCCGGGAACCCCAGAACATCACCGATCCGGCTCATACGTCCGGATGAGCTTCACACAGTATGCTTAAACCCGTACTCACACTTCCGTATGCTAATGCAGTTAATAGTGGGAACGTACATGTCAACCCGTCGGAGAGCTCCCTTCCTCCACCCATTGGTGGAGAGGGGCTTCCATGCAAATATGTAAATCGAGGGCTTCACCTACCCGAGTAGAAACATCGTTACCCTTGACGCGTGCTTGGCGACGGGGTCGGGAGAGGAGCTCCGGGTCGATCTTGCTAGGAGTGATGAATCCTCACTTCCTCTTTTTCTGGTGACCGAGCCCTTGTTGGAAGAGGAAGCAAATCTTCCTCTCTTGCTCCATTTCTTCATGGTGACCGAGCCCCTTGCCGGCAGTGGGAGAAATGAGACCTCCATTTCCGACTTGGTGTATGACTCAAGCTCCGGCCGGCGCCGGGAGAGAAGCTCCCGGCCGACTTAGCTCCGGACGGCTGAACTTGCCCCCATGAGGCCGATCCCGACTCCAAATGTCCAAACTCAGCCCTACATGACCGATCCATGCTCCAAATGGTCGGATCTGACCAAAGGCGGCGGCGATGGGTGATGTGGAGGCCGAACCTTGCTCTTTGCTTGGCCGACGACGGGAGAGAGGAGGAGAGCCTTGCTCCACGCTTGGCCGGCGACGGGAGAGGAAGAGGAGGTCGAGCCTTGCTCCATGCTTGGCCAGCGACGGGAGAGGAGGAGGAGTCCAAGCCTTTGCTCCCTGCTGCGTGCGAGAGGGAGACCGAGAGGGAGAGAGGGAGGTCGGGCTGCTCCAGGCCGAGAGGGAGAGAGGGGGCGGGCGGGCGGGGCGGCCGGGGTTGCGTTGCTCCAGGCCGAGAGGGAGAGAGGCGGGGCGGCCGGGGTTGCGTGCTCTTCTCCTTCTCCTCTTTCTTTATTCTTCCTTACCCTCTGTACCCGCCTGCTTCCCCTACCTCTCTTCTTTTTCTTTTTTTCGTTTTTTCTGCTCTTTATCCTGCTGCCTCTCCTTTACCTGAGCCCTGCCCTTCCTGATCCTTTTCCCCCCTTTATTTATATAATCTTCTCTCTCTATATATATATATTACATTATAATATAATATAATATAATATATATTATAATGTTAAATACATATATATGTATATTAAAAGTTTACACACATAAAACCTCTGCACGCACGCACGAGCACCCGCACGTCTTCGAACGGGGCTGCATTATATTGTCGCTCATAGCATGTCCCGAGCCCGCTACCTGGGGAGGATCCCGCTCGGCCGGATACGTGGTTGTACAGTTTGGATTTTCTAGAGAGAGGAAGGAAGTAGAGGGTCGAGTCGGACTCCCTGTGACGTTGGAGGGAACTTCAAGGAACTGTCAATTTGTCACTATGAACGCCTCTAGAAGTTACAACGCCATCTTCAGGTGCCCCCTCATCAACACCTTCCGCTGTGTCCACTCGTCTTACTACCAGTGCCTCAATTCAACATCGGAGGTGTCCGGGTCCGGATCCTTAAAGACCCCAAAGTGGCGAGACAGTGGTACGTCACAGCCGTCAATACTATATCCTTTTAGGAGGGAGCAGGGGAGATGGAGAAGAGGATGGAGGAGTTGTCCATGCAGGAGGCTGCAGAAGGAGCGGAGGAGAAGGAGGTCCACACCCAGGTCAGGGTGGCGGAGGAAGTGATGGAGAAGCAGGCCGAGCTGATGGAGGTAAAGGAGGTGGAGGAAAAACAAGATCTCGCCCAAGGAGAGAGGGCGAGGGGGGGGGGGAGTGGGAGGAGCAATCCTGGCTGGAGGCTGTGGAAGAGGTGGTGGAGATGGAAGTCCTTACCCAGAAAGGGAGGATTGAGAAGGGAAGGGTCAGCAGAGGTCTAAGCCCAGAAGACCAGGGAAAGATACTGGAGTGCATCCAGAAGAGCATGAACATCTTCACATGGAGCGCGGCGTACATGCTGGGAATTGATTCTGAGGTGATGTGCTATCATCTCAACCTCGACCCAAGAGTTCCTCCCATCCACCAGAAGAGGACCATCGCCAACAAGCAGGAGGAGCGCATCCGAAAGGAGGTGGAGAAGCTCCTAAAAGCAAGATTTATATCAGAGATCAAGTATCCATGTTGACTCTCTAATGTGGTCATGGTAAAGAAAGAGTGAGAAAAATGGAGAATGTGGTGACCCTTAATGAATGACGATGGTAGCGATCGTAAACGCATGTGTTAAACCATCATTCGTTAAGGGTCATCTAACAAACATCATTCGTTTGAACATAAAATTGGATGAAATTCAATTTTATATCATTCGTTAAGGGTCATCGCACCTTAATGAATGACAATTTAATTCTTATATTCATGACCGCCATCACCGTCAAACGGAGTCTGGCTCCGTTTGGAGGGACTTATTTTCACCGGTCAAGCGGTTACGATCGTATGAACCATATCATAATTAAGATCCAATTCATACGATCGTAACTGTTTGACCGGTGAAAATAAGTCCTCTCAAACGGAACCTAAATGAAAAGAATCACAATCCCACATTATAACTAGTGCTAGAAATAGACCGCGCACATTGAGTCACACGCAATAAATACACTTGCTTGCGGCCCCAACCTGACCCCATAGCCCGAAGTCCCCTAGCCACAAGCTTTAGAGTCAATTTTATATTATTCGAATTTAAAACTTTATTTAGGATATTATGAATTTTTTATTCTCACTGTATCTATGTGACTATGTCTATATTTGAAAAAAAAAATTATATATATTTTTAACCTATTTATGTTATAAAAATTTCAATCTCATTAATTTATATATTTTTAAATTTTAAAATAGGCACTCTCCTATGCACAATAAAAAATGTTCTCTTATTATCACTCACAAACCGCGTCATACGCAACAAAAAAATAGGCACCGTGCAGAGTATGATATTAGGGGGTTTGCGAGCGGTGAGAGCACCGTCACATTGAGGCAATGTCATGGCCGAATTACTGTAGTGTGAGGCATTGGGGACCGCCCCGTGTATTATCGTGATTCGAGTACTGTCGCGTTTGGTCGTAGGGACGGAGCCCTGTGCCTATCACTCGTTATATTAAAAGCAAAAAATACTCGTTGGTTAAACAATTATCTTTTAAATTTTACCTTTATTTTTTACAAAAAAAATTAATCTGATTAATTGATGAGTTTTTCTATTTTAATTTGTCTTGTTATATAGACAAAAACTTTTACCTACAATAAGAAATATGTTCTCACCACTGCTCACAAATCCCCGTGCTCAAGAAAAAAATGAGCGTCAAGCAAAGTATAAAGTTTGGGGTTTGTGAGCGGCGGGAGCGCCGTCACGCCGGGATAATGTCGAGGGGCGTAAGAGATTCGCTAGTGAGGACTTGCAGAATGCCTCACACGTAAGAGACTTTTTGGAGTGGTCGGCGATGTGTCTTCTTTTCTAGAGCATTGTGGACTTAAACGAATTCTCGGGATACTCGGCGGGAGAAGGTGCCTTGTAGGAGGATTTTGGCAAAGCTCCAACTTGAGGAAGGAGAAAGCTGAGAGGAGAAAGTTAGAAATGAGAGAAGTCTGTGGGCATTTTTATAGGCCTTAGGTGATGGTCATAGTAGTTATGCGGTAATCCGCACACTTTAACCACCCAAATTATTAGGTGTAGACCATATTTAGTATAGTTTAAATGCGCATTATTTTCATAATAATTTTATACGCACATAGTTATTAATTAAATGGATTTGCGCATTATTAGGAGAAAGTTAGTATAGTTTAAATGCGCATTATTAGGTGTAGACCATATACAAGATCTCAATACATCCTCACTGTGAAATGGACCAAACACCCGAAATGGACCAAACGAGAGGTGTCAACTATAGTGATCTATTAACTTATCCTCACACTAATTTTATTAAAGTTAAAATGAATATAATTTATAATAATTACCTTAATTTTTAATGACGTAAAAAGCCATCAATTTTAGTAAAAATCAATTCTTATAAAATAGAATATAATAATATATATATTGAATTATTTATAATATAATAATTTATATAATGAATTATTTATAATTTCGTATATACTGGTCATAATGAGATCTCTGATCTTCAATAATTTATAAATTATCATTTTAGTTATACATTTATCACGTTTAAAAATACAAATACTAATACAAATCTGAGCAAAGGCAGTATAATAAAATGCAGGACATAGTTGTAATTACGTAATTAATTGAAGCCCAATTTAGTATATAAAATCACCTTGTGAGAGCCATTCTGATATTGCCTAGGTTTTTCTTCTTCTTCTTCTTCGAAACTCCATCGCTAGGGTTTCAACTCCAGAGCCGAGATCTTCCCCTTCTTCAATCCATGGAGGCCGTCGTCCACTTTCAATCCGCACAGTTCCTCTCCAGAACGACCGATTTCGTCTATCGTTCCAGCGTTTTCGCGGCCCATTCCTCTCTCGACGGCAAGTCTCGCCCTTCCGATGGATTCATGAAGGTATGATTCTTAATTTATGCAAAATTGGTTTGATTTGAGCTTTCATAATCTTATACACCATGGATTTGTTGCAGCGTTGCTGGTCAATCAAGGGAAAGGAGAATATGACGATTCTCAGAAAGGGCAAATTGATGCAAACGATTAGGGCTTCGGTGGATTCTTCATCTGGGCCATCAGATTCTTCTTCTTCTTCTTCTTCTCAACTAGCTCCGCTGCAGTTCGAGTCTCCGGCCGGTCAATTTTTATCGCAGATCCTCCTCAGCCATCCCCATCTTGTTCCTGCGGCAGTTGATCAGCAGCTCGAGCAGCTTCTCGCCGACCTCGAATCCGAGAAGAAACAGGACGAATTGAACTCCACTGGCACCGAGCTGGTCCTGTACAGGTAAAAGGATGGAACTTTATTGCCTGATTTTGCTTAAACTTCATGATTTTTACCCCAAATTGTTAGGAGGATTGCTGAGGTGAAGCTGGTGGAGAGGAAGAAGGCTTTGGAAGAAATCTTATATGCTTTTGTGGTTCAGAAATTTGTGGATGCTGATGTCTCCTTAGTTCCGTCGATTCCTCAGTCGGCAGTTGATCCCAACAAGGTCGGCCATTGGCCATCCTGGGAAGAAAAGTTCCAAAAACTGCATTCTTCTGAGGCCTATGAGATGATCAGGAATCACTTGTCGGTCGTGCTGGGGAATCGGGTGGACGACACGAGCTCCGTCGCCTCCATCAGCAAGTTCCGAGTCGGGCAAGTCTACGCAGCCTCCGTTCTCTACGGCTACTTCCTCAGGAGAGTCGACCGCCGTTTCCAGCTCGATAAGTCCATGAAAACTCTTCCTTGGGTATCAGAAGACGATTCCCAATCGCCCACCGGTATGTCTATGGAGCCGGCGTCGGCCGGCTCTTCTCCGGCGAGAATTTTGCATCCGGAGATGTCTTCCTCGACGACCTCCGCAAGCTTCGGTCAGGGGGATTTGCGGATAGGATCAAGCCGTGCCGGCTGAGGACCTACGTTATGTCCCTGGATTCAGAGATTTTGCAGAAATTTGCGTCGTTGAGATCGAAGGAAGCGTTTAGCATAATCGAGAAACACAGGGAGGCGTTGTTTGGGCGGACGGACGTCACCGTTACGCCTCAGGGAACTGTTGATTCATCCAAAGACGACCTCATTAAACTCAGTTTTTCCGGCCTGAAGAGGCTGATATTGGAGGCTGTAACGTTCGGATCCTTTCTGTGGGATGTGGAGAGCTATGTGGATTCAAGGTACCATTTTGTGATCTCTTTAAACAGCTTTCCATGAAGGAGTTCATCTTTTTCAAGCTCAAGTCATCTGGATTCGAAACTTATCAGGTGTATTAGTATTGTCATGCTGCAAGATGATTTTTTTGGGTGAAATGTGATCTCTTTTCTACTTTTTCAAGTTCTGTTTACATTTTTTAGAATGTCTCTAATAAATATATTTGATCAAAAGGAAATGTTTTCATGCATAGTTGTTTAATCATCCCTAAATCATTGAATGTGTTGTTGATTTTGATGCTGCAACATGATTTTTTTGGGTGAAAGGCGATTACAAAGGAGACCATTAGAGGCACATGTTAGGCGTTGTGAGAGTCTAGTCATTAGGCATGTTAAATGAGGGAGGGGTAGACCAATAAAGTCTTGGAATGATACTGTAAGGAAATACATGATGTACTTAGGCCTTAATGAGATTATGACAAACAATAGGGCACAATGGCGACAAAGGATCCATATAGCTGACCCACTATAGTAGGATAAAAGCTTGAGTGTTGTTGTTGTTGGTGGTGAAATAAGATCTATTTTTTTTTTTCATTTTTTCAAGTTCTGTTTACATTTTTTAGAAAGTCTGAAATAAATGTATTTAATCAAGAGTAAATGTTTTCATGCATAGTTGCTTAATCATCCTTGAATCATTGATATTTTGTTCCCTATATTCCTTTACTTTTTAATGTGGTCACTGTAAAATCTGTGATTCTGTGCACTCTAAAGGCTAGGGTTCAATACACTCTCAAAAATTGAGAGAAAGAAAAAGCATAGCAAGAGGACTCTATATATGGCCTAACCTAGATCATGAAAATAAACAAAGAAAGCGAGACCGGCATGTATCGGCCCGGTAGAAGTGTCGGAGACCTGACAGAGATATCATCCCAAAACAATTCCGTGTTTTCATCGGGATCGGGATTTCCAAGGCAACAGTCTCTACTTGTCTCCTGACTCTTATGGTGGACACGATAGCACCTGAACATGCATTTCTTCACGCCACATCACATTCTTCGCTATATCAATTGGGGGATGTTCTACACATCAATGAAATAAATATAATATCAAAATTGAAGAAAAAATTATTGGACTTAAATATAATTCAGAGCCATAAATATCATTGGCATATTTTTAAAGCAAATGGAGTTGTATTAAAAATTACATAATTAAGCAATATTCTCGTGAGAATAATTTTGAAAATAGTGACCTCATGTGAAGTACTCATAGGCCCCTAATGAAAAGGCACAATACTTCTGATATTGCGGACATTATACCGTTATATCATTAGCCCTAAGCTCAACCACTATGTAAAATAAATTCATAAACTTTTATTTTGTTACCAAAATTTCTAAGTTGTCTATACTTTATTCAAAAACATGCAAATGAGCTTTTTTTTAAAATACAATTATGTTACAAAAATGTTTTTTCACCCTAAAAAAACTTATATGAATATAACATTACGTTAGGAGATTTGATGTGTGCTTTAAAAATATATAAATAAATTATAAAAATAATAGGTGAATATTGGACAATATATTATTTAATAAAAATGTGATAAAAAAATATGACAATATTAATTTGCAATGCAACAAAATATTTTCTTATATTGTTTTACTGGCCATGTGTAAAATATTTTTTGTTTGAAAGAACTTAAGGCTCCATTAGGCACAGTAGTGGGATCCGGATCCCCTAGAGTCCTATTTGAACTCCAGGGGGTGGAGTTCCGATTTTGCGAAGTAATGGAGCGGAATCAGAAATAATGGTTAACATGAAAGTTGTAGATATCTCCGAGACGAATAACTTTTATGTTGAACACTTTTTTATTTGAAGCCGTTTAGACCTCTGATTTGGGCCCCAAAAAAATTCTGTCCGAAAATAATTAATTTTAATATCGCTTCAATTTTTAATGTACCAGATCTCCGACGGGCAAAACTTACATGCGATGTTGGAGAGGAGAAGATCGGCGTCGATGGTCGAACCATTCGACCTCGGCACGTCGCCGACTCGCCGAGGTTGCCATTTGCCAACGCAAGAGAGGAGAACAGGGGGCGGAACTGTCATTCGGGCGGGTTGTGTGACTGGAATAATACTAGATTGCCCTTCGGGCAGCCAAATACTGTTCAATCACTACTTCAATGGTCATAGATGTTCTTAATGTGCAAGATCTAACGGTCAGAATACTTTTAGCTAATGCATACAATCCATTTCAAGAATAGAAAATATAACTTTTATGTGTCAAATCTTCTATTTTTTACCTATTACATGTTTTTTTAAAAAATTAAATATATAGTTACTTTTTTATATCTTATTATATATATGAATATATGATGCTATTTATTTTAATATCATTTATTTTATTATAATTTCCTGTATGCTATATGGCAATCCACATTTGTTTTATTGTGTAATGCTACGCTTCCTTAAAACTATACTCTATTTATTTTATATTAGTCTTTTTGTATTTCAGATGATCCATATTCACTTTTCGCTCCGAATCGCAACCCTTGCACAAGAGAACAGGGCTCCCGGCTCCGCCCCTACGCCCAATCGTGGCATAAAAGTGGATGTATGTCCTTAGGCGTCGACTGGCGTACACGAACGATGATTATAGTTAGAACCCTACGTGTAAATGATATCCCACATGTTGTAATAAAGAGATTTTTTTTTCATTATTAACATAGTGTGGTTGACACGAGTGCAAACGAGGATGATAGTTAGGGCAGGCTACTGAAGAAGACGAAGATATTGATGCCAAGCTACTAACTACAACGTACGTAATAACTAACAAGATATTGTTTGGTACCATGTTTTGCTCAAAAAAGACCAAAAACTTCATTTTTGAGCTTCAACCTTCAAAAAAAACTTCATTTTGAGCTTCAATTTTCAGCAAAGTCATCATCATCAAACAAATTGAGCTTCTTTGCAAGTGATGTCCCTACATGGTGTATGTTATAGGTGTAATCTCAGAGGTGACGGTAAAAGCGGTGATTCAGGGGGAGCAGAACTCAACCCACGAAGAATTAGTGAAGGATGAAGAAAGAAAGTCTTGCTCAACCCTAACCCTAGAAATGAGAGAAGAAAATAATTAAAGAGAGGACCAGAACATTCATAATTTCATTTCAGTATTTCCTACATGACCCAAGAGGCCTATTTATAAACTTAGAAAGACATGCACACTAAATCATTACATAAAAGATAACACTAACATATTAAGACTCAAAAAGCTAGACTGGACTCGTACAACTCGAAACAGCGTACATAAAGACTCATAATGAAATATGCAAAGCATAACTGGCGACCAGTAGAGGAGACTCATAATAGTGTAATAAAGATATTTTTATTTTATTTCATTTTATTGTTATTGCTGTGGGGCCCACAAATGCAACAATGATATTGGTACAAAGTTACTAACTATGACAAATTACTAACTAATAAAATTTTGTTTGGTGCCCCATATTTGTTTAGGCAGCAATTCTGATTCATCTCATCCTAAAGCAAAAATGTTTGAATTACCTCTGTTTCTGAGCTCCGGCATGGACGAAAAGACCAGAAACTCCATTTTGAGCTTCATTTCTCAGCAGAGCCGTCAGCGCCAAAAATAGCCTAAATATATGATGTCAAACATCTCATTGCATAATATGAGTTTGAAACCTTCACGACCCGCACGCGAATGAGTTGAATAACGGATCCTCGGCCCATCTGAGAACATCTCTCCAGAGATTGAGAAAGACACGACGAAATCCAGGTCAAGAATCAAATACTCGCACACATACTTAAAAAGCAGACTCGAGTTCATGCCCCATGCCAGCTCCAAATTTTCACAAATAAAAAAAAACTGAGCAGAAAATAATCTAAAATTAAAAGAAAACTGGGATTTCAAACTAGTCCTCAGATAATTAGTTAATTACATAACAGGTGCAAGAATCATAGCATATACCAAAAATTCAAGAGTTAAAAGCATAAATTAATTCAAAGACAAAAAAATACTAATAAGAGAGAAGCCTACCCTGAGCCAGCAGCTATACAAAAGGCATGAAACCCTTCTCCCCGTAACCAGTCTAAAACTAAAACTGCGCCAAACCTGCAATGAAATTATTCACATTGTTATTCCACAGTTTACACAGCCATTTCTGTACTAGTTTTATTTCATGGTTCAGATAAAAGAAAATTGATAAAAAGAAATGTCAGTCAGAAGAATATTATAGATTGTATTAAAATGTCTGAAATTTTCATAGATTGTGTGGAGATATGTTATTAATTTTTATACACTTTAGAAATCATCATCAGTTAATAGACATCCAAATGGGGGCACAAACAGTTAGACAGCAGGTTCAGGGAGTAGAACAACTGGCTACAGCCTAGTGATATTGGGGGAGAAACCGTCTCCGGAAAGAACGAGAGAACTGCTGAGGATTAGAACAAATTGCAGTGAGTGTGAAAAAATGTTAAGAGTCGAGAAAGATCCTAGATGGGAATAGTCTAAACCCTTCTAATATATAGAGGGAAAATATTTTAAGGCCTATAAAAGAACAGCTCTCCCTCATTTGCAATCAATGGCTCGAGTTGTAACTTGTTGAATCAAAAAAAATCATAACTCCAAATTTTTGGATCTAGAAGTAGCCTAAGGTTACTGATCCTGTGATCGAACATCACAATTCGGATGGTTAGAGCTAGAGAGAGATGTCTACAAGCGCACCCCAGGTGATCCAGCAGAAAGGTCCAACCACATATCCAAAAGGATGTCGAGTGCTCTTCTGGTGAGGTATTCGAATAGCTACAAGGCTGCAGAGTTGAATGGTCTGCAAATAGGCATCTCCTTAGACATTTCTGATCTTTACGAATTGCAGGTTAAACATAACTGATAATGAAATACTACTGTAGAATTCAAAAGAGTTCTTTAGTGCCCCCACCCATTCTCTGTATTCCGCTGCTGATTTATGGGCAAGAATCATAGAGCTGAACGGGTATGAAGAGCATTAAGTGGTATTAGGCAAATTGTTAAATGATGGAGGGGTAGACCAATAAATACTTGGAATAAAACTATAAGGAAAGACATGATGTACTTAGGCATTAGTGAGATTATGATTAAAGATAGGGCACAATGGCGACAAAGGATCCATATAGCCGACCCCACTATAGTGGGATAAAGGCTTGAGTGTTGTAGTAGTGGTATTAGGCCAATTAATGAGCAGAGTAAAGCAGAAATGATAATGTTTCAAAAGGCCATCTGCTATGCTAGCAACAGCAAAGTTCATTTAAAGATGATATTTGTTGACAATAAATCAAAACAGAAACAGTAAGCAAACAGCAGCAGAAAGCAGAATAAAAATCTGAGAGGGTTTTTTGACAGTAAGAAAATGGCCTAAATATGTTCGTGGTCATATTGTATGGTAAATAAACATTAAGGGTCTACTAAGTTGGATGAAATTGGGGTCTCAGAATAAAAAATAGTACCTCAATTATAATTCAAGGATTCAATTCCATCCAAATGAACGGGCCCTTAATCTTTGTAGCCTATTCCAAAGATAAAAAACAGAGGCGTAGGGGCCAATAGCAATATTATTTAAAAAAATCATCTCAAGGGCTGAAAAAATATAAGTAAATATTGGAGGGAATCCATTCCTGGTTGATACAACCTATGTCGTATCATTATTGGAATATTTTATTTATTCGTGCAATATTAATTCCACTTTTTGCATTTGGATGTACTTGTGCTGGTTTATTAGTTTGATCAACCCATAAGACTAAATAAATATGAAGGCATCCCCAGCTTGCACCTATTTCACATCGTTCCATGATGATTAAATGTCCTTATGCTTAAAATTTGCCCTAATGCCTAAACTGTTTAACATTCACCGTCTATTGTCATGAGCATAATTTGTCGAAAAGTCGGGTTTTGAAATCCGAATTGTCTTATTAAGCATGTTAAAGAATTGTTTTTGTAATTTTCATATTTGTGTCATAGCCTGTTTCTCTTGTCGAGTATGGTTGCCTTGTTTAATTCAAAATTGCTATCAAGTAATGTTAGAATTAGGTAAAAACACACATATTAAATTATAACAAGCACCCCCTCTTATATAGTGAGGGGGGGAATACAAGGCTAAAAGCACACCAAAAAAATAAAACTCAACATAACTTCTAACACTCCCCCTCAAGTTGGGCATGTTATATTTCTCATGCCCAACTTGTCAATCAAGCCATAGTGAAGATTTGCCCCAAGACTCTTTGTAAGAATATCTGCAAGTTGGCCCTCTGAGGGAACAAAGGGAATACATATGATCTTCTTCTCAATGTGTTCCTTAATGAAATGTCTGTCCACCTCAATGTGTTTTGTGCGATCATGCTGAACAGGATTGTTGGCAATGCTAATGGCAGCCTTGTTGTCGCAGTACAACCGAATAGGAGCAGTTTCACTCAACCCCAGATCACTCATGAGGGAGCGCAGCCAGAGTCCTTCACAAATGCCATGTGCCATGGCACGAAATTCTGCTTCAGCACTAGACCTGGAGACGACTTGTTTCTTCTTGCTTCTCCAAGTGACTAGATTCCCCCCCCCCCCCAATAAATGAACAATACCCAGATGTGGATCGTCTATCTTCAACACTTCCTGCCCAGTCAGCATCAGTATAAACTTCGATCTTCAGGTCAGAATTGGAGGTGAAAAGGATTCCTCTTCCAGGTGAAGTTTTCAAGTATCTCAAGATCCTATGGGCAACATCAAGATGTCTGGCCCTCGGAGAGTGCATGTATTGACTCACAACTCCAACGGCGTAAGCAATGTCAGGTCGAGTATGAGACAAGTAGATCAATCTCCCTAAAAGTCTTTGATAACCTTTAACATCTTCTATAAGATCGCCATCATTTCTTCCAAGATTGTGGTTAACCTCCATGGGAGTGTCAGCAGGTCTACACCCACTCAGACCCGTTTGTTCTAAGAGATCAAAAATGTACTTCCGTTGAGAGATGAGAATGCCATTCTTAGATCTGGCAACTTCAATACCCAGAAAATACTTCAGTTTGCCAAGATCTTTCACCTCAAATTCTTGTGCCAAGTGTTTCTTTAAGGCTTTTACTTCATCAATGTCATCCCCTGTAATAATGATGTCATCAACATAGACTATTAAAATTGTTACCATGTTGATCCTCTTTTTGATTAACAGAGTATGATCAGCATGACTTTGTTTGTACCCCAGGGAGACCATAGCGCTATGGAACCGTCCAAACCACGCCCTTGGGGATTGCTTCAGGCCGTAGAGAGCCTTCTTTAATTTGCAAACTTTTCCATCTGAACCCTGAGAGATAAAACCGGGTGGAAGGGACATATACACTTCTTCTTCCAAATTGCCATGAAGGAAGGCATTTTTAACATCCAATTGGAAGAGATCCCAACCCTTGCATGCAGCACATGACAGCAGCACTCGAATAGAATTCATTTTTGCCACAGGAGCAAAGGTTTCTTGATAGTCAATGCCAAGAGTTTGAGTATACCCTCTCGCCACTAATCTTGTCATGAAACGTTCCACTATGCCTTTGGAATTTTGTTTGACCGCAAAAACCCACTTGCAACCAACTGTTTTTTTCCCATGTGGAAGGGTGGTTAAGTCCCAAGTATTATTCTTCGCCAAAGCTGTCATTTCTTCTACCATTGCCCTTTTCCAATCAGGATGTTCAAGTGCCTCCTGCCAGGTAGATGGAATAGAGACCGAAGCAAGGGACGACACAAACCCTTTATAAGAGGGAGTCAGTGTATCATAGGAAACATATTGAGATATAGGGTGTTGAGTACTCAATTAAATACCTTCATGGAGGGAGAGATCTTCTGACAGAGTTGGCATAGGGTCTGGGAGCATGGGATTAGCCGTTGTGTTCTGACTTTTACGCCGTCGGGTGTAAACCTGTAAGGGACGAGTAGGCAGAGGAGAAGAGATAATGGGAGGAATCGGAAGGGAGAAGGTAGGAGAACTCACTTCAACAGCAGGCTCCCCCTGAAGTGAGGTAGCATAATAAGGAGTAGAATCACGAAAAGTAACGTCAGCAGATACAAGTGTCCGACGAGTAGGAGGGTGATAACATTTATACCCCTTTTGGGTAGGGGAATAACCAATGAAGACACACTTGAGGGCGCGGGGGTCGAGTTTAGACCTCACAGGAGAGGGAATGTGGACAAAGCACGTACTCCCAAATATGCGAGGAGGAAGAGAGGATGTCGGAGAAACTCCTAAGGTGGTGAGAGGAGTTTGGTTACCAAGGACAGGAGAGGGCAAACGATTAATGAGATAAGCAGCGGTAAGGACAGCATCCCCCCAATAGAACTTGGGGAGATGCATAGTAAGCAAGAGGCACCTGGTAACATCCAGCAAGTGACGGTTCTTTCACTCGGCTACCCCATTCTGTGACGGGGAATGAGCACAAGAAGTTTGATGAATAATGCCATGAGTGGTAAGGTAGTGGTCAAAGGAAGAGTTGATATACTCTTTACCATTGTCACTGCGTAAAATTTTTATGGATGCAGAAAACTGAGTAGATACCATCTTATGGAAGCGTTGAAAAATAGAAAAAGCTTCACTCTTATGTTTCATGAGATAAACTCATGTCGTTCGAGAAAAACAATCAATAAAGGAAATAAACCAGTGACATCCAGAAATAGAGCCAATAGAGCAAGGCCCCCACACATCAGTATGAACAATATGAAAAGGAATAGTACTAGGTAAAGAAACATGATTAACAGGGAGACGATGATGTTTTGCAACGTCACATACATCACACACAAAATTTTTAAAACAACTAGAGGGAAAAGTAGGTAAAAGACGCTGCATAGTGGAAACAGAAGGATGACCAAGACGACGATGCCAGGTGAGCAGCTGGGATGACTGGGTGGCATGAAGAGCGTGCGGAGAGGTGGACCCGTTGGAGGGGTCAAAAACATACAAGCCGTCCTGCAAGCTACCAGACCCAATCGCCTTCCCCGTCTTCAGATCCTGAAAAACACAATAAGTAGGAAAAAAGGTGACTGAGCATTGAAGGGAAGTAGTCAACTGACTAACAGAAAGTAAACTACGGGTGAAGTTTGGAACATGGAGGACAGAAGATAAAGTGAGAGATGAACAAGGTATGGACCCTTTTCCAACAATGGAGGAAAAGGATCCATCAGCAATACTCACTTTATCTCGACCAGAGAGAGGGGAATAAGACACAAAACCTGAAGCCGATCCAGTCATATGATCAGTAGCTCCGAAGTCAATAATCCAATGGGGAGAGGAGCAAATTGTAGCAGAGTGAGCACCTGGGATACCTGAATGGGCAAGGGCAGATGAGGAAGAAGCAGTAACCGGCTCAGTAAGAAGGCCCTGCATCAAGCGGCGAAGAGTCTGCATCTCATCAGCAGAAAAAGAGAACATAGTTGCAGGAGGAGGTCCAAGAAGACCCGGAGGGCTGCTCTCAGGAATCTCAGTCAGATGGGCAGAATGATGTGAACGGCCAGAAGTGCGTCCACGACCTCGCCCCCCACGGGAAGAAGACCCACCCCGAGAAGAAAATCCTGGAGGGAAGCTGTGCAGACTGTAACAGGTATCCCGGGTATGACGGGGCTTGCCACAATAATCGCACATGAGATGATCCTTATCCGTGGCACGAGGCTTGAAGTCCCGAGAGGCCCTGCTACCAGTGGTGGGAGGATGAGCAACCAAAGCTGAACCCTCAGGAGTGGTGGTCATGTTCCAGGACTGTCTACGATCAAACTCCTGCTGAATAATGCTAAAGACCTCTGGCAAGGAGGGAATGGGAACGCGGCCCAAAACCTGCACAGTAATCTGATCGAAATCGCGGTGAAGCCCCTGGAGAAATTCGAACACCCTGTTGCGATCCTCACGAGCCCTTAATAGGAGGGCATCAGCATCACAGACCATTGCAAGAGACTCAAAATGGTCATACTCCTGGTAGAGTTGGGTAAACTCCAAATAGTAGGCAGAAGGAGGACGATCTCCCTGACGAAGATGGAACAGCTGTCGGCGAAGATGGTAGATTTGTGCCGCATTCCCTTTGCGGGAGTAAGTAGATTCAGCCCGTTTCCAGATGTCTGCAACAATGTCGAGGAAGAGGTAATTTCGGGCAATGGACTCCTGCATGGAATTGATGAGCCAAGACATGACCAGCGAGTTTTCAGAGTCCCATTGGGACCAGGTAGCAGAGGTGCGAGCAGGCGCAGGAGTGTCGCCACTAACATAGCCAAAGAGACGCCGACTCTTTAAGGCCAGAGTAATAGAACGGGACCAAGATAGGTAGTTGGTGTCATCAAGACGAATCGTAGTGAGCTGAGAGAAACTGTGATCGGAGCCAACCCGGGTAGATCCAGCGGGGGGCACAGAGGCACCAGAAGCACCGGAATCAACGTCTGACATGGCACCAACGAAGAAGAACGGTCCAAAGGAAAAGGGGAACCTTAGGGCATCATAGATCTGAACTTCCGGGAGTAGAAGGACGACGATAAAAAAACGGAGAGAAAAAGTAGATCTGAATCTCCGGAAAGACGAACCGGTAAAAACCACCAAGAATCAAGTATGATAATAAGGAGAGGAAAGCGAAACTATTCCCAGAATTTCGGCTCAATCGGACCATTGGAAGGTCGCAGGGAAAAAAATCCCGCCGGTTAATCCATATCAAGACCGGCGGGTGCAAGCAGAAGAGAAAAGAGAGAGGAGGCGGGAGAGAGAGGAGAGGAGGCGGGGGGGGGGGGGGGGGGGGGGCGCTGCTACGGAAGCGGGCGCGCGGGCAGGCGAGGCGAGCGGCGGAGCGGGCGGACAGGCGGGCGAGCGGGCTAGGTTACGCCGGCTCTAATACCATGTTAGAATTAGGTAAAAACACACATATTAAATTATAACAAGCACCCACTCTTATATAGTGAGGGGGGAATACAAGGCTAAAAGCACACCAAAAAAATAAAACTCAACATAACTTCTATCAAGTAACCTAAAAAGGAGTTCTAGACTCTGGATAAAATCACAAAGTGAACCGATTCATTAAGCCGGGTCAATCCGAGGAGTTCGGGCTTGGAGAGCTCAAGCAACTATCAAGGTTGGTCAACTCATTCAGTTTGTGATCTCATTGTTGGATGATACTTATGTTATGGACTTCCCTCATTGATATAGTGACCAACGGAGGAGTAATGGCGGCGAGGCGGAACCGCTACGATCGGAGAGGCGGAGTCGGGTTGCGGCTAGGGCACACACGGGTTTCTTCCCGTGGGTTTAGAGAGAGGAATAGAAGACAGAAAATAAGAGAGAGAGAGAGAGAGATTTCTTGGTTCTAATTTCTGCATACCCACCAAGACCAACCGGCTCACTATTTAAGTTCACAACACGACCCCGCATTTGGGCTTACGACAATGGGCACAATATTTTAAAAATAACACAACAAAATAACATAACATAATTATGAAAATACGAAGACAACTGGAGTCGTCACACCACACAACATCGCCACCCCCGTCCGAAGACAGCTTATCCTCAAGCTGGATTGAAGGGTATTATCGTGTCTTCTACACTTGTCACGTCATCATTGGGAGGATCTTCTATTTCGAGCCAAAATAAGTGTTTGCATCGATGTCTTGGCGTGAGATGTGCATCACAATTGTAGCACAAGCCTTTCTCGTGACGCTCAGTCATCTCGGGGCGGGTCAAACGGCGGCGGACCGTAGGCCACGGTGGATCCTGCCGGATTGGAGCCTTGCCCGTCACGTTGGTTAGAGAATAAGCTCTTTGATAGACCCGACGTCCCAAGGGAGGACGATCTAATAACAGCTGTCGTTCGCAAGCCCTGGCAAGACTCATAGTTTTGTTAAGATCACGCGACAGTAGAAATTCGACGTCCTAACGTAAGTGCTCATAAAGACCGGCGGTGAAGAGTGGGACTTGCTGTTCCGATAAGACCGTTGCCTGAAAGAATCTGGAACTGTTCTAAGTAGGTGTCAATTGGGCCGACCTGTTTGAGATTCACCAAATCGCCGAGTGGGTTTCACTATAGAGCGGAACCAAACCTTAGGGTGCAGGCCGCACTGAATTCCGCGCACGAAGGGTTGGGGTGTTCCCGCAGAAGTTGAGTGAACCACAATTGTGATGGGCAAAGTAAGTGGAAGGAGGAAATGCTGACGCGTTCATCTGGCGTGCGCTGGTCGGCGAAAAAAATATCACAATGAGTAAGCCAAGGAAGAGGATCTTCGCAGTCCTCGTAATGGGACAATCTATCCGGATAGTTCATGTGTAGGCGGGGTAGTCCGCGCTTGTGGGTGTGGTAGAGTCCACGCGACTTGTCGAAGGGTGATATGTCGTGTGCAAGGGCGGAGGAGAAGGCACCTATTGTAAGGTATCCAACTGTGCGTTGAGGGCGTCCATTTTGGCGTTCTGAGTCGCGAACATGATTTGGAAGAGTGTCATGATCTCGGCGAGAGGAGGAGCATCCGCCATCTGGGACAGGGTTGGACAGAAGGCTGGCGGTGTTGGAAGTAGGCCGGCGGAAGAGAGGAGGCGCGGGACTGTGGCTGTGGGGCTGAGAAACTGGGCGGCAACCGCCAAATTGTCCGGAGAGAGGTCTGTGGGGCGGTGGGAGTTTTGTCGCGAGGCTGGGGGCACGTTTCGGTGCGCCCGAACTGCTCGAAGCGAGCACGGCGGTTGTGCGGAGCCGACTGGAAGCGTCAGAGAGGTTAGCGTTGGGGTCGACTGGAAGCGTCGATGGTTGCGCGGAGCCCCCTGGAAGCATCGAAGAGGTTGTGCGGGGCCAACTGGAGGCATCGGCGGTTGTCAGAGAGGTTAGCGTCGGCGGTTGTGCGGAGCTTATTGCACAGGGTTGGGCGAGCGGAGGAAGCATCGGAGAGGTCGACGTTGGGCTCTAATTCAAGACTGTTATGGACCTCCCTCCTTGATCTCGTGATCGGCGGAGGAGCAATGGAGGCGAGGCAAAACCGCTACGATCGGAGAGGCGGAGTCGGATTGCGGCTAGGGCACACACAGGTTTCTTCCCGTGGGTTTAGAGAGAGAGGAATAGAAGACAGAAAATAAGAGAGATTTCTTGGTTCTAATTTCTGCATATCCACCAAGCCCAACCGGCTCACTATTTAAGTTCACAACACGCCCCCCCCCCCCATTTGGGCTTACAAAAACGGGCAGAATATTTTAAAAATAACACAACAAAATAACATAACGTAGTTATGAAAATACGAAGATAACTGACATCGTCACGCCACATAACAACTTACCATTACTCTTTTGCGGCAGTAAGCTTTCTATCCCACAAGTGTTGTTAGCAGAATGTGTAATCTTTTACTTACATAACAGAGCTTTCTTGGTTTCAGACCAATAATCCAAGAGATTTTCTTGGGAAGATTTTTCACATAAAAAATTATATGCCCGTGCTTGAGATTTATATCTATAATTGTGTTTGTTTGGGCTGGATATTACAGTCCTCATAATTTCTCATCTGCCGAAGGATCAAAAATTTAATAAATTTCTATGGCTGCTTGTCATGATCCAAAGGTTGTTATGTTCTCGTGACAAGCCGCTTAATGTTCAAGAAAAACACTAGCTCTGTCGCTGACATGTTTGACCATTTCAAATAGCAAAAATAAACAAACATCCAAATGCGTGTTATATGTGACCCCTAGGCAAAATGGAAGGTTAGAAAATGGTCATGAAATTGAGATGGGATCCATTGTGGCATATATAGAGTACTCTTGATGCTCTGCATTTGCATCTATCCAATAAGGGAAGCCTCTTATATATGATTTCAGCCAGTTCTTCAAGTCGAGGACTTGAGCGATCAAAGAAAAGTTCTGAAAGAAATCTACACTGCAACTAAGACATCAATTCAATACACAGCATATTAAGAGTTGGTCGGTTGTTCTTTCCGTTGTTATTAAAAGGTGCAAGAAATGCAGTCGATCAGGTGAGGTCGAGAGGTAGGAAACTCGTCTTAGGTGAGAAGCGATGTAGCTCTACACAACATGTAAATTGTTTTTTAACACACTGATGTTTGTCAGTTGTCACGACAGAATTTGCAAGAGTAGAAGCAACATTGAAAACGATTTGAGGTGCCAAAGATGAAAGGGAATAGCTGAGAGGGAAACAGAACATATAATATTAGTAAAATTGGATTAGAAAAGCAAAGCCAAACATATGAAATTTGAAGCCATATTGAACCAGAAATAGGAAAAAAGTCATTGAGTCTTCTGAGAGAAAATTTGGTCAAAAGTTTAAGGGGTTATAAATTGAATGTTAGCTGCATATATATTGAATTAATATATTCCAACTCATAGAATATCAAATATTACTCTCATCACACAGATTTAAGAAGATGGAATCATCCAATTATCCAAATACATCGAACAGGCGCCATTTTTTGTGGTTTCTGCATCATATGTTCAGCAGCTCGTTAGTTTCGCAGTTTGAAATTTATAATAGGAATTTGATTGTCATTTTACATCTGAGGAAGAAGTAAACTTCATTGAGCTTAATTTGTTTCGTTTAACCAGGCCCAACAAGACTCATGATGGTTAGTGGTCAAACGCTTTGCTCTGTGTATGCAGGTTTTGCTATTACTATTACTATAATTACTATGATGATACTACATAAAAGGAAGCCCTCTATTTACCATAACATTTGGGCTTCCCATTTTAACGTTATTTATAACCACTTTTTACCCCCACATCAAAGAGATTTTTGGGTTAAGGTGGTGGGGGTGGGGGTGGTGGTGGTGGGGGTAGAGATGGCATACATAAATGCGCAAATTTTTTTAGTAATGATTTAGAACATCATTCATCTAACCCCCAAGTTTGGCATATGATTTACAACATTGGGATCATAAATTAATTTTGTTTCTCCGAGTTATTAGTAGGCCACATGATTATTAGTGATCAAGCAGAAAAATAGTATGTCCATGATCTTGATTATACAGTCATTTATAGATTAATCATAAATAAAAGTGCGTGAACTGTAAAAAAGGGGGCACCAAAATAACATAGACATAAATTTTGTCAAAATATTTGTGCATAATAAGTTGAAAGTGATAATCACATAATAATGAAAGAGGCCCTTTACACATACATATATTTAAGGGGAGCCTAAAAGATGCTAATAACCTGATTGGGTACCACAGGATAAAAAATGACTTGAAAGTATTAATCTATATTAATTACAACTCTCCCCCTCAAGTCAGACAGAAGAAATAAGTCATCCCGAGTTTAAGGATGTCATCAGTAAACATATCACATCTCAAGCTTTTGACCTCAACATGCTTAGTCCTGTGATATTGAACTGAGTTTTGAGCTTTACTAATAGTTGTCTTGTTGTCACAATATAAAGAGGGGGGAATTCTCTTGAAGTCCCAGAGCTTGAACATAGTAAGCAGTCATAGACCTTTACAGAGACATTGAGACATTGACCGATACTCAGCTTCAACACTAGATCTGGCCACCACATTCTGCTTCTTGCAACGCCATATCACCAAATTTTCACCAACAAAAGTGCAGTACCCCGTTGTGGATTTCCTGCCGTCGCAGCTTCCAGCCCAATCAGCATTAGTGAAAACTTCGATCTTTAAGTGGTTGTTCTTGGAGAATATGAGGTAATAGCTAAGGGTCTTCTTCAAGTACCATAGTACACGATATGCGGCTCCTAATGTCTGATCATGGGAGCATGCATATATCTACCCAAGATACATACATCATATGTAATTTCTGGACGTGTGTGAGATAGGTGTAAGAGTCTCCCAACCAATCTCTGATAGCTCGAGGCATCTGTTCGGTCATCAACACTGTCTTCATCAATCCTATAATTCTCCTCCATAAGAGTTAGAGCCGTCACATAAAACGGAAAACTGTAAACTGAACAGGAATCAAACCGGAACCTCAAAAAACTGGACTAAACTGTTTGCAAATTATTCAGGTTCCGGTTTGAATATTGGAACCGTAAACAATAATGGTCCAGGTGCGGTTCTTTCATTTTATTATCCGGACTAAAACCGGAACCAGAATCGTAACATATATGTCTCGAGCGGTTTCCGAAATTTTTATACCCGATCTGGATCGGACCGAAGTAGAACCGAAACACAGTCTGCTTATTATTATTATTTATAATATAATATTTATTAATAATATTATTATTATCTATCATATTAATAAAATATATTTATTATCTATATGACTATACCTATATCTGTCGTTTGATTGTAGCGTCGTCTAATTGTAGCTATACTCAGTGATGGACCATGACAACATATAAAAATGGTATTTGATAATTGTTATTTAATTTTGTTGATAATTATATTATCTACTTTATGCATGTTTATGTTTGATATTCCTCAACTATTTAGGTAAAGTGACTTGTTGAAACCGGAAAACCGATCTCTTGTGGAGTTCACCCTTGGGGAAGGGGTGGCCGCGCACCTACTTCACTCCTGCAAGAAAATGACAAAGAAAAGAGAAGAAACAAGGACTAGACCAAGGGCCCGGCGTGGAGGTCCCACCACACACCCGGAAGATCTTAGAGCGCTTCCCCTCCTTAGCCAAATGCCGGGCTAAGGTACCCCAGAAAGCGCTAGTAGGCCGGAGAATTAGTAAGCATGCCTTCTGAGGTACCCCTTGGGTCCTATTTATAGGAAAAGATGGCCTGCCAATATACAACCTTCACTGTTTTCGAGGACTGCAAGCAGACCAAAAAGGGGCAACATAGTAAAAGTATGCCATGGCCGAGATGCGAGCTGGACCTGAGGGGGCACTCGCTCGGCAGGGGGCCCGACTCGCCTTACCCTGGGCCTGGGCGGGCACGTACTCGGCGGACTGCGCTCGACTATCGCGAGCTCGGCTTGACTACCGCCGAGCTCGGACTCGGCACGGCGATCGCCGAGCTCCAACAGAAACTGAGCTCGGCACGGGGATCGTCGAGCTTGGCTCGACTACCGTCGAGCCCTGTTCCCGCACCCGAGCTCGGTCTCGGCATGCCGGGCTTCGTTCGGCCATCGTCGAGCTCGGCTCGACTATTGCCGAGCTCGGGCTCGGCATGCTGGGTCCACATTGGTCTGAGCCGGCCGGTTCAACTCCTGTCGACCACTCGCGGGATACGGGGTTGTACATAATCCCCGCTCTTTGCGAGGTTGGGACAAGCTCGGAAAGAAACATCCAACCCCATAGGATCCGGCGAGTGCGACAGGGGCAAAAAGGAATCTTCTGGTAGGCCCCACAGGTAGCTATATATATGTACCCCTGCGCATCTGGCTGACCTTTGCCCTTCCCCAAATTCTGTCAAGATGCCGCTCCCCAAGGAAGTTTTAGAGCGACTCGCACGTTCCCGCGAGGAGATCGCTGCTCAGGCCGCGGGGCTGACCAACCTTGAGGCCCCTGCTCGCCGTTTTGCCGATTTTGGCTCGGCCAAGCGGGCGAAGCCCTTTCCCCCGGGGGCCGAACCCATTCTGGCCGACTTCACTGCCGCCTTGGGGAACGGGGCCGGTTCCTCCAACCAGCCGGTTCTTGGTTCTCCCACTAAAAATCTCGTGGAACTGTCTTCCGACCGGGAGAACAGCGGCGAAGCATCCACTCCTCGGGCCAAAAGTATTCCTGTCAGCTCGCCACGGCAGGATCCCGAGGTCACGGAGCCGGGCTCGCGAGAACTGGCGTCGCCGAGTCACCTCCCTTCCCGGCAACCCTCCCCTGGATCCCTGGTCGCGGGGAGAGGCGTCGGGATTATCCCTGTTCCCGGCTACCAACTTGCTCCTCAAGAACTGCTGGGGCGTGGCAAGGACCTGCGCCACTTCTCTCCTCGCGCCAACCCAGAGGAGCCAGGCTCGCGCGGTAAGTTTCCGGCATTGCTCTTCTGTTCCGTGGATATTTGCTTTTCTGACCGTCTTTCAGTTCTTCACCCAGAATTTCCCGGGCGGACGGAGGACGGCGAGTCCGTGGATCGACCTCCTTACTCGCCCCTCCCTTCTCCAAGCGCCCTGGACGCCTTCCTGGACTCCGAGGTGGGCAGCCCTGAACGCGCAAGACGGGAGCGGAAGGTTCTCAAGAAGCTGGTGCGCGAGCTCCACGACCTGCGGAAGGACAACAACAGGCTGCAGTGGGAGTGCTCGCGTCTCGCGGACGGTGCTGGAGTCAGCCTGGCGTTCGAGGAGGCGTCCTCCCTGGTGCTGATGGATGAAATTGACGAGAACCTGCGGGTGATAAATAGGAACATGGGGCGACTTCGCGAACTTCATGCGCGGCGGCCTGCGACGGCGGGCCGGCGAGACCGGGGAGAATGAAACGGCTCCTCTGTCAGCCGGCCGGTACTCGCCCTCGCCCTCGCATGGTCCTCGCGCCCTTATTTATATATATATTTTTTTTCTTTTATTTGCTCTGAATGATCTGCTTGTAATAACTTGGAACAACTTTTCAACCACTTTGTATATGTAGATGCTTTTTCAATATTTTGGTGAGTCTTTTCGAATTCCCCCTTCGGGGGTCTGGCCGGCTCGCAGGACTTGCGAGGAGAGGGTGGCGAGGTGGCGTGGCGAGACCGGGCCGATCGGCCGACTCGCCCTCCCTCTCGCCCTTCTTTACCTTCTTCTATAAATAGACCTTCTCACCTACCCCCGAGGCACGCTTTTATTGCTTTCGAATCCTTGCTTCGTCTCTGTCTTCCCGAGCTCGCGATTTTCCTTTCCTCTGCGACCATGGTCAAGACCAATCCTGACGCGGACGGTCGGTCTAAGTGCGCCCAGCACTTCGTTGATCATTGCTTTTTCGAGGGGCACATTACAGAGGAGGAGCTCGTCGAGTTCACGGCGGCGTTCGTCCCCCCCGGCTTCCAGGCTCGCAGGCCCGCCGAGCATGAAGCCATCAATTCCTTCCCGGAGGGTGAGCTCGCCTTCCCCATCTCGCACTTCGAGGTGGGACTGCGCCTCCCCCTCTGGCCAGAAATCCGCCAGATCCTGAAGTACTACGGCGCGGTGCCCGCGCAGCTGAATTCCAACGCCATTGCTATGATGGTGGCGTTCGCCTGCTTCCTCCGCCGGGAGCGAATTGAGTTCAACCTCGCGGTGTTCCGTAAGTTGTTCTCTTACAAGGCTACCCCCGACGGGGTCGCCTACTTCGGCGGGTCCTTCATCAAGGTTCGCGAGCTAGCGAACAAGAATCACAATTGGATGACCCGGCTCGTCTTCATTAAGGGCGAGCTCGGCAACATCCCCTTTCGCCCCCTGCAGAAGAGCGAGGACATATATCGTCCTCCTTCCCTCTCTGGTAGCGACGCCGACCTCCACAAGTTTTTTCTTCACAAGGACTTCGAGGTCGCCTTCCTCCGCCGCGGCCTTGATTCGCTTCAGCCCGTTCTCCCCGGCGAAGGTATATCTCGCTCAGCCCTCTCGCGAACTTTATCAAGGTGGATTTTTCCCCTCTCTCCTTTTTTTTGACTAAGTCTTTCTCTGCAGGGGAACGGGTTCTGCCGGAGCATCCGCCGTTCGCCGACTCGGGGATATTCTCAGATCCTCTGGAGCTGGCCCGGGCGGCGGCACTGGCTTGCCGCGAGGAGCAAGCGCGAGGCCAACTCCCCGGCAGGAAGCGCCTGGAGTCCGGGGGGTCAAGCTCGCGCCACGAGCCTTCGCTCCCCCAGAAGAAGAGGGCGAAGGTGGTCTCGCGCGGACGGCTGCGCCTTCCTCCGTCGCCTACCAAGTTCATGAGCTCGCCGGAGGCTCTGTCCGACGAGCCGCCCTTGAGTCCGTTGAAAGAAGCCTCCTCCCCCGAAAGGGGAAGGAGAAGAGCGGGCCGTCCTCCGATTCTACCGGGGAGGACACCCTCCGCGAGCCCAGTCTGCCGAAGGATCACCCCAACTTCGGCAAGGGGTGCAAGAGCAAAGATGCGGCTGGCGAGCCCATCTTGAAGTGGGACGAGGGGGCTCACCGAGTTTCCGTTTCTACTCGCGCCCCCTCCTGGGGAGCCCGCCGGCCGCCTACCGCCCACGCCTTCGCCTTCGTCTTCGGCCTCTATAGCCGTGACAGCGCCGAATCGTACAAGAAACTTACCCCCAGCCAGCTCGGCTACGAGGGGTTGCAGGCCCACCTGCGGGCCTTCGAGCTCCATCACATGATGGTCCGCCGCGGCTTCCAGCTCAGCAATGCCCTGCTGACTGCCGAACAGGAGCGCGACCTGGCGAAGGAGAGCGCGGCTGACGCGGAAAGGCGGTTCGGCCTCGCCGATGCTCTACTCGCGAAGTCCGCCGGTGGCTTGGTAATCACTGGGTGCCTCTGTTTACCTTGCTTAGGATTATTCCTGCGCGTGTTCTGAATTTCTAACCCTACAGGACGCCGAAGCCGCTGACGCGATGCGAGGCGAGGTGGCTCAGTTGCAGGCTCAGCTCGCTGAGCGAGAAGCCCAGCTTGCCGAGCAAAAGATATACTCCCGCGAGCAGGAGGCTGTCGCCGCCCGGCTGGGGGTGGAGGTGGAGGAATTGAAAGAGAAGAACAAGGGGCTCCTGGGAGAGGTCCTCCGCCAAGCCGACGCTCTCCTTCCCCCGGACGCCAGCGAGCCGGCCTTCCCCTTCAAGAGGCCCCGGGTGTTTGGCGAGTCTGATGTCGCGGAGCGGCTGCGAGTCAACTCCGTCGAGGCTGCCGAGTGTCTTCTACAAGCCATGAGGGGGACGGGGATTTTGGCGGAAGGCTGCGAGGAGGTCACCGTCCGGGAGCTCCTGCCAACCCTGTTCCCGCCCAGCCCGCTCAGCGAGAAGGAAGATAGCTTCGATTCGCTCTTTGCGGGGGTGGGGGAGAAGGACGCTCGGCTTGGTGGCGAGGAGGACCGCCACTCGAGGGGGGAGGGTGAGAGCTAACTTTTGTTTTCTTCTCTCTTTTTTTTTTGGTATCCTGCCGAGGCGGGCCTTGTACACTTGTAATGATGAATCAAAGACATTTTGCACAATTTTACTATCTTCTTTTTAAGCTCACTTGCGATATTATACCCGCGTGCTCGGTAGAGCGACCTCGCCCGTAGAATGTATTGAGTTAGGACCAGCCCCCGCAATGCTCGCGGCGGATCCCTAGGACACGTGCTCGCGCCATATCCTACTCGCGCCACGCCTTTCCCCGCCATGTCTCACCTCAGTTTTTCGACAATTCAGACAAGTGAAAATATGTTTGGGTCAAGATGTTGCCGGCATCCGCCTTAGACATCAGGGCGTGTCTTTCGCCGAGTTATCTGGAGCGAGGCTAGGCTCGCTGGAGAGAAAAAGGGGGGGGGGGGTAGGATATTCCGAGCTCGTCGTCTTGACTGGCGAGCTCGCACCCTGGTGTCTTCCTCGGGCCAACTCCCAGTCTCAACTCCAGGGTCGTAGCGACGTCCGTCGAGACTCGGCCGTGCCAGCTAGGTGGGGGCCTGGCAGGGGAGCGACGAGACCTAACCCCAGAGCGAGAAGACTTAGAAACTTTTGCCTCTCCCGGGTGTTACCACCGGGCCAGTCAGCTAGGTGAGAGCCTGAGGGCGGGTGTTGAACATCCTCCGGGCTCAGCCCCAGGGTCATAGCGATGTCCATCGAGACTCGGCCGTGCCAGCTAGGTGGGAGCCTGGCAGGGGAGTGACGAGACCTAACCCCAGAGCGAGAAGACTTAGAAACTTTTGCCTCTCCCGGGTGCTACCACCGGGCCAGTCAGCTAGGTGAGAGCCTGAGGGCGGGTGTTGAACATCCTCCGGGCTCAGCCCCAGGGTCATAGCGATGTCCATCGAGACTCGGCCGTGCCAGCTAGGTGGGAGCCTGGCAGGGGAGTGACGAGACCTAACCCCAGAGCGAGAAGACTTAGAAACTTTTGCCTCTCCCGGGTGCTACCACCGGGCCAGTCAGCTAGGTGAGAGTCTGAGGGCGGGTGTTGAACATCCTCCGGGCTCAGCCCCAGGGTCATAGCGATGTCCATCGAGACTCGGCCGTGCCAGCTAGGTGGGAGCCTGGCAGGGGAGTGACGAGACCTAACCCCAGAGCGAGAAGACTTAGAAACTTTTGCCTCTCCCGGGTGCTACCACCGGGCCAGTCAGCTAGGTGAGAGCCTGAGGGCGGGTGTTGAACATCCTCCGGGCTCAGCCCCAGGGTCATAGCGATGTCCATCGAGACTCGACCGTGCCAGCTAGGCGGGAGCCTGGCAGGGGAGTGACGAGAACTAACCCCAGAGCGAGAAGACTTAGAAACTTTTGGCTCTCCCGGGTGCTACCACCGGGCCAGTCAGCTAGGTGAGAGCCTGAGGGCGGGTGTTGAACATCCTCCGGGCTCAGCCCCAGGGTCATAGCTAGGGCTGATATCGAGTCGAGTTCGAGCGATTTTGGCTCGGCTCGAAATCGAAATTTTCGACTCGAACTCGGCTCGAAATTGACTCGAAATCGAAATTGATTTCAAGTCGAGTCGGCTCGACTCGAAATGACTCGATTCCGAGTCGGCTCGAAATCGAATCGAGTCAGCTCGAAATCGAATCGGGTCGGCTCGAAATCGAATCAAGTCGGCTCAAAATTGAGCAATTTTGAGTTTTACTCCTAGTTTGCTCAAAATTAAATTGGGGAACCTATAAATTTAGCAAAGGAAACACTTAAAGCCTTCATTTTTTTATTTAGGTTTAAATTTTGTTATTTTTAATCTTAAAATAAGAATATAATAATAAATACATCATTTTTTAAATTAGTTCGAGTTGATTCGAATCAAATTTCGAGCGATTCAGGGCTGGCTCGAAATTGACTCGAAATCAGATTCGAGTCAAATTGAATCGACTCAAAGTGAGTCAAATCAATTTTATCGATTCTGATTCGACTCAATTTTCGAACGATTTTCGAGCGACTTTCGAGTTTCGAATAATATGCTCAGCCCTAATAGTATCTGTGGCTGTCTGCCTGCAACACTTTATTAGTCACAATCTGGAAGATTTTAAGATTTTATTAGCAATCAAAAATGATAACCACACCTCAAATTTTATTATGTGTTTTTGCTTCGGGTTGATGGAACGGGAATGAGCCCCGCCTTGATGCTCGGACCGTCGCGCTGCGCTGGTTGACTCGGTGCGCGGGATCCCGCCCGGCGGTTGGGATCCCGCGCGCGGTAGTTATTCCATGCGATTCGGTGCGCGGTGGTCATACGTGTAACTCCTACGATGTGGGTGGATTGAATTGGTGAATCAACTATTTACGACCTGTTTTTTCTATAAGAAAATGACATTAGTAAATGCGTTTGCGAGATTTATCATTATGCCTATCTTAGAAAGTTGAATAACTCTTTAAAATTGACCGTTTGCACCCCAATTACCAATTTCTGACATTCTGCACCCCTGTGCTAAAATTTCAAGGATATTTAGGTCGGGGAAGCAAAAAAAAAAGCTCATTTTGATAGTTTGCACCCCGGAATATTGGGGCTGCCCGAACCTATATAAATACCCTTGAATGAGTATTTTGGTGTTGTTTAGAGCTTTGAAGTCGAGTCGGCTCGACTCGAAATGACTCGATTCCGAGTCGGCTCGAAATCGAATCGAGTCGGCTCGAAATCGAATCGGGTCGGCTCGAAATCGAATCAAGTCGGCTCAAAATTGAGCAATTTTTCGTTTTACTCCTAGTTTGCTCAAAATTAAATTGGGGAACCTATAAATTTAGCAAAGGAAACACTTAAAGCCTTCATTTTTTTATTTAGGTTTAAATTTTGTTATTTTTAATCTTAAAATAAGAATATATTAATAAATACATAATTTTTTAAATTAGTTCGAGTTGATTCGAATCAAATTTCGAGCGATTCAGGGCTGGCTCGAAATTGGCTCGAAATCAGATTCGAGTCAAATTGAATCGACTCAAAGTGAGTCAAATCAATTTTAATCGATTCTGATTCGACTCAATTTTCGAACGATTTTCGAGCGACTTTCGAGTTTCGAATAATATGCTCAGCCCTAGTCATAGCGATGTCCATCGAGACTCGGCCGTGCCAGCTAGACGGGAGCCTGGCAGGGGAGTGACGAGACCTAACCCCAGAGCGAGAAGACTTAGAAACTTTTGCCTCTCCCGGGTGCTACCACCGGGCCAGTCAGCTAGGTGAGAGCCTGAGGGCGGGTGTTGAACATCCTCCGGGCTCAGCCCCAGGGTCATAGCGATGTCCATCGAGACTCGACCGTGCCAGCTAGGCGGGAGCCTGGCAGGGGAGTGACGAGACCTAACCCCAGAGCGAGAAGACTTAGAAACTTTTGCCTCTCCCGGGTGCTACCACCGGGCCAGTCAGCTAGGTGAGAGCCTGAGGGCGGGTGTTGAACATCCTCCGGGCTCAGCCCCAGGGTCATAGCGATGTCCATCGAGACTCGGCCGTGCCAGCTAGGCGGGAGCCTGGCAGGGGAGT
Organism: Platanthera zijinensis; assembly: GCA_039513925.1. NCBI lineage: Eukaryota > Viridiplantae > Streptophyta > Magnoliopsida > Asparagales > Orchidaceae > Platanthera > Platanthera zijinensis. The sequence continues at coordinate 15,045,745 of CM077090.1, forward strand.
GACGAGACCTAACCCCAGAGCGAGAAGACTTAGAAACTTTTGCCCCTTGGGGGTTTAAGCTGCGAACCCCTTTACCCTCGCCATTTTGACAGAGCATAAAATATGACAATGAGATTTGTTTTCATTCTTAAGGCCAAGATATTTACAATATTTTCAAGGGTAGAAACGTTTCAGATCGTCGCCACTCCAAGTGTGGCTGAGGGTGTCTCCTCTTACATCTTGGAGGCGATACCCTCCCGATTTCAAGACCTCCTGCACAATGTAGGGGCCCTCCCAATTGGGGTGGAGTTTTCCCACAGCGGCTGATCTCCCTGCCGCGTCCACTTTTTTCAAGACAAGGTCCCCCTCCACGAACTGCTTGACACGGACGTGTTTGTCGAAATACTTGGCCATCCTCCGCTTGGCCTCTTCCTGCCTGACGACGGACAAGTCGCGTAGTTCTTCCACCATATCAAGGGAGAGTCGAAGCTCCTCCTCATTCTCTGACCTCCATTCTTCCCTTCCGGCTCCTGCCTCGACGACCCGAGGCGTCTGGACCTCGAATTCGATAGGTAGAACGGCCTCGCAGCCGTGAGAGAGTTTGAAAGGTGTCTCCCCTGTGGCCGTATTGGGGGTGGTCCTCAAGGCCCAGAGGACTGATGGAAGCTGTTCCACCCAGCTCCCCCTCAAATTTTCCACTTTCTTCTTTAAGAGGTTCACGATGATTTTGTTGGCCGCTTCCACCTGCCCGTTGCTCCTGGGGTGATGGACAGAAGCAAACCGAAGGTCAATCCCTAGTTGTTCGCAGAAGCGAATGAACTCCGTGCTGGCGAACTGAGGTCCGTTGTCCGTGACGATAGCCTGTGGCAGCCCATGCCTGCAGATGATCTCTCCCCAGATAAAGTTCCTGACTACCTGAGAGGTTACCTTGGCTAGAGCCTTCACCTCCATCCACTTAGAAAAATAATTGATCATGACCAACAAAAACCTCCTCTGCCCGCTGGCCTGAGGGAAAGGTCCTACGAGGTCCAGCCCCCATATGGCGAAGGGCCATGGTGCCATGATGCTTCTCAACCTCTGAGCCGGCTGGAGCTGGAGCGGGGCATATAGTTGGCACTTATGACATTTTTTTGCGAATTCGGCTGCGTCCTGACCGAGGGTGGGCCAGAAGTACCCTTGCCTGACGATTCTCCCTTCCAGGGTCCGACTCCCCGAATGACTTCCACATTCGCCGGAATGGACTTCCTCCAAAATTTTGTGCACCTCTCTTTCGGCCACGCAGCGGGCCAACATCCCTGAGAGAGTCTTGCGGTACAACTGTCCCTCACGTAGGAGGTAGTATGCCGCCTTGTGCTTGAGCCCTCTTCGGTCCATTCCCTCCGGGTATTCTCCGGTGGACAAGAAGGTGACGAAGGGATCCATCTATGAGGGGTGCTGTTCTACTTCCATTAGTTCCCCCTCCTCGATGGAAGGTCGGAAGAGGTCCGTAATGGTGCCTCCCATCCGGGGGCCGTGCTTTGCTAGCTGGTCGACTGGCTCGTTTTCCCCTCGCGGCACGTGCTTGATTGAGAAGGTCTGGAAGGTCCCAATGACTCCCCTTACCTTCATCAAATAGAGCTGCAGGGTGGGCTCCCTCGCCTCAAACTCCCCCTTGACCTGGGAAGCCACCACCATGGAGTCAGTGAGGACCTCCACGTCATGCACCCCCAAGTCTCTTGCCAGGCGCAGACCTGCGATTACGGCTTCGTATTCGGCTTGGTTGTTGGTGATAGGAAAGTGCACTACCACAGTCTGCTCGATCTTTATCCCTTGGGGGCTTTCCAAGATGACCCCAACCCCTAAAGAATGCTTCCCCGAAGCACCGTCCACCCTGACTTTCCAGGGGAGAGGGCGAGTGAGTCTCTCTCCTCCGCCACCTCGACCACATACTCTGCCAGGAAGTCAGCCATAGCTTGGGCCTTGATTGAGAGGCGGGGGACGAAGGAGATGTCGAACTCGCTCAGTTCCACTGACCATTTGGCCAACCTACCTGAATGCTCTACCCCCTTGAAGATGTTGCGCAGGGGGTGGTCGGTCACCACTCGAATTGAGTGTGCCTGGAAATAGGGCCGAAGCCTCCGGGCTGAGATGATTAAGGCGAAGGCCAGTTTTTCCAGGATGGGGTAACGGAGCTCGGCCCTCTTAAATATCCGACTCACATAATAGACGGGGAGTTGCCTCTTCCCTTCTTCCCGAACCAAAACCGAACTCAAGGCTTCAGCCCCGACCCCTAGATATAGGAATAAGTCTTCCCCCTCCTTGGGTCCTTGGAGCAGGGGGGCTTGAGTCAGCTGTTTCTTTAAAGCCTGGAATGCCTCTTCGCACTCCGAGTTCCATTCGAACTTTCGACCCTCTCTCAAGGTTTTGAAAAACGAGGAGCACCTCTCCCCGGCCCGGGAGAGGAATCTACTCAACCCTGCCAACTTCCCTGCCAGTTGCTGTACTTCCTTGGTATTTTGTGGCGACCTCAGTTCCAAGATTGCCCTCACCTTGTCTGGATTAGGTTCTACCCCAGCGGGGGTGAGAAGATGCCCTAGGAACTTTCCCCGGCTTGCCCCGAAGACACACTTCAAGGGGTTCAGCCTCATCTTAAACTTGCGGAGAGTGGCGAAAGTTTCTTCCAAGTCCTGGATGTGGGAGTCGACATCCAAGCTCTTGACCATGAGATCATCCACGTACACTTCGAGATTCCTCCCCTTCTGCTCTCGGAAGACCCTATCCATCATTTTTTGATAGGTGCCCCCCGCATTCTTTAGCCCGAAGGGCATCATTTTGTAACAATAACATCCGTCTCCCGTGATGAACGAGACGTCTTTGACGTCAGGGGGGTGCATCCTGATTTGGTGATAACCTGAAAAAGCATCCAGAAAACTCATTACAGGGAAACCGACGGCTGAGTCAACCAGCGCGTCGATCCGAGGCAAAGGATAACAATCTTTCGGGCATGATTTATTAAGAAGAGAAAAGTCGATACACATCCTCCACCGGCCGTCTCCTTTTTTAACCATTACAACGTTGGAGACCCAGCCGGGGTATTGGATTTCAGATATGAAGCCAGCCTCGAGGAGCTTGGCGACTTCCTCCCTGATTGGCTCGGCGAGCTTGTCCGTGATGGATCTTTTTTTCTGCTGGATGGGGGGAGCCTCCGGGTCCAGGTTGAGGCGATGGCAGGCCACGTCGGGGTCGATCCCCGGCATCTCCGCGGCGCTCCAGGCGAAGATGTCCACGTTCCTCTGGATGCACTCCAGCATCCTGCCTTGAGCTTCCGGGGTCAGGCCTCCGCTGACGCGGACCTTCTCCACCCTGCCTCCAGTGGTGAGGACCTCCATTTCCTCCACCTCTTCCGCTGCCTCCAGACGGGACTGCTCCTCCCATTCCTCGATACCTCCCCTTCCGGGGGCGAGGACCTCTTCCTCAGCCTCCTCGACGGCCATGGCCTCGGCCGACTCCCGAGTCTCTTCCGCGACCTCCTCCCGAGCGCGGCACTCCACCTCCATTTCTTTGTCAGCTCCCTGCTTCTCCTCCTCCAACCTCCGCCCCATCTCCTCGGCCCCCTCCAGCCAAGAGATGGAGTTTACCGCCGAGACGTAGCACTCCCTTGCCTCCTTAGGGTCTCCTCGGACCCGGATCTGGACCCCCTCGACGTTGAGCTTTAGACACTGGTGGAAGGACGAGGGGACGCAGCGGAAGGCGCTGATGAGGGGTCTCCCGAAGATGGCGCTGTAACTGCTAGGAGCGTCCACGATGACAAACTTGCAGTTGCGTGACTGCCCCCCTAGAGTGACATGAAGTCCCACTCCTCCCTCGACTTCTTTCCTCTCCCCTGAAAAGCCGAACAGAGGCCCGTCCGAGGCTAACACCCTCCTGGCCTCTACCTTCATCGCATCGAACGCCTTCTTGAAGATGACGTTGACCGAACTCCCATTGTCCACAAGGATTCGGGAGACAGTGAAATCCTCGATGGCTGTCTGGATAACCAGCGCATCGCAGAAGGGGTCCTCGTGACCCGGCAAGTCCTCTCTGGAGAAGGTGATTTTCTCCTCCGGGGGAGGGGATTGGGATGTGGAGCCAACGCTCCTCCGGTACATAGTGTGGAGGCTTGACTTACGGGAGGCCTCGATCCCGGCCCCCCCGTGGATCGCTCCGATCCTTCCTCGGGTGCCCACATCAACCCGGTCTTCACACCGATCCCCCTCCTCCCGAGGCCGGATCTCCTCTATCCGAACTTCCTGATGGTCTTGTTGTTGCTGTTCCCTTCTCCCTCTCATCTCGAGGAACTCTGGACACGTGGATGTGAGGTGCCCCTCTTCCTGATGAAAGTCACAATAGGGCAGGTCCACCCTGACCTCCCTCCTCCTCGGCTGTCCTCTCCTCCTCCCCCTCATGGCAATTGCCATTGCCTCCTCCTGGTCGGGGAGAGGGGGTCTCTGACCCTGCCTACCCCCCTGGGGGTTGTACTGCCCTCGGCCACCCTGGCGGTTATCTCCTCCCTGATAACCTCTTCGTGGTGCCTGGTCTTGCCACTCGGGCCTCCATCCCAAACGGTGGGTCTGCTCCGGACGCACCCACCTGGGTTGCGGCTGCTGCTGCGGCTGCTCCCTTTGCCGAGGCTCAGCCCTCCTCTCCTCCTGAATTCGGCCACCCCTTGGCCTTTCCTCTTCCACGGCCCACTTGGCTAACCTTCGCGCAAACTCTGGATGTGCTGCCTCCATTTCGGCCTCCCTGGCCGCCCTCTCCAGGAGTGCCTCAAAAGACACTGGAGGTGATCTCTTCAGTTCCATTGCGAAGAACCCGGATTGGAGACCCAGGGTGAAGGCTACCATCATGGTGTGCCCCGGCATCTCCTGAACTTGGGACAGTTCCTCTTGGAACCTGTCCAGATAGCTTCCCAGGGTCTCTCCCACCCTCTGCTTGATGCGGAACAAAGACTCCGCCTCCTTCTTCCTCTTCTTAGAAGTGGTGAATCTCAGCATGAAACCCCGTCGCAGATCCTCAAAGCAGTAAATGGACCCGGTTGGGAGCTGGTGGAACCACTCTCTCGCCTTTTCTCTGAGGGTGATGGCGAAGAGTCGGCACTTGAAGCCATCTGACATCTGTCGAATAGAGACCATGTCCTCGAACCACTGGATGTGGTGGACCGGGTCTCCTTTCCCGGAGTAGTAAGTCATCTCCGGCTCGCGAAACCCCTCGGGAACTGGGGCTGAAGAAACGAACTCGCTGAAGGGGCTCCCCCCCTCAGCCGGGCGAGACGGGAACTCCCTCCCTGCAGTCTCGCCGAAGTGGTACTCGGCGGCCGAGCCGGGGAACAGAACTCGCCCATGGAACTCGCGCTCGCCTCTCTCGGCGGGTTCCTTCCCTGGTCGCCTGAGCGGCGCGTCGTCGCCGAGTGCGGGAGCGGCGACCACCGGGACTGCCGGTGTCGCACTCTCAGCTCGCATGCCGAGGGCGGTCCTGACGAGCCCGAGGATCTCCTCCCTAAGCTCCGCCGGCACACTCGTCGCTGGGGGTGGGGGAGGGGGTGGCGAGTTGCCCCTGCCTGATCCTTGTCCTTCCTCTCCAGTCATCGAGCCTGCAGAAGGTTTTCTCTGCTAACCACTGTCCACGCTCACCGCACCAAAATGTTGAAACCGGAAAACCGATCTCTTGTGGAGTTCACCCTTGGGGAAGGGGTGGCCGCGCACCTACTTCACTCCTGCAAGAAAATGACAAAGAAAAGAGAAGAAACAAGTACTAGACCAAGGGCCCGGCGTGGAGGTCCCACCACACACCCGGAAGATCTTAGAGCGCTTCCCCTCCTTAGCCAAATGCCGGGCTAAGGTACCCCAGAAAGCGCTAGTAGGCCGGAGAATTAGTAAGCATGCCTTCTGAGGTACCCCTTGGGTCCTATTTATAGGAAAAGATGGCCTGCCAATATACAACCTTCACTGTTTTCGAGGACTGCAAGCAGACCAAAAAGGGGCAACATAGTAAAAGTATGCCATGGCCGAGATGCGAGCTGGACCTGAGGGGGCACTCGCTCGGCAGGGGGCCCGACTCGCCTTACCCTGGGCCTGGGCGGGCACGTACTCGGCGGACTGCGCTCGACTATCGCGAGCTCGGCTTGACTACCGCCGAGCTCGGACTCGGCACGGCGATCGCCGAGCTCCAACAGAAACTGAGCTCGGCACGGGGATCGTCGAGCTTGGCTCGACTACCGTCGAGCCCTGTTCCCGCACCCGAGCTCGGTCTCGGCATGCCGGGCTTCGTTCGGCCATCGTCGAGCTCGGCTCGACTATTGCCGAGCTCGGGCTCGGCATGCTGGGTCCACATTGGTCTGAGCCGGCCGGTTCAACTCCTGTCGACCACTCGCGGGATACGGGGTTGTACATGACTGTTTTTGCTGAGGATTGAGTATTATAATGTTACTTGTTGTCCATCATTAAAATGATCATGTTATGTTAATTATATTTTTGGATCAGGTTTATTGTAATCATACAATGTTACACATTCATTTTTTACTCAGTGCACCAAATCAGATACTACTGCTCAACCATTTTAATTTCAATCTCCCTTTCAAATATACATTTTTAAAGTGATAAAAGTCATTGTAAACGTATCTAATAACTAAAATTATAACTCAAATTATAGAGTTATAAAATGATTAAAACTATAAAACATAGAACTGATTGGAACCAGACCTAACCACATGAAATTGAACTGAACCGTTCGTGAACAGTTTGGTTTTGTTCGAACCGAATCCCTTGAGACAACGGTTTTAAAAATTATGCTGGAACCGTAACAAGAACCGGAACTGATCAAATCAAATAAGGTTTTCAATCTAATTTGAAAAACCGTGATCTTAGCGGTTCGATTCAAGGTCTTGGTAGAAACGAAACCGAACTGGAACCGTGACAGCTCTAATAGGAGTGTTACCTGGAACACAACTGAGTATCTCAGTCTCTTTTAATAAATCCAAAACATATTTACGTTGAGAGATGAATATACCTTGATTTGATATGGTCATTTTAATTTCCAGAAAATATCGTAATCTCCCTAAGTGCTTTACTTCGAACACAACGAACAAGAGAGCCTTAAGATTTGCAATTTTCTTTATGGTGTCGTGGGTGATCACAATGTCATCCACATAAACAATAAGTACCACAATGTTTTGCTCACATCTTCGGATAAACATGGTGTGATCATACTGTCCCTGTTTGTATCCAAACTTGAGTATGACCTTAAGAAACATGCAAAACCAAGCCCTGCGAGACTGTTTTAGGTCGTACAACGATTTTCCTAAGTGACAAACAACCTTTCTTGTCCCTTTTTCACAAATCTAGTAAGGAATGTCATGTACACTTCTTCATCAAGTTCACCGTAGAAGAAGACATTTTTTACATTCAGTTGGTGAAGATCCCAGCCTAAGCAAGCAGCACAAAACAGAAGAACACGAACAGAGCCCATCTTTGCTACCAAAGCAAAGGTCTCCTTGTAATCCACTCAATGAGTTTGTGTCCTCGAGCCACTAGGCGAGCCTTGTAATGCTTAACCTTACCATCCTGATTTTCCTTAACAAAGAAAACACACCTTGAACCAATGGCCTTCAGAAGGGTAGAGACATCTCATGTGTGATTCTTGTCCAAGGCAGACATTTCCTGCTTCATCGCCCGTATCCATATAGGAATATTCAAAACTTCCTGCAACGTCTTTCGAATAGTAATCAAGGACAATGAATAGATAAAGCCCTGATAAGCATGGGTAAGGTCATGATAAGCATGGGTAAGGTCATGATAAGCAACATGGTTGGAGATAGGGTGTTGTGTACATATAGATATATCTTTCAACAACACTAAGGGAATATGTAGATCACTAGAATCTGAGTCCAAAGTAAGCACGGGTGGTGGTGGAACGACGACAACCTGTTTAACTATTTAACGATGATGGTATACAAGAGGAAGAGGAGAAATTAGAGACAGACGAAGAGGAAATTGAGAAGACGTAGGAAACATAGGAGGCATAGGAGCAAATAAAGGCACAACGGTAAGCTTGAGTGTTGAAGTCGAGGAAATCCCTATTCCAAAATTCGGATCTAAGCAGTTTAAGGTTACAGGTTCAGTGGTCGGGCTCGACGGCTAACGAGCTAGGACGCAGAAACAGACAAACAACAAAAAGAACCTCAGGTGTTGCGGCAGAGAGGTCCCACCATGTACCCGGATGCTTAGAAGAAGCTTTTCCTCCACCACAAAAGATGGTCGAGAAGGATACATGGTAGATTCTAGCTAGCGACAAAGTCAAGGTGGCGACTTGGAAGGATAGTCGCTAGCTCGCGACCTGTCTCTCTAAAGAAAGGATCCAAAGGCTCAGCTCGAAGTCTAGAAAATAAGGTGGTCAAGATCTTTTGCGAGATTCTGAAGTCTCTATCCTCATACCTCAGGGGTCCTATTTATAGGAAAATCCAAAGGGAGGGGAGGTCTTATTTATAGCCCCACCCCTGACGACTAAGCGACTTCTTAGAGGAGCTCGCTCGGCTGGGCGAGTAACTGCCTAGTCGCCTACCTAGCGAGTATGCAAGTGGAGCTCGCAATATTCGCCTGGACCTTCTGCTGTCTTATGCGTTGACTCTGACTTTTGTGTTGACTTTGACTCTTGCTGGCCTGGCTCTGGAAGGATCCACCCTCGACGAATATGGGTTGTACACAATCCCCGCTCTTTTCGAGTGACGTAGGAGCTCGTAAATAAACATCCAACACTTATTCGGCGAGCTGCTTTGGCGAGTATCTGAGTTACTCGCGACCAATGGATGCCTGTTGAACTCAATAAATAGGGGGGTGGCTGGTCTTTGAGCCACACCTTTTGAACTCGCACGTGATGTCGAAGTCTGTCGAGGAAGTCTGCCAAGCTAGCATTGCTGCCTTGTCTGGATTCCTCGAGCCAAGGCCAAAAAGGCCCGAGAGGGCGAAGTCGGTGCTGACCTTCCTCCGCTCAAAAAGAAAAAGTTGAAGAAGAAGAAGAAATCGCTTCCTCGAAAACTGACAACCCGCCTCTGGGTAGCGAGGATGTCGCATCCCCGGCCGACAATTCTGACATTTCAGCCCACACCAAGAATCTACTCGACGATCTCGAGCTGAGCGACATTCTCGAGCAATCTACTCCTGAAGCTTCTCGCCTCCCTACGTCGTCTTCTCCCCATGCCTCGGACCTCGCCGCGTCCCAGGAACAGCTGCAAACGGATCTCGCTAACTCGTAAGGTTGATATCTTGCCGATGATTTTATGAGTTGATGAACAATCATTCTTTTTGTTGACTCTTATTCCCTATGCGCAGCTCCTCTGCCGACTACCTTTGGCAAGCATCTGGATGTCGCTCCCCTGCGATCAGCTCCACTGGTCGCCCTCGAAGCTCGGCAACAGCCTCGATTCGGGCACACTGTTCGAATCAACGTCAGTCTCAAAAAGGGGCTGGAAAAACAAACTCCGAGGCGAGGAAAAAGGATCTCCCAGCAACGAAGACCTCGCAACCTGGGGCGAGCAAAGCCCCTCACTCTGCGACCACCTCGTCGCTACTGACGGCGAGCACTCCTCTGCCGCCACCTCCTCCTTCGACTAGTCCGTCACGACCGAGGGCGAGCACCTTTTTACCTCCACCGCCTCCTTTGTCGCCGAATAACGAAGCTCGCCCCGAAATCTGCCCGGAAGCTACGGCCCCTCTGAACCCTCCTGAGAGCTCATCGCGAGATCGGGACAGAAGGCACCCGAGCTATTTCTCGCAGAGGACCGGAGGTCGCGAACCTGGAGGTCATGGACAGGGGCAGGCCGTCGAGCGCCCGGGAGGCTCGTCATCGGGCCAGCGAGAACCATATCACCGCAGCCCGTCCCATCGTTGATCTCGATCCTCTCGGCAAGGTAGCTCACTTGTTGCTGAATTGATCTGACGGCTGATACTGGCTCTTAACTGATTCGGCGACTTCTTTTCTTGACTGGTCGCCCTGCAACCCGTGGAGCGGCTTTCATCGATGCCCTTGGGCTTCCTGCTCACGAGTACTGCCAAGCTGCTGCCCGTGGAGGCGAAGTTCAACCAACTCTCCATCTGCGAGCCTCATCGTCGAATCTCGGCACTGGAGGTGAGGATGGAGAAGATGGAAGAGCTGCAGGACCGGCTTGCGGCTTACAAGGCCCGCTTTCACATGATCAACGAGCTGGAGCGACGACTATCGATGACCGATCATCGCCTACAACTTCATCACGAGGAGTTGGCTGGCATGCAGGCGAGCATGGGAACGGCGGGGCGACTGGTGAGGATGGAGGACCAGCTGCATCGGGGCGACGATGCGATGGCGGTGGTGAGTGAGCACTACCAGCGAGCGCGCGAGATAGGCTGGGTCGGGCAACATCCACATCTTCCCGAGCAGCGGCCTCCCAGCACTTAGGATTTTTTCTTTCTTTTCTATTTTTCCTCGCCTTTGGCGACATTGTAATGAACTATCTGTAATATTCTTTTATATAATGGCGAGTTTGTATCTCGTAATTGATCTGGCGATTTACTTTTGTGTTGATGCTTTTTTGGTATTGATACTTGTCTTCATCCTGCGATTACTTGAGTTGTATGTGCAGGTTTAGGCGAGCTGGCGATCTTCTGAATGACTTTGCGCGAGACAGGATTCGTAGCTAAGGTTGATCTGTCGGTTAGTGCGCGACTTCGGCTGATACTCGCGCGAGGTTGATATCCCCCCCCAGGCCTCTACCTATAAATAGAAGAGGTAGGTGGGCCTTTAGTACGCTTTGCAATTTCTGAACCCTTCTCGCGAGTATTTCGATCTTGCTAGCGCTTCCCTTCTCGCTGACCTTTACTCGCTCTTTTTTCCTTGATCTTCTATTGCTCGCTACTCGCCGAAAAAGATGGTTAGCGACGATGTCAATGCTCGTCGGATTTTGTCAGCAAACGCTACGTCGAAAGCTCCAAACGAAAACGTATTTGGAGTTCACGATTTCCGTTTTGTTATGACAAGGAGAACGGAACGAAAATTGCGAACTTCCTTCTCCGGATTTAGAATTGAATCATTTTTTAAGAAAATTCTTTTTTAAACAAAATAGTAATTTTGTGCTTTACAAAATTTAGTTGCTTCATTTCTTAAATTTGTGCAACGCCCACTCAAATTTCAATTTTTCATTGCATACATTTAGGGTTTCCTAAAAATAGCCTACAGGCGCGCAAACCCTACGCGCCGTCCTGCATCACATAATCAGATGATTCATCCTGCATAGTCAGATTCATTGACTCCTTGTCTCCCTTCTCTTTTTTTTTCTTTAGCGTCTTTCAGTTGCGTTTGACGTGACCTTTCTTTTTGTCGTTCCAACATATAACTACACCTCTTGATTGACTTCTCTTGGACTTAGATTGTGACTTTCATTTAGTGACACCTCTTTTTAAAGATCTTTCACATTATCCAACATTAAGAGCACCATCAGAACCGTTGCCAATTGAGTTGTTCCATCTCCTTGTGTCCTCACTCAAAAGAACACAGACTACACCCTCAAATCTTAAGGAATTGGATCCAAATGAGTTGTTGACTGTCATGACAGGACTATCTCAACTATCAGGTAGACTTGACAAAATTAACACAACTACTGTTGAAACCGAAACTCGGTCTCAAGAAGAGTTCGGACCCAAGAGGTGTAGCTTGCACTTACTTCTCCTGAACCAGCACACCTGACCAGACACTTAGGAACTAGAAACTGATTCTGGGCTGCAGCGTGGAGATCCCACCACACACCCGGAAGGCCTTAAGAGTGTTTCCTCTCCCAAGCCAAACGCTGAGTTGGACACCTTGGAGGGCACTCAAGGCCAACCAGAAACGACCTGAGGAAGAGGAAGCCAAAAGAACTCGATCCCCTCCAAAGATGCCCACAGGGTCTATATATAGTTTTCGGACTTGGCCTACAAATAGCGCAATCCCGCCTTTTGGGAATGTTATACGCAACCCAAATGGTCTGCCAACAGCCAAACTCCGGTGTTTGGAAAGGTTATTAGCAAGCCAGCAGGGGCATTCTAGTAAATCCACTATTGGGCGAGTGGTTCCTGCTGCCACCAGTCGCCTGGGGCGGCGAGTGCCCGAAAGAGGCCAGCACTCGCCGCCTCGACCAGGATCGAGGGCAAGAATTTTTACCCCACTCGCCTTTCTCTTAGTTTGGTCCTGAGGCGAGTGTAAGCCTAGGTTTCCTACTCCCCCTCCCCCATACCACTGGCGACTTGATTTTCCGCGAGCTGAGGCCTTCTGTTCCCACTCGCCCGTCCGACTTGCCTAATCCTAAAGCTACCTTATTTGATTAGGTCTTCCCCTGACGGACCCACTCGGTGAACACAGGGATGTACAACTAGCATCTCATTCTCAAATATCAGTCCAACTGATTCCAACTGATCTGTGATAGCATTGAAGTCATTTTAATGCTCAATCATGGATTTTTCTTCAGTCCTCTGCATATTTAACAAGCGTCTCATAAGAAATACTTTGTTGGATGTTGAAGGCTTCTCATGCATCCGCATCAAGTCTGCCATAACAACTATTGTAGTCATCTACTCATCTCCTTAGATATGTTGAAGGCTACGGATGACGACAATGTGAGTCTAATCGCTCCAAGAGCTTTGCGATCCAACACCTGTCATTTCTTAACGTCCATTTCTTTCAGCTTTTCTTTCTTCCCAGTGTTTCAGCCAAGGGGCAAATAGAGATCCCTCTGGTACAAATAATCTCCCATCTGCATTTTCCAAATTCCAAAAATTTTCTCATCGAACTTGTCAATTTTCACTTTCCCCTCTTTCATAGCTACTCCCACTCAAGATGAGTATCCACAAATTTTTTCACTAATCTTGCAGCTGATTGTTTCAAGAAAATGTCCATAGTGGATATGGAGCAAACCAATGGTCGTCACTTACCGCACTAAACCACGAACCCGAATAAATCAACCTCTCGTCCTGAACCTAGCACTGATACCACTTTGATAGGATCACGGGTAAATTGAAGGAATATCAAAAGCAACGTCAAACATAATTTCACATATCTGTTTGTATTAACAAGCTTGAGAAACCCTCATGGGGAATAAAACCAAAGCATAATCTGTCACCACAATAATACAGTGTGACAATAAAAAGAGAACTATGTGCTCCGCTTGACGCTCTACCAGACAATACTATGAAGCACCCATACATACATTCATCACAGCGACTAACGAGCTTTGCTTAGCTACTACTTGACTAATACCTCAAAACTCTCATAAAATACAAAGAAAGTAAAAAAAAATAGATTTAGGGTTTGAGAGGGTGTGAAACCTCGGCTACGGATTGTAGCCGAAAACATGTCGGGACGACAAGGTTAGATCACTCCCTTCTTTACTCTGTCAGACTGAGAGATGCACGCTCTTCCTTCCTCTGTAGGACTGAGAGTTGCCCAACTAGAGCTCTCACTCTAGTCCTTTTGTGGCTAGCCTAAGCCGTTGCAACAGAAAGCACAGTCTCCTTCAACGATCATCCTCCATGATCTTGGTTGCCGAAGTCGAGCTCCTCCTCGAACGCATAAATCGCAAGCTCCAGAGCCTCTTGCCCCCTTCCTCTCTTCTGTTGCTATTGGGAACCGAATGATATCTACAGAACTACGCCCCCTGCTCCTTGGGGTACATGGGAAGGAAGCCCTAAAACGGTTCAATTGAACCGGTCCAGATCACAACCACAACCATACATGATATTGGCGGAGCAAGAAACTAAAGTCAGTCTGAAATCACAAAGATAAAAGTCTCTGGAATCAAAGCTAAGGGATTAGTAACACACAAGAATCAGTTGTTCATCATATAACAAAATTAAGGATTGAAAAAAATAACATAATCAATGAATCAGTCTCTTGTTGCCCATTCAACAGAAGCTCGTTAGACTCTTTCGGAAGGTGTAGGAGCTAGGGGGCGAGGAGAATAACAATCAAGCACACTTATACGAAGTATCTAAGGGAAATATCTCGATCCTGAACTCTGAAGAGGAGTTGAACCATTCACCTCCCAGTTAAGAGTGAGTGGTGCAAAAAGTAACGCATTGCACACACAGTTTCCAGTCTAACATAATCAGCAAATTGTGATCTCTTCTTAGAGGAGAAGACAGTGTCTCAGAGAAAAAGAAAAAAGGGTCAAAATTAAAATGTGAAGCGATCTACTAGGTCATTTCATGGGTGATTTAAATTTTCCAAAGACATTTCAATAAATTAAACATCATGGAAAAGAGAGGATAGCTTCATAATTTAAAACAGACATGAATAGTCATGTCATTGGGAGCGTAATAGCAATAGTCACACCTACCAAGGGCACTTGTTGATAAATATTTTTTGGGCGCATTAGATAACTTATTAGCCATAAGTAAATAGACCCATATTCAAAAGGAAACCAGGCGCATGGAATAATTACCAAAAATTATTCAACCATGACTATATTCATCGAGGCACATATTTGGTATATCGTCAGCAATTATGAAAACTCCCTGCCCTGCCAAATTAGGGAAAAGGTATCACCGTCTTGCATAATACCCCCAAGGTACTACATTTTAAACATGTAACCTTCGTGCAGAGATTAGATCTTCATTCACACTCCCATTCCACTAAATAATCGATCCAAGGTACTTAAACATATTGCACTAAAGTAACTCTCACTATCTAATGAAATAGATTGACATTTGCTAATATCAACTTACAAAAGTTACATATCATATAATCGGTCTTTGTTCTATTAATTTGAAGTCCTCCATTTTCTAAACAAAACATATATTGTTCTAAAGTTTTAACTTGAAAATATCCCTTTGATTAGAACTATGCTGTCAACAAAAGACATCTCATTCTGGATATATTTTGTAAACATTTCTATTATTATTGCAAAAAACAATGACTAAATCTTTATCCTCGATGTAAACTTATTTTGATTGAAAATTTTGTTACCAATCCACTACTCCATTTAGTACTAGTTGATGCAACATCTTACATAACTCTGAACACGCATTTAACATAGATCTTTCTTTCTTAGAGCATCAAATCATATAGTGCCCATTAATATACATTTTCAATATTCAATAAAAATAATAAGGGAACCCTTTTTTATATATATTTTCAATTAGTTGTCGTAAAAATTTTTTAGCAAATAATCAAATTGATTCTATGAAATTAATGCAATGTCTCTATGTATTTGGTCCATAGCATCTCTCATAGCTTCAATGTCTGATTTACAAGTTTGATTCATCTATAATTAATAAAATCATTAATATCCTCTTTGTTTTTAAATATTGGCAGTAAAATGTTAATTTTCCAATCACTTGAAATATTCTTGGACTGTAATATTCAATTGAGAAGATGTGTTACGGAATTACTTGAGGAGCCACCGTGGAAGGTGTACACACGAAGAGCTCGGGAGCGCAATACTGGAGACGCGGTCGAGATCGTCGAACCGGCCGGGACGGGGTCGGGCGGAGGCGCGGATGACGGCACCAACCCAACCGGAGATTAGGCCAAGCCCGGTTGGGTCGGTTGGAGCTTATTTCAGCTTTTGGTTTAATTTGGTTTATTTTGGTTTATTGTAATTTGAAACCCTATATATGGGTTTGGACTCTTGCTTTGGTTTTTTTATCTTGGATGATCAATGAATTGAGGGCTGCCCCCTTTCTCCTCTCTCAACCCTAACTCTCTCTTCTTCCCCTCTTCCGGCCGCCCTTCCCCTTGCCGGCATTCCCTCTCAACTATCGTAGAAGGTATTATTTGGTCCGACCTGCCGGTCCGCCTGCACCGTGTTGCCGCCGGACTTCATGGCCCCGACCACCCGTGCGCACACCGAGCCCGACGCCGACGCCCACGACGCCCTCGCCGCCCGCGTCGCCGAGCACGATTCCCGTTTCTCCTCCTTGCAAGCCTCCATCGAAGCCCTCGCCGTGGGCCAAACGGCCATCCTACGCCGTCTCGACGCGTTCGCCACCCCCTCCAACCCCGGATCGGCCTCCTCCGCGGACACGGCGTCCGTGCTGGGCGCCCCGCCACTCCACACGGCTGTGCACGCACCTCCGCCAGCGGCCGGCGTGCTACCCCGACATTTGCAACACCTCGATGTCCCCTCCTTCTCCGGTGTGGATCCTTTGGGTTGGATCGCACGGGCGGAACAACTCTTTGACCTACAGCTCACACCCCCCGCGGACCGGGTTAGCACTGCCATGGTCGGCTTGGAAGGTTCCGCCCTTCATTGGGCACGTTGGCTCCGGCAAAGCCAGCCGACGATTTCTTGGGCGGACTTCAAGCAGGAAATGATCACGCGTTATGATCCCCGCTACACCGGCTCCGCGATTGAACGCCTCTGCAGCGCCCGCCAAACGGCCGATCTCGACGGGTATATTGACGAGTTCGTCGCCCTCGTCACCCAAGTCCCGGGTCTCCCACCCGACCACTACTTGGGCTTCTTTCTCCAAGGCCTCCGCCCGGCGATTCGCTCGCGCATTCGGACTCACAACCCGCATACGGTGTCCGAAGCCTTGGACCTCGCGCGCGCGGTGGAAGCCGATCTCGGCCATCGCCCTTTCCCGAATCCCCCGGCTCCATCCGTTCGACCGGCCAACTTGCGTGATGGGCCCCCCCGACCCGTGGCGGGAGGGGGAGGGCCTCGCCCAGGCCGGCCCGATCCCCCCCATCGCATCTCCAATCAAGATTATAATGAGCTTCGCCGTAAGGGCTTGTGCTTCCGTTGCCGGCAACCTTATTCGCCCCAACATGTTTGCGCCGTCAAGGAGTTTCACGCCCTTTTCGGCGATTTCGACGCCGAAGTGACCGCGGCCGACTTTGATGCGCTCGTCGAACCCGACGAGGCTCCTCCTCCCCCGGATGACACCGCCACCTTGAATATTTTGGACCTTCCCCTCTATTCGGTGGGCGGTATAACCGGACCCCGCACCATGAAGTTGAAGGGCTCCATTCACGGCCGAGCCGTGATCGTGATGATCGACAGTGGCGCGAGTCACAATTTCATCTCGGCTTCCTTGGCTCAGGAGTTAGCCTTGCCGAGCCTCCAGTCCCCCGGATTTTCGGTGGCATTGGGGGACGGTCGACGCCGACCGACCTTGGGACGTTGCGCGGGAGTGACCCTCTCGGTGGGCTCCTACCTGTTCACCGCTGATTTTCATGTTTTCGAATTGGGGGGCCTCGACGCCATTCTCGGCGTGGCGTGGCTCCAAACTTTGGGCGACGTTCATGTGAATTGGGCTACCATGACCATGCGTTTCCAACATCAGAACCAACCATGTCGTTTAATGGGCGACGCGGCGCTCCTACGCTCTCCGCTATCGGCCCGTGGTATTCACCGCGTCACGGACGCCCTCTTCTCGGCTTATCTCCTACCTCTCCAACCGGCGGATCCACAAACTCCGTCATTCCACATGGATTTCCGCACCCTCCTCGACGACTTTCCGGACTTGTTCTCTACAGCCCCGGGTCTTCCCCCGGTTCGGCCCACGGATCACCCAATTGTTCTCCATCCAACCTCGGCGGCGGTGTCCGTCCGGCCTTACCGCTACGGGCACGCCCAAAAGGACGAGATCGAACGCCTCGTGCGGGAGATGTTGATCGGCGGGCTCATTCGCCCCAGTTCCAGTCCCTTCTCCAGTCCGGTCTTGTTGGTGCGCAAGAAGGATGGAAGTTGGCGCTTCTGCGTGGATTACCGCGAGTTGAACAAAGCGACGGTACCGGACAAATACCCCATTCCCGTCATCCAGGAGCTTTTGGATGAGTTACACGGGGCGGCCTACTTCACTAAGCTGGATCTCCGCGCCGGCTACCATCAAATCCGGGTGCGCGCCGAGGACATCCACAAAACGGCTTTTCGGACTCACGACGGCCACTTTGAGTTTTTGGTGATGCCTTTTGGCCTCACCAATGCGCCGGCCACCTTCCAAGCGACCATGAATGATCTCTTCCGGCCGGTACTTCGAAAACATGTTCTTGTTTTTTTCGATGACATTTTGGTTTTTAGTCCAACTTGGCAGGAACACCTCGTCCACGTGCGCCGCACCTTCACCACCTTGCGGAGCCACCGCATGGTACTTAATCAAAAAAAATGCTCATTCGGTATGACGAGCGTCAGTTACTTAGGCCATACCATCTCTTCCAACGGCGTCGCCATGGATATAGACAAGGTTCAGGCGGTGCTCCATTGGCCGCCGCCGACTTCCCTCCGCGAAGTCCGTGGATTTCTGGGACTCACCGGCTACTATCGCCGGTTCATCAAGGATTACGGCGCCATCGCCCGCCCCCTTACTCAACTCCTTAAAGGGGCCGAGGATGCCCGTTTCGCTTGGCCGGCCGCGGCCATGTCTGCCTTCTCCACCCTTCAATCGGCGCTTGTGCAAGCCCCGGTCTTGGCAATGCCCGATTTCAAACAACCCTTCGTCGTGGAATGTGACGCCTCCGGCACCGGAGTGGGGGCCGTTCTTATGCAAGCCGGCCGCCCGATCGCGTACTTTAGCCGAGCTTTTTCCTCCATAGTCCGCAGTCGTTCGGCCTACGAGAACGAGTTGATGGCCCTCGTGCTCGCCGTGCAACATTGGCGGCCCTATCTTCTTGGCCGCGCATTTGTGGTTCGAACGGACCACCACAGTCTCCGGTATCTTCTCCAACAAAAAATCGCGACGCCTGCACAACAATTATGGGTCGCCAAGCTCTTGGGGTACGATTTTACGATCGAGTTCCGCTCCGGTAAATCAAACAAGGCGGCCGACGCGCTCTCCCGCGTACCGCCCTCATCCGAGCTCACCGCCATCTCTCGCCCCATTTGGGACGACGCCACCACAATCCAACTGGAAGTTGATCGGGACCCGCGCCTCTCCGCAATCCGGCGGACTCTTCTCACAAACCCGGCGGCTCATCCGCCGTATACTCTTATCGGAGGCCGACTGTTTCATCGGGGCCGTCTTGTGCTATCCACGGCCGCCGCCAGTATCCCGCGCCTTCTCGCCGAGTTCCACTCCACACCGTCCGGCGGACATGCTGGAGCATTCCGGACATATCGACGTTTGGCGGCCTCTCTCTATTGGCCGAACATGCTCCGCCAAGTGAAGGCCTACGTAGCGGCTTGCCTACCGTGTCAGAAGGCCAAGTATGAGGCCATGTTTCCGGGCGGGCTCCTTCAGCCATTACCCATTCCGGAGCGGATTTGGGAGGATATTGCCATGGACTTCATCACGCGCCTCCCACGCTCGAATGGATTCGACTGCATCTTGGTGGTCGTGGATCGCCTCACAAAGTATGGACATTTCATTCCGCTCCGACATCCCTATACGGCGGCCACGGTGGCCGACTGTTTCATCGCGGAGATAGTACGACTCCACGGGTTTCCACGCTCTATCGTCAGCGACCGCGACCCGCTCTTCCTCAGTGGATTTTGGACATCACTTTTTCGGCTACAGGGCACTCGACTTCGCATGAGCACAGCCTACCACCCGCAAACCGACGGCCAGTCGGAGGTCCTTAACCGCTGCTTGGAGACATACCTCCGCTGCTTTATCGGGGAGCGCCCGAACACATGGGCCAAATGGTTATGTTGGGCCGAGTATTCTTACAATACGGCTTACCACCATGCCGCGGCTACCACTCCTTTTGAAACCGTCTACGGACGGCCTCCTCCGTCCATCATTCGCCACCTTCCCGGGGAGTGTCCGGTAGCCACCTTAGCCGATCACCTTCATGATCGGGATGTCATTTTGGATAGCCTTAAACATCACCTCCAACGAGCCCAAGAGAAGATGCGATCCTTTGCGAATCGGAAGCGCCGCGACCTCTCCTTCCGGGCGGGCGACAAGGTCTTCATCAAACTCCACCCCTACCGCCAACTTTCGGTAGCTCGCCGTTCCTCTCCGAAGCTTGCACCTCGGTTCTTCGGGCCCTACGAAGTACTCAGCCGTATTGGCGCGGTGGCCTACCGGCTCCGCCTACCGCAACATAGCCGCATTCATCCAGTTTTCCACGTATCACAACTCCGCCGGGTCATTGGCGACCACCCGGCTGTGGAACCTCTACCCACCGAGGAGGAGGAATCGGGCATGGCGCCCCTCTACCCGGCCGGCATCATTGGCCACCGTCACCATTTACCCGGGGATGCGGCCCCCGAAGAGATCCGTGTGGCTTGGCAACATCGGCCGGAGAGCGACGCCACTTGGCTCATCCGCGACGACTTTCGCCGCCAATTTCCCGACTACTGCCTTGAGGACAAGGCCAATTTTCCAGATGGCGGTATTGTTACGGAATTACTTGAGGAGCCACCGTGGAAGGTGTACACACGAAGAGCTCGGGAGCGCAATACTGGAGACGCGGTCGAGATCGTCGAACCGGCCGGGACGGGGTCGGGCGGAGGCGCGGATGACGGCACCAACCCAACCGGAGATTAGGCCAAGCCCGGTTGGGTCGGTTGGAGCTTATTTCAGCTTTTGGTTTAATTTGGTTTATTTTGGTTTATTGTAATTTGAAACCCTATATATGGGTTTGGACTCTTGCTTTGGTTTTTTTATCTTGGATGATCAATGAATTGAGGGCTGCCCCCTTTCTCCTCTCTCAACCCTAACTCTCTCTTCTTCCCCTCTTCCGGCCGCCCTTCCCCTTGCCGGCATTCCCTCTCAACTATCGTAGAAGGTATTAAGATGTGTTAACGAATCCACTGAATTTTATCTGTATTTCAATATCCAAAACCACTAAATATGTTATCAATATCATGTGCAATCCATGTATTAAATTACAAGATACTAGCAAAATTCTTAACATAAAAAGTTCACAAACTTTTCCAAACAAAACAGGCAAGCTATCAAGAAAACTTGATAATCAGAAGAACTGAACTTCTAACTCCATTCCCTACCACCCTCGGGGGGTTCGGGGGGTTCTTATCTTCACTACATGGTCAAGATTTCAAGTAGACGTAGCTTAATAAAATAGATGCACTGGGCCAATAATGAAACATACAAGAAACATCAACAGTATAAAAATGGAAATCATGGCAAACATATATATTTATAAATACATGCAAAATATAAGTAATTTAATATATAGAAAAAAGAATAAACAGAAGGGAAAAAAGGATGCCATACCATGTACTACAGATCAAAAATTAGATTTCTTTCCAGTAATGATGCGAGAAATCTGAAGACCCCGACTGAATGCTTCATTGAAGAGTATCCTGGTCTGCATGGCTTGGAATCCAGGTAACCACGCCAGCAATGCAACCGGGATCATGACGATGATTCCAAACATCATATCATACAGACGGGACACGGCTACAACAGTATCCCAGACCACAGTGGTCTTTATCAGAGGCTTCACCACTTGTGCTATCAAAATCAAGCCCCAGCCAGTTGGAATCAACGCCAAAAGACTCGTGAAAATATCAACAAGAGTAAAGCTTGTGAACTTGAGTAAGATAACAATCATTAATATAGTGAGAGTAATTATTAGAGCTTGGACGGTCCTGTAATAGATATGTTCCTTGGCCGCATATCTGTCACGAGCATAGCCCACTACCAAAAAAACTCCGAAGGCAACCAATACATAGATCCATGAGAGAAAATACACAACAATGCTTCTGCTGTTGTTAGCGATATTGAGCTGATAGGTGATGCCATACTGGAAAAAGAAGAAGCGAAGATCAAGTACTACCTCCAGTAGTTTCCCCCAAAGACCAGTTGTGCGCAAATGATCTTGTTCTTCCTCCCACCACTTCTCCCAACTCTGCTCAGACTTCGCAAATATACCACCCCGGTACCATATCCAATTCATGAAATCATCAAAGTCATCAACAGTCTTCAACCAATCAAAGCCGGAAGGATTGAAAGCAAATGGGGCCATTATCCATGAGACAACAAGAAACCAAGTTGCGATAGTCATCACTATGTAAACAATAGTGTGTTTCCCGATGGCACTATAAGAGGCATAAACGGTTAGTATGACTCCGATCTCAATGGCCTTGATAAAATGACTCCGTGCGTAGAGCCTGTAGTTCTCACAAAAGCTCTTGTGCTGCACAACAAACCCACGACCAGTTGCCCGATATTTCGCACCACCGTGAAGAATCGTCCGCCCAAAATAGTGTGTCTTAGTTCCCATGGAGAAGGTATAGAAAACAGAAGCAAGCTCAATCTGCATGGTTAAGAAATCCCAGATGGCTCCAAGGAATCCATGCTCGAGAGCGTTTTCTACGACCATTGGCAAAGCTGTGAAGATACCAAGCTGTATAAGGAACTGCTGATTGAGAACCGTTCCGAGAGCAGTGTTGCTTGTGGAGTCAGCATTGTTCTTTATAGCAGCCTCGAGCCCACTAAGAGCCAGATAAAGCCGGCCCCATACAAAGGCGTATACTGTCAGCACGGTTAACATTGTGTTGAAGTAAAATCCAACGGTTGTGTAGTAAAATGAAAGCATTCTGAAGAAGTCCAACCTATGACCAAGTCTATACACATCCCTGCTCAGGGCCTGCTCTCCATTTCCGCTGGATACTTTGGCTTCAAACATCGAAATTTGATTCAGGCCAACATCTCGTCCCTTGCCGACCTGGATATACTCGTGATGTGTCACATTACCACCACGGAGCGTGCAGTTAAATCCGGCGAATATATCCTCGCTGATATTGATGACCCGGGAAGCCTTGCTGATACCACCACGGCTCAAAAACCATAGACGGTCGAAAACATCCGGATGCCCATAATGCATCCGCACCTTCAGAGGGTTCGCAAGGACCCGCTGCCCGAGGGTGACAAAACTTGTTTCCTGTGCAGACATGAACCAAGCGAGTGAGGAGACGGAGCCGGTGAAAACGTGCTCCCGAACACCCAAAAGTGTCGGTTTTCTTGAACCATACGTATGCGTATATTCTTCCAACAGATTCCGCATCTTGAGGGCCTCTTCGAAGTAGTTGTCTTGGTTCATGTCTATAGTCTGCACTGCATCGCCTCTAGTGAAGATGAGCGCGTGATTCTGGTTCTCTGGTTTTCCCTCACCAAGCTTCAATGGCCCAGGCAACCGCACCCGGTATATCTCCACCTCCTTCTGCAGCTGCTGATCATACTTGACAAGAACAGAATAATACCCCACTTCCTCCCTGCCATTGCGAACTTCATCAACATAGGCCACCCTCAGTGCTTCATTGTTCTTCATTAGATACAAAATTTCTTCAGCATGAGGGTCTTTCTTCGCCTTCTGCTGTCCATATATCTGGCAGGCAACAACATAAGTATACTTCATCAGTGCCGTCCCATACTCGTGCCCCTTGAACAAGAAACTCAAACTACTGCTCGCCCTGCTCAGATTCCGCGCTGACAGAGATCTAGTAGAATCACCAATACCATCAACACCATTCTCCCTAAAAGAACCGAATAAATCAAGCTCTCGTGATCCTTCCCTCATGTCAATCTCAGAAGCAGAGTCCAGAAAAGCAAGCATCTTCAGAGCTTTGTAGTAGTACATCATCCCTCTAACCGTGCGGGTGAGAGTCTGGCCCCTATTGGATGCCCAGAAACGGAGATCCCTCAGATTCTCGCCCCATATGTCGGGCGTCTCGACCATCGTTTCTCTCCGCATCCGTTCCAAGAAGTTCGACCACTCGTCATCATAAATTTTTTGCAGATAAAACAAGATAGAAATGCCGTCCTCGTTCTCCGTGCGGAGCTGCTCCTTGCTGAACAAAACATCCTCATTGTAATAAGGGGTCAGAACACTGAAGGCCAGCATCTTCTCAACTTGGGGCGCCCGGGGAATGTTCATGAACAACGAGTTGCTGAAGAAGGCAATTCGCCGGCGAGCCTCGAGATTTTTTGGCACGTCGTTCATGGAGTCCCTCGATGTGAGAATAGTATGCAGCCGCCTCGCCTGCTTATAGAAATTTATGTTCTCCGCACTCGGCGGCTCTATGGCATTCTCGAAAAGAAGACCAGATGCAGTTGGCCTCATGGGCATCAGCCCCGCTTGCTTCAGCTGCTCCACGTTCCTCTTAATGGTGGGAAAGTCGCGAATGGCAACATCGTACAGAGTCTGCAGTGTGTTCACCATCTTGTTCAGATCTTTCTTGGGCTTGAGAAACTGTTCGAGAAGGGTGATCAGCTTCGCATGAAGAACCGGCAACACCGCCATTTTATACTCCGAAGTCAGCTTCTCGACCCTGATGGCGTCGTCGAACCCAAAGAACAGCTGAGAAACAATTCTGTGCTCCTCGGATCCTTCCCTGATAATCTCAAGGAGAAAGTGTTTGATGCTATCGTATGCCTCCACGACAGCGCAGCGTCTGTACTCGTTCTTACTTATCTTCTTCCAAT
This sequence comes from Platanthera zijinensis, assembly GCA_039513925.1. Taxonomy (NCBI): domain Eukaryota; kingdom Viridiplantae; phylum Streptophyta; class Magnoliopsida; order Asparagales; family Orchidaceae; genus Platanthera; species Platanthera zijinensis. Next base: position 15,070,077 of record CM077090.1, read on the forward strand.
GTCCCCGGTCGGATGCAACCAGCTCCTTCGCCTGACTGAGAGCCAAAAGAAGTTCGTTGCACAGCAAAAGGCACGGCCAACGAATAACACGGATGTTCCAAGAGTTCCCCGGTAGCTCCATAAGCTCCAGCTCGCGGTCGCTGATGATATCCTCCTCCCTAAAAGTAGCGATGATCTCGTTCCATATCAAGGCGAACCTAGTTGCTTGAACATTGCTCGATTCGAGCTTCTTGTAGGGGCGCCCCAGCCCGTATCTGAGCTTGAGCCGTAAGACGGCATCGTTGAACTTGCTCTTTAGGGTTCCCCTGTCCTCAAAGAGCTGCTCCTCAGGCATCAGATTGAACTGCATAGCGCTCGCGAAGAACTGGAACCTCAGTCTCAGCTGCTGCACGTTCCGGATCTCACCGATGTGGGAGAACAGCCCCACTAGCGCTCCAACAAATGAGGAAAAAATGGAGTACCAGATCGAAATGTCCATGAGATAGATGAGGACAACAGGGAGCCACAGAAGAAAAATGGCAAATCTGTTTGTCTTGCTAAATATCTCATGCCATGAATACTCTACTACATCGAGTTTGTAGATGGCTTTGGTCGGAGACACCATCGGCTTGATCTGAAGGAAGTAACTGAAGATGAACTTTACGGCGAGAAGAAGAACCCAGAAGGTGGCGTATTTGACGTTGTCGACAAGGCCTTCCCGGAGCCCGCGACCTACAAAAGTGCGGGTTTGGAACCACCATGTCACCCCATAAAGGATCCTCCAATTGGTCTTCTCTAGGAAATTCCGGATCCAGGGGAGGATGAAGAGGACAATGGCGATGGCCTCAGGAAGAACAAACACTCCGGCGGCCTCCAGGTAGTTGACGAGCCTCCGGTTGGCCACCGGCGACCATCTCCGGTCATGGTTTCGCTGATCCCAAGCCCTGGCGTACAGAATGCTGAAAATGACAGTCCATGAGGCAGCCACTATGCTCTTGAGGACCATCCTCACACCCAGCCACATGGTTTCCCGGCGAACTAGGCTGTACTGTGTTCCGGCGTCTAGAATGGACTGGATAAGACGGAGGAAAGCCCAGGTGATGAACAGGGACAAGGCCCGTACTTGGACGTCGCGGCTCTGGAGATTCTGCCATGGATAGGTTTTTCCCTCCCAGGCGACGATGATGGCAGCCTGGAGATAGAGGATGAGCATCACCCAGAGGCGGTCGAAGCTGCGGAAGAGGTTCCAGAACGAACGCTGCTCGACGAAACCGGTTTTCCTGACACGGTTGCGATTGGGAGGAGTGGCGAAGAAGTTCTTGGAGAGGTCGAGCGGCCATCGGAGTCGATCGAAGCAGTGGCGAGACCAAAAATACTCATTGATATCATCGTAGTTGCGCCAGGCGGAGTGGGGGGCGGTGCCATTGCGGCTGGACTCAACCTCCGCCTGGATGGTGGTGTAGAGGGGCTTGACGACGCGGGTGAGAAATGCCTCTTCTCCGGTGATGGCGGGAATGGCGGGGCGGCCGGTTTCGTCGTCGATGTAGTCTTCGAGGATGCGGTTGAGATCCATAGCCATGTGATGGAAGATGTATGTAAGGCACTCGGGGACGAACCGGAGGTTAGCGGCCTCGCCCCAAATGAGGAGGTAGAGGGCGGTGTAGAGCAATTCCCGGCGGGAGGAGTTAGATGCACCGGCGGCGGCGGAGCGGTGGCTGTCGGAGATCCATACGTTAGGTTTCCGGCCGAGGTAAGAGCACCAGGCGGTGTAATTGCGGAGAACTTTGCGGCGGAGGCGGCGGGCGACGTTGGGATCGAGGGCGTCGATGTTATCAGGCGGCGGCTGGATGCGCATCTGCGCGTTGGCGAGGAGGAGGACGAGGTGCTCCCGCTGGTTCCTGACGTTGTCGCGCTGGAAGCCGAAGAAGAAGCCGAGCCAGTCGAGAAGGTCGTAGCCCTCTTGCCACCGTACGAACGGCGGCTTGGGGAGGTCGCCGACGGTGAGGAGGGCCGCCATGGCGGCGCGCACCTCCGGGAACCGCAGCGCCGGATGCTCCGCTAGCAGATTGTGGATAGGGATTATGTTGTACACCTCCTCCCCTTCCGCCAAGCCTTGGCCTCCATGGACAGTCCCCCTCCCCTCATCACCGCCGGCCATCGCCGGCCGAGCCGTGCGCTGCCGGAGGCTCATCGGGAATCAGATCTGGAGTAATCAAAAAACGGGGGGCGATCGAGCCCTTGTTAGGGTTTGCGTTTTGTCATTTTTTTCGCTTATCGATTTGATAACGACGAGGGGAAACCAGTTCGGCGCTTGCTTTGAGATTTAAGAACCAGCGAGGACGGACTCTAGAGTCTATAGACTTTCGAATTTGACAAATTAAACACGTTAACATAATCTAATAAAGTAATAATATTAATTAATAATATATATAATTAAATTAAAATGACGAAAGAATGAAAAAGGAGAGCTTCGGCGTCTCTCCTTCAAAAAGCCCAATTCCATTGCCGAAATGAACTCTAATTATCGCAAGATTACAAATTTCACTAAAAAACAAGTTTGGCGATATAATATTTCCCAAAAAATAGGTTTTTTATGGGCTTTTTGACACTTTGCACTCTTAAAATAGAGGGGTTTGATCACTTGCACTCCCTAAATATCATTTTTTACCTCAAGTTCCAAGCAGTACCCAAAATACTCATTTTTGACGCATTACATCTTGAATTATTAGTATTATTTGGACTTAAAATGGAGCATTTTGGGTATTATCTGGACCTAAATACTTTTAAAATTATCCTTGAATTACTAAGAGTCTAAAATCCAAATTTTGAGGTGCAGAATTTTAATTTTAAAGATTTGAAGTGTAAATTGTCAAACATCTCTACTTTGAGGGTGCAAAGTGCCAAAGATCCGTTCTTTATTGGAATTTGCACTCCCCAATTACCATTTTTACCTCCAGGTTCCAAGCAACATCCAAAACACTCTTTTTCATGTTTTACATCCTGAATTATTAGCGTTGTTTGGACTTAAAAATGAAGCATTTTGGGTACTATCTAGACCTAAATACTCTTGAAATTTTGTCCTAGAATTACAAAGTTTCAAAAATCCAAATTTTGAGGTGCAGAACTTTAATTTTAAAGATTTGAGCCGCAAAGTGTTAAATCTCCCTGTTTATTTTGAGGGTGCAAAGTCGCAAAGAGCCGTTCTTTATTGGAATTTTCGTATTAATTACTTTCCTTAACGGCTAATCTTCTTCCATTAATAAAAAATCTTTGCTGCAGCAGCTTAATGGCGAAGGGCCGCGTAAATGTATGAACTGAACCATCGACGTCGCCATCGAGTTTGACGATATTTTTAATTCGAGATTAAGAAAATCAAGAAGAATGGTCGGATTTGATTAATACCTGATATGATTTGAACCGTTGAGATCGAGGAGGAGGAAATTATTTAGTCCTTCGACGGGGAGACGGCGAACCACCGGACACGGCGAAGCAGTTGGATCGTCGCCGTCAAGCTGGCCAAGATGGGCAGAGCTATAAACCCTAGTTTTAAAGCGTTTTGCAAAAAAAGGGGAAAAAATCGAAATAAAATTTCGAAATATTCGGAGCGGTGATAAAGAACAGCACATGTACGAACAGAATACCTAGAAGGAAGAAGAAGGAACTGCCGAAATTGGGGATAATTGAGGACGCCGATCCAGAATGCCCGGCGGGCCGGCGGCTGTGAAACCCTAGGGAAATGGGGGAGACGAAATGGAAGCAGAGTGCAGAGAGGTCAACAAGGAGAGCGGTTGGATGAGTTAGTTCGTTGGAGGATAGACAATTGGACGACTCAGATCATCTGATGAGTGATGATGAGACCTGTTAGTGACCTGAATTTAGTGGGCCCAAACATGCCCGAGTGAAATTAGGATCTTTTCCTTCGGAGAAATTTTCTGGTAGGTAAAAGTCACCTGCGTGAGAAGATCTGGCCGTCCGATCCGCAAAAATGCAGTCGTATGTGAAATAAGGCTTCTGGTGGGGTTTTCTCTGAAATTTCTGAGTCAAATCGGAAGAACTCAGACCGAGGACGCGTGGGAAGAGCCGACCCGACCAGACAAGTCGCGCGCGACGCGCCGCACTCCCCCAAAGCCCGGAAGCTCCAAGCAGAAAGCAAAACCCGCGTGCACGCACGGGAAGCACCCTCGCGCGCGCCCCGACCAGCCTCCGATCGCCGCCGCTGACCGGGCCGCCCGAACTGTCAGGGGGAACTTTCGTAATTTTGCTAAATTTGATGATCTAGGTGACCAAAATGGAGCGGCGTCATTCGTCAGCATCAACTTCGCTTCGGCGCAAATACTGATATATCTCTCCAGAAAACTATAAATAAGTTTCGATCTTCCTTTGAAGACAAGCAACTTCAGAGGCTAGAAAAAGCTTTGAGATTTTCTGACGATATCGTGGATTTAGGTCGATCCTCCGCCCAATAATTCATTTTGCTTCTCTTCTAGCGCAAAGACTTCAGCATGATTCAAGGCTCTGTGTACTTAGAGATTTTTCCATGTCGGAATGCTTTCATCGGGGTTTCGTGGACTTAGTCAATTACCCATGTCAGAGCACTTCCATTGAGACTCTGTGGACTTAGCTAATGTTCATCACTTTTGTACCTTACATTTACGGAGAGGTGGTCTATCACTCTCCGAGAGATTATTTCATACACCTGTAAACTCCAAAAAAATAGTGGATTTTGGCTCAGCACAGATCCGGTCACGTGGTTTTTCACTCTTCTCAGGTTTTCCACGTCAAAAAAAAACTGTTGTCATTTGCTACTGTTTTCTTCGACTGTTTGCGCACTCAGTCCGACTCCGAACTAATGGTCCAATTCTCCGGACCAGGGAAAAACCGGGTAACCCGCAATAGCTTCGTTTGACGCGGCTTATTTGGTCCAATGAGTTTGATCAAAACGTCTTTATCATAAAATGTATATTTGACTAGACAATGATTATGACCGCTAAGTCCGCTACTAAGAAAATAAATTATTTTTGAGCATTAAATGCTTGGATTTGCCCTCATCACAGTCTATGTGTAATTGTTACCTGTTGTGAATACTTCGATATGGTTAGTTTGACGGGGCGGTGGGACTTCTGCGGAAATCACCGCATCGCCCGATCGCAGCCGTGTTTCCCGCCGTGCGGTTGATTTCCGCGGAAATCCTGCGGCGGGGCGGAGCCCCGCCGTCCGCCCCGCCGCGCGACCGCGCCAATTCCAACTCTTGAGCGGAGGCGACCGCGCCAATTCCAACCCAACAAGATACGCATGACCGACGCGTATCCGCCTCGCCAAACGAAGCCTAAGTCTGGTTTACCGTTGTTGACCTATGTCAGCAATATCAGGTATGTATGACCTCTTCTTGATATGATTGAATCTTTAAGAGTACTGTGCATGGTACGGTGTTATATTCTCAGCACAAACAGTGTTAACAAGCAAGGTCTGAGATGTAATTAATGCCAAAGGAACTTTGCTTTAGGGGTACCCTTCAATGAACATTTTTGGTTTGGCCCCTGAACCACAAAAGGATTACAAAGCTATCTCTTTTAGGGGAAGTTATTGTGTCACTTTGAGAGAGAGAAGAACCAGGACCACTCCTATGATTCTATCATGACACATGATCAACATGAATTCTCTGGCAAAAATGTATTGCACTTTACCCTAATTTGACAGTCCCATTTAAGCTCCGAGGCGTCCTCGGACCCAAAATGCCTCCTTTTTCTGTATTAGGGTGTTATTCTAAAATTTTCGGCTCAGGCGCAAAATGTGCATTGCATACGACAGTCGGCATGAATTGATCATCTGCCCCAGAACACAATTTTTCCCAATTCAATTTTATAATCACGTGCACGGACACCAACTATTCCTCGGTTTGCTGCTAAATTTGGTTGTGAATCCGACTGTTGAAACCGGATCTCGGTCCCAAGAGGAGTTCGGACTCAAAGGGGATAACCTGCACTTATTTCTCCCAAGGAAGAGCACTAGACCGTTGACTTGGGAATAAAGAACAGACCCTGAGCTGCAACGCGGAGGTCTCACCGCACACTCAAAAGATCGAAGAGAGTTTCCCCTCCATAACCAATGCTGAGCTGAGCACCTTGGAGGACACTGAGAGTCAACCAAAACTATCCAGAGGAGGAAGAAGTTAAAGAAAAGGATCCCCTCCAAAGGTGTCTTTGAGGCCTATTTATAATTTTCAAGTCTAGTCGCAAATAGCATAATTCAGCCTTTTGGTTTTACTATAAGCAGCCCAAATTTGCATGCCAACAATGAAACTCTGCTGTTTGGAGGGGATATTAACAGACTCAAAATAGATCGTCTTAGAGAAAAACTTCTGGGCGAGTCGGCCACTCGCCAGAGAAGGTGAGTGCTTGATGAGGTCAGCACTCACCACTCACCTTGGCCCGGGGGGAGTGCGGGCCACGCCGCCTCACTCGCCCGCCACCTGCCCCGGGCCCGAGGCGAGTGTACGCAAAGATACCCCACTCGCCCCCTGAGTGTTCTAGGAAATCGCCATGCGCGAGCCAGGGACTCCACCCGCCCTTTCGGCTCGCCTGGATCTGAGTGTCCCCTTCTGGCCTTGATCCCAACTGAGGGCTCCACTCGCCGAATACGGGGTTGCGCACCGACCCTAACCAATGAATATCAGGATCCACTCTATTTTTAACGAAATGAATACTATCCATTTTATAGTCCAGATGTGTTGCAGAATGATCCGATGAGTTCAGTTATCCCATTCTTTTTGTTTTTTATAAAAAAGTCTAAACTCATATAATATATATATATATATTTATGTTCTTATATGGATCTATATATATATATATATATTATATAAAGGTAGAAATATATGGGGCACTGTACATTTCCGCGCAGCGCTTTTTGGACAAAAAAACACTCACGTGCACGTGCATGCATGTGATTTGGCATTTTAAAGTATTAAATATTTATTGTGCATTCCTTTTACAATGTGTATTTATAATTCAGAGTTATTGTGCATTATTTATTTATATTTTTAATTATTTGTAATTGTGTACTGTGTATTTTAAACTATTTACGGCTTGAACTAGGAGATAAATTCACTGTTTGTGTACGAAATTCACGGTTTGTGTACGGGTTCCAGCTCTGTTTGGCAAGAAGTTAATTGCACCGGTGAGTTTGAATAAAAACAACACTATAAAACGTATGTTTGACATAGATAACAGTTAATAGGCTCCGTTTGGGTGGTGGCGGTCTAACCAACACCAAGAAAAGAAAACTAGTTTTAAATATAACAATGAATGAAGTTTCATAGATGAGCTCGGGCGTTAAGGAGCAACAGTTCATAACCACCACTTTCACAACCGCTATCGCTGTGCCAAACAGAGCCTAAAGTTCTGTTTGAAAGAGTTGTTGAAGAAAAAGTTGATGATCGAATTGAGCTGATTGAATAAAACGCTTTGAGAAGTAGTGATGAAAAATCAACAGACTATTTGAAGAGTATGCGCATAAATGCCAAGTTTTTTTTCTTTTCAAAAAAACAGTTTGGTTCAAATTCCAAATACAGAAATACATGTCAACTGTGGAAGTCTGCAGAGCTCATGGTTCATGGAGAAAAGCTCGAGGTTAACGAACATAAGCAGAATATATATTAGTGGAAATGATCAATGGAAGAACAAAATGACATTCAAATCCATTGAAATCAGAGGTTCAAACATAACAAATTCATTAAAATCAGAGTGTTGATGATCTGGAAATGGCATAAAATGCCATTAAAATCATATACCGAACGAAATGCCCGAATGTTGTGATCGAATTCTATCAAATTCGCATCTTAACAAAACCATCAACAGATCCGGTAGAAATAGGTAAGCTAATAATGTGAAAAGGAGAGCAGAAAAGCACAACAAAAACGTAGAAAACAAAACAAAAACTACAATCCAATCTTTCTCACCAAGGGCAACTTGAAGGTTTTTGCAGATCGGAATAGAGCTTTTTCATCCGTGAAAGTTGTCCCAAACAGACCCTAAGAGACAAAAGGAGATGAAGGTGAGCGTCTCAAAAATGGGGACTGGGCCTCTGTTCGGGACGACGACAATATTTGAGCGATGACAGTGTGAAATTCTGTCTGTGAAATCAGTAGGCATCTATTTACCCGCATTTGAAACTTCAGTGATCGAATAGTAATGAATACCCGCTACAAACTTGGAATTCCTATCTTCAGCAAACACCACTAAAATCTAACTCTAAACCCTCACGAATATGCTTAAATCATCATCTCAATAAAACTGGCTTCACATAATTGATGGAACAGACGAAAAACTATTTAAACCAACATCATTTTTCATGAAATCGAATAATCATGGCACCCGCTGTAAAACTTGCGGGGGAACTCTCAAACAAACAGTGTATAAGATGACTGAGTTCCCGAGAACTCGGAAATTTTCATAGTCAAAAGCATTGTAGATGCAACATTATTTACAAAATACTTTTAAAACGATGATATCATAAATATGTAACAGATCTTACCCTACCACGGTCGCCGAGCCCCTGCATTACCGAGAGCATTCAGCCTATCGAGCAGAGCATTGAGGTCGACCGGCTGGCCGGTTTCTCCAATTTCACGCACGACGTCGATCACCTGCTCCCTCGGATAACCCATGCTTACGGCCTTATCAATAATCTCTCCATAAGGGTGATTGTTCGGAACCTGGAAGCTCTGAGGATGAGAAGATCTGAGATATGTGGCGTAGTCCTGCATGGTTGGTTGCATGGGATAGGCGTAGCCGCTGCTGAACGAAACTTGGCCGGCCGGAGGCGGCGTTTGCCGCTGCATGGTGTGCTGAGAAGGGTGGTGAGAAATGCCGCCGCCTGAAACTCCGTATCCGCTCGGCAGTAGAACTGCGGTGTATGACGCTGGCGGCGCCATGCTGCTGCTGCCGCTTTGGTATGCTTCAGGTTGGACTGTGTTCGTGGGTTGATTTGGCGAATAATGAGCGTATACGGGCGGATTTGACGGTCTTGGGGTTTGAGCTTGAAGAGAAGGTTGTTGAGGTTGCATGGGCTGAGACCATTGGGCGCGAAACTGAGGGAGCAGCGCTTGGATGGGAAGATCGTGCATTTGCGCTCTCGGTTGGGCATAATGGAGCTCGGGCTGGAGGTTCTGGCTCTGATGTTCGAGGGGTTGAGGTTGGCGAGGGGCATAGTACGGATTTTGCGGATTCAGAACGAAACGATCTAGTGGGGGCTGTTGTGTGTGTGGTTCTTTGTATGACTGGTTTTGATCTGGAGCACGGGGAATTTGGTGCGGGAGGGCTAGAGCTAATTGCTGGTTTGGCGCGTCAGTTTGATCGTTGTGAGGTTTGGTTTCGGCATTTGCTGATGCGAGGCCCTCGTTGTTTTTCTGGGAGTGGCTTGTTGGATTAGTTGAATCTTTCTGCGAGAGCTGGAGTTTAGTCAGCTCCTTCTGGGTCTCTGAGAGTTCTTGTTTGTCCCTAATTATTTGCACTGCTCTGTGGACCTGATAGAAACAAACAAACAAAAATCAGAAACTGGTATTTATTTAGATTCATTTTTTGCGTTAATTCAAGGACACCCACACATCATGTAGGATAATAGAGCCAATCATATCATATTTCTACGCAAAACTTAATTTTCTAAACTCATACACACGATAGTTGAACATTAAAATAGAATGCCTAGATTTACAAAGTAGAGATATTAGTAAAGTAGTGGCCCTTCAGCAAGAAGTATCGTATTCCTCTCTTTGCCGGGCTTACTCAGTGGAAAAGCTCTTGCTAACTGTAGAAAGAAGAATGGAAATAGAGAGTGCAATCTTATTCTTCCACATAGTATAGGACTTGCATCAAGACACCCAACACCGATAGGCGGTGTGGGACTAAACTCACCAATATTAAACTATTGCATAATACTAACTCTAACACTAACCAAATGATTTGGAGAGTCCTAATACTTCTCCCAGGAGATTTAAGGTCACAAAAATTAGTGAAGTGCAACTCAAGCCCAGCAGATTTGGATTCAGTTCAAACCCAAGTTAGTGCTAACGTTACGTTCTCAGTAGGAGGATTAAAAACAGAAGGAAAATTTAAGTAATTACGATTCAGTCTGAATTAAAGACAAATGGTTTTGTATGTCAGATTTTGATAGCTGTGAGGTCAGGTAGATATTAGGTTGCTTAAGCGACACAATAGGGTATCCTTAATTCCAAAGTACTCTTCAAAAAAAATCAGGATTGATATTAATTCTTTTAAGTAGGAAAAGACCGTTAGTCAATTTGTGTTTATTATTAAGAACAAGGCAGCCTATTCCCTGTTATAGTCTATAGCATATATAAGGAACCACTATGAAGTATTTATCTGATACTAACTAAACCAGCACAGAATCTCTTGTGAATAATATTCGCTGAAGATGCCAGCACTACACGCTTTTCGGGTGTTCCCCTAGTGCAATGTCTGTGGTAACAATATGTTCAATAGCAGTATGGTATGCTTTCTTTATCGGACCTACTTTAAATGTGCCTTTCTTTTATATGCGCCTAATTTGTTTTAATAAAGATGTAAGTTGATGCTTCGATCTAGCATCAGAAGGGCGAAAACTAAAAGAAATTATGAAGTAAATTAATAAAGCATTAAAAATTCAAAAATTTCTCAGATAATAGTGTTGAAATAGGAAATGGGCGGTCAGGATGGTGCAGACCGCACAGACCGCTGAGACCGCGTGGATAGGATTGGCGAATAGCCAGGTTCTTGGCTATAGATGTTCTCGCGGTCTGACTTAGCAGGTTCCCTGGAATGGTAACCGCGTGGTTTAGCAAACCACGAACTACGCGGTCTGGTATGGGAGACCGCGGAGACCGCGGAGACCGGCAAACCGCCGCTTGGTGCAGTTAAGGTTCAGGTCGTGTGTCTGTCTAGTTATCTACTTAAGTACATGCAGACTGAGGATGTTGTCCGCATTACTGTGCGGAGTGGTGGACTTAACCGCGCGCGGTCTGGCGTGTCAGTCCACATGATGGGCGGACTGGTGCTGCTAGTTGCCACGTCACTGGCGGTTACATTATCCCCCTGGGCGGTGACGGTATCCGCCTGTTCGCCTATAAATATGGGTGATGACCTCTTCATAAATAACAGAAACTGTAAGAACTGAAACACTGGTTAAACTCAGGGGTTAAGATTTTCTAACCGCGTGGCTAAGTGAAGTGACCAGATTTATTGTTGTGTTTGCAAATTGTGCGGCTAGCACTTGGCAGCCAGGTGACTGGTTCTAAAGGCAGTGCGGATAACTGATAGCAGTCGGCGGCGGTTAGCAACAGGTCGCGGATAGGCGACTAGACAATTTTCTTCCTTGGCAGTTTCTCAGCTTGGATAACACAATTCGGCTTTGGCGGACTGAGTTGCAGTTTGGATAAAGTTGTTCGCTGAACTCGCGGTTAGGCGACCACGCGGTCAGGCAACCGGGAGTTGCGGACAAGGTTATCTTCTTCAACAGTCAATAAGGCAGTCCGTGCGGTTTGGCGGTTAGCCTTGGCGGATAGGCGGTTTGGGCGGTTATAGAGTTTTGTCCGCCGGTTTTACTCTTGTTGTTTTTTGTGATCTCCATTGGGTACACTACGAAATCATGTCTTGCAATGTATATTTCACACTGTAAAGAAGATTAATAATTCAATTGTGGCTCTTGTTTTTCTATCTGCTTCTGATTTATTTGGCTTGGTTGGTTAAGTGTTCCAGCGACCTTCCCGAATTCACAAAATTTTTACAAATAGAACTCCATTTAAGTACTTCTTCCCATAATCACCTTTCTTATCCAAAATATTAGAATCTAAGGATCCAACCAAAACCAATTGATTGTGGGTATAGGGCCCCAAAATCTACACAAAGTGCACAGAATTACATGAGTTTCCTAATGTGAGAAATATTCTAAATACATCTAGCTCCCTGTGTCTACTTCTTTCCATAACCATCTTTTTTATCCAAACTATTAGAATCTAAGGATCCAACCTAAACCAATTGATTGTGGGTGGAGGGCCCCAAAATCTATACCAAGGGCACAAAATTACATGAGCTTCCTAATGTGAGAAATATTCTAAATACATCTAGCTCATGTTTAGGTTCTTTAGGCTCTAATATGTAAAATTATTTTTTAATCAGTTGGTGGTGAGGTAGGAAATTGGGCCTACCCAGCTTTTACGTCATTATTTGGTTGCCTTGGGCTTTCTCAATCCAAAAGCTACTTTAAAAGTTTAAATACTGATAGTTACTCCCACACTTATAAACCAAGTACGTGTCCCTTCCATAAACAATGTCGACATAATATCCAGTCACACATTGGCCATTAGATTGGAGAGGCGATAACTAGACTTACCATGCTAGAATTTAAGCATTCAATCTAAAACATATTAGTTATAGATGGGGGGTTGCATGAATCTATATTAAGTGCACAATATTGAGTGAGTTTTGGATGTGCAAATATTCCCAACACCAAGTCTTAAGCACTTTCTCATCGATAGCTTTACAAAATAAATTATTGCATTGATAATAAAAACAAAAGTCCTAAAAATGTAGGCATTATTATGAGCTAATCAATCAACTTAGTAATTATCAATGCCACCATCGTCCTACTCTTTTCCAAGTAATTTTGTGACAACTTTCTAATTCATACCCTCCAACCATCGTCCTACTCTTTTTCAAGTAATTTTGCGACAACTTTCTAATTCATACCCTCCATTCATTGTCGTTGATTGTTATATAAATGCTAAACCTATTTTACGGACAATTCATAACACATCTATCCATGTTACCCTTGCCTTATAAAATTTTAATTCGAATACTACACAAATTTATTTAATCATCTCATTAGGGGTAAGTTTGTTTTGACAGTGAAAGTTGGAGTGGTGGAAATGTAAGCATTGGCAATGAAGCGGTGGAGATGGAGGGGGTTGACTGGGGTCTCAAAAAATGACAAAAGAATTTTGGAGCAGCAGCGGTGGGAATTGGAGGGTTACCAAACAATTTTTTGTTAGCGTTGGCGCATACCACCTAATGGAAATGGAGCAAAAACACCCAAACAAACAGCCTAGAAACATCTTCAATATTTTTCCTACATGCCCAAACTACAAAATCTATTTTTCATGAGGCTTAGGCTTCATTTGGTTTAGCGTTTTCAGGCGGCGTTTGGAGCAAATGCCACCAGACGGAGGGTAACCAAACGAAACTCCGTCTCCGTTTGCTCCGTTTCCACCCGCAGCAAGGAGGAAACGCCCCCCCCCCCCCCCAGCGCTCCGTTTCTGGAACCGCTTGCCCCTCCCGCCACCGCTAAACCAAATGAAGCCTTAGTTTGGCGCAGTGGTGGCGGTCGTGAACGCGGGTGGATATCAGCCGTCGTTCGTGAATATGCCCAACCACACTTAAGGTACTTCATCCAGTAAGAATCTGTGATGCATTCCAAAATTAGGATTTGATTTTAAAAGGTAAAATCTGAGAACAAAATTAAATGAAATGACGCTAGCTGAAGTTTTACGAGTGTTTGCAATCAATAACCGTCCAAGATTTCACCATCGCACAAAAAATGTCCAACATTCGCTCGCGTACAACGATTTGATTAAATGCTCCATAGGTTTTAGCAAGGAAAAATAACATGCACAATGTTTGAAATTAACGGCAAACAAGAGTAAGGTTAACTTAAGCAAGCATATCTGATTTTACTGGTCAAGTAGCACTAAACATAAACATTAAACTAGTAGTAAAGAGTCTTGAGTTTGGAGAGAGTTATACCTAGCAACAAAGGAATCGGGTTGTGTCCAGGCTGAGAACAGACGAGAATCCGGATCATGCGGAGGAGCCGAGGCTGATCAGCCACCGGAAAGGCTCGCCGGAGACTGTAGTCCTCACGGCAGGGCTCGTCGAAGTCGCCGGGAGGGAAATCAGAAGGACTGGCAGGTCAGGGTGGGATGTCGTCGTTGTTCGGTGTTGCGGCCGCTTGAATCTGTCAGAAATGTCCGGAGAAACGACAGCGGAGATCGTCGGGATAGGGGAAAGCGGCGGCGAGTGAGCTGTGTGGGGGATGAAGGTTTTGACTGGGCTATCGCGCCGGGTGGGGAAACAACGAGGTATGTACTCGACTTGTCATTTCTTTTTCCCGGGCTGCCAATCACAGAGGAATGGGTGAGATATAAAAAGAGTGATTTTTTTAACTTAATAACTGTTACCATTAATAAGGCAGGAGTTACAAAGAAGCTGACTGAATATTTAAAGGGGGGTTTCATTTAGGTTGGCCGGCTGGAAGTTTTAGGTGGACAATTAAATGTTGGAATTTCAAAGGTTGGAAAATCAAAAGTCTAAAATACTAGACTTCATCCTCTTTTTAATTAATTTCAGAATTTACTTAATATTTTAATTAATTTGCTTGCTTAATTTAACGCTACTCATAATTTGACGGACCTATTCATTCATGATCTTATTGGTCGGTCACTCCAATAAGTCAAACGACAATGCGCAATTAACAAGCGCGATACAATATGAGTGAAACTAAAACATAAAATGCGCGAACTCATGCGCTACAAAGTACTAGAAATAAAGTAAAACAAAGATGCAAACAAGGGTTGCATTACTCTGTCATGCCAAAAATACATTCTATGACAATGGCGTTTTTCTCCAAACTCACTCGAGAAAAAACGCCGCGCCAACCGGAGCCTAAGGCTTCGTTTGGCACGGTGGAGGCGGTCATAAACGCATGGGTTAAAACGTCATTCGTTAAAGATCACCTAACAAACATCATCTGTTTGAACATAAAAATGGATGAAGTTCCTTAAGTGGGCGTTAACAAATGACAATTTAACCCCAGTGTTCATGACTGCCACCACCGTGCCAAACAGAACCTAAGTAATTTTGAATAGATGTTACCCCTTCGAATATAATAATTTCTAAACCATCATCTCAGATTTTACACACTATCATTTAAGAGTCACTTCTACCATAGTTATTTGATTATCACTGGGTTTACTACAGCACATTTACATACACAGCATGGATGGTTTAATTACAAATATATAACTTACCTTTTAAATAACCAAGATAATCTTTATTTCATAGTGTATTCAAAAGTAAATATTTAACCGTTCAATATTAATACTAGAAGTTGAATCCTAATTTAAAATTAGGCTTCTATATTAAAGACTCAAGATACTAAAATATATGACACCCAAATATTAGTCTAGTAATAACGAAATCAAGAATGTATAGTAATAAGGAAATCAAGAATGTATGTTGAAAAATAAAATCAATAATAATTTAAAAAATGTTGGCTGCATATTGAATAAAAACTTATAAAAATTATAAGAGGGTTATTATTAATTTTTAAGTAATAACAGATCGACTTGAAATCATATGAGCAAGTACATTGGAAATTTCAATAGCAAGAGAAATTTTGTAAAGATGGAGAATCTCTTGAAATGGCAAAAGAATGGCCAAACATAGATCATAAATGCAGTCAAACGGAAGTTACGGAAGGAATAAGTAAGAGTGTGTCCCCGATAACGACGCTAACATGTACAATGTAAATGTTGTCGAGAGAAAAAGGATTGATACTATTGCAATACAAGGAGACCTCTATATATAGAGGTGTTACAATTAATACAATTAATAAAACATAAATAGAAAATATATAATCTAACACTCCCCCTCAAGTTGGGCAAGTGATGTTGATCATGCCCAACTTGTCCACAATCTTGCTAAATGTGTTCCCACTTAATCCTTCCGTGAGAATATCTGCTAGCTGCCTGTTGGAGGGCACGAAGGGAGTACACACAATCCCTCGCTCAATATTCTCCTTGATGAAGTGTCGATCCACCTCGATGTGTTTCGTTCGGTCATGTTGCACGGGATTGTGAGCGATACTGATGGCCGACTTGTTGTCACAGTACAGAAGGATGGGTCCTTCTTCTTCGAAACCAAGATCACGCATTAAGGCACGAAGCCATAAGCCTTCACAGACCCCTTGAGCCATAGCTCTGAACTCGGCCTCAGCACTAGAGCGTGCCACAACTTGCTGCTTCTTGCTCCTCCAAGTAACAAGATTGCCTCCAACAAGAGAACAATATCCCGAAGTTGAACGTCTATCATCAACAGATCCTGCCCAATCAGCATCAGTGTAGACTTCAACCTTTAGGCCGGTGTTTGGGGCAAACAGAATACCCCTTCCTGGTGAAGACTTGAGATACCGTAAAATTCTGTGAGCAGCATCCACGTGTCGGGTCTTGGGAGCATGCATGTACTGGCTCACAACACTCACAGCATAGGAAATGTCTGGGCGAGTATGGGACAGGTATATCAACCTCCCTACTAATCTTTGGAACCCTGAGACATCTTCGATGTCCACACCATCATCCCGCGATAGACGGTGATTTGCTTCAATTGGAGTGTCGGCCGGTCTGCATCCACTCATTCCCATCTTCTCAAGGAGATCTAACGTATACTTTTGTTGAGAGATGAAGATCCCCCGCTTAGATCTGGCAACTTCTATTCCCAAGAAATATCTGAGTTTTCCCAGATCCTTGACCTCAAACTCTCCAGCTAGCTTTTGTTTCAAGCTCTGAATTTCTTCCATATCATTACCAGTTATGACAATATCATCAACATACACAATGAGAGCAGTAAGTTTTCCAAATCTACGTTTAATGAATAATGTGTGGTCCGCATTGCTCTGATAGTACCCAAATGACATCATGGCCTTGTGGAACCGGCCAAACCAAGCTCTTGGGGACTGCTTCAACCCATAGAGAGCCTTCAATAGTCTGCACACTTTTCCAATAGAACCAACAGGCGCAAGACCCGGGGAATCGACATATAGACCTCCTCCTCCAAGTCACCGTGGAGGAAGGCATTCTTCACATCCAGCTGAAATAGGTCCCAATGTTTGCAAGCAGCAACGGAAAGTAAGACCCTGATAGTATTCATTTTGGCCACCGGGGAGAACGTCTCCTGATAATCAATGCCGTGGGTTTGAGTATAACCTCTTGCAACCAATCTCGCCTTACATCTTTCAATAATTCCTTGTGGGTTCTGTTTCACCGAGAACACCCATTTGCACCCAACAAGTTTCTTGCCATTGGGAAGAGGAACCAAGTCCCATGTATGATTTTTTTCCAGAGCCTTCATTTCCTCCATCATCGCCTCACGCCACACAGGGATTGCCAGAGCCTGTTGCCAAGATGCAGGAATAGAGGCAGTGGAGAGGGAAGACACAAAGGACTTGTAGGGGGTAGAAAGCGCAGCATAAGATACAAAATTCGATAAGGGATGGTGAGTACAAGACCTGGTACCTTTTCGAAGAGCAATCGGAAGATCTGAAGGCCCTGAGTCAGGATCCACTGACTGTTCCGGTAGCAGAGTGGGGTCTTGTGAGCTTGGCCGCATGACACGCCGGGTATATACCTGCAGGATTGGGGGTGGTGAAGGTATGGAGGAAGATGAAAGTAGAGGAGAGGGGCTCTCCTCCACTGGTATTTGAGGACTCACTTCCACAGGTAGAGTCTCCCCCTGAAGTGAGGGATATGGAGGAGGAACGGGGAGAGAAACACCCGAAGACGGGGAATCACCAGGAGACGGAGAGTCAGTGAGAGGATAGTAGGACTCGGATTCACGGAAAGTGACATCCATACTAACAAATACTTTCTTGGTAGGAGGATGAAAACACTTGTACCCTTTTTGTGTAGGAGAGTAACCGATAAAGACACACCTGAGAGCACGAGGATCCAGTTTAGAGGGGCGGGGTTGGTGGATGTGAACAAAGCAAACACAACCAAACACTTTAGGAGGAAGCTGAGTAGGGCGCACCCGGAGGGTATGAAGAGGGGTGGAATGCCCAAGGACACGCGTTGGCATTCGATTGATAAGGTATGCCGCAGTCATGACAGCATCTCCCCAATAAAATTTTGGAAGATGCATGGTGGACAACAGACAGCGAGCGACCTCCAGGAGGTGGCGATTCTTCCGCTCAGCCACCCCATTTTGGGCTGGAGAGTAAGCACACGTAGTCTGGTGAAGGATGCCGTGATCAGCAAGATAGGTTTCAAATTGCGAATCAATGTATTCGCGCCCATTGTCACTCCGAAGAACTTTTATTTTAGATTGAAATTGACAAGAAACCATGCTATGAAAGCGCCGAAAAACAGAGAATACATCACTTTTACAATGTAGTAAGTACAGCCAGGTAGTACGAGAGAAACAATCAATAAAGGTAACAAACCATGCACACCCAGAAATAGAAGGAACACGACAAGGACCCCATATATCACTATGAATAACAGCAAATGGAATAGAACTAGGTAGCGAAGCATGCTTAAATGAAGTACGATGATGTTTGTTTAGACTACAGACATCACAGACAAAAGTGTCAAAAACAGCATTAGACATAGCAGGAAATAGTAATTTCATAATAGAGATAGGAGGGTGGCCCAGGCGACAATGCCAGGGGTACAGCGGATGGGTAGTGCTGGAATGAAGAGCCATGGTGGGAGAAGCAGTGCCAGGATCAAGAACATAGAGACCGTCCACCATACTACCAGAGCCAATCACCTTCCCCGTCGTCAGGTCCTGAAAGACACAAGAGGAGGGAAGAAATGTCACAGAGCAATGCATGGAGTTAGTTAAATGACTAATTGAAAGAAGGTTACGAGTAAAGGTGGGTACATGAAGAACCGAGGACAGGGTGAGAGAGGAGTATGGAATGGTACCCTTGCCAGCAATAGGGGCAAGAGAACCATCGGCAATACTCACCTTATCACGCCCAGACAGAGGGGTATAGGAAACAAAACCTGTGGATGACCCGGTCATATGATCCGTAGCCCCAGAGTCAATGACCCATTGAGTAGAGGACGAAGAAACAGCTGAGTGGGCACCTGGCAGTCCTGTATGAGCGTAAGAGGACGATGGCTCAGTAGACATTCCCTGCATCATGCGTCGGAGAGCCAACATTTCATCCGCAGTAAAGCCACCCGGGGTAGCAGCAGCATCAGTACCAAAGTATCCAGAAGAGGTGTCTGTAGGAGCATCAACAAGATGGGCTGCACGGGGCAGAGCAGCATTGCGACCTGAGAAGCGTCCAGAACCACGGCCTCCACGAGGTGGAGCACCCCCTCTTGGAGTAGGAAATCCATGTAGCTTGAAGCAGGTGTCCCGAGTATGGCGACCCTTGCCACAATAGTCACACAGAAGATGATCCTTATCTGAACCCTTCAACTTGAAGTCCCGGGATGGCCTAGTACCAAGAAGAGAGGGGGTGGTAGCAGCCAAAGCAGAGCCCTCCGGCACAGAGTCAGGGAGAAGTGTCTGTCGACGATCAAACTCTTGTTGAACAATGCTGTAGACCTCAGGAAGAGAAGGTATCTGTGATCGGCCAAGGATCTGAACGCTGATCTGGTCAAAGTCACGATGTAATCCATGAAGGAATTCAAATATGCGATTACGGTCATCCCGGGCTCGAACCATTGCCTCATCGATGGGGCTTACAAAGACAAGAGAATCAAAATGATCATACTCTTGATAAAGTTGCGTGAACTCCAAATAGTACACAGAAGGAGAACGGTCACCCTGCCGAAGTAAGCTGATCTTACGGAGCAACTGGAAGATCTGGGCAGTATTGCCCCGACGAGAGTAAGTAGCCTCAGCACGACGCCAAATGTCAGTGGCATTATCGAGGAAGAGATAGTTGCGGGCAATGGACTCCTGCATAGAGTTGATAAGCCAAGACATAACCAAGGAATTCTCGGACTCCCACTGCTGCCATTCGGGGGAATTCCTCTCCGGTTCCTTTATTTGGCCCGTGACATAGCCATAGAGGCGCCGACTTTTGAGAGCAAGGATGATAGACCGTGACCACGAGAGGTAATTGCCGTCATCAAGACAGATGGTAGTGATTTGAGAGGTAGTATGTTCGGTGGTTCCACGATAGGTAATAGCCGGAGTAGAGACACCGGAAGGAGCCGGAGTGGCTCCGGTGGAGAGTGAGGGAGAATCAGCGCCATTAGTCTCCATACCTAAGGAATAGAAATCCAGAGGGAGAGGAAAAAAAATCCGGAGGAGAAATCCGGAGAGGGAAGCAGCCCAAGGATTAGGGCATCAAGAGATGGACGGAAAAAAGGAGAGGATTCATCCACAAAGAAGCCATTACGAGAAGAAAACGGCGTCGGAAGAAGCAGAAACTCACTGCAGGATCATTCCGGCGCCAGAAGAAGAAAAAAGAAGACCGGTCGGGAACGAGAGGGGCGCGACGGAGACGCGGCTTGCGGAGCGACGGGCGACGGAGGAGCGAGAGGGGTGCGACGGGCGACGGAGGAGCGGCAGCGGCTTGCGGAGCGGGCGCGGGAGGCGCGACTGGCGACGGATCGAGGCGAGGACGACTTGCGACGGAAGAGCGGCGAGCGGCTGCGGGAGCGAATTAGGGCACGGGTCGCTCTGATACCATGTTGTCGAGAGAAAAAGGATTGATACTATTGCAATACAAGGAGACCTCTATATATAGAGGTATTACAATTAATACAATTAATAAAACATAAATATAAAATATATAATCTAACAGTAAATAAAATTTTCCTTATATGTATAAGATAAGCTTTCTATAAACATATCTAAGTAGAGACAAATAGCATATCAAAAGCCTCATAACCTTCAATACAGCACACTAAAAAACATCAAAAAAAACATTGCAAGTATGTTAAAAATGTGATAAGAGACTCCATTTCACGGCTCGCCTTTTTTTGGCCCGCACGTGACAACTTTGGTGCTATCCCCAGGAAGATTCTAGAAAAATCTAGAGTCTTGAAGACCTTTATACATAAGAACAGGCATGAAGAAGATGGATTATCATGATAGTTTTCTGGAATAAGACGGAGGATTCATGAATCTTGTAAATACAAGAAATATATAGAATAATCTAGAATAGTAGGGATTCTAGATCCTTTCATATTTTGGAGGAAAAATTCTTTGGGAACAATAAAAGGGGAAGGGCCCCCGCATTTGTAAGCATCCAAATTTTGGACAAACAATAGAGTTCTTTGGAGTTCTCTTTACATGCCAGCTTTCTCTTGAGTTGTTTCTCACACTTCTCTTTATCACCAATAAGATCTCGCAAGAGGCTCATTTAGCTAGGTTGCGTGGAGTGACGAGAGGAGATAAGGTTGCACGAGAGCTTGTGAAGCGACAAGTTTGTGACATCCTACTCCTCTAAAATACTAAGTCATTAATATTTATGAATATTTAAAAAATTACATGATGGATGATGTACATCAAAATGTAAAAAACTTAAAATTTCCAGAACACACATCAAAAGAACTGCAAGAAAAGACATTATATCTAAATTAATAAACTTTACCAAATTAACAGAAAGCACAACTTTGAAAATAGAAATGTCAATGCATAAATTAATGAACTTTGCAAAATAAATAGATAGCACAGCAAGAAAAGGGTTCACAAAATAGACATTTTAACAGAAAAATGTGCCAAAGTTTGTTTTTATCTGTAATTGGTCTACCAGAATGTAAAAAAATTAATCACCTAGCTAATAGCAACATGTAATGAATCAATCTAATGTGGCATGAACTCTACTAATTCGTAGAGGTAACGAACTATTCATAGTAACAATTGCAAAGACATAACTACGAACTTAAATATATTTTGAAAGCGGGTAAGAAACAATCCATAATATGATTATACTTACTTCATGAACATGCTTCTCAAGAGAAGCAAGTTTCAAATCTTCTTCGCTCTGTTCACGAATCATGTCTGAACGAAATTCGCCTATCGACCGTTCGAGCTTGAAGCAATACAGCTCCAACTGAGTCAGCCTTCCACTTATCCCCTCAAGATTCCTGGTAAGGTTGTCAGCATATTTTTTCATGCACTTATCGACAGCAGATACCACATCTTCTCTCGAAAATTCCTCCTGTTGTCCATAGATATTTGCTAAAGGCCTGCCCACTCTGTTCTCGTGTAGATCCTGCTAGCCAGTAATGACAATACCCATTGAATAAAATTATGCATATGAAGAAGAAGAACAACAGAGTACATATGTCAATGATAAAATTATGAACTATGGGGTTTTTGGTACTGGTGTGTGCGTGTGTGTTGGGGGGGTGGGGTTGACACTTTGCACCCCAAATTTAAAAAATTGGCACTTTGCGCCCCAAGTACCGATTCCTGGCACTTTGCACCCCAATTACAAATTTCTGGCGCTTTGCACTCCCCCAATGCCAAAAAATCAAGGGCATATAGGTTCGGCAGCACCAATAATCAGGGGTGCAAAGTGTCAAAAGTAGCATTTTTGGTGCCGCCCCGACCTAAATACCCTTGAAATTTCACCCTGGGGGTGCAAAGTGTCAGAAACTAACACCCTATCAACAGATCGAGCACAAAGTAACTCTACAAAGAAGAATAGAGTAATAATTTAGTGTTTCTCCTGGGAAATCAACTTTGAGGCCTACTTTTTTAGGCATAAAAAAAACTAAAATCCAACTAAAAATTGACTTCCAGCGAACAATGAAGAACTTGAAACACTGTCACTAATAACTAATCGAGACTTCAAAACAAAGCTAAGGGCCAAAATTAATCAAGATTAATTGAAAAAAAGGTGTTGGATTGAGTTTGATTACCTTGGCCGTGGGATCCGAGAGCCTCCCGTTAGCCGACTGATCCTGGTGGGGCGTATAATCGTCGTAAGAGCACAGCACATCGTCGGAGCCAAAATCAAACGATCTCGCCGCCGATGCTGATAACGCCGCAGAACCGCTGGAAGCCATCGAGAGATCGATATCGGGGACGACGATAAATTGGGGTCTAGGGTTCGAAATCACCGTAGTCGGAAGAGAGAACCAGCGACGCAGAGACCAGGCAATTTGTATGCCGATAAAGCGACTTTGATGTCTATCTTTAAAGGTCAGTCACGGTTAAGCTGTATCTGCAGCATCACTTGGTTATCCTGTCCCGGAGGAGAAAACCAGTCCCGCTTTGCCACGTGGAGACTTGTCCGGCAAGTTAGCTCCATTAATTGTGGTGAGGAGGTACACTTGAAACGAGGAAAACTGCAACCTTTTTGGCTGTCAGGTTGGTTTGGTCGCAATTGTCGGTGAAGGTATGTTTAATCTAGAAATTTATCTAAGAATTGAGAATCTCCGCTGCTGACACGTGTCACTATTGCGTGAGCCCAAAAAATAAAATTATTTTTTTTGTCGTTTCTGTACCTTAACACGTGATTCTTCTTTTTGGGTATTTGCTTCTTCTGTAAACACTGCTGCATGTTTCTTCTCCAAACAATCAGTCATCATTCGCTTTGAAATATGTGCGGGCATCAAACACGGACCGTTGAATGCTCGTACTTTACGGTAAAATGCAGCGAGTGCACTTTACCTCTCCCGACTCCCACCGTTTTGTTCAACTACAAATAGTGTTAGATACTTAATATGATATGTCCGCAAGTCTCGAGACCGACTCAGAGTGTCTTAATGAGTTTCGTGTCATCCTAGGACTTGGCTCTACGCTCAAGCTCAAGGTATTTTAGCATAGTTCATCAAGTTTGGAATGACTATTTATAATACCTCCAGCATAAAATGTTGCTCTTGAGTGACACGAAACTCAATAGGTCATTCTGAGTCAGTCTCGACACGCTCGGACATATAACCTAAATATCTAACAAATAGTTGGTCTAATTTTCCAGCGAACAATCGTCATTCCTTACTCCGACGAACAAGTTGTGTTGTTACTCATCCTCGTGCTTGTAGAAAGCATTGCTTACATCTTCTCGCTAGCTTTCTTCTTCTTCATTTGACTGCTAATGAATGAAAACAGGTCTTCTAGTTAGAATAAGCTTTGATCTTTATCAACTCAATCACTAGGGCTCGCTATGGAGATTACTTTGGATATCCAAGAAGCAATGAAGGCGAGGAGATTATTCTTATTCATATCGCAGGAGCGTGAGGTTGATCTCCGCAGAAATTGCTTTTGATTTCTGTGGAGATCAAAAATGATCTCCGTGCAATCACTTTTGGTCTTCATGGAGATCACAAATAATCTCTGTGGAGATCACTTTTGATCTTCACGAAGATCATCCTTGACATTGATTTCACCGATAAAAAAACTCCCAAGCGAATAATAAAACCTAGCAAGAATAGAAGGTGAACTTTCCAATTACTTTTGCCGACACAGGTTTTCGAAAACGCGTAACCGCTGGTTAGAAAGATTGCCAAAGATGGTGTTGGTGATTTGTTTCAGTAGTCGAATGATGTTCGAATATTATGTGGGGGGCACATACGGAGGGACGCGTGCATGCTCGGATCCCCCCCCCCCCCCACAGGAATGCTATAAGCAGCTTGAATCCATCTATTTGCACCCCAAAAAAACCCCAAATCTCTCCTTTCACTCAATGTAATCCCACCCCAAACTTGCCTGTAGTTTTCGGGTAAAGGCAGCCCCTCTCGGCAGCTGTAGAGATAAGCTTTGATGAAACTATCGTTGCAAACCGATGCGTGGCAGCAGCCACCGGCGCCCGTGACAGCGCCGGAGAGGGTGCCGCAGGTTCTACAATCAACTACTGACTACATGCATAGGCGGCACATAGGCAGAATGGCGTTGATGGATACATAGAGGCTTCCAGATAACACCCTTTCAACAGCCATGGTCAGTATGCTGCTGAGGGAGCTCTCAAAAAAGCCTAATAAATAAGGGATTGCTCTCTATTGCTGCCAAATACGCTGGCAATGGCTATGGCCACGCACTTACAAATGAGTCCGGCCAGTGTCGGGGACCAATAATATCTCGGGAGTATGGGGCCCAACACAATGCAGTGCAACTACGATTGGTGCCGGCCGCCAGCTCACTCAGACCGAAAAAAACACCTCATGGCTATGGAGGTGCTTCCATTGATTAATTTCTAGAACAGCACAAACAAAAACCCTCCTTGTTAGTGCAGGCATTGAGGATTGAAACAACAACAAAACAAAGAGTATATGAAGTATGATTTTTCAAAATAAATGTAACCATACTATCAACAACACTCAAGCCTTTATCCCACTATAGTGGGGTCGGCCATATGAATCCTTTGTCGCCATTGTGCCCTATCTTGTGTCATAATCTCACAAATGCCTAAGTACATCATGTCTTTCCTTATAGTTTCATTCCAAGTCTTTATTGGTCTACTCCTCCCTCGTTTAACATGTCTAGTGACTAGACTCTCACAACGCCTAACAGCCAACAGGTGCCTTTAATGGTCTCCTTTGTACGTGACATTTAAACTAATCACAGCCGTAGATTTTATTAAAAAAAGGGAACTACGATAATATTTAAAATTTCTCATTACATATAAAATTACATGGACGGAACTGCGTTTATGCAAAAACGTTAATTTAAGCGCGATGCCAATAAATTCAACAGTGTCGTCGGATTCACCGATCACGGGCTAAGATCAACTTTTCCCCCTTTTAGCAAAAAATAGAGATAATTCAAGCCGGAGGAGGACTACGCGTGCAAGGGTCGAATGTAGGGGAGCATTTCGGAATCCTATTCCTCTCACAGTTGGATTGAACCGCGAGCGAGCGAGAAGGTGAGGCGTAGAGCTATATGAAAAGGAAGTCAAGGTAGTGTGAGAAGTCAGGCGAGAAAGAATTCTTAGAAAAAAAGGGGAGACTAGACTTATCACTTATCATTCTAAAAAAAAGAAAAACTTCGCTTCGCTCGCCTTCTCTCATTCTCATTCGAAGTGATTGAGAAATAAACAACAATGCATAAATATCAAAGCAATAGAGCATAAGATATGGACATCATATTTTGAGGAAACAAATATTTGAAAGCCCTTATAGAGATCTATTACTGGCCCCTCTCAGCTACGCGTCACGCACATTTCCTCTCAGTAGTGTTGCATGCGGCCTTAACTCCTTTATGTACTCTTCACGGTAGCTATGTTAGCCTCACAATAAAATAAATTTTGGTGGAGAAAAGAGAAAGAAGAGTGTACAACCACGACAAGCACACGAGCGAAAGAGAGATGAAGAGTTCAAAATACTATTCCAAGCTCGAGTGACGACAAATGAATCATCCTTCCACTTTAATATGCATGCATATCACACTCATAATATTTTATTTAATTAAGGGGATCTCCCCTGAGAGTTTGCATAATTACTAATTGCACCGCTCTATCTTTCAAAATTACATTTGCATTTCTTCTAAGTTTTTGCAGTTTACAAAAATGGTCTTCCGTTAGAAATATGAATGGAAAATGATAAAATCACCCAAATTATTTTATGATATTTTAATTTTATCCTTTTATAATGATTCTAGATTCATTATAAATGATAAAATATAATGCACACTTTTCAATGTAGGGTTATTAGAAAGGGTAAAATTGGAATATCATAAAATAATTTGGCATATTTGAGCACTTTCCATCTATATTTCTAAAGAAAAAGTTAACACCTTTCAATGTAGAACATCATAAAATAATTTGGCTGATTTTATCATTTTTCGTCCATATTTCTAACGGAAGAGACACTTTGTGCAATAGTGAAACTTAGAGAAGGAGGTAAATATAATTTCGAAAGATTGAGAGAGGTGCAACCTGTAATTATGCAAACGCCCAGGGGAGGTTCCAGTAATAAACCATATATATATAATCCAGTTCTCATACACTATACTATATGGCCTGGTATATATTATACCTACAGTATAAATGCAATGAGTTAGAACTCTAACATACAGCTAGGAAGCACCTCCTAATTCCCTTTTTCAAGCACCACTATGCAACTTTCACAATAGACTCATGTAGTATTCATAATACAATTGTTCAAATCAACTGACTGAAATATTAAAGCATCCAAAACGTATGTTCTAGGTATAATTCTCCACTATTGCGTGCCCTGATGCTGTGTTAGAACCCAACTATCAGATAAAAAACTAATTAATTGCACGTGAAAGAAGCTTGGGATGCATATTAAGGTTTCTTGACGTGGGAGTATTCTCAACAGTCAGCAGTCAGCACATACAAACGAATGTTTCTTTATGAGTCGATTTGCATCAATCTTATTTGAGAGAGAAAGACAGCGGCGGGGGTGGGGGACACAGAGGGTCGGGAGGGTGGAAAGAAAAGCGAGAATTGAAAAATAAAGAGAACATCAAATAATAGTACAATTAAGCACCGTACTACTCTCGTAGCAAATGTCACAAAAAGAGAGGGAGAAAGGAGGAATGAGAGAAAGGGGCATTGAGGGGAAGAGAGTGACCCCCCCCCCCCCCCCCCCCCCACCCCACCAGACACATACACACACACAACAACTTGGTCTAATTTACACAAAATGATCAATTCATGTTCTTTGCTCATCAGAGGAAGTGAACAGGCGAATGGGCTAGAGTTGGGTTGAATAATCCCAGCAAAACGGTCACATAGAGATAGCAGACCCAAGGATGTCAGTGCACCTGTGGTTAGAGAGGCGTAACGGCATGGGTCTTTTGGGCGCCTCAAAGACAACAAAGAATCTGTTGGGTAGACCGCACAATAGTTGTTGTGCGAGCTAAGGAAGGTTCGACCTGAAGATGAGGACGAGCATCCTAGAAAGAAACAAGAGACATCAAAATATTAGCACAGAGACCATCCATGGGAATGCGACATCCATCGACGAGTGAGACATGGAACCTTTGGCCCAACACGGTGGATGGCTGCAGAAAGAATCAAACTTGCGAGGGAGGAAGCTATGGCCCGCCTCACCGTCATCATATGAATCAGTTCATGTTGAATGCAGATATTCAAGGTACAAGGCCCACAGAAGCCACTTACCGAGTGCTTGAGACAAGTGAGATGACCCTCCAACACCGGAGAGGGTTCTGGGTCAGCCAACTCCAACACCGGAGAGGGTTCTGGGTCAGCCAACTCCAACGCCTCGAGACCGGCCTCTTTAATGTCTCCAACCTCACCAGATGAGAGAGTTGTTCGTCGTTCAAACACTCCGCACTCATGAGTGTCGGCTAGGGGACTGAGAACTTGCATCATTACAGCTAGCGGTGGCAACAGTTAGAAAGTTCACTGTGGCGGTGATGACCGCCTATGGTGCATCGAGGCCGACAGTCCTCTGCCGACCGACGATGGGTGACCAGAGACAATGGCAGTGGTAGTCATCAGGGCCATGGAAAGTTCGTACGCAATAATAGATTGCCTCTAAATTTTCTCAAAGTCAATCCCGCAGCGGATTACCTTCACGGGTCCTACGATGTCAAGGAGCCCCCTTGAGGACTAGGGTGGCTCAGGTATTTCCTGGAGCGACGATCTAAAGGGTGTCAAAGGCTTTAATGACGGAAAGCTTGACGCATGCAAGCAATGTTCTAAATATCGGATGTGGACGACATATCAGATTGAGTTTTTAAATGTCGGAAGTCGAAGACATGTCAGAGATATTTTAAAATATCAGATTTATGTTTTATAAATAAAATTTTATTTTTATGTATACTAACTCTAATTATATGTTATAAAAATAGAAAAATAATATAACAAATAAATAAAAAATAAGTCATTTATATTACGAAATAAAATCGAATAGTATGTAAGATAAATTATTATTAATAAATACATGATTATATATTGTAAAATATATTTAATAATATTAACTAATTTTATTTTGATAACAATTAGTTTATTACAAGTAAAGAATATTTAAAAGTTAAAAATCCTTCAAAGATTATAAGGCTTTTCAAACTTATAAATTTATATGAAAAACATACAAACAATCAACTAATAATTTTATTAAATATTTTCATATTTTTTATAATATGAAATTAAAAATAGTGAAACAATTATACAAATTTAGTTGCAAGAATAAAACGTTAAAAAAATCAAAACAATAAGTCTAATCGATTTAAATATACATAATATAATATATATATATACGATTTAAATATATGTTGTCAGTCTGCTAATATAACATAAAATAAAATAACGGAAGATATATTTAAAAGTCGTGTCGACCGATATATCGGCAAAATAGGACATGTCAGCATATATTTTACAAAAGAACATAATTTATTTATTTTAGAAAAACATATCGTTTTGCCCTTAAATAGACATGTAGGGAGACATGTCGGAGGACATTTAAAACAATACATGCAAGAACCTGCATCTACGACATTAAGGGGTGGGTGAGAATTCACAGTGATCATTTGGATGCTGGTGGATCGTTGTGGTGGTTATACAACCCGTATTCAACGATGTGGGCCCAAACCTGCAGATAGGCCCCAGGATCTCAGATGGTGGAGCACACCCAAAAACATTATTTTCAGAGACAAAAGGAGTTCAACCATAGCTCGCCCAGTGCTTGTTGGTCAGCTCGATCGTGAGCTCAGCGCCTCAGTAGGGTGGAGGGTAGCTCGCCAATGAGCTCACCAGGGTTGAAGCACTGTTCCCTTCTTGGTTCAACCACTTGCTGAAACTACTTGCGAGCCCCTTTTGGACTTGTCGCCGGCCTCGCTGCATTGGACCTTGTCCAACCAGTGAGCACTCCATTTGAAGACCCGACATAGACGACTTAGCATAAGGTGACTCCGGTCAATTCGCCTCCTCCAAAGGTTCCTAGAAAACAGGTAGCCTAGTGTCAGGTACTCAGTATCTCAAAAGGAGGCGGCGGTGTACTAGCAGACCATGTACCCCCCTTAGAGGAAAACACGAAGGGTTAAGAGGGGGAAAGGAGAAGCGAGAATTGAAAAATAAAGAGAACATCAAATAATAGTGCAATTAAGCACCATACTGCACTCGGTAGTGAATGTCACGAAAAAAGAGGGAGAAAGGAGGAATGAGAGAAAGGGGCATGGAAGGGAAGAGAGTGTCTGATGCGGAGCAGAGACGAGGACGCGTTTTGGGCCCGTTCGGGGCTGATTTGGCAACTTTCAATATATGGCGTGCCCGGATCGACGATCGGGCTCCGCGATTGCGTCCGGAGCATCGCCGCGAGTCAAAACGCTATATTACTTTATATTTTTTGAGTTTATTTTGATGTATTTTAAGGGCTAACCCACCGGCCAATCATAGCCGTTGATGGGAATGCCCTAGTTTGTGTTTTCTTATAAATAGATGCTAGGGGGCTGATTTGAGAGCATTGTTGGATTTGGAGAAGAAGCTTTCCCGGATTCCAGCGATCCCTCCTCGGTGCCGACGTCGTGGAACCCTAGGTGACGACTCCTAGGCCGTCAAACTCCTCCCCAAGGTACTACCCATCCATAGGCCCCTTTTCCCACCTTGAATACCCCCCTCCACCGCCCCCTTTCCTCCCCTGCAGCCGGCTGAAGTTTTGTCCAGAAATACTTTATTTCAATGCACTGTTGATTAATGAAATCAACTGTTCATTCCTAAAGTCTTAATCCCTCCTTCAAGCCACCGGAAACAGCCGCCTGCTGCTGCAATAACGCCTCCCAGCCACCCCTCCATCTCCTGTTCAGCAGCCCCCTCCCCTTCTTGTAAAGGGCGACAGCCTGGAGCCTCCACCCCCAGGTCACCACCAGCCCCTCCTCTTAAAACCGTCCACCCCAAGGGCCCTATTTGTCCTAGCCGCCCACTCATTCACCTTCCCCTCCGTGGACCCACTTCCCACCGCTCCGAAAACCCTAGATCTAATTGATCTAGCACTACCTTCTCCCGATCTACCGTCCACTTACATAATCCCTCTCCCGTAGCCCGGATCCGCCCTAAAATTAGCGGATCTACCCACCGACACCCCGATCCATTCTCTAGTGGCCGGATCTCGCCGTTCTCGGCCGCATCTCCTCTTTTCCACCGTGGGCAGCCACCGTGACGTCGTCGTGCCACCGTGTTCGCCTCCGATCGCCCGTTTTGCATCCGGTCCCTCAACTTCTCCACCACCTCAGATCAGCCCACTGCATCGTGAGTATCCCGTGGTATTGTGTTTAGTATTTGATATTTGCACTTGGTTGTTTATCTATATTTGTGCTGTGATCATAGTTTGGTAGTTGTTGTACTTTTATGTTAATATTTGTTTGTGGAATTAATTGCCGCCGCTTGCTTAGGCCCTCCGCACGGAGGAAGCCGTTGCCGAATTGCCGAAATTATTTAATTGCTCCTTTATTTTGATTAACTGCGTGGTGTTGTTAATTCTCATTGCTGAAATTAATTGTCGTTGCTATCCGACTGTTCATTGCATGTAACATTGCATTCGTCTATCCCCTCACACGTGCACGTAGAGTCCTAGCTTCCGAGCACCACTAGCCTACCCCTACATCAAATTGGTATCAGAGGTCAAGGTTAGGCCATTTGCATGCTTTGTAGTGGTAGGTCATATAGAGTTTTTAGGTTTATCCATGACTAATTATCGGCGTCGCTCCTCTCCTCTCTTGAGAGATTCGGAGTCCGCCTATACTCAATCTCATAGAGCGACTTCGGAGAAATCCTCACGTTATCACGATGATTATTATCGTCTGCGGCACACCACTTTCCGAGATGCTTTCAACCCACCGACACAACCTCACTATGCCGGAGACGATCAGTATGATAATTGTCGTCGCTCATATACTTGCACGCGAGCGGATCGTGTTGATCCTTCGACTCGCCCCGATTACCTTAGGGATGACTATTTTGAGGATCCTCACCTTGAGAGAGATCTTGAGAGTCAGTTTCGTACAGTTTCCCCTTCCTTTGACGGCTCATCGAGTCCCGAGTTTTTTAGTTATTGGCTCGTGGATATTGAGTATTATCTCGATTATTTTGAATTATTCGGTGAGCGTCGCATCAAGTTTGCGAAACTTAGGCTTTTAGATCAGGCGAGAGCATATTGGTCTAGCGTAGAGAAGACTCGCGAGCGAGATCGTCTTCATCGTGTCACGAGTTGGGTGGGCATGAAGCGTATTTTGTGTCAGAGGTATCTGCCTTCATCATATCGGAGTCGCTTGCTCGACCAATTATTTTCCCTTCAGCAAGGACCTATGTCTGTCGCTGAGTATAGGGATCGTTTTGATGAGTTGGTTGTGAGAAGTGATATCCGAGAGGACCCAGCCATGACCACCACCCGATTTCGGTCTGGACTTCGATCTGATATACGTACTGAGGTGGCTTATCAAAGTTCGAAGTCCCTCGAGCAGACATATCAGCTCGCCCTCCGCTATGAACAGTCCTTGAGATCCGCAAGAGCTGGTCGATGGGATTCTCTCCTTGACCTCCGCAGTACGAGTCCCTCCCCTATTGAGGACACCAAGATGCCTGATGTGGATTGCTCCCACCCCAGTGAGGTGCTTAGCCCAGTGAGTGACCTACCTTTGGTTTCTGACGCTCCTCTAGTGGTACTGACTGAGAGTGAGCCTGAGCGACCTATTGAGTCTGTAGTGTTGTGCCCCTCACCCACACCTCCACTTTTGGCATGTCCGGGTTTGATTAACACTCATACTCTAGACTCATGTCTTGACACCGCACCCGCAGACCCTGTCTTGAGCGTAGGTTTATGTCATTTTTCCCTTGGCATTACCCTGAGCCACGTTACGATCGAGAGCTCAGAGTTTGGTGTTGATCTCGTAGTGGCTGTGTCACCCATGCACAGGGGCACTACCCCTTTCGATGGTACTCATCGGGAGGACCTTGACCTTAGTGACGAGCCCTATGACAAGCCCCCTGTTGAGCCTCCTGATGATCCGCCACATCTTGGTGAGGTTGAGACTCGGGTGAGCCACTCAGGTATGATGCCTCTTTCATCATCATCTCTGACCTTGCCCCAGAGAAGGGACCTTGAGTGGAGCATGACATATGTAGGGCCTACCTTGAGTCCATTTGAGCATACTCATATTGTGAGGACCTACCTTATGACACCTCACACACTGGATGAGTTTTGGGACACGCCACCCGCTGAGCCACCCGATGAGTTCTTTCTTATCTGGGATGCTCACCACATTTTAGAGTCACGACTTCTAGTCAATGCACACGATTTTCACTCAGGTGGTCGTCTCCTTCGTGATGTCTTTTCTTACACACCTCCTGGGGACCCCCCTGATGCGCCACGTTCCCCGAGAAACATTTGGCTCTTTACGAGCTCGTATTTGAGTATAGTTGTCTCTCACGATCATCTGAGCACTCGTCATACACGGGATGAGTTTGTCTACACTCCACCGAAAGAACCTCCTGATAGGCCACCACATTTGAGAGACATCTTAGGAATTATTAGATTTTCTTATAAGGAGTGTACCGTGTCTGTCATGTTGTCTTTGCATCATTTGCATTACCTGTATGAGTCTGCTGAGTCATTTGCACAGCATTTGCATGATTTGCATGAGTCGGTCCGCCGACGAATAATAGCAAGCAATGAAAATTACAAAGCCCATACAGATAAGCGAAGGCGAGAGCAAATACTTAATGTAGGCGAGAAGGTAATGGTGCGAGTCTGCCCTAAGAGGCTCCCTTCGGGGCCTGCCAAGAAGTTAAGCGCGAGGCAAATGAGTCCGTACTCAATTATTAGTCGTATTGGGACCAACGCCTACCGACTTGACATCCCGGCCAATATGGGAATTCGCCCTGTGTTTAATGTTGAAAATCTGACTCCGTACTATGAACCTCATGAGTATGTGGACCCGAGCAGTGGAGATACCCAGCCACCCACATCCCCACTGTCGTTACCATATCACCCTCATACGCCCTCACCCATTGTTGACCTCCACCCACCTGCGGACTCGTCTTCTTTGGTTTCACCACAGGCACCACCGATCGCACCGGGATCCACCACTCGTGAGTTGAGCGTTGAGAACTTCATGGAGACCAGACTCCACCAGTGCATTTCCACTACAGACGTTGGTGACTCCTGGGTACTTGCAGCAGAGCTTGATCGATTCGCCCCTGGACTTCGACTTCAGCACGTCCGTCTCCATTCACCGAAGATGACATCTTTTCAGTCAGGGGGAGTTGATCGGCGAGAACACTTTCCAGCGACGACACTTGGGCGACCTCTGGTGGACTTCTTCGAGTTTTACCCGGCATGCAGCGAGAGAATTTTGATCCCTATTCATCGGGAGATGAATTCTTTCAAGCCGGGGAGATTGATGCGGAGCAGAGACGAGGACGCGTTTTGGGCCCGTTCGGGGCTAATTTGGCAACTTTCCATATGTGGCGTGCCCGGATCGACGATCGGGCTCCGCGATTGCGTCCGGAGCATCGCCGCGAGTCAAAACGCTATATTACTTTATATTTTTTGAGTTTATTTTGATGTATTTTAAGGGCTAACCCACCGGCCAATCATAGCCGTTGATGGGAATGCCCTAGTTTGTGTTTTCTTATAAATAGATGCTAGGGGGCTGATTTGAGAGCATTGTTGGATTTGGAGAAGAAGCTTTCCCGGATTCCAGCGATCCCTCCTCGGTGCCGACGCCGTGGAACCCTAGGTGACGACTCCTAGGCCGTCAAACTCCTCCCCAAGGTACTACCCATCCATAGGCCCCTTTTCCCACCTTGAATACCCTCCTCCACCGCCCCCTTTCCTCCCCTGCAGCCGGCTGAAGTTTTGTCCAGAAATACTTTATTTCAATGCACTGTTGATTAATGAAATCAACTGTTCAATCCTAAAGTCTTAATCCCTCCTTCAAGCCACCGGAAACAGCCGCCTGCTGCTGCAATAACGCCTCCCAGCCACCCCTCCATCTCCTGTTCAGCAGCCCCCTCCCCTTCCTGTAAAGGGCGACAGCCTGGAGCCTCCACCCCCAGGCCACCACCAGCCCCTCCTCTTAAAACCGGCCACCCCAAGGGCCCTATTTGCCCTAGCCGCCCACTCATTCACCTTCCCCTCCGTGGACCCACTTCCCACCGCTCCGAAAACCCTAGATCTAATTGATCTAGCACTACCTTCCCCCGATCTACCGTCCACTTACATAATCCCTCTCCCGTAGCCCGGATCCGCCCTAAAATTAGCGGATCTACCCACCGACACCCCGATCCATTCTCTAGTGGCCGGATCTCACCGTTCCCGGCCGCATCTCCTCTTTTCCACCGTGGGCAGCCACCGTGACGTCGTCGTGCCACCGTGTTCGCCTCCGATCGCCCGTTTTGCATCCGGTCCCTCAACTTCTCCACCACCTCAGATCAGCCCACTGCATCGTGAGTATCCCGTGGTATTGTGTTTAGTATTTGATATTTGCACTTGGTTGTTTATCTATATTTGTGCTGTGATCATAGTTTGGTAGTTGTTGTACTTTTATGTTAATATTTGTTTGTGGAATTAACTGTCGCCGCTTGCTTAGGCCCTCCGCGCGGAGGAAGCCGTTGCCAAATTGCCGAAATTATTTAATTGCTCCTTTATTTTGATTAACTGCGTGGTGTTGTTAATTCTCATTGCTGAAATTAATTGTCGTTGCTATCCGACTGTTCATTGCATGTAACATTGCATTCGTCTATCCCCTCACACGTGCACGTAGAGTCCTAGCTTCCGAGCACCACTAGCCTACCCCTACATCAGTGCCCCCCCCCCCAACTTCGTAAAATTTAAGCAAAACGGTCACATAGAGATCGCAGACCCAAGGATGCCAGTGCACCTATAGTTAGAGGGGCATAATGGCAGGACTCTCATGGACGTCTCAAAGACAACAAAAAATCTGTTAGATAGACCGCACAATAGTTGTTGTCCGAGCTAAGGAAGGTTCGACCTGAAGATGAGGACGAGCATCCTAGAAAGCAACAAGAGACACCAAAATATCCGCACAGAGACCATCCATGGGAATGCGACATCCAACGACGAGTGAGACATGGAACCTTCAGCCCAACTTGGTGGATGGCTGCAGAGAGAATCAAACTTGTGGGGAAGGAAGCTATGGCCTGCCTCGTCGTCGATCATATGAACCGGTTCATGCTGAATGCAAATATTCAAGGTACAAGGCCCAGAGAAGCCACTTACCGAGTGCTTGAGACAAATGAGATGACCCTCCAACACTGGAGAGGGTTCTAGATCAGCCAACTCCAACGGCTCGAGACTGGCCTCTTTAATGTCTCCATCCTCAGCAGACGAGTAGTTCGTCGTTCAAACACTCGACACTCATGAGTGTCGGCTAAGGGACTGAACAATTGCATCATTACAGCCAGCAGTGGCAGTTGTTAGAAAGGCTCACTGTGGCAGCGATGACCGCCTATAATGCATTGAGGCCAGCAGTCTCCCGCCGGACGAAGACGGGCGGCCAGAGACTATGGCAGCGGTGGTCATCGGAGCCGTGGGAAGTTCGGAAACAATAATAGCTTGCCTCTAAATTTTCTCCAAGTCAATCCCGCAGCAGATTACCTTCACGGGTCCTATGATGTCAAGGAGCCCCCTTGAGGACTGGGGCGGCTCAGGTGTTTCCTGGAACGACGATTTGAAGGGTATCGAAGCCTTTAGTGACGGAAAGCTTGACGCATGCAAGAACCTGCATTTATGACATTGAAGGGCGGATGAGAATTCAACGTGGTCATTTGGATGCGGGTGGATCATTGTGGTGGTTGAACAACCCGTATTCAACGAGGTGGACCCAAACTGCAGATGGGCCCCAGGATCTCAGAAGGTGGACCACATAACTAGAAACATTATTTTCAGAGACAACGGGAATTCAACCAGAGCTCGCTCGGTGCTTGCTAGTCAGCTCGCTCGTGAGCTCAGCACCTCAGCGGGGTGGAGGGCAGCTCGCCAATGAACTTGCCAGGCTAGAAGCACTGCTCCCTTCTTGGTTCAAGCACTTGCAGAAACTACTTGCGAGCCCCTTTTGGTCTTGCCGCCGACCTCGTTGCATTGGAGCTCGTCAACAAGTGAGCTCTCCATTTGAAGACCCGACATAGGCGACTTGGCCTAAGATGACTGAGTGACTCCGATCAACTCGCCTCCTCCAAAGGTTCCCAGAAAATAGGTCGCCTACTGCCAGATACTCAGTATCTCAAAAGGAAGCGGTGGGGGGGTGGCTACCCACAGACAATGTATCCCCCTGAATAACAAGCTATTCAACGATAGGAAAACAACGGAATTTCAATTGTCGGCAAACAGAATAATATGATAAATAAAAGCAAGCTCTGAATCTTATGGTTCAATTAAAAGTTAAGTATAACATTAATTCTAACATTAGGGGAGCAAGAAGAAGTGAGAAATTATACCTCCAGGTCGCTGGAAACATTCCTAGATTGGGATGATTGTTTTGACTTGGTTCTAAAAGTGGTATGGTAGATGAGGCAGAGTTGGCAGAGCTGGAGGCAACGGATTTGGAAGATGGAAAGGCTAGGCCGCAACAGGGAAAGTGGAACTCTGGCTCTGGGAGACAGCAGTTGGTCGGAGGAGCCATTGAAGGAGCCCAGTTGTCGGTTAGCGGAGGGGGAAGCTCAATCCAACGATGGGAAGGGAAACGTTGACTCGAACAAGTTGGGATCTGCTCGATCCAATTGGTGGGGATAGGGTGGCGCAGAAATGTAGAGGAGGTGGCGGAAAGGTGCGCAATTTCCGTCGAGGTTTGATGGCAGTGTAGTCGCCGGACCTTGGAAGGAGCTCCGGCGTCGGAGATGGCCGAAGACAGGGCGGCAAAGGGAGGAGATAGGTGTTGGGTTGGACCTTTGGAAAACAGAGAAGTAAATTCTCTATTCCCAAATCTATCCAAGCTCCCTGATACAAGTGGGGGCTGGTACTTTAATAGAAAACTTTAGGGTTTTGATTAAAGGGTTTTTATATAAAAATAAAAGGAGAATTAAAGAGGGGTGGGCGGCTATTACAGAAGATAGGCAGAGGATTTCAAATGATTGTTTTAATCGTCTCTTTTAATTGATAATAAAAGAGGGGGAGTAACCAACGGTCAAGGGGGAAATTTGGTTCCCTGATATTCTCATATTTAAAAGAATGATTTTCTAAAATTAAATTAAACCATTACTTAATTATAATTTCAAAAAATAACATTAAAACATTTGAATTTAAAATATTTTTTCAAAGCTTGTCCTAAATACCACTTAGCCTAATTTGACGGGCCAATTTATTCAGAGTCTTAGTAGTCGGTCACACAAATAAGCCGAAACAAAGAAGCATGAGTACAAATGAGCACGAATAACATGCATAATAAAAATTCACAAACAGTCAAACATACATACTCAAATAAAACAATATGTGCGAAGACGTGCGCAACATTAATAAAATATGTTAGAAATAAAAGTAAATTATGATGCGACTCGGGTTAAAGAAGATTTCAGCATTGTAGCTATATTTGATCTCCATTTGCCCGGGTCGACCTCTAGACAAGTAATTTTTGGTCCCTCATAATCCAAACATTTGGAACTATGATTTTCTTGATTTCAATAGTGATCATCTTACTTGTCCATCAATGGCTTGTTTTGCCTCTTGATCCATCGATGGAGGGTGGTTTTTGATAGTGGCTCGTCGGTGGGTGACAAAGACAGTGAGCTTGATCCTCCAAGGCGATGGAGGGTGGTTTTTGATAGTGGCTCGTCGGTGGGTGACAAAGACAGCGAGCTTGATCCTCCAAGGCGTGGGAGCCGAGAAAGGGAAGAGATAAGAGGCTAGGGTGATGCAATAGATATAGTATTTAAAGCCAAACCTCCTTCCAATTACCATGGCAGGCCATATGGAGGGAAAACAAAAAACTTTAAACTTTGGTTGATAAATTAATTGTTCAATTCGTTAGTTAAATGTTCAAACAGGTCAACTTGCAAAAACATGCTCATAACCGGACCGGGTGGGCTCGTTGAGTTCGCCTTGAGCACAGGTGTCCGTTGTAGTTGACTAGGTAAATTTCAAATTCGTATGCTCACATTCACTTTTTCGTGTAGTCACATATTCAAAGCAGCTCCTTTAAATCAATTTGCTCAATTCTCACTAAATGAGGTGCACCTGACGTCATTGCAATCATATTGACCTCAGAGATCAGTGTCACTAATCAAAATCAATTCATTGTCTGTTTACTCCAAAAACCATTTTTGATTCTATGCATAGCATAATGCGACCCGTTTGGGTCAACTTTTTTGATACACCCCGGAATGTAACCAATGTCGTCGAATTCGTATCGATCCCAAACTGTAATGTCACTGACCGGGATTAATTCTGAGTCCGTTTGCTCAATGTTTATTTTTGTGTTTACCTTATTTCAAATTTAATGTTCATTGAACCGTGGCCAGGTCAGTGAGTCAAGAGAGTCACCCTAACCCAGATTAAGCTCTTTGAGAAGGCCAATTGAACCAATTAGGATCCCTCTGTGGTTCAATTGACTGGGTCGAAAAAATGGGATGTTATAGACGCACGGGATAGCAGAGGTTTGCTAGGGAGATGAATAAACTCGTCGTGCAAGGAGGTAACTTGAACCAATTGGTGCGATCGCAATGAATTTTTTTACTAAGAATCAACGAACATGCAATATGTTATCATCCAAGAAGGCCAATGATCAACACAACCGTTCACAAAGCAATTTGCCGTTAACTTTCTACACCTATCAACAAATCCCTAAATGTTATATGTAACTCCTTAGAATTGAGACTCAAAATGTTCAGAAAAAAAAAATATCATGCAAGGAGAATTACCAGTAATCTTGGCATGAACAGACACCGCCTTCGAAACGATGGAACCGAAGTTTATCTCTAACAATCAGTTCTCTCCCAGTCACTCCTGAGACAAACTTGAAAGCCAAATGACAATCACCACACATGCGCAGATTCTTCACAATTCTAATCGAAGTTCCGCCGCCAGTACTCATAAGCCCAAAAGCCAGAGCGAGCTTCTCACTGTGAAATCTAACGGCTACCTCCCTCTCCTCTTCCTCCAACTCATGAAGAACGGAGCCGGTCTCCGGCTCATACCCTGCTTCCCTGATTCTGCAAACCAACTCCTCCAAATATCTATAGATTTCCGCCGTTTGAGGGTGTGATGTATCGCCCATTCGAAACAGACAAGAGACGCGATCGATCTCTATCAAGCTGTACCCAGTCTGCTTCCTCCAGCCTCTGGAAATCATGGCGTCTCTAATTGTCTCAACTTGGTCCATCTTCCCTGCCAGAGCATAGATATTTGAAAGCAGAACATAGTGGCTGGGATTCTCCGGTTCTAATGCCAGAAGTTTGCAGGAGAATTCAGCAGCCCGGTCGAAATCTTTGTGCATTTTGCAGGCCCCGAGCAATGCCGTCCACACTGCGGCTCCAGGTTCTCCTGGTATTTGATCCGCTATGAACTGGATGGCTTCCTGAAGCAGGCCTGCTCTGCCATAGAGATCAACCATGCAAACATGGTGCTCTGTTCTGGGAACGAAGCCATAATCTCGTTTCATGGACTCGAAAGCTTCTCGGCCTCGGTCGATCATTCCGGCGTGAGCGCAGGCGGAGAGGACGGCCACGAAGGTGATGTCGTTCGGCGAGGGGCCATAAATTTGCATTCTTTGGAAAAGCTCCATGGCCTCCTCTGCAAATCCATGCATTCCGTAGCCGGCAATCATCGCCGTCCACGCGACAACGTTACGGTCTTCGAGTCCGTCGAACACCTCTCGAGCCCGCCGAACATGACCGCACCGGGCATACATGTTCACCAGGGAAGATCCTAGAACCACGCCGAGAGGGAAATTCTTGCCTTCGATGTAGTTCTCGTGCACCCATTTCCCTAAATCCATGTCGCCGAGTTGAGAACAAGCGGAGACGACAATGGCCAGAGTAGCTGAGTCCGGCTCCATTTCTTCTTTGATCATTAGATTAAAAACGGTAATGGCTGAACCAGCAAGGCCATTCTGCTCGTAGCCGGAGATCATGGAATTCCAGGAGACCACGCTTCTGTCGGGCATTCTGTCGAACACTTTGCGGGCGACATCCAAGCTTCCATTTTTTGAGTAGAAAACGACGAGGGCTGACTGAACGAAGCGGTCGGCGTCAAATCCTGAAGTGATAACGTGAGTGTGAACAATTCGGCCGAGGTGGGAGGCGGAGATATCGGCGCAGGATTTGAGGACGGATGTGAAGGAGAAGTTGGAGGGGGGAATTGAGAGGGAGAGCATGAGGCGGTAGAAATGGATGGAATGAAAGGGGAGCGGGGAGCGGGAAGATGCTCGGATGAGGGAGACGAAGAGGAAGGCGTCGGGGTTAGGGACGGAGGGGAGGAGGCGCCGGGCGTAGAGGGGGTGGCCGGAGGAGACGGCGAGGGTGAGGAGCTTGGTGAGGAGGGAGCGGCCGGGATGATTGCCGGAGACGACGAGGCGAGCGTGGACTTGGGTGAGGGGGCGGATGCGGGGGCCGGCGCGGAGAAGGGAGGAATATTCCGGCGAGTGGAG
Organism: Platanthera zijinensis; assembly: GCA_039513925.1. Classification (NCBI taxonomy): domain Eukaryota; kingdom Viridiplantae; phylum Streptophyta; class Magnoliopsida; order Asparagales; family Orchidaceae; genus Platanthera; species Platanthera zijinensis. The sequence goes on from CM077090.1 coordinate 15,111,317, forward strand.
ACGAGTGGGAGAAAGAGACGGCGGGAAGATGTCGGAGTCCATCGGAGATGGGCCATGGAATATTGGACTAGCTGGGCCTTGGGATCTGTCCTAACAATGGCATTTTTTTTGTAAGAAGTTACTCACCTTTCTTTATATGGGGAAGAATCGTGTGTCCGCTGATATATAATGGTGACTGTTATTAGCACTGCACTTTTAGATATTCGCACTTTATTTAACCTTAATTTTTCACGCCTTTTGAAAATACTCCTTATACATGCATTTTTAGGAAAAGTGTTCAACACGAAAGTTGTAGATCTCGACGAGATCTACAACTTTCGTGTTGAACACTTTTCCTAAAAATGCATGTATAAAGCGTATTTCTAAAAATACGCTCAGATTTCGCGCCTTTTGAAAATACTTCTTGTACATGCATTTTTAGGAAAAGTGTTCAACACGAAAGTTGTAGATCTCGTCGAGATCTACAACTTTCGTGTTGAACACTTTTCCTAAAAATGCATGTACAAAGAGTATTTTCAAAAGGCGCGGAAAATTAAGAGTAAATAAAGTGCGAATATCCAAAAGTGCAGTGCTAATAACAATCACCTATATAATTGGACGACGGTTCATGAAATTCAAAATAAGGTGTTTTTCGTTGACTTTTTTTCGTAAATATGATCGGACTTTGTGTGTCATCGAATCGTCGATCGAACGACACGTGATTCATTCCCCCTTTTTTTCTAAGTGCGTTACTTCTACCTAACTATTGTTCTTCCATCATTATTAAAAAAAATTGAATGAATATTTGAAGAGTTTAAATTTAAAGGAGAAAAAGGCAAATTTCAAGAATAGCTACGTGCCAATTCGTCTCATCCCCATATTTTTTATGCATGGATTTCAGACGCCAAACAAATTTCACATAACAAGTTTCTTCAAGCCGATTTGCATGAAATTAATTGGTCTGTACTTAAATTTTTGGGATTTTGTACATAACCATGATTTACACGTAATCAAATTTGCAAATCTTGCTTGGCTAATATTAAATAAATAAATAATACATTGAGTGACTCCTGCACAGCAGCAGCCATAGAGGGATGGAGAAAATACAGCAATCTAAGATTTATGATCTGAACAGGAAAACACCCGGCAAATATGCTGAGAGAGCTCTATTGGCAGATGCAATGATCTTTTTGCCAGTGGACGCATGTGCTCCACTGCACGCGGAATGGGTAGGTGGATGGGCCGGTGAACCCGGTGCGTCTGAGGGCACATCAATGGGCCGGTGGACTTCGTGAATGCGCTCTCGCAGGCGTGGACTTTGGATCGCCCGTTGTAAGTCCCGGTGTCCGACTTTTGTTTATAGCAGCGCCCTCGAGACCCTTGCCGTTGTTGATTTCTTGTGCGTGGAGGGCAATTGAGACTGCCATATTCTCGCCTAGCACTTTGGCCTAGCCCTCCTCAACCTCATCTTGCAAACTCAGCTCCACCCTCATCTTGTTCGGGACAGTCTGGAGCTCGTTTCTCGCCTGAGCGGTTGCGCCATATCAGCACTGTCTTATCAAGCCCAGTTCGGGTGCCCCTCTGTCCAGTTTGATTGGCTTAAAAAGTTGAAGTTGCGCCCCCGGGAGCGCTTTTTTTGGTGGTGTATGGCCCGCGACGCCATCCCAACCCGGGTCTGGCTTGTTCGGCGCGGTCTTGCGATGGAATTGGGTTGTCCATGGGGCAGCACCTTGGCCTAATCCCATGCGCACATTGTGTCTGACTGCGCCCGCCTTTCGGCAATTGGCCCAGCTCTTCTAAGCTGGGAAATTTGGATTCATGTCTTCACGAGTTGGGAGAATGTCCTCCATGGTCCTACTTCTATCTTGTCCTCCAACTTGGGGCTGGTTCGGTTCTTTTGCTATGCTGCTTATCAAGCCTTGCGCGGTCGCAATGCGAAAATACACTACAGCGTGTTTGCTACTGCGAAGTTTATGGCAGCCTTCATTGTTGAAAATCTCTCTTTGTTGCGCTCCACCTCCCTACTTGGGCATTGGGCTACCAATCAGTCATCTCAGCTATCCCGACCCAGTATTTAGTGCCCCCACCTCTGGAATGAATAAAGTGTTGGGGTTCAGCCCCTAAAGGTGAGGTTTGTGCAGAATTTCAGAAGTTGCAACCTGGTTTTTTGGGTTGCAACCTTCTTTTTACTGTTTATTTGGTGGCAGTTTTTATTAAAAACTGTGAACAGTTTTTATTTAAATAAAAACTGCTGACAGTTTTTAAGCGTGGCTTTTAATCTCCCTCTCCCGATAACTTTGAGGAAGTTAGGGTTAAAAAAGCAGCGGAAGCCTCCCTCCATTATTCTCCAGTCCGTCGTTCGTGCAAGGAGCGTCCGCCGTCCGACGTCCCCGCGCCCGCGCCGTCCGCCGGCCGCCATTCGTCGCCGCTGTTGCAAGGGATTTTGCCGCTGCTGTAGGCGGGAGTTCGTTGCTTGAAGGAGGTGTTTCCTCTGTGCTGTTGGAGGAGGTTTCTCTACCATTTCAAGGGCTTCTTCGTCTACGGTTTCAGGTGTACCCTTTCTTGTTTTCGTTTGCTATTGTGCTTGAAGAGAGAGTAGGATTTTATCCTGTTGTAGAGGAGTTGTGGTTTGTCTTGGTGGTAGAGAGTAGTGGATTTGTGTGTCAAATTCGGAGGGCTTTCTAGGTTTGGGCAAACCTAGATAAATTTTTGTAATCCTTATTTATTATAGTGGATTTTCGTTGTGCCGTGCCCCGTGGTTTTTGACCTTCAAGTGGTGAAGGTTTTCCACGTATATCTCTGTGTTCACTTGTGTTGTTGGTTTGTTTTTCTTATTATTGTTTGGGCTCTATTGATCGGTGGGAGTTGTCGTTGTCTGCGGCCCCCTTTTTTTCCCTACAAGTGGTATTAGAGCCAAGGTTCTTTGGCTAATCGTTTTTATTTCTCGGTTTCTAACTTGGTGCGGTAGGTGACGACCATCGGTCCGCTCCCTATCCTCTCTTGTTAATCCCTTGAAATAAATCGACTTGTGGACCGTAATAGAGTTACTTGTTTGAGAAAGCAATGGAACAGAACACAAGGATGGTCAGTATGAATGGCAAGAATTGAAGCATTTGGAAGCCTCGGATGGAGGATCTCTTATATTGTAAAGATCTCCATGCTCCGTTGACGGGGAGACCTGCTTCAGTTAAGGATGATGAAGGGTGGAAGAAAATTGATCGAAAGGCAGTAGGGTTCATTAGACAGTGGCTCGATGACTCTGTTTTTCATCATGTTTCCACGAAGACCTCGGCTCAGGCCTTATGGAAAAAGCTTGAAGCCTTGTACGAGCGGAAGACTGCAGGTAACAAGGAATTTCTGATTAGGAAGCTTGTCAATTTGAAGTATCGGGAAGGTTCACAGATGACTGAGCATCTGAACCTTGCTCAAAGTATTATCAATCAGTTGGAGTCCATGAAGATCACTTTGGAAGATGAACTCCAAGCTCTGATGATCCTTAGTTCTTTACCCGAGAGTTGGGAGACTCTAGTAGTGTCGTTGAGCAACTCAGCACCTGATGGCGTGGTAATCATGGAAATGATGTCTGGTTGTCTCTTGAACGAATAGCTGAGAAGGAAGGATTCTGGATCTTCCACTTCGGGTGTTTTTCTCATGGAGGGAAGAGGCCGATCTGTGAAGAAGGATGTGAAGCACAGGGATAGTTCTAGGAGTAAGTCCAGGGGCAAGTCTAAGAAGGACATCGAGTGCTACTATTGTAAGAAGAAGGGTCATTTCAAGAAGGATTGCTTCCAAATGAAAAGAGACCTGAAGGGAAAGACCAAGGAGGTAGTAGAATCCACTGGTGATGCGACGACTTCGATTGTGGAGGCTGAGCCGTTATGCTTGCAGTGCAGTGGGTCGTCTTGCCAGGACTGTGTTGACACAGACTGGATCGTGGACGGAGGTGCATCCTATCATTGCACTCCTCACAGAGATTACTTCTACACCTATTCTGCGAGAGATCTTGGTGTGATCCAGATGGCAAATTCCGGTGAGTCGTTGATTGTTGGCAGTGGTGATGTCCATCTGGAGACTGAATTGGGGAAGATTGTTCTAAAGGGCGTCAGACATATTCCTGACTTGAGAATGAATCTGATTTTCATTGGTAGGCTTGATGATGGTGGCTTCACGAGCATTGAAGGTGGAGGGACCTGGATGTTGTTGAAGGGCTCTTTGGTGGTAGCCAAGATCTATGGTCCAAGTGTGACTGCGGCAGAGAGCGACTCTATGGAGTTATGGCATCGCAGACTTGGGCATATCAGTGAGAAGAACTTGAAGATCTTGGTAAAGAACAAGGTCCTTCCGGAGCTATCAGGAGGGCTTCCTGATACGTGTGCGCACTGCTTGGCCGGTAAGCAGAAACGTGTTTCCTTTGCTGATTCTGAACCAAAGAGGAAGGCGGAGTTACTATACTTGATACACACTGATGTGTGTGGTCCTATTGAGCCCAAGTCTGTGGGCGGAGCCGCTTACTTTGTCACGTTCATTGACGATCACTCTAGGAAAGTCTGGGCATATTCTGTGAAGTAGAAGAGTGATATTCTAGCAAAGTTTGAAGAGTTCAGAGCGAAGGTGGAGAAGATGACCGGGAAAGAAATAAAGCGAGTTCGATCTAACAACGGGGGAGAGTACACTGGTGCCTTTGACGCTTACTGCAGAAGGCATGACATAGTACATGAAAGGACAATCCCGAGGACGCCGCAACAGAATGGGTTAGTAGAAAGGATGAATAGGACGATTATTGAGAAGATCAAATGTATGATTTCTCAAGCTGGCATTAGCAAACAGTTTTGGGCTGAGGCTGTGCAAACTATTGTACATCTGATAAATCTGTCTCCCTCTGGCCTCTACACCTCTGAATGGTGATATTTCAGAGCGTGTTTGGTCGGGGAAGGAAGTGTCGTACGGACATGTGCGGATGTTTGGGTGCAAAGTTCACATTCATGTTCCCAAGGAAGAGAGATTGAAGCTTGATGAGAAGTCCCGGGAGTGCATCTTGATGGGATTTCCTCATGAGGAGTTTGGTTATAGACTCTGGGATCTTGTGAACAAGAAAATGATCAGAAGCAGAGATGTGATCTTCGTTGAAGATCAAGTGGTTGGTGAGCAGAATCCTGTGGAGTCACAGGTTCCACAGTTTCCACCTGCGGAGGAGAGACTTTATGCTGATGATGGGCCAGTAGAGACTGCTACTGATGATGGGCATGCTGAGGAGGAAGTTGGTGAGCTTATCCCTGACGAGGAGATGATTCGGGATGGAGGGGGAGCTCTGCCAGTTGATGTACCACCTGTGGTGGAGGTTCCTCTTGTCAGATCTGAGAGAGTCAGAAGGCCCAATACCAGGTATTCCCCTCATGAGTATATTTTTCTTACGGATAGTGGAGAGCCTGAGTCCTATGTGGAGGCTCAGAGTGCTGAAGATCGTGAGGCTTGGACAGCTGCTATGGAAGAGGAGTCGTACTCCCTTCAGAAGAACGAGACGTATGATTTAGTCCCATTGTCTAAAGGGAAGAGAGCTTTGAAGAACAAGTGGGTCTTCAAACTAAAGTTGGATGAAAATCGCTCTCAGCCAAGGTACAAGGCGAGACTTGTGGTGAAAGGTTTCAGTCAGAAACAAGGTGTCGATTTCGATGAGATTTTTTCCCTAGTGGTGAAAATATACTCTATCAGACTGGTGTTAGGTATGGCTGCCTCCATGGATCTTGAAGTCGAGCAGATGGACGTCAAGACGGCATTTCTGCATGGAGATTTGGAGGAAGAGCTATATATGAAGCAGCCCGAAGGCTTTGTGGCTAAGGGGAAGCATCATCTGGTCTGCCGGCTCAAGAAGAGCCTTTATGGGTTGAAGCAGGCACCCAGGCAATGGTATAGGAAATTTGACTCTTTCATGATGAAGAGCAAATTCCAACGGACCAGGGCTGATCACTGTGTTTATGTGAAGAGGACTGAGAAGATGTTCACTATTCTGCTGTTGTACATAGATGATATGCTGATTGTTGGGGATGACAAGGCCAGCATAGCTGAGTTGAAGAAGGAGCTCAGTGAGTCCTTTGAAATGAAGGATTTGGGACCGGCAGGGAAGATTCTTGGAATGAAAATTACCAGGGACAGGAGTGCTGGTCAACTATGGCTGTCTCAGTCTGAGTACATGGAGAAAGTGCTGAAGAGGTTCATGATGGACAAGGTAAAACTCGTTGCTACTCATTTGGTCGGGCACTTCAGACTTTCCAGTTCTCAAAGCCCCTCATCTGAGAAGGAGGTGGAAGAGATGAGCCAAATTTCTTATGCATCCGCAGTGGGGAGCCTGATGTATGTTATGGTCTGCACTAGGCCAGACATAGCTCATGTTGTGGGGGCTGTGAGCCATTACTTGGCAAACCCAAGGAAAGTCCACTGGAGTGCTGTGAAATGGATACTCCGTTATCTCTGAGGTACCTCAGACCTTTGTTTACAGTTTGGTGGAGGTCCACCAGAACTTATTGGGTACTTGGATTCAGATATGTCAGGAGATGTTGACACGAGAAGATCCACTTCTGGTTTCGTGGTCACTTTTGGAGGGGAGCAGTGTCATGGAAGTCAAGGCTTCAGAAGTGCGTGGCATTGTCGACGACGGAGGCTGAATATATTGCATTGACTGAGGCGTCAAAGGAGCTTATTTGGATGAAGAAGTTCATGCTAGAGCTTGATCTCCGACAGGACGTGTACACAGTTTTCTGTGACAGTCAAAGTGTTATATTTTTGGCCAAGAATCCCGCTTTTCACTTCAGGACGAAGCACATTGACGTGAAGTATCACTGGATTCATGATACTGTGGAGGAGAAGCTGTTGGTGGTGGAGAAGATCCACACTGATGAAAATCCTTCGGACATGATGACGAAGGTCGTCCCAAGGGAAAATCATGATCTCTGCCGGCGTTTGATCGGCATGATCGCCACTTGAAGGAGTCAAGGTGGGATACTCCCCTTTATGGTCTGAAGGAGGAGTTTGTTGGGGTTCATCCCCTAAAGGTGAGGTTTGTGCAGAATTTCAGAAGTTGCAACCTGGTTTTTTGGGTTGCAACCTTCTTTTTACTGTTTATTTGGTGACAGTTTTTTATTAAAAACTGTGAACAGTTTTTATTTAAATAAAAACTGCGGATAGTTTTTAAGCGTGGCTTTTAATCTCCCTCTCCCGATAACTTTGAGGAAGTTAGGGTTAAAAAAAGCAGCGGAAGCCTCCCTCCATTATTCTCCAGTCCGTCGTTCGTGCAAGGAGCGTCCGCCGTCCCCGCGCCCGCGCCGTCCGCCGGTCGCCATTCGTCGCCGCTGTTGCAAGGGATTTTGCCGTTGCTGTAGGCGGGAGTTCGTTGCTTGAAGGAGGTGTTTCCTCTGTGCTGTTGGAGGAGGTTTCTCTACCGTTTCAAGGGCTTCTTCGTCTACGGTTTCAGGTGTACCCTTTCTTGTCTTCGTTTGCTATTGTGCTTGAAGAGAGAGTAGGATTTTATCCTGTTGTAGAGGAGTTGTGGTTTGTCTTGGTGGTAGAGAGGAGTGGATTTGTGTGTCAAATCCGGAGGGCTTTCTAGGTTTGGGCAAACCTAGATAAATTTCTGTAATCCTTATTTATTATAGTGGATTTTCGTTGTGCCGTGCCCCGTGGTTTTTGACCTTCAAGTGGTGAAGGTTTTCCACGTATATCTCTGTGTTCACTTGTGTTGTTGGTTTGTTTTTCTTATTATTGCTTGGACTCTATTGATCGGTGGGAGTTGCCGTTGTCTGCGGCCCCCTTTTTTTTCTCTACATAAAGTTCGACGTGAATGATTCTATTGGATCCTTCCATAAGGCTGGCCTTGGAATTGTGGCTCATACCGTGTTGGGGGGAGCTTCTCTTTGCTGCTGGAGCTACCTCTATTCATTGGGATCCCGACAAAGCTGAACTTGGGGCCTTGCCTGAGCTTAAAAAGCTCTTGCGGCCGATCATGTTCGAGGCGTGTGGTGTCATTATTGAGGGTGACTACGCCAATCTGATGGCAGTTTGTGATGTGAGCTTGCGGAAGGGGTGCTGAAAAGCTATCGAGAATGGGACGTAGTTTTTTTTCCTTTTTTGACGGTTTTGCTCAGCTTTAGACTCTGCTTGAGGGGACTTATTTACAGCGGTCAAGCGGTTACAATTGCATGTACCGGAACTTAATTAAGGTCCGGTACATGCGTTCGTAATCGCTTGACCGCTGTAAATAAGTCCCCCCAAAGAGAGCCTTAGTGCCACCATGTTCCCCGTTCAGCTAACGGGCTGATGGACATTTGCTTTCATCATGCTATGACGTGCGTTTTTTTGGCCTAGCCTTGATGTCTCTTATCTTGAATTTTGTGAACATTTTCACTTTGGTTTTTCTGTCTAATGCAAATGCAAATCTTCAAAAAAATGGTGGACTATCCTGGCCGGGGCATTGTCGTGGGCAAAGTACAGTACGTCTGACACACTTAAGGAGGGTGCGTCGGACGCAATCATGCCTGTCAGCTGATTGTAGGAGGGAATTAAAAAAAACAGTCCCCGCTATGATTCGTCCGCGCAACATCCTTGGGTGTGTTTAACTCACCAACAAAAAAGCCCATTGCCCATTGGGTGTGGTGTTTCACCTGCTGCACACCGCAATTTACAGATAAGTCGCGCCAAGCGAAAAAACACCCCCTAATTTTGGAGTCGCCCCGGCGCTGAATCCCGCAAAAATCGCGATTTGGGAGTCGTTAATTTTTTTTCTCATGACTCCAGATCGTGGAGACCCGCAATTCCGCAACAAGCCCTAAACCTGAGACTCTCCTCTTCCAGCGACGATCCTCTTCCAACGGCGATCCTCCTCTGGCGGCGATCCTCCTCTGGCGGCGATCTTCTTCCGGCGACAATCTTCCCGGCTCTGCTCTTCAGGTATCCCAGCTCTCCTTTTTGTGGCTTCCCGACTCTCCTCTTCAGGCGATCCTTCTGCTGGAATAACCTCTCTTTCAAGCGATTTTCGCTAGCGAAAAACGTCTTTCAGCGGCCCTATCGTCGACAACGAAGCTCCTACATTTATCCTAGAATTGTTCTAGTAGATTTTTTTTCTTCCAGCAATTTCCAAGAATAATCGATCCAAATTTGAATATCGCATCTAGTATATTTGAAGGAACGAGAGCTACTGAAATGCCAAACATAAAAGATTTTATAGTTGATCTACTGATGAAAAATCACTGGTAAAATACTTTGAGGCTTTTAGTATTGTAAGCTATATTAATATAAAATTATAAAATTAAATAATTAGATTACTCTTACTATGCAGTTGACGTTGGATGATCGAAAGCGTTGGTGCATGTTCGAGACGGATCACACTTGCGAGCTTTGTTTGGAAAAAACCTTTTAATAAATGTATTTTATTTTATAAAAGAATATCACAGTTGTTGCGGTCTGCGACAGCGCTCCCGATGGACTGGACTAACTGGACCATTTTAGCTTTCGGAGCGATCAGTTTCGCAAAAAGTCATAGAAATAGATCACTGACGAGCCGAGTCTTTTTACGTGGAAAACCCTCTGAATAGGATGAAAAATCACGGTCGGGATTGTGCCGACATGAACTCCATTAGATCGGTCGAGATCACAAGGCTTCTCTTAGAGAATCGAGGGCGACAGATCGCGTCTCATTACAACTTGAGGAGGAGAGAGAGACACAGTATTGGGCGTGTGGGAGAATGCTCGCGCACTTCTGGATGATCGATGGTGGACGGCTGAGCTGGCACGACGAAAATCCTGCAGACGACGCACTCTAGATGTTGGTAGCTGCGGACGAAGAGCGATCGTCTTCCTACGAATGTCAGATTGCGCGGAGGAGATTGCAGAACGTCTTCGACTTGGAGGCGAGTTCGTTGGCCACGGACTTTGCTTTGACGGAAGGAACGATGACGGCGGACCAGTGAAAGAGGGAGGAGAGAACAAGAGAGAGAAAAAGTTAGAGAGACAAATTCCGGTAGAAATCCCGAAATCTCAAATTAGTCAAATGAGAAGGATGAGGGTTCTATTTATAGGCTTGGAGAGGGGGCGACCCGGTAATCTCCCCCCGTAACTACTGAACGGACAAATAGGATCGCTCCGTTTAAGACACACGGATCGTCATTTTTAGGAAAATACCGAGCCTGCCCTTGGGTCCAAAATAGACCCGCCTGATCTCGGGAACGACCCAACGGGCAACGATGGTGGTTACGAGCGGTAACTACCCCTAATCGCCCACAATGTGGGCAGTTACAGGCGGCGGCCTCCTCTTATGGGGGCGGCAGAAGGGGCGGCCGGCCCTCTAGGGCCGGCCAAAGTCCCCGGTCGGCGATACGTTGGCAGGCCAAAAGTGGCGGCCGGTTCTAAGGGGCTGGGCGACCCCTTGGGGGGCGACACTTCCCAGGCCAGCCTAGGAGAGGAGGGGCGGCCGAGGAGAGGAGGGGTGGCCGACCCCTTGGGGGCCGACGCTTTCCAGGCCGGCCTAGTCGTAGGCGACCGGGGAGAAGAGGTCGGTCGGTCCCTTGGGGTTCGGCGCCTCCCCGGCCGGCCTAGCCGTAGGCGGCCAGGGAGAGGGGCGGCCTCCCCCTTTGGGGCCAACGCCTCCCCGACCGGCCTCACCGTGGGCGGCCGGGGGGAGAGGGGCGGCCGACCCCTTGGGGGTCAGCGCTTCCCCGGTCGGCGTCGCCGTAGGGGGGGGGGAGGGGCGACAGACCCCTTGGGGGTCGACGCCTCCCCGGCCGGTCTCGCTGCCTCCCCGGTCGGCCTCGCCGTAGGGGGGAGGGGCAGCCGGCCTCGCCGTAGGGGAGGCCGGCCCCTTAGGGGTCGGCACGCGGGATCTCAAACGACGATTGGCGATGTCGTGCGCGGGAGTTAGAATTTCGCACGCGGGAGTTACGATCCCGCACGCAGTGGTTACGATCTTGTGCGAGGCGGTTACGGCGCGTATCTGACGCGTGGATCGTGCGCAAAGCAGTTTAAACCATAATCCCCCCCCCCCATCGTTAGTGGGGGGAGTGGTATTCTCGGCCAGACGCAACCCGGTTCGCCTATAAAATTGGTACGACCCCATCAACCACTAACTCGCTAAGTTAATTTATTTGTTTTAATTAATTGCGTTTTGTCTCTAATTAAAAAAAAAACAGTTTTCAAAACGCTCGGCTGTTTTGCCAAATACTTTAGCAATTTTTTGGTTTGAAACAGCACTGTCACAGTTGTTCCTCCAAACAGATTCATACATTCTGGCAGCACTCTGCAAAACAGCTGATTATTTCACTATTGCTTCCACCACTGTTTCTTCGGTGGTTGCAACTGTGCCAAACAGAACTAGAGTATTGCCGCGGATGCCGGGTGCAATATCGCAGCTGTCGTGGAGCGATCCTGGCCGTTCTTTGCAGAAATCGACGGTCTCATTTCATCTCCTTCCTCTTCTCCGACGCGTTCTCGCTTCTCTCATCATCCCCAGCACCGGAAACCATCAAATCCCTACACGCCCTTTCCATTATTTGCGGTTCTTCTACCCCATTGGCCGTGCGCCATGCCCTCATCACTGCCTATGCGGCCGAAGATGACATCTCATCTTCCCGACGAGTGTTCGACGAATTGCCTCAAAGAAACTCCGTCTCCTACAACTCCATCATCTCCGCTCTCTGCCGCAGCGGCCAAGTCGAAGTGGCGCGAACAATGCTCTCCCGGATGATGGCCGACGGACTCAGCCCCACACACTCCACATTTGCTCCCATTCTCTCCTCTACCTCGCCGGAGTCCCGCCTGTTCTACGGGATCCAACTCCATACCCTGATCCTCAAATCCGGACTTCTTCACCCGGACCCTTTCTCAGCTACATCACTGCTAAATCTCCTCGGGAAGAACGGGGAACTATATGATGCATTGAAGCTGTTCGAGGAAATGCCTGAACCAACTGTTCTTACTTGGAACTGTATCATCTCAGCTTTTTCTGAAGAGGGTTTAGATACCGAATCCATGAGATTATTCAAGAAATTCATGAAGACGGGCTTCAGGCCTACATGTTGCTCTTTTCTCAGCATTCTCTCCGCTTTCTGTTCAACGAAGAGCAGTCAATCCGTCGAACAAATTCATGTTCTAACCATCAAAAGTTTTTTCGGTTCGTCCACGCCTGTCTCTAATTCTCTGCTGAATGCATACTGCAACTGCTTTCCCTTGATTTTTGCAGAGAAATTCTTCTCTTTTCTTCCTGCCAAAGATTTGATTTCCTGGAACACATTTATAACATTCATCGCAAAGAGCAACAATCCCGATAGAATCATGGAGGTTTATTCCTCAATGTGCTTGGAAGGTTTTTCACCTAATGAAACCACATTCACTGTCATCCTTTCTGCTTGCACCAAAATTGGCCTAACAGAGTCTGGAGAACTCATTCATGCCAATGTTATTAAACACAATCTAAACTCCGGTGCTTTCGTGGGAAGTTCACTCGTCGATTTTTATGCGAAAAACCGCAAACCGGATGATGCAATCACCGCGTTCATGGATATAACCAAAATAAATGTTGTTTCCTGGAATTCTTTAATATCAGGTTTTACAGATGAAGGTTCTCCTCACTTTGTGATTATCAATGAAATGTTGGCCTCAGATTTTCGACCTAATGAGACTACCTTCTCTTCTCTACTCAAATCAGCTTCAATCTCAGATGCCAGGCAGCTACATTCTTTGGTGATAAGAATGGGCTACGAGAGCAATGACTATGTTTCCAGTGCGATAATCGCTTCATATTCGTCTCACGGACACTTTCCCGATGCGTTGGCTTACGCGGATTTGATCACACCATCCCATGTTGCTTCGTCGAATGCCATTGCAGGTATTTATAACCGAAACGGTGAATTCGAAGAGGCCAAAGATCTAGTTTTCCTGCAGGAATATCCTGATAACAATTCATGGAACATTCTGATAACTGCTTGTGCACACAATGGCAATTATCTAGAAGCTTTCCAGTTGTTCAGGAGGATGCAAGAATCAGGCTTTCTGCTTGATAATTATACTGCTGTGAGCCTACTGAGTATTTGTTCAAGAATCAGCGGCCTCAATGTTGGCCGTTCTCTCCACGGACTTATCCTGAAAGCAGATGCTGGGATTTCCGATGTGTTTGTTCAGAATGTCTTGCTGGACATGTATGCTAAATGTGGCAGCCTGGAGAGCTGTTTGAATGTGTTCGACGAAATGCCTCGGAGAAATCTAGTGTCTTGGACGGCTCTGGTTTCGGGTCTGGGGATTCATGGATTCATTGTAGAAGCGCTGGAGAGGTTTAGGGAGATGGAGCGAGAAGGATTTGTGTTGGACGGCGTTGCATTCCTCGCAATTCTTTCTGCATGCCGGCATGGAGGGTTTGTGGACAAGGGGATAGAAATATTTAACGGGATGAGGTGCGTGTATGGAGTCGAGCCAGAGATGGAGCACTATGTATGCGTGGTTGATCTGTTGTGTCGATTCGGTCGACTGAAAGAAGCCGAAATTGTAATTGGTGGAATGCCTTTTCAGCCCAACTCCATCATATGGCGCGTGTTCCTTCAGGGATGTAAGAGGTATTCCTTTGTTTGATTTGTTTTCCCTTGCCCCAAGTTTGATGTTTGAAGTATGGATTATAATTTATTGCCCTTTCAAATTGCATTTTTTGCCGAAAACTATCATAAAATTATTTTTATGCTTAATGTTGGCACTATTTGGGGGGGGGGGGGGGGGGGGGGGGGGGTTACTTTGAATGTTTTGAAAATGCCTACATTTCTCTCTTTTTTACCGGGTTTTCATATTGGGGGAATGTCCTCTCGAGGGGCCTTCTTCGCTCTCCAACTAAGCCGTGCAAGAAAGGCCCAAAACCAATGCTTGGAAACAATGAAGCTTTATTTGTCTTGATGCAGGCATGTTCTTTTGTCCAAGTGCAGGTAGTCTGCATCTTTATAGAAATGTTTATTTCACGAAGCCTCTCTTCAAGATAGTGCCCATATTACTACGTTTTTCATGTGTGTCATAACTTGCCCAACAAAGAATTTTGTTGCCTCAAGATTGTTATGGTTACAACTACTATTTATCTTGTCTTCCAGGAAGGCTTCTCTATCATAAGGTCACCAATTTCTTTGACCCCATCCGAAACTGGGTCAGCCCCCATACATGACCTTATGACTTTGTGGAAACCCATGTTTTTGGTAAGCAGGTGCCTAGGCCTGGTCGCTAACCATCCAATCTCCATATCCGATTTTTTCGGATATATTGACCAACATGACTTTTAAAAATACCGTCTACTATTTTATTTTAAGTTATATTAACAATTTATATGCTTAAATTGTATAACCCGTAATTCGTCGAGATCAGATGCAATCGTTGCTGGCCTAGAGGTTCTCGCCCACTTGGGGGGCGAATGCAGCCCCCCAGGGGAGAGATCCAGGCACCCTGGGGAGAGTGCAGTCCCCAGCAATGTTTTAAATATCGGATGTCGGCGACATATCGGATTGAGTTTTTAAATGTCGGATTTCGGAAGTCGGAGACATGTCAGGGATATTTTAAAATATCGGATTTTCATATCTTATAAATAAAATTTTTATTTTTATGCATACTAACTATAATTATATGTTATAAAAATAGAAAAATAATATAACAAATAAATAAAAATGAGTCATTTATATTACAAAATAAAATCGAATAATAATTAAGATAAAATATTATTAACAAATACAAAATGATACATTGTAAAATATATTTAATAATATGCAATAAAATTACTTTGATAATAATAAGTTTATTGGAAATAAAGAGGATTTAAAAGTTAAAAATCTTTGATTAATTATAAGTCTTTCCAAACTTATAAATTTATTTTAAAAACATGCAAACATTCAAATAATAAAGGTATTAAATATTTTCATATTTTTTATAATATAAAAATAAAATTGTGAAACAATTATATAAAATTGATAGTAAGAATAAAACGTTAAAAAATAAAAACAATAAGTCTAATCGATTTAAACATACATAATATAATATTCATAGGCGATTTAAAATATGTTGCTAGTATGCTAATATAACATAAATAAAATAGCGGATGATATATTTAAAATCGCGTCGGCCAATATATCGGAAAAAATCGGACATGTCGGTCTATATTTTACAAAAGGACATAATCTATTTTTTTAAAAAAACATATCGTTTTGCCTTAAAAAATGACATGTCGGGAGACATGTCGGACATGTCGGAGGACATTTAAAACAATGGTCCCCAGTGGCGAGATTCAGGCACCCTGGGGCGAGTGCAGCCCCCAGGGGCGAGATCCAGGCACCCTGGGGCGAGTGCAGCCCCCAAGGGAGAGATCCAGGCAAACTGGGGCGAGATCCAGGCACCCTGGGGCGAGTGCAGCCCCCAGGGGCGAGATCCAGGCACCCTGGGGTGAGTGCAACCCCCAGGGGCGATGTCCAGGCACCCTGGGGCGAGTGCATCCCCTAGGGGCGAGATCCAGGCACCCTGGGGCGAGTGGCGAGTCCCAGCTTCATCGGGCACTCGTCAACTCCAGGATACCTCTTTAGGTCTGCTAATATCCCCTCCAAACAACGGAGTTATGATATTGACAGACCGTTTTGGGTTGCGTTTAGTAAAACCAAACGGCGGAATTCCGCTATCAGCATACCAGACTCGAAAAATCATAAATAGACCCTTAAGGTACCTTGGACATGAGGAGATTTAGGGCTTTCTTCTTCCCTCAAGGTGCCTAGCTTAACATTGGCTAGGGAAGGGAAGCGCTCTAAGATCTTCTGGGTGTATGGTGAGGCCTCCATGCTGCAGCCTAGAGTCTATTCCTTAGTTTCGTGAGACCGGCCAAGTGCTCTCGTTTGGAAGAAATAGGTGCAAGTTGCCCCTACTAGAGTTCCGAACTCCACAGAGACCGATTTTCAGTTTCAACATAAATAACATCTATGCTTAATCTTATTTAGGTATTAGTCTTACAATCATGTTTTTATTATCATTTTACATTATACATTTATTATTTTATATTAAACAAAATATAAAATATATTATATGTATGATTAGTTTCATTTTTTTTTGATATTTTCATACAACTTTATTAAACACAAGAAGTTGTATTATCAATCAAGAAAATTTAAATTTTCTTGACCTGCTTTAAAATGTAGTATTATCTATTTGTGCTTGTTTTAGCTACTTATTAGTAGCATTCTTATGCATGACTCATTTTTCTATTGATTTTTGTTGTTAGACTGTATAAGCATACTTGTATATATGAAAATTTAATATTTTGAAATGCCGACATTTTAAAACTCAATCTAATGTATGTTCTCGACATTCAATATTTACAATCTTGTAGTTAGCCTTAGTAAGGTTAGTTAATTTCTACAAATAAAATATTGATTCGACATTTGGTGTTGTGAGTGAGCCGAGCGAATTAATAATGTCCGTTGGATTTTATTTCGTCTTATCATGATATCAAAGTTAGCGACCAGAACCCGCTTCTTCGACCATGCGCCTCTGATGTCTTCTCTCTTTGGAGAGATTAAAAATCAGTCCCACAAGTTTAGAGGGAGTGCAATTATTATTATTTAATCTCTTCGTCCATTGGAAGGGGAGTCTTGGCGCACCGGTTAAGTTGTTGCTCTGTGACCTCATGATCACAGGTTCTAGTCCTGGAAGCAGCCTCTTGTAAAAATGCAGGGCAAGGTTTTGCCTACATTTCACCCCTATGGTTGGACCCTTCCCTGAACCCCCGCTACACGGGGATGCTTTGTGCACTGAAAATCTATCTGTCCATTCTTCATCGGCTAACCTTAACAATGATTTCTCAAGGGCGAGTCATTCCAAAAAAATCCTTATTAGCTTGACCATTTTCGACAATACCACGAATGAAAGACACTTATGACCCCTGATTTGCGCCCTGAAGATGGTATTAAGAGCTACAAGTGAGTTAATGTTTGTGGGTGGAAGGTTCAAAGACAAAGTTACATGTTGGGTTCTTCATTGTCTCACTCTCGATCTCTTCATTAACCTCATTAAATAAAGGGCAGCCCGGTGCACAAAGCATCCTCATGCAGCGTGGGCCCAGGAAAAGGTGCCCCCACAATGATAAAATGTAAGAAAATCTTACTTTGTATTTTTGCAAGAGGCTGCTTTCAGGACTCAAACTCGTGACCTCAAGGTCACATGACAACACCTCAACGGATGCGTGAAAACTCCCCTACACGAGCATCATTATGAAATTAAAAATGATCAATGAGTGAATAAAGAGCTGGTCATACTTACAACTTACAAGTGTGTGCATACAATGATGTGTGATATAGTATAGACCGAGACACATGAAGTTTTAGGTGGTTCCGCAATTTTACATCCGCACCTAAACTACTTCATAAGCTTTAGGATTCCCCTAAACAAATCACTTCGCTCGCTTGTAGGCCGAGAAATTTACTACAATGGTTGCTTTCCTTGGGTTAAGAAGGATACATTACGGGTCCGTTCGTTTGACAGGACTTGGGATGCAAGAATTAGAATTGACCCAATTCCGATTCCCGCAGGAATTGGAATTGAAGTCAATTCTAATTCTGCTATTCGGCTAACTACATGAATTCTGTCGTCAGAATTGAAATTGATAATTCTGTTGTTCGGCTATTTGTTAGATTTCAATGGTTGAAATTAAAAATTTAAATTTATAACTATCAAAATCAAAATTTCATAATTAAAATAGAAGTCGACATTAAAAAATAAAGTGCCTGACCTAATGTTAGTCGTGCACGAAAAGACCCCGGTCCCGGTCCGGGACCGGTCCTGGGCAGGACCGGTCTTTTGGGGCACCGGTCCCGGACCGGTCCTGCCCAAACCGGTCCCGGTCCGGGACCGGTTTTCCCTCTGAAAACCGGGACCGGCTGGGACCGGAAAAACCGGTCCTAACCGGTCCTAACCGGTCCCAGACCGGGACCGGTTTTTAAATAAAATTTATTTTTAAAAATAAAAATTAATTTTATTTTTATGTTTTAATTTTAATTAAAAAAAACAAAAAAACTTGTACATGTACACAAATCACAAAATGTCAAAATCACAAATACAAAATTTTAAAATTGCAATTTGCAAAATAAATAAATTTTTTTATTAAATATGGAATAAAATTACAAAATTAAAATATAATTACAAATGAAATACAAAATACAATTTATAATTAAAAATCCAAATACAAACATTTGCAATTTAAATTTGAAATCAAAAAACTAAATACAATTTGAAATCATTCTGCGACGCTCCCCAGATTTAAGTTAGTAAGCTCGTCTTCAACTTCAGACTCGCTATCTTCAATTGACGAGACGTGTTGTCTCCTCCTCAAAGCGTCCAAATGATCCTTGTAGCAAATGCAAATCTCCAAAGATTCTTCGGTCAAACGGCTCCTTCGCTCGTTCAGAATCCTGTCACTCAAAGAAAATGCAGACTCCGAAGCTACTGTACTAGCTTGGATGGTTAGTAAATCGCGGGCCATTAAGGCCAAAATAGGATAATTGTTAGATTTATTTTTCCACCAATTTAAAATGTCAAAATTTTCTATTTCGTGCGCGGTCATAAATTCTTGAAATTGTGTTTTGCTATATAAACCTAATTCGTTTAAAGTGCTCGAAGTTCGTTGTTTTTTCTTCGAAGCTAATTCTAAAAATTTATTTTTTAAAATATCTTTTGTTCGCGGGGCGGCGGATTCCTCGCGAGGTCGCAATCCATATATTTGATCGTAATAATTGTATAGATTAGTAAAATCGGAATTAAATTTTGTTACACTAACGTTGTGGTAATCATTAGAAGATTCGTTTAAATCTAAATTTTTATTAATTTCTTCTATAAAATTTTCCACGCCGTCTACACCCATTAAAGGGTTTAACGCCGTCGCACAAGAAAACATAGGTGGCATATGCGTATAATATTTTAAAAATTTTGCCTCCATTAAAAAAATTAACGGACGCCACATTGAGTTAATTTTGTAAGTTTTAAATGTTTCTGTAATTAATAAAAAAATTTCAATGACGAGCGAACTTGTAGGATAGTAAACTCCTGATAAAACAGTTGTCGCCCTATAAAAACTCTCTAATAAATTAACGTAATCTTCGATTACAGCCCAATCTGACGCATTTAAATCGTGTGCTTCTTCTACGCTATTATAAAATTCGGTTAATAGTGATTTTTGTGACAAAGCCCGTTTTAACATTTTGTACGTGGAATTCCATCGTACGGGCATATCATAAGATGGACCCAAAAATTTTTTACCTTGTGCAATAACAAATTTTTTGAAATCTTGTTTTCTTCGTTTTGAACTATAAATAACACGTAACATAGTACGTATTTTAATAACGTAATCGTTCATAAAATTTAAACTATCTTGCACAATTAAATTCAACACGTGACAAACGCAACGTGTATGAAAAAAAATATCATCTAACATAGGTTCTAGATCATTAATTAAATATTTAATAGCCATATTATTATTAGAGGCGTTATCAAATGAAATACTTAAAATTTTATCTTTTATTTTGAAATCTCGAATACACTTAATAATCACCTGGTAAATTGCTTTACCGGTGTGCGGATATTCAAAACCTTCAAAACAAATAATACGTTTATTTAATTCCCAACTATCGGGATCGACCCAATGACAAGTTATGCAAATATAAGAAAACCCGTCTACTAAACCGCTAGTCCAAACATCGCTCGTTAAACTAACTCGTCCCTCGAATGTTTCAAAATAATTTTGTAAAAAAATTTTGGATTGCATGTAGGCGTGTAAAGCATCACGCCGAGTTGTAGTACGACTTACCTGTTGATATTTTGGTTGGAGTGCTTCGTGTATGTACGACGTCATTTCGTCGTTGTCGTAATGGTTGAACGAGAGACCGCTTTTGATGACATTCTCCATTTGTCGCTCCCGTTGCCGAGCTTGGTCATACGTCCAAATCTGCCCGGTCGTTGAAATCTGAGCTTGGTTGGTCTCCGACGGAGCTTGTTTGGATAGACACGATTTGTTGTGTCGGGCGAGAGTTGTGTTGCTGCTGTTAGCCGCCATAAGCTTGCCGCAAAGTTTGCACTTCGCCTTAATTTCGCCGCCGATCCGCACCTTCTCGAAGTTATCCCATACCGCCGCTTTATGTCGGTGCTCGACAATCTCATGTCCGACGGACGCTGAGGAGGACGCCGACATGGAGGAGGAGGAAGTCATTTGAATGAGTGAGAGAGGTGAGAGAGAGAGTAAGAGAGAGTGAGAGAGAGTGAAAGAGAGTGAAAGAGAGAGGGGGGGGGGGGGTTTATAGATTTTTTTAAAAAAAATCAAAAAATTTAAAAATATTAATATATATTATTAAATATTATTTTATAATATTATTAATAATATATATTAATATATTATATAATATTATAAAATAAAATAAAATAAAGAGCCAAACGGCTCTTTAGAAAGAGCCGTTTGGCTCTTGTTATGAGAGCCTAACGGCTCTCATAACCGGTCCCGGAACCGGTCCCGGACCGGGACCGGTAAAAGACCGGTCTTAGACCGGTCCCGGTCCGGGACCGGTTTTGGTCCCTAAAACAGGGAAAATTTTTGGGTACACGCTTGTACCGTAATCCCGTGCCCAAATAAATAGCTAATAAAAACTGGGGCCCACCTTTCATTCTCCCCCCAAATCGATTTTTGCCCTCATCTTCCCCGATTTTGAACTTCCTGTGCTACAACCCAACCGAACGCCGCCCAGGGTTTCGGGACCTCACCGGCTACTATTCCGACCACCTCCTAACAAACCTTACCTGAGGAGTTTGGATAACGACAGAAGACCGTGAGTGTGCCATTACTACTCCGTCATTACTACTCCGCCATTACTAGGGTTTGATGCTCGACGAAGCTTTTTCAATAGTGTTGATTTTTAACTCCAGAATCTCTCATTTTTGTCGTTGTTGCAGGTCATTTCCCTCATCGTTTTGTTCTCCCTGAAGTTTCAGATCATGCAGGAGTCATATGAGAAATCCGGCATAGATAGTTTTGGCAATGTGAGTCTTAATTCTTTCTTCCCTTTTACAGATCTTTCTTTAATTTAAGTTCAGCCTGTTTCCCGTTGATTATCACCAACACTGAAATTTACTCTGTTCCAACTGTAATTCATTATATTGCAACTGGAATTTGCCTGGAAGCAACTGGAATTTGTCATGTTACAACTGTATTTTAATTTTTTTATAACTGGAATTCATTCTTTTCCAACTGGATTTAACTTACGACTATTTTTTCCTGGATAACAGAAATCTACAGTATCATTCCCTATTGTACATAGTGAGGAGGAAGCATACTCCATGTATTGCGATTATGCCCATAAAACTGGATTCAGCGTGCGGAAACAAAATATTGTCTATTGGGCACATACCAGATTTATCAAGGGCCGCGGGTATAGTTGCGCAAAAGCTGGCCTAAAGGTTTCCAAACCGTTGAGGGACGAACAACAAAAATACCGTAAATTGGATACTCGCACAGATTGTTTAGCCTGCATATACTTTAATGCAGATAAAGAAGGTAAGAATTGGGAGGTTACAAAGTTCGTCGAGGAACATAATCACTCACTTGCATCAGAAAATGACAGACACCTACTGAGGTCTCATCGCAGTATATCAACCGTTCAAGCTAGCCTTCTAAAGAATATGACAGGTGTGGGTATTAGAACAACCGATGCATACAATTTCCTTGCAGATGAAGTGGGCGGTGTTGAAAATGTGGGGTTTTGTAAGTCCGATGCTTATAATTTTGTCCAACGCGAAAGAAGAGCGCTAATAGATAGTGGGGATGCTAGCAGCTTGTCCAAAGTATTACAGGATAGACAATCCGAGGACAATATGTTCTCTTATGATATATTAACTGATGAGATGAATAGACTTATTGGTTTTCTTTGGATTGACGGCCATAGCAAAATTGATTACGATTGCTTCGGTGACGTTATCGTGTTCGATACTACATATCGGCTGAATAAGTATAATTTGACATGTGCACCCTTTATTGCCGTTAACCATCAAGGGGAAGAAGAAAACTGCCAAAACATATCTAATAAGAGCATTTATTCTCCTTGATTCGAGTGTTGGTGAACTCTCCTCTACTGTGAGGTCAGCTAGCTCTTGCACCAACGTCTTAAGCTTGAAGTTAGACAACGGAATTCTCTCAAAATGAAAATCTCTTCCCCGATTTGGAAGACCCAATATTTGTGCAACATGATTCATTGTAAATTTTACGTAAAACTTACCCAAGAGAAAGGCATTTCTCTTCACAGAGTAAGACCTAATAATATAATATATTAGAGGAATATTCTGCTGAATGGTGGGCATGTCAAGCACTTGTAGAATTCCTATATCACGAAGAATCTCTTTGGATCCTTCGGAGAGTACATCCAATAGGGATTTGGCATTTTCTGTGAATGTCTTAGTTGCACATCTGCTATATAAAAAACGGGAACCTGGCATCTGCGATTGCAAAGGATAAATAAAAGAACACAAAATTACAACTGGAATCTAACTATATAAAACTGGAATGTAACTATATCAAATAATATTACAACTGGAAGACAATATTACAACTGGAAGAACACAAAATTACAACTGGAATCTAACTATATAAAACTGGAATGTAACTGGAATCTAACTATATAAAACTGGAATGTAACTGGAATTTAACTGGAAAACAAGAGAAGCAGGAATGTAACTGCAAGTTAAAGGCCAAATGTAATGCAACTACAATGAGAATTACAACTGTAAAAAAATCTCAAACAATCAAACAACTGGAATCTAACTATATAAAACTGGAATGTAACTGGAATTTAACTGGAAAACAAGAGAAGCAGGAATGTAACTGCAAGTTAAAGGCCAACTGTAATGCAACTACAATGAGAATTACAACTGTAAAAGAATCTCAAACAATCAAACAACTGGAAGAACATAAAATTACAATTGGAATATAACTATATAAAACTGGAATGTAACTGGAAGAACATAAAAATTATACCTTGAAGACGTGGTAATGAGAAGCTCTGGTAATGCACGTGCTCCAGTTGAAACTAAAAACCAGTTGGAACTGAAGAGAAGTAAGAACAGACAACCAGGTAATGGCGGAAATAGGAAGCACTGATTAAACTTCTGGTTGCTTTCGCCGTTATCAAACCCTAGGAATGTGCAGCGGTAGCGGAGAGACGGGAAGGGGAGAAAAGGAGTTGTTTGATTTCAGCCGTGAAAAACCCTAGCAATGCACAACGCAACGGGAGAGACCCTAGGAAAGGTGGTCGGAATAGTAGCCGGTGAGGTCCCGAAACCCTGGGCGGCGTTCGGTTGGGTTGTAGCACAGGAAGTTCAAAATCGGGGAAGATGAGGGCAAAAATCGATTTGGGGGGAGAATGAAAGGTGGGCCCCAGTTTTTATTAGCTATTTATTTGGGCACGAGATTACGGTACAAGCGTGTACCCAAAAATTCCCCCTAAAACAGGGACTGTCCGGGACCTGTGGACCGGTCCGGGACCGGACCGGTCCTATCCGGGACCGGTCTCTGACCGGTCCGGTCCCGACCGGTCCGGTCCCGACCGGTCCGGTCCCGACCGGTCCGGTCCCGACCGGTCTTTTTGTGCACCCTACCTAATGTTCACAAAAAAAAAACATAATAAGTCCAGGACATAACTAAACACTGTTATGAGTTTCACGCCGTCAGTTATTATATTATTAATAGATAAAAAGTTTTTTAATATAAGAATAGTGAAGTGTCGATCGGTGAGCTCCATTCGACGATCGCTCCCTGGTGCTGATCATCGATCGGCGGCATGCATCCCTATTTTAGTGCGCCCTAGAACGAGCGAGCGATCGGAGAATGAGGATCGTCCATAGGTAAGAATTTTCTTTTGCAAGTTACTAAAAGACAAAATTTGTCGCCTTCCTTGATTCAATATCTCTTGAACGAACGTCACTCTTCCTCCGCTTTTTCCCAAAGTTACGACTACCGCCTAATGAACTCTTGAACTCACACCCGAATTCATTGATCCTAATCTTCGCTCCTTCTTTCCGGTGATCCTCGACTAGCGCCTTTCCCGGGCGCTAATGGCGTTTCTTACAATTTTCATTCTAATAAATAATATAATTTTGTTTAGAAGTTGGAGAAGTATATGGAAATTATTAACTGCAACCCAACACTCCTTCCTCTGCCCCCACCACGTCCACACTCCTCCGTCGCCGATTTTCTTCGCTCCCTCTCCCCCACCATGATGCCGGCCCTGCCTCGGCCCCTTCTGTCGCCTCTTGGTGGGCAACCACAACCTCCTACCGTGACGACGGCGACGTCATATCTTTGGGCCGTAAAATTTCAGACCCAGACCACTCTCTAGGATTGAAGGTATGGTCATTAATTTAGCCACATTAATGATGGTGGTGGTGACGAACCCCTACGACAGCAAGTATTTCGAAATTATTTCCGGGATCATTAATTTAACCACAATCTTGCTCCGCCTTTTCCGATTCTGGTACTCGTACCTAATATTGTGAATGCCGCCTCCGACGGCGGACGTGAGTCGCTTAGGGATTGTCGGGATTATATGCTTGTTCTCGTCACATGGCGAGAGGTTAAGAGAAACACAAATATTGAGTTGCGGCAGGCCAAGGCCAAAAATCAGGTTACGGATAATCTTTCAGACTGCGAACAAGCTAAATACGAGTTGTGGTTAATAATGTCCTCAATCAAACTCGTCCATGAGAATGAGAAGGAGAAGCAATTTTTTTTTTAATAATAATTTGTTTTTTTATAATAGTAATATTTAAATTAATTTGTTTGGATCGTAATTTGTAAATAACCAATAATAATACGCTTAGATGTCGAGCTGTCGACTCACGGCTCGAGCTTATTATATAAGGTGATTGTTATTATCACTGCAGTTTTAGTTAGGGTAGTGTTAGAGGCACACCATTTTCGGCTATGTGCAGGGGCGGATCTAAGGGGGGGCCGACGGGGGCCCGGGCCCCCCCCCCCCAAGAATTTTTAAAAATTATTAGTAGATTTGGATTGCTCTCGTCAAGCCAATGAATTTTGAGTACTTATACGTCAAAAACGGTGACCAGATGAGGGAGAAATGACTCTGATAAGATGAAGACCTTCAAATTTATTTTTTACGAGCGGAGGACGATGTCTGCCCCCCCCCATGTACGAAGTCGATGTCATTTTGACCTGTTCTGCCTCTTTGATTTGTCAAGCGTGCAACGACCCTACGCCAATAGATGAACACAACAACACTTGCATCATCTCCAGCCATGTACAGACTTACTCTAGCATGTGCCCGGGTATGAATTTCGAAAATGGAAAGGAGAGCCTGTGATTTCATATTTCTTTCTCCAAAATAAAGCGCGTGCATGCCCTAACTCCTTTCCCTTTCCGGCTTCCTCCACTGCGACGAAGATAAGCCATTTCGAGTCTACAAGCGCTGTAGTTTGATTGTTTTGATGTGTCCTAGCTTCCTCGATTAGAAGACAATGAGTGGGCACCAGACAGTGGAAATGCAGGATGATGACTCGATTCGTCATTTCTAGTCATTTCCATTTCCGTCGTCGGTGCCCTAGACTACATCGCCTCCTGAACTGCTCTCCATCTCCATCAACACCTTCCCCCCATTACAACTCCTCTCTAGCTCCGTCCTACACAGATAAATTACACTCCTCCTTGGTTTTAAGATTTAATTCATTTTGGTTTTGTTAATCTGCTGTTTTTTTATTATCATCCTGAGACATGTTACGTCACAATACGTTCCCTACATTTGTCGTCTCCAACGCCTCGATACGAGGAAGAGCGACCTTTTCCGAGCCCCGGGACATCTGCCCACGGTACGATTGTCGTTTCTTTTCGAGTTGCCCGCTACATGTTCCATCGAGCCCAACCCATTTGGGAAACCGTGTGAACACATCCGTTTTCCCGTGGTTTTCTCCCCCGGCCGCACCACCGCCGTGATCCCTCCACCGACCCTTGTTTTACTGGCCTTTTCGGTCATCTGTCCGCCACTTTTTCCTTGCCCCCCTTGATGAAATTCCTGGATCCGCCCCTGGCTATGTGCACACCCATCAAAAATATAATCCTTAATAATTTAGGTTTTCTAAACCCCACCCAACTAAAGCCGAAGCAGTCCGCCTCCCCCTTTCCGATACGTGTCTTTTTCAACTGCGTCTTCTACGTTCATTTTCAGGAGAAGTGTTCAACATGAAAGTTGTAGATCTCGACGATATCTACAACTTTCATGTTGAACACTTCTCCTGAAAATGAACGTAGAAGACACAGTTCAAAAAGGCGCGTATTTCATTTTAAAAAAACTATGCAATCACGGCAACGTCATCCTCCCCACAGCTCTTGTGGACATGTACTGTAGATGCGGGTGCGTTGAAGCAGCTTTGGAGGTGTTCCGCCGGGTTTCGAGCAAAGACGTCGTGCTTTGGAACGTGATGATAGGAGGGCTCGCGATGCACGACCATGGCTGCCTTGTCGTCGATCTGTTTGCTCTGATGAAGGAGACGGCAACGGCGCCCAACGAGTTCACATACATTGCAGCTATGTTTGCTCAGACTGTGCACATAGTATTGGTGTGCACAAAGTCGCAGATGGTGTGCACATAAAATTCCAATGGGTGCACATAGTATTGGTGTGCACAAAGCCGAAGATGGTGTGCCTTTAACACCGTGACACAACGTTTTTCCCTAATTTCTCGTGTTTTTTGGAAATACGTTTTGTACCTATATTTTTAGGAAAAGTGTTCAACATCGTGTTGAACACTTTTCCTAAAAATGCATGTACAAGACGTATTTTCAAAAAAATACGATAAAAATTAGGAGAAAACGTTATGCGACTATTCAAAATTATAGTGCTAATAACAATCACCTTATATTATATAAATGGATGGAGAATGTGAACGGCCGAGCAGGGGAAGCAGGGTCGGCGGTCTTCGTCCCTCGTTTTTAATGGAAATCCAAGAGCGGGCTCCGTCCCCTCCCCCTCCTCCGGCCGCCGATCATTCGGCCGCCGGCGACCAGCCGCTGGGTGTTGCTAAATACGATGACCGCATTGAAGACTCCGGGCCGACGGTGGAGGGTTCTCCTTCTGCTAGAGTGATCGCCGTGTTACCTTCCGACGCCGCTTCTCTTCGCGATGATCTATTCGATGCGATCGTGCGACAGGTGATCCGTCCTCTATTTTCCCCTCCTCTTTTGCAGCGGTATTGATCGGCAGCTTCTCTTGATTTGTTTCGCTTTTTCGGGGTTTGATCGCCGGCGATTTTACAGGTTGAGTATTGTTTTAGTGATGCAAATCTTCCCAACGACAAGTTTCTATTGAAGCAAATGGCGAAGGACAAGGAGGGGTTTGGTAAGAATGAATGATCAAACTTCTTTCCACTCCTTTGTTTCCTGTGTCAGCTACTTCCGCCTTCTTAGAATCTCCCTTAGAAAAAAATTCTCGCAATGGAGTTTTAGTTTTTTTTAATTCACACATGCTTTCTTCTTGTGAATTATATTCTATGCCCTTTGTGCTTCATGATTTTATTTGTCTGATGCACTGAATATACAATTTGTTTCACTTGCTTGTTAGCCATTCTTCCACATTTGAGTTGATTTTTGAATTGTGATAGGAAAACTTGTGGTTTCTTGATTTTCTATTGGAAATTAGTCTGTTTGTGTCTGTGGTAGCATCTGAATCTCTACTTGTTAAGTGTTGTTCTAGCATTCTTAGCATGTAGAGAGACACATCCTATGATTGGTGACCTGAGAATGGGGAAGAACTTGATGAGGCGATGCAGGTACTTTTGAAAGGTTATGATCACTAGATGATACTCCTGGCGCAGCTGTATAGTCGTGCCGAGCTTCTAGTTTTGGCCTGAGTGACTAAGAACCAAATCAGTCAGATTCTTTCTGTTACCGGGAATGGTTTTGATAATGTATAGTTGCATCTAACTCCTTATTTCATAGTAACATTTTCTCAAAATTTATAATTTTATTCATAACTAGTAAGATAATTTCAAGTGTAGCTGTCCATGACACCTCATTATGGAAGAATTTAGATGGTAAAAGGATACAAATTTCTCAGAAAATAGCATGTAAGGTAATTTTTAGCACTTAAGTAAAGAAACTTCACTCTGGAGTTGGTTAGCTTTCAAACTTGTGCTTAGATGGAATACTATTTTGTGGGAAAATAGCATGTAAAGTAGTTTTGTAGCATTTGTGGAAAAAATACTTCAGTAAAAACATGCTAAATGTAGCGGAGAGAAGACGTACCTTTAGGTTTTCATCCTCAATACCGATCCCTTATGGGCCGAAACTATTTAAGCCCTTTTCAGCAACTCTTTGAGATGCAGTCACCCCCCGATGAGTCTAGGTTAGCTTAACATCCCAAGCTTGAGGGAGTATGAATGAAGAGATTTACCAGAGACAGCTTTGGTGAGTATGTCAGCAAGTTGATCTTTAGATGACACAAACACTGTAGTAATAGTTTGATCCTGAATTTTGTCCCGCACGAAGTGACATTCGATTTCAATGTGTTTTGTTCTCTTATGGAAGACAGGATTGTTGGCGATGTGAATACCAATTTGATTATCACAATGAAGGTGCATGACCTCATTGACAGGGAAGCTCATTTCTCCCGAGATAGATTTAACTCCAATCAATTCATATGTAGTGACGACAATGGTACGATATTCTGCTTCAGTGGAGGAACGAATAACTACATTTTGGTTCTTACTCCTTCAGGAAACAAAATTGTCACCAACAAAGATAGAATATTCACTCGTAGATCTTCTGTCCAGGGAAGAACTAGCCCAACCGGCATCACAATACCTAAGGGTGAGCATAATAATCGAAAATCGATAGTCGCTCGAAAATCACTCGAGTTTTTATTCGATTCGAATTCAAAATAAAAAATTCGAATCAAATTGAACCGAATCAAAATGGACTCAAAATCCATTTCGAGTCGATTTCGAGCCTTATACGAATCGCTCGATAATTGATTCGAGCTGACTCGATTCAAAATTCTAATTTTAAAAATTATTTTGGGAGGCGTGTGTGCAGTGTGCTGGCATGTGTTGTTACCTGTGTTCGGTCAAATCATTTCGGGAGGCGGGAGGCGTGTGTGCAGTGTGATGAATTGCTCTTCGCCTCTCTCAATGCCTTAGTGCACTCATTACGATTAGGGTGATACACAATACACTGAACTCTTTCCTCTTTCATAGTTTCATTTTGGGATACTGAGCACGCTGCCTCCTGGTCCTGGAGACTGAGTAGTGCGAAGCGAACCCCTAAACCCCAAGCTCTGCAGCTCCCCCTAACTATAATGATCCTCTCCGGTGATAGACGGAGATCACAACATCTTGCGCCTTTGTCTCTCACTACCGCAACAAGTTCTTCTCGTTGCCATTCGTCGCTCTAACACTACAAGCAACATCAGTGGTAAGGCTCTCCTCCCCCTTCTCCTCCATCTCCCCCAGACCTCCCATTTCTTTTTTAGTTCCGCTTTCTTCTTCTCTACAGGTAATATTTTGCTACTCCATGGTAATATTCGACGCCAACATCAGTGGTAAGATTTCTTGATGAGCTAAAATCCCGCCCACAAGCTCTGCTCAATGCTCACCCCTTGTGTCATGTTTCTTCCTATATAAATGTACAAAAAAAGGCCTATCTAAGGCCCTCTTCTTCCTCATGTTTTAGTCTCTATCTTGAATGAGATTTCTCTCTCTTTCTTTTCCTATATAAATGTACAAATACAAGTATTCTGTAATTAAAAGATGAGTAATAAAGATTTATAATTTATTTCTTAATTTTCCGGGTATTTCTCTACATGGTATCAGAGCTCACTGATTCAAAATTTTCGGCTCATCTTCCTTGTGTGCGGTTAGTTTTTTTTTAACTGCAACTCTCCTTGTGTTTTTTTCTCTCCGCGGTCTCTCAGATTCTAGTTTTCTACCTGCAGCCCCTCTCGTTTTCCCGTGGTTCCACCACCGCTCCTCCTTCCCTTCTTTTATAGTTTCTCTTGTTGTCCAGGTGGGACCCCCCGTCTTCCTCGTCCCCGACAGTTCTCCGCGGTTTACTTTCCTCCTTGCGCCCTAGCCTGATCGCGTGTTTCAACTATTCACGCGTGGTGTTCCTTGCTGCGCATCTTAGGCCGCATCTCAGGTCGCGCATCTCAAGCCATATCTCAGGCCGCATCTCTGGTCGTAGGTCTTCTGGCTGTCGATTGCTTCTTTCCGCAAGGAGTGCTTCCCGTTGTTGTCCTCTAGTCACCACCACTGCTTGTTGCTGCTGATTGGTTCTGCGTGCCTTCTTGCCGATGCTAGTCATTGTTCGCCAGACCGCCGTCGCGGTCCTAGCCACCTCTTGGTCTTATCTCTGCCATTGCTTGTTTAGTCGCAAGCTCTATTTACGGACTTCAACTCTCATCTGCGCGAGCTGCCTACTGCCGCTCTTCTCCTTGCCGCCTGTGTCTGCTCTCCTGGCCACTAATCATCTAGCTGCTTCTTTGCTTTGCCTTACCGCTCCTTGCCGCTGTCATTGCTTCTGCCCTGGGCACTGTCCCTGCAGCCTTAGTAGTCTTGTCGCTGCCCTGTTTTTTCTGCCGCTGTTCCTAAAGTCCGTGATGAGTTGCAGATCACCATCATTTCTCTTAGTAGGAAGAGGAATTTTGTTGAGTGGGTGCACTCTGCCCGCTGGATTCTTCAGACTAAGAGTCTTTAGTCTTCTGCATCATTTGACTAAGGACCCCCCTTCTGCTCCCTCTGATGACTGGCTTCGTGATGATGGTCGTGTCCAAACTTGCCTCCTCCCTGGATGGCGAACCCTACCGTATGACCATGTATCGTGAGACGACCAAGATAATGTGGGATGAGCTCCATTCTCTCTACTACGGCAAGGACAGTCCCCAACATTTGTTTGACATCATCACAATCTTCGATCCCTTGACTCAGGAGGTTTGTTGATTTTACCTCCTTTGTTGCGCGATCCAAGACTGGTTGAGGCATGGATTCAACATCAACCTCCTACTATTGATCTTATTGCACATCGAGCTCAAAAGGAAGTTGTTGGTATAGCCATAATGATGGCTCGTGTCCCGCCTCATCTTCACAGTGTTCGGGCTCAAATACTGTCCTCCTCCACTATTCCATCACTCTCAGATATTTGCTCCATGCTGTTGAAGGTGACACCACCTCCAAATTCTTCTGGACCTCCCTCCACAGCTCTTCTCCAACACTCATTTATCCCTCGCCCCCTTCTCCCTCTACCCGAAGAGGTCGCTCTAGCTCCCGCGGGCGGGGTCGCAACGACCGACCTAAGTTTAAGTATATTTACTGCAGTAAGGATGGACATCTTGAGGCAACTTGTTACCGAGAACATGTTCTGCCTCCTCTGACTAAAGCCTCTGTTGCGGCTGACTCATCTTCTGCTACTCGTGTCGATATTGATACAATGCTCCTCCAGCTCCAGCAACTTCAAGGATTACTCAACCATCCGTCTGGCTTCGTCGCCTCAATCTCCAATGAAGGTATCGTTTGTCTCTCCAATAGTCCACACTGGATTGTGGACTTTGATGCTACTCACCATCACTTCGTTGAAACCACCTCAGTACTTGATCTCTCCGCATCCCAAGTTTATCACAGTGGCCAATGGTGACACCGCCCATGTCTCCAGCTCTATGGATATGCCTCTCAACCCTTATATTTCTCTTTTCTCGGTCCTTCATGTCCCGGGCTATCCTTTCAATCTACTTTATGTTAGTCGCCTCACTGAAGATCTTGATTGTTCTGTCACCTTCACCTCTTCTTCTTTTGTGATGCAGGATCGACAGACGTAGAATATCATTGATAAAGGACGACCATGCAATGAGCTCTACCTCCTTGATGTCTCTCCCACCATTCTCTCCTGTCTCCTCTGTTGAGTGTCATCGACGTCTTGGACATGCTCTTCAAGTTCTCAAGAAGGCTCTTCCTGATCTACCTCTACTTGCATTTACCTACGAGTCCTGTATTTTGGAAAACAACATCGTTCTTTTTGTCTCCTCATTGTACTCGGACCACTGCTCCTTTGATTTAGTACATTCAGATATATGGGGCCTGTACAAAATATCTAGTCTTTCTGGTTATCGCTATTTCATTACTTTTATTGATGATTTTTCTATCATGACATGGTTGTACTTACTTCGTGATCGCTCTGATCTTACGTGTGTTCTAGGTCTTTATTATTGAGACTTGCACTCAATTTTTTTGTACCTTTTAAAAAAATTATTGCATATAATACTTGTGAATACACTAGTCATTCGTTTGATGATCTTTGCACTGAATTTGAGATCATTCATCAGACCTCCTGTGCGTGTGCTCCCTAACAGAATGATATGGCTGAGCGCAAAAATTGACATCTTCTTGATGTTGCTCGCTCCATCATGCTTCAAATGCAGGTTCGACAGAAGCAGAATATCATTGATAAAGGACGATCATGCAATGAGATCTACCTCCTTGATGGCTCTCCCACCATTCTCTCTCCTGTCTCCTCTGCTGAGTGTCATCGACGTCTTGGACATGCTCCTCTTCAAGTTCTCATCTTCCTGATCTACCTCTACTTGCATTTACCTATGAGTTCTGTATTTTGGAAAACAACATCGTTTTTTTCTCCTCATTGTACTCGGAGCACTACTCCTTTGATTTAGTACATTAAGATATATGAGACCTGTATAAAATAGCTAGTCTTTCTGGTTATCGCTATTTCATTACTTTTATTGATGATTTTTCTCGCATGACATGGTTGTACTTACTTCATGATCGCTCTGATCTTACGTGTGTTCTGGGTCTTTATTATTGAGACTTGCACTCAATTTTTCCGCACCTTTTAAAAAAATAGTACATATAATACTTGTGAATACACTAGTCATTCGTTTAATGATCTTTACACTGAGTTTGGGATCATTCATCAGACCTCCTGTGCGTGTGCTCCCTAACAAAATGATGTGGCTGAGTGCAAAAATAGACATCTTCTTGATGTTGCTCTCTCCATCATGTTTCAAATGCAGGTTCCAAAGACTTGTTTGCACTTTGCCGTATCCACGACATGTTACCTCATTAATTATCTACCCTCTTCCGTCCTTAGCTATGTCACTCTGTTTAGTATTCTCTTCCCCTCCACACCGCCCTTCTCTCTCACACCTCAGATATTTGGTTGTACCTGCTATGTCCATAAAAACGGTCATTCCACTGACAAGCTTGTTCCACGGGCAACCAAATATATGTTTGTTGGTTACTCTCGACTCCCGTACTCAAAAAGGGTCTACTCTCCCATCGACCGCAAGGTTGTTGCCTCTACGGACGTTAGCTTTCAAGAAGATCAACCATTTTACTCCCCTCAACCCTCCCCTCCTCCTCCGTCACCGTCGTTGTTACCCCGCCCTGCCATCCCCGTTACATCTTTTCTTCCACCACTCCTTTCGACCCCGGTTCCTTGTCTGAACAAACCACCTCGTCTTTGTGTCTATACTCGTCATCCTCGCATCGACGCCCCTCCACAGTCGCCTTAAACCTCTGGTCGCTTTCAGCCTGCTGATCTAGCTCCTGTCTCCACGACCCATCACATTGCAAATTATGTATCATTGCATCGTCTCTCCTCGGCGCTTTTACAATTTGCAACATCAATATCCTTCATCTTTATACCTAACTCTGTGCAAGAAGCTCTCCAACATCCGGGCTGTCCATGGAAGAGGAAATGACTGCCCTCTGGGCTAATCAAACATGGGATATGGTTCCTCTTCCTCCGGGGCAGACTTGCGTTGGATGTAAATGGCTCTTCACGATCAAACATGCCCCTGATAGGACTATCGACCGTCTCAGGGCCCGTCTTGTGGCTCATGGGTTTACTCAGCAGCAAAGTCTTGACTATGAAGAGACTTTTCTACAGTGACCAAGCTAAATACAGTTCGTGTCCTAATCTCATTGCGGTACATCACCAGTGTCCCTTAAATCAATTAAATATCAAAAATGTCTTTCTTAATGACGATTTACAAGAAACAGTCTACATGTAACTACCTCCTGGGTTTGAGACCGCAGGGAGTCCCAAGTTTGTCACCTCAAGAAGTCGATATATGGTCTCAAACAGTCTTCTCGTGCATGGTTTGAAAAATTAAGTAGGGTTGTCCGTGAAGTTGGATTTACTCGGAGCTCGGCGGACTTCTCTCTCTTTATTCGTCATCAAATAACAAGCACAGTTCTCCTCTTAGTTTATGCCGATGACATTTTAATCATATGAGATGATTCAAAATGAATACAATGATTAAGCAGCACCTAAACTCGGTTTTCAAACAAGAGATTTGGGCAATTTCGACCCTTCTTTGGCCTAAAAATTGCAAGACGTCCTGATGGCTTTGTTTTATCCCAACAAAAGTACTGTCTTGACCTTTTTCAGGATGTTGGCTACTCTGGATGCAAACCTATTGATACTCCTATAGATGTCAATCACAAATTTTGTGCTCATTCCTCTGACACCGATCTTCTTCCAAATCCAGAGTACTATCGACGTCTTGTTGGAAAGTTGATTTATCTTACAGTCACAAGACATCTCATTTGCGGTTGGGGTTGTCAGTCGATTCATGCATTCTCCTCGGATGTCTCACCTACAAGCGGTCTAAAGCATCCTAAGATATTTAAAAACAACCTCTGGTCAAGGGCTGGTATACAAAACCTCTTCCTCTTCCACTCCGACGTTGGTTGTGTATTCAGATGCTGATTATGTTGGCTCCCTGAATGATCGACGTTCCACTAGCGGATTCTTTACGTACTTTGGAGGACACCTTGTTACATGGTGTAGCAAGAAACAAATTGTGGTTGCTCGCTCTTCAACAGAAGCCGAATATCATTCGATTATATCTGTTGTATCTGAGCTCACATGGTTAGAAAGTCTCCTAGGTGATTTGAGAGTCAAGTTTTCCTCATCATGTACCTTTGTGACAGTCAAGCGGCTATACACATTGCTAAGAATCTTGTTTTCTTTGAACGGACGAAACATATTGAAGTTGACCGTCACTTCATTCGGGAAAAAGTTCAAATGAAGAAGCTATAATTGAAACATGTTCCGGCTACTGATCAAGTTGTTGTTCTTCTCACTAATTCCTTACCACGTGCATTATATCATCAGTTCTTGTCCAAACTGAGTGTTTATGACTTGTACGCTCCAGCTTGTGGGGGTGTGTTAGAAAAATTTTTTGTAAAGACCAAAAAAAGGCCCATATAAGGCCCTCTTCCTTCTCATGTTTTAGTCTCACATCTTGAATGAGATTTCTCTCTCTCTTTCTCTTCCTATATAAATGTACAAATACAAGTATTCTGTAATTGAAAGATGAGTAATAAAGATTTATAATTTATTTCTCAATTTTCTAGGTATTTCTCTACAAAAACAATTCAGAACATCTGATTTTGATCCTTCTCTCCTTCGACAATTGTATTAGACTGTTAGTTTATTTTTTGAGTGAGTATTTTACACTCTTGAATTAATATTGGGTCCCCTGACTTGAATATAATCTTCTCATCTTTCTTTCCTCTCTCTTATGTTTCACCTCAAGGAAACTTGCAGCACACTGTTCCTTACCCAGCGCCTCATCCAGATTTAACATTCTTGATGCGACCCAAATCTGGGCGGGAGCAAACAGTTATTTTGGGGGGCTTTTTGGGTATTTTGTGGGGTTGTTTTCCTTGGTATAAATAGTTTGCTGTTTTAGGGTTATATATGCTTGAACTATTGTGTGAAATTGGTCCTGTGTGCTGTGTGGAGAACGGATGTTCCCTCTCCCTTGGTCGATCGTCTGTTCAGGAGGGTCTTCTCCTTCCTTAGGATCGATCTTTATCTTTTGTTTTCCTGTACTGTTATTGGAGGCTTGTTTGTCTTAATATTAATGTTTGGAAGTATCTCTCCCTATTGATTTCCTGAAGCTATCTACTGCGGTTGTTTGAAAGGGATCTGGAAGGAAGCTGTAACAAGGTATCAGAGCAGCACGGCCCTGCGGACGCCATGCCTGTGTCGGACGCGACGCGGTTGAAGGACACCTCGCCGGACATGGAGGCTCTCCGCCAGAGCCACGACGCCCTCGCTCGCAGTTTACACACCCTCTCAGAGCAACAGAGCCGGACGTCCGAGGAGGTCCGCGAGATCATGTCGACCCTCCGGGCGGAGCGATCGGGCGGTGCAGGCGAGTCTTTCTCTCCTTCCGACGGTCGGCAGCGGGCGGCCAGCCCCCATCATGTCGCTACTCGTTTCTCCCGCATCGATTTTCCCCGTTTCTTTGGCGATGGTGTGTTGGATTGGATATACAAGTGTGACCAATTTTTCGAGGTCGATGGTACAACGGAGGATATGAAGGTGTGCATTGCGTCCATGCACATGGAAGACAAAGCCCTCTATTGGCATCAGGGTTTCATGAAGACTCGCCTCACTCGGCAGTGGCCGTCGTGGGAGGAATATTGTAAAGCGCTCCACGGTCGTTTCGGCGCCATGTTGTTTGACGACCCCCTCAGCGAAATGAAGAACTTGCGGCAGAAGGGCTCCGTTCAGAGTTACTTGGACGACTTTGATCTTCTCCTTCATTGCGGCGCCATTCCGGAAGACAACGCGATCGGTTTGTGCTTAGGCGGGCTAAAGGGGGAAATTGAATACTCCTTTCGGATGTTCCACCTGAAAACATTGCAAGAGGTTTTTTTGTTAGCCCGACTGGAGGAACAGAGGCTGCTTCATACCAACCGACGCTCTTCCACGGGCTCCTGGACTCAGTTCTCCAAGGAATCCACTCGTCATACTTCAACCAAGCCGGTGGGGGCCGACCCACCTCAGGTTGTCCCGGCCGCTAATGGCCCAGCCGGGGGACCCTCGCACCACGGGGGAAAGCGCCTCTCCTCCACAGAGATGGATGAACGTCGGAGCAAAGGGTTATGCTTTTGGTGTGACAGTAAATTTACTCCCGGACATCGCTGCTTGGAACGCCGTCAATTGTATGCTTTGGTGCTTGTTCAAGACACGGTCAGCGAGGACCTGGACGTGGGCGACTTGCCCCAAATCGAGGTGCTCACCGTCACTGACAAGCCCGAACCCCCACCGACCCCGCAGGTTTCGGTTCATGCTCTGGATGGGACGGCTCATTTCCAAACGATGCGAGTCACCGCTTCGTATGAAGGTCAACCGATCTATGTTTTAATTGATTCCGGCAGTATGCATAATTTCTTGGACATGGACACGGCGGTGCGGTTGCAGTGTGTGCTGACCTCAATTCCCAGTTTTGATGTCGCCGTGGCGAATGGTAAAACTATTACGAGCTCGCACAAGGCACACAACTTCAAGTGGAAGATGCAAGGTGTCATTTTCACGTCCGATATGTTGATGCTTCCCCTAGGGGGATGTGAGATGGTCTTGGGAGTGCAATGGCTCGTCACCCTTGGCGTCGTCCAATGGGATTTCCAAAATTTGAAGATAGAGTTCGTCGCTCACGGCCGCAAAATATCATTACGGGCCTCCCAACAGCCCACCAGCACGTGGTTGAACCCGTGAAAAGCTCAACACGTGATCAATAGGGGCGGCCAACTCAATATGTTGGCCCTCTGTCAAATCTCCATGGGTTCCCAGCGGCAGGACTCCTGTACAGGGGCTGTCCAACCCCTTGAGGAGGATTTCACCGCACCCTCCAGCATTCTCCCAGCAGCGGCATGTCCGCCCCTTCCGGATTCGGCGCAGCGCCAATTGCGATCATTGTTGGACAGCTTTCCCAATGTGTTTCTCGAACCTCGCGGGCTACCTCCCATCCGGCATCACGAACATCACATCCCGCTCAAGGAGGGGGCAACGGCGGTTAATCTCCGCCCCTATCGCTGTCCGCCAGTACAAAAGGAGGTCATAGAACAGATGGTGGACGAATTGCCGTCCGCGGGTATGATTCAACACAGTAACAGCCCTTTCGCCTCTCCGGTTGTGTTGGTGAAGAAGAGTGACGACACTTGGCGACTATGCGTGGATTATAGGCAGCTCAATACTGATACCATCAAGGATAAATTTCTGATACCTATCATTGAAGAGCTGATTGAGGAGTTACACGGCGCGGTTTTCTTCTCCAAGTTAGATTTGCGGGCGGGCTACCATCAAGTTCGCATGACACCCGAGGATGTTCACAAGATAGCGTTCCGCACTCATCACGGGCATTATGAATTCCTCGGCCCTTTGGATTGTCCAACGCCCCGTCGACCTTTCAAAGTCTAATGAATTTGATTTTTTGTGAGTAGCTTCGGAAATTCATTTTGGTTTTTTTTGATGATATTCTCATCTCCAATCACTCCTGGGAGGCTCATTTGGAGTATCTATCGACCACCCTCCACATTTTGCAAGAGCAGTCACTCTTCCTTAAACGCAGCAAGTGTCACTTTGGACTGCAACAAATCCAATATCTTGGACATATCATCTCATCCCAAGGGGTAGCCACCGATCCCAGTAAAATACCGGCCATGCGGGATTGGCCATCACCCACCAACTTCAAGATATTGCGCGGGTTTTGGGGGGTAACGGGATACTATCGCCGCTTTATTCGAGGCTATGGGATTTTGGACCGGCCTGTCACATCGCTGCTCCAACAACGACATTTTTCATGAGGGAAGGAGGCCGAAGAAGCATTCCAATTGCTGAAATGTGCAGTATCGCAGACTCCCGTGCTCAGGTTGCCGGATTTTTGGAAGGCATTTGTGGTGGAGACGGATGCAGCGGACACAGGGGTAGGGGCGGTCTTGTT
This sequence comes from Platanthera zijinensis, assembly GCA_039513925.1. Classification (NCBI taxonomy): domain Eukaryota; kingdom Viridiplantae; phylum Streptophyta; class Magnoliopsida; order Asparagales; family Orchidaceae; genus Platanthera; species Platanthera zijinensis. Next base: position 15,150,114 of record CM077090.1, read on the forward strand.
ACAAGAAGGGCAGCCCGTGGCATACTTCAGCAAGGCACTGGGGCCGAAGAACGCTCGTCTCTCTACATACAAAAAGGAACTACTAGCCGTGGTGATGGCGGTTAATCAGTGGAGACATTATTTGTCCAGCGCAACATTCATCATACGAACCGACCACCAAAGTTTGAAGTTCCTGCTCGAGCAAAAGATAGCTACTCCCGCCCAACAAAAGTACATCGTGAAACTGATGGGGTACGACTTTCAAATTCAATATAAACGAGGCAAAGAGAATGCTTGTGTCGATGCCCTCTCTCGGAAATATGAGCAGATTGAGGGGGAGCTCAAGGCAATCGTGGTAATCCAATCGGAACTTCTCAAGGCTGTGAAACAATCATGGGAGCATGACGCTCACCTTCAACGTATCATTGCGACTAAGGAAACTGATGCAACTATAGAACCGAACTACACTTGGAGGGGGGGTGTCCTCCACCGAAAGGGGAAGCTTGCCGTAGGCCATGATGCGGAACTCAAGAAGCGGCTGCTGCACTTGTATCATGATAGTGCTATGGGGGGTCACTCGGGCATCACGGCAACGTACCAGCGCTTGAAAAGGGTCTATTATTGGAGGCGGATGAAGCAAGAGGTCTATGCGTATATACAACAATGACCGGTTTGTCAAACATGCAAAGTGTCCAACCAACTACCTATGGGGTCGCTGCAGCCCCTCCCCATTCCGACACGTATTTGGCAAGAAATTTCGATGGATTTCATCGAAGGACTCCCCAAAAGCCAAGGGAAATCTTTAATTCTAACCGTGGTGGACCGACTCAGCAAGCAGACGCATTTCATAGCTTTGACTCATCCGTACACGGCGTAAGTAGTGGCGAGGGTCTTCCTTGACGCAGTTTTTCGGCTGCATGGGTTACCAACAGCCATTGTGAGCGATCGTGATGTGGTCTTCGTAAGTGATTTTTGGGTTGAATTGTTTCGCATATTGCAGGTTCAGCTCCATCATTCAACGGCCTATCACCCGCAAAGCGACGGCCAAACGGAGGTGGTGAACCGGTGCGTGGAATCCTATCTTCGTTGCATGTGCCATGACCGGCCACAGAGTTGGGCGGAGTGGCTACCCTTAGCCGAATGGTGGTACAACTCGTCATTTCACAGCGCGATACAGATGACGCCGTACGAGGCCGTCTACGGGCAGGAACCGCAGCTACCCGCACCTTATACGGAGGGCGAGTCACCGTTGGAAAAGGTGGATCGCACACTGGAGGCTCGAGAAAGGGTGTTGTCCCTGTTAAAACAAAACATGGCCCAAACTCAGAAACGGATGAAGGTGCTAGCAGACAAGGGGCGACGCGAAAGAAAATTGGAGGTTGGTTCGTGGGTTTATATCCGCCTCCAACCGTATCGTCAAGTGAGTTTGCGGGAGCACGGCTGTCAAAAGTTATCTCCCAGATTTTTTGTCCCTTTAAAAGTGTTAGCACGAGTGGGGAAAGTGGTGTATCAACTGGAGCTGCCACCTGATGTGATGATTCATTCAACTTTTCATATCTCACAGCTAAAGGAGCACTTAGGGGAACCACCCCACGAGGCCGGGGGCTTACCGTCGACGGTGACGACAGAGGGGAATGTGCTAGTTGAACCGTTGCGGAGCTTGGGGCGAAGAATCATCAACCAGAATGGACGCGCAGTTACTCAATTTCTTATACAATGGACGGGCGGTGCACAAGCTGAAGCGACTTGGGAAAATTGGTGGATGTTGCAAAAAAAGTTTCCGTCTTTTGTTCCTTGGGGACAAGGAACCGCAAATGGGGAGGGCAGTTTATGCGACCCAAATCTGGGCGGGAGCGCACGGTTATTTTGGGGGGCTTTTGGGGTATTTTGTGGGGTTGTTTTCCTTGGTATAAATAGCTTGTTGTTTTAGGGTTATGTATGCTTGAACTATTGTGTGAAATTGGTCCGGTGTGCTGTGTGGAGAACGGCTGTTCCCTCTCCCTTGGCCGATCGTCTGTTCAGGAGGGTCTTCTCCTTCCTTAGGATCGATCTTTATCTTGTGTTTTCCTGTACTGTTATTGGAGGCTTGTTTGTCTTAATATTAATGTTTGGAAGTTTCCCTCCCTATTGATTTCCTGAAGCTATCTACTGCTGCGGTTGTTTGAAAGGGATCTGGAAGGAAGCTGTAACAAATCTTCCACTCAATTAAGCCCTCTCCTCCATCTAGCCCCTTTCCGAGACACCACAAACATCTAATGCTTAGTATTGCTTATTTGGTGAAAAGATGATTGTGGCGACTTCTGCAAATATCCATAGGATAGGTGTAATGATTATCTCATCCACATTCTATCATTTCAACACACATTTCATTCCTTTGTATACTTTAGAAACAATGTTTTAACCTATCTAATTGTGAAGATCATTTAAGTATCTTTCATAAGAATATTTGTTTATGGGAAATTGTAGAAGTTAAACTTCAATCAGTCAATCTTATATGGACTGAATATATGGCACATCTAGTTTGTATTGATGACCAGTTAATCTGTATTCTATATATCTCTATGTGATTAATTTATTTTTAACCTGGTTTGCTGCAGTTCCAGTGCCAGTTATTGCATCATTTAAAAAGATGAAAAAACTCACCAAGGATCTGTCCATCATTGAAGCTGCTCTGAGGACGTCTTCCCTAATTGTAAGACCATGCTTTGATTTTGATTAACTGTTTCTGAATTACAATTATGTCTAGTTGCAGGCATGATCCACCACCCCTTCAGTTCTCACCCTCTATTTTCTTTGCTTCTCGTGCAGGTTTTTAGCTCAGATGGAAACAAGGTGAAGATGTTGCATCCGCTTCCTCTCCCTGAAATTAGGGATATAGATGTACTCTTTTTTTCGAACAATTTTACTTATTGCTAGTCAATTCCATTTCATCATTTATAATTTGACATGCGTGTGCCCAGCCGCAAACTGTTCTAGTGGAAAATTTACCGAAGGATCATTCTGAAGATAATATCTGGAGAATCTTTGGGACAGTTGGCCAGTATGTTCTATCTATTGTCCTTCTGAACCTAAACAGCTTGCGCGTGTTTCGAGGAAAACAGCTAATCGCTATTTGTTTCTTTGGATTTTAAGTATTGTAGCGGTTACCGTCTGTGATCCGCACTCGGAAGAGGCATTAGCAACTCTCAAAAAGCCAGATTTGGCAATCAGTAGTAAGGTGTGATCTCAATTTTACTTCATTTATATTACTTGAGCAATTGCTGTAATCTGATACAAAATATTTTTTAAGCTATTCTACACGGTAATGTTTTTCCATTTTTTGTTGTGGCGCCAGGCGCCTTTTTTCATTGTTTCCACTTTAATTTTGAGCTGTCATGTTAATTGTGCAGCTGCACGCACTCATTGAGTATGACACAGTCGAGGCAGCTGAGCGTGCTGTGCGTATCACAATCTTCATCTTTAACATTTCGTTTGTAATTGACTTCATTGCGTCCTCGCACTATGATCTCATCAAAGTGTCAATTGTCAACATGGTTGAAGGTTTCAGCTCTGAATGATGATGATAATTGGAGCGGCATGCGGGTTCAACTTTTGTCGAAAAGAAAGGTAGGTTACTTTATTTCCGTCTAATGTTTGTAAGGCTCTCTCTTTTGAGAACCCAACATGAGCGTCATGCCAACGGAGCCGTGGGATTGGGGTCGGAACAACGAACTTCGGCCTAGCGCGTTCCATGAGAACGACCTGGGCTCATTGTACTGGTGCAGGACCACTCCATTTGCCAAGGATCCCCAGACAAAAAGCCTAAATCTGGACAGACTAGTTTTGTATGTGCAAACCATAGTTTGTGAAACTGTTTGAAACTTGTGTATTCTGCATTTTGTTAGGAAGAGAAGCTCGGCAACGGTGGCGGCAAGGGTGGGCGGAAAAGAAACAAATCCAGAGGCAAGGGTCATCACTATCATTTTGCTAACGGTCAAGGTTATCAGCCTAAACCAACATGTGGTCAAGGTGATCAATTCTTTCTTTACCAAGGGTCTATACCTTTTTATTCATGCTAGCTGGTTCCCAAATCTCTGTTCTAACTTTTAAATGAAGTAGGGGAAAACAATAATAATAGTATAAGGAAGAAGATTCACAGTAATTCCAAATTTACACTGTATAAGATCAAAGCATTACATCGTTTCAATATATTAAACCATTACACAGTCATTTGCTTCTTGTCACTGAAATCTAGCCTCTAAAATGTTACCTTGTCTCCCAATTCTAGGCCATGGTACTATCCCTTCTGGGTGCAGTGCTGAAGGCGGCATAACCAGCAAGCCGATTCCTGGGCCAAAGATGCCGGATGGAACGAGGGGTTTCACAATGGGTCGTGGGAGATCGATTGCAACCTGATCATGACGCCCGAGTTTTTTTTGTCTTTTGTTCTTCGCGATGTATGGATATATGGTATAATCACGCTTCCCTTCCTCTTGCTAAAATACATAAGCAAATGATGCCTTTTTTCATGTAAACTTAGATGTTTTTCAATAGAAAGCAAATATCCACTGTTCTCTCTGCTAGAAAGCTGCCTTTATATGCGTTGTGTGAACATTCCTTGGTCAGCATGTGACTGGTGTGCTTGCCAAAAATCACGGTTTAGCATAGCAACTAGAATGTTTAAACATTTTTCCTGCCTGTAATAGTAAATCAATATAGATAGTAGATTTAACTTAAGCTCTGTTTGACATGACGTTTTTGCTCTGATGAGTTTGGACAAAAACGTCACTGTCATAGAATGTTTGTTGGCATGACCACGGTTGCAACTGCCGCCAAGAAAAGAGAAATAATTTTTAACATAAAAGTGGATGAAGTTCTTTAGGTGATATCAGGAGTTCATGATTAACGGTTTATAACTGCCTTCTTCACGACCGCCACGTGCCAAACCGACCCTTAGTGGGCTTGGCACTAGGTGGAATACTCTGCAGAAAAGCTGCTACAGCACTGGGACGCAGCTATGGTTCAAAATGTTTCCCTGAATACTCTGTAGAATACAGCACTAGAAAGCAGTTATGGTTCAAAATGTTTCCCTGAATATTTATTCTGTAGAAAAGCTGTTACAGCATTAGGACGAACTTATGGTTTCCCCTATTTGGCTGACATTGTATATAACTTGATCATGATATACTGCTTAGCTGACATTGATGACGGAGTTAGAATGGGAAGTCATTTTCAATTAAATTTAACCTTCCATTTCAATTCTCAACACTCAAATCTGCCCAATGGAATTTAGGCTCCGTTTGGGAGGACTTATTTTCACCGGTCAAGTGGTTATGACCGCAAGAACCGAACCTTATTAACGGAGCCTTAGTGTAATGGATTGCAATTAATACTGGCATGTCTTTTCTGCCACTGTTTCTTCAGCTGCTATATATTTTATAACTAAAATGGCTGGGCCGGTCTGGACAACTTAAGGTTGGTTGGTTGGTTCGGCCCTGTTTACTATACTCAGCCAAAAGCCTGTTATGCCTGTCAAAATGTGGCTTTCGTTTTTTTTTTCTGTTTTAATTTCCTCTCTAATCTCTATTGTGTATTTGGCTGCAGCAATAGTATTTGGTCATGGCTCGAGTAATGGTCGGATAGTGTTGCCATCGCACGGCACCCTGCAGACAAACACTGGTGGTATAAATCAATTCATTCACATTTCTGATAATAGATTGAGGGAGAGTGTAAGTGTTTAACACACAAATTTAAATTTTATTTCTCTACCAGATTATTGTTTTACTGAGGTTCCGTTTGGGGGGGACTTATTTTCCCCGGTCAAGCGGTTACGGTCGCATGAACCGGACCTTAATTAAGATCAGGTTCATGCGGTCGTAACCGCTTGACCGGTGAAAATAAGTCCCCCCAAACAGAGCCTATGTGTGCAGGCGGCGGCATTCTGAAAAACGTCATTGCTTTGCACGGAAAAAGGGAGCAAATGCCACCCATGATGGAAAAACAAACGCCCTGGGGCATGCCGCTGATGGTGTTTGCTTCCGCACCGGAGGGCCGCCGCCTTTCCAAAAGAACCCTAAGATGCTAGAAAATGATAAGAGTATAATGATGATTTAATAAGCAAGCTTACACAAGTTATATAATCACTAATAATAATAAACATGGATCAGTGAATAAACTGAGTAGGTAATTGTCAGATTAGACAGTGTGATTAAGGCTTCGTTTGGGGGGATTTATTTTCACCGGTCAAGCGGTTACGACCGCATGAATCGGACCTTAATTAAGGCCCGGTTCATGCGGTCGTAACCGCTTGACCGGTGAAAATAAATCCCCACAAATGGAGCGTAAATAACACAGAATGAACTACAATCTTTGACGGCTAAAAGTAGTTATGTTTTGATATGGTGGTGCTTGCAAAAATGTTTTATTCTCATTGTCATTGCTGTTTTGCAGGCGTTTGGTTTTATGGCGACAGTAAAGCAGTGTCAAAATGTGCTTTTAAGTCATTTTGAAAAGCTGGGAGTATTTCTCCTTTAAGAAAAGCTAAAATGAATTTTCTAACAGCCCTAATCTCACCATTGATTTTGTATTATTGATTTTCCGGCGCCACAACCTTACTAAACATGAGAGAAATTTTTGTGCGCTCATTGCACCAGTAGCATGATGCATGGTCTTTTTTTCCTTGCAAAATTATAGCTATAACATAATTTACAGTTGAAATAGACTTCCTTTTCACTTATTTTTATGGCAAAAATACAGTTGTAAAGATACCTTTTTTTACAAATGTGTTTTTACATCTTTTTATTTCAAAATATATACATAACATGAATATTCATTAAAAAATAAAAAAAATCAACAGAAAAATCAATTTTTGAAGAAAAATGTATTCCCAAAGCAGTATGCTCATTGCTCCATATACATCCATCTCACAAGTATGTTTTCCCCTAGACAGACCCACATGTTAATATAAATCTTATGCCCACTCATGACTCATCTATAATCAATTGGTTTTAACAATGAATAAAATAAGAAGGGAACTATCAATTTCTTATTTGAACTGTAAATGTAAATTAGTACAATTATGACATTTAAAAATGAATAATATTAAATTCACCTAAAATATATCAAAAAATTATAAAAAAAATGAGTCCCACTCATCACAAAAATACTCGATCTCTTGTAATTAGGTTTGTAAAGTTGGAGAAATAAAGAGGTCAAGTATTTTTGTGGTGAGTGGAGCTCACTTTTTGTGGGTTTTTTTTGTATGTTTTTGATGAGTCTAATATTATTCTTTTAAAATAGCCACGGCGCTTTAAAGAGCATCATTAACTCTTTATAGTAAATGCTACCATGATGATTTAAGCATGTTTGAAATAATCATTACAATATTTATTATTAAAGTAACCTTTTTTTAAGGATGGGGGGCTAACATTATGAAAGAAAAATGAAACTTTTTCAAATACAAGATAAAATGGAGAGGCTGACTCATACTGTTTTTTTAATGTTTTTAAAAATTGGGCGAGAAAAAGATAGAGATTAGTGGTTGTTTATATTGGCAGTTCATGTATTGATATTTGCATTCTTAAAAACAAGCCAAAATAACAACATTCTTATTCAGTCAAAACTATGTAACCAGGTCAGACGCCCTCGATGACAGTGGGAGGCCTTTCGGTCCCCTTTGACTTATTGTCCGTTATCAAATTTAGGTTTTGTGTGGGACCGATATACTTGGACGAATCGTCGGCTGACACCTTTTACGATTCAAGCTCGGCTTCATTATTTTTGTACCTCTGCTCCTTGGTCGACCTAATTTCCAGTGTTCTCGGTGCGACATTTGCGGACCATGTACTCGGATCATCAGCCCATTTTGCTTACACTTCTGAATCGCTCGGTCTATCCTCACGGTCGTCGCCTAGTGCAATAAGAAGCCTGGTGGGGGTCTGATGATTGATTTTACTAACAAGCCGAAAAAGCAAGTATACCCATCGAATCGTAGTATCAAGATCATATTAAAATACGGGACTGTCAATTACTATTACTCATGCCATTACAATTATCCTATCGTACAATAAAGGTGATAGACTTGTTAAACGATTAAAATGAAAACTAGAAATTGAAATTGCTTTTTAGAGAAATTCGATAAGAGAGAAAATGTCCGGTCATGGATTACCATAAAAAGAAATTAATATGAAAAAAGATTTAAGATTTAATCTTGCAAATATCGCTTGACCGTGGAGACAAAAAATGGATTAGAAGTTCGCTAAAACTAAAAACCCTTAATTTCAAAGTTCCTGAAATAAGTTCTCTCTGTCAATCGGAGAATCTAAAATCGCATTAAAAATAACAGCCCCACTATTAGATTGGACTCTAATTCGGCGGATTTATGTCTCCCTTTATCAAGGATGCATGCAACTCTGTTCTTCTTTGAGAGATCTATCATATAACTGAGCCTCTCGGCTAACTTGTATATGAAAACAGATTCAACTCTTATACAATGGAAAGTATAAGAGTCAAAAGTGAGAAATCAAAGAAGAATCGAGAGAGGTTTGTAAGAAAAAATATTTTAAAGAAAATTCACATTAATTCTGACTAGGCTTTCCATGACCAAACGTTAAAGAATTAGCTACTCATAGTGGGGAGAACGAAAGCATAGAAAATAAAAGACATTGCATTAATAAAATTGATGATTACAATAAGAAAATACATTGAAAGAAATTACATGAAAGATGAACTACAACTATGAGTACTAAGAACTCCAAGAATTTCAAAGCCTCTCCAAATTATTGTAACTCTTTCCTCCATGGTTTGATGGCCTTTTTATAGATGAGAAATTAGCTTTTGCATTCATAAAGGAAGTGAATGTGACTAGGTAGATGAAGGGTTGAAATGTGGCATTAAATAGAAGGGAAATTTCAAGGTGTACAAGGGGAGATGAATAAGGGCTCACGGTTTGAGAGGGGGTGAACACAGGGGCAGACCCACGTGCAGGCATATTTGGGCACACGCCAGGGTTGGAAATTTTACGAAATTGCACAGGTCCGGTCCGCCCCTTTAGTTAAAAAAAATGGGCTAATTTATTATTTCTCCCGTGACCGTGAGGCATGAGCCCGTCAGTTCCTCCTCACGCGAAACAGCTTAATTTAAACATACATTCAATTAATTAATGCAAAAATGTGGTTTAATTACAATTTATGAATGGTATGTGTATTTCTTTCCAGGTACTCTCTAATCGGATTTTACGGATTTCAGTTTCGGTTTTGGTTCAACATCAAACATAATTAGGTATTCTTCAGTTAATTTGTAGAACTTCATTCTACTGTTGGCTTAATTTTTAATCAGTTTGTCCTCTTTATTTTACTTTATTCTATAAGTTTTTATATTTGTCTAATGTCAACTGTAATAAAAAAATTCATTTATACATATTTTTCATTAGTGCTCGGGTTTGAAAAAAATTCTGGATCCGCCACTGGGTGAACATGGGAGGCCACATCAATATTCATGCATGGGGGAAAATAATTGTGGACCTCCTATGTTTGACAAGAGTGAACGGGCTGCTTGCATGGTGGAAGGGAGAGGAACGGTCACATATGGGTGGTGAATGTTGGTAATAATTGAGGTGGGCTGCATTAAAAGGAATAGAAATGGGTGGCCGAATGATGTGGCAACATGGTGTCCGGCGGTTTGGGCTTCAATGCGAATACGGTGGGTCGCATGCGAACGAGCGCGCGAAGGTGGCGTTAATTCATGATTTCATGCAAGGATGGAGGGATTGCATGCAAAGGTGCGCACCAAGGTGATGGTGATGCGTGTATAAGCCGTAATTTGTCGAGATTAGATGCAACTGATGGTGTCCTAGAGGTTCTCACCCACTTAGGAGGAGTGCAGTAGAAGTTACCTCCGATAGGCGAGATCCAGTCTCCCTGGAGCGAGTGCAGTCTGTTTACTATAATTGGGGGGATCACTCGCATGAACTAAGAGGAGAAAAGTGATCTGGATACCTGCTGCCATGGGTGCGGCGATGGCGGTGCTTTGAGTGGATCGAGTCGAAGATCCGGTGCAGGAGATACCCCCGGCCAGCAGTTGAACTCCGTCAAGGAGTGAAGGCGTCGGAGGAGCCGACGCGGACGATCGCCGGAGCAGGAACGAGGTGCGGGTGCGGTTCTTTCTCCCGATCCCTAGCCTTTGCGCAGCTCTCCTTTGACGGGATGAAGATGAGAATAAAAGCGCTTGGGGTAGTGGAGGAGAACCACACTAGCTATAAATACCGTGTCCCTATCTACCCATCACAGATCGGAGGGCTACGGTTGATTTAACTTAAGTTCTACACAAGATGGACTCCACATTTAATTGTAACCGCACCCACGATTAAGGCGCAGCGGAAACGCGACTAGACCCATTATGATCATTATTTATAGGGTCACATGAATGGCCAAATTACCATGACGGTGTACATGGTCTACTTGATGTATATTGGCCCACATACGAGATATTATCTAACAATCTCCCACTTGGGCCAAATAGGTCATACCGAATATAGACTATGCAAACTTTATGACGTCAAATTATATTAACACCGTCAAAATTGACCAACGTTTCCAAACAATCCGGTCCATTAAAACCACCAACACGGGACATGGCGGCCATTATCACTTTCAATCGTAATAGGACCTTCCAAATCACAGATGTTAGCACTTTCAACGACATAGATCAAATGGGAATGTGTAGCATGGAAATTACATACTATATGATCGTATATGTCTATTTCCAACTGGTTCTACTTTATGACTCCAATGAGTCCAACAATGAATTCTGCCAACTTTAAACAAATATGAACTACTGAATAATAAAGAAAACAGACATAACTTTATCTCAGAATCATCAAATAAAATGTGCACATAAATGTCTGTCGAACTGAAAATAAGCAAAGGAAATTACAAACTCCCACTAAACCAGCACATCAAAAGGACTAATGACACCCATACGAGCAACATGCTCCAGAAAGACTTTAGGTGGCAAGCCCTTAGTTAGTGGATCTGCAATCATGAGTTTGGTGCTAATATACTCAACAGACATTAGATAATTCCGAACCCTTTCCTTAACGACGAGAAACTTTATGTCAATATGCCTTGACCGTGCTGAACTCTTGTCGTTGTTGGAATAAAGCTCTGCAGCTTTGTTATCACAATACAGCTTTAACGGTTTCTCGACTATGTCCACTACTTGAAGCCCAGAAATAAAATTTCGAAGCCATATCACTTGATTGGATGCCCCATAACAAGCGATGAACTCTGCCTCCATGGTGGACGAAGCAATAAGCGTCTGCTTGACACTTTTCCATGAAACTGCTCCTCCTCCCATCATGAAGATGAAACCTGATGTGGACCTCTTGCTGTCAAGACTGTACAACCCCGTATCCTGCGAGTGGTCGACAGAGGTTGAACCGGCCGGCTCAGATCAACTTGGACCCAGCTTGCCGAGTCCGAGCTCGGCAATAGTCGAGCTAAGCTCGGCGATGGTCGAACGAAGCCCAGCTTGCCGAGACCAAGCTCGGGTGCGGAGACAGGGTTCGACGATAGTCGAGCCAAGCTCGACGATCTCCGTGCCGAGTCCGAGCTCGGCGATCGTCGTGCCGAGCCCGAGCTCGGCAATAGTCTAGCCGAGCCCAGCGCTAGCCGAGCACAGTCCGCCGAGCCCGTGCCCGCCTAGGCCCAGGGCGAGGCGAGTCGGGCCCCCTGCCGAGCGAGTGCCCCCTCAGGTCCAGCTCGCATCTTGGCCATGGCACACTTTTACTGTGTGGCCCCTTTTGGTTTGCCTGTAGTCCTCGAAAACAGTGAAGGTTGTATATTGGCAGGCCATCTTTTCCTATAAATAGGACCCAAGGGGTACCTCAGAAGGCACGCTTACTAATTCTCTGGCCTACTAGCGCTTTCTGAGGTACCTTAGCCCGGCATTTGGCTAAGGAGGGGAAGCGCTCTGAGATCTTCCGGGTTTGTGGTGGGACCTCCACGCCGGGCCCTTGGTCTAGTCCTTGTTTCTTCTTTCCTTTGTCGTTTTCTTGCAGGAGTGAAGTAGGTGCGCGGCCACCCCTTCCCCAAGGGTCGAACTCCACAAGAGACCGGTCTTCCGGTTTCAACATTTTGGTGCGGTGAGCGTGGACAGTGGTCAGCAGAGAAAATCTTCTGCAGGTTCGATGACCGGGGAAGAAGGACAAGGATCAGGCAGGGGCAACTCGCCACCCCCTCCCCCACCCCCAGCGGCGAGCATGCCGGCGGAGCTTAGGGAGGAGATCCTCGGGCTCGTCAGGACCGCTCTCGGCATGCGAGCTGAGAGTGCGACGCCGGCTGTCCCGGTGGTCGCCGTTCCCGCACTCGGCGACGACGCGCCGCTCAGGCGACCAGGGAAGGAGCCCGCCGAGAGGGGCGAGCGCGAGTTCCAGGGGCGAGTTCTATTCCCCGGCTCGGCCGCCGAGTACCACTTCGGCGAGACGGCAGGGAGGGAGTTCCCGACTCGCCCGGCTGAGGGGGGGAGCCCTTTCAGCGAGTTCGTTTCTTCAGCCCCCGTTCCCGAGGGGTTTCGCGAGCCGGAGATGACTTACTACTCCGGGAGAGGAGACCCGGTCCACCACATCCAGTGGTTCGAGGACATGGTCTCCATTCGACAGATGTCAGACGGCTTCAAGTGCCGACTCTTCGCCATCACCCTCAGGGAAAAGGCGAGAGAGTGGTTCCACCAACTCCCGACCGGGTCCATTTACTGCTTTGAGGATCTGCGACGGGGTTTCATGCTGAGGTTCACCACTTCAAAGAAGAGGAAGAGGGAGGCGGAGTCTTTGTTCCGCATCAAGCAGAGGGTAGGAGAGACCCTGGGGAGCTACCTGGACAGGTTCCAAGAGGAACTGTCCCAAGTTCAGGAGATGCCAGGGCACACCATGATGGTGGCCTTCACCCTGGGTCTCCAGTCCGGGTTCTTCGCCATGGAGCTGAAGAGGTCACCTCCAGTGTCTTTTGAGGCACTTCTAGAGAGGGCGGCCAGGGAGGCCGAAATGGAGGCAGCGCATCCAGAGTTCGCGCGAAGGTTGGCCAAGTGGGCCGTGGAAGAGGAAAGGCCAAGGGGTGGCCGAATTCAGGAGGAGAGGAGGGCTGAACCTCGGCAGAGGGAGCAGCCGCAGCAGCAGCCGCAACCCAGGTGGGTGCGTCCGGAGCAGACCCACCGTTTGGGGTGGAGGCCCGAATGGCAAGACCAGGCACCACGAAGGGGTTATCAGGGAGGAGATAACCGCCAGGGTGGCCGAGGGCAGTACAACCCTCAGGGGGGTAGGCAGGGTCAGAGACCCCCTCTCCCCGACCAGGAGGAGGCAATGGCAATCGCCATGAGGGGAAGGAGGAGAGGACAGCCGAGGAGAAGGAGGGAGGTCAGGGTGGACCTGCCCTATTGCGACTTTCATCAGGAAGAGGGGCACCTCACATCCACGTGTCCGGAGTTCCTCGAGATGAGAGGGAGAAGAGAGCAGCAACAGCAGCAGGAAGTTCGGATAGAGGAGATCCGGCCCCGGGAGGAGGGGGATCGGTGCGAGGACCGGGTTGATGTGGGCACCCGAGGAAGGATCGGAGCGATCCACGGGGGGGCCGGGATCGAGGCTTCCCGCAAGTCAAGCCTCCACACCATGTACCGGAGGAGCGTTGGCTCCGCATCCCAATCCCCTCCCCCGGAGGAGAAGATCACCTTCTCCAGAGAGGATTTGCCGGGTCACGAGGACCCCTTCTGCGATGCGCTGGTTATCCAGACAGCCATCGAGGATTTCACTGTCTCCCGGATCCTCGTGGACAATGGGAGTTCGGTCAACGTCATCTTTAAGAAGGCGTTTGATGCGATGAAGGTGGAGGCCAGGAGGGTGTTGGCCTCGGACGGGCCTCTGTTCGGCTTTTCAGGGGAGAGGAAAGAAGTCGAGGGAGGAGTGGGACTCCATGTCACTCTAGGGGGGCAGTCGCGCAACTGCAAGTTTGTTATCGTGGACGCCCCTAGCAGTTACAGCGCCATCTTCGGGAGACCCCTCATCAGCGCCTTCCGCTGCGTCCCCTCGTCCTTCCACCAGTGCCTCAAGCTCAACGTCGAGGGGGTCCAGATCCGGGTCCGAGGAGACCCCAAGGAGGCAAGGGAGTGCTACGTCTCGGCGGTAAACTCCATCTCTTGGCTGGAGGGGGCCGAGGAGATGGGACGGAGGCTGTAGGAGGAGGGGCAGGAAGCTGACGAAGAGATGGAGGTGGAGTGCCGCGCTCGGAAGGAGGTCGCGGAAGAGACTCGGGGGTCGGCCGAGTCCATGGCCGTCGAAGAGGCTGAGGAAGAGGCCCTCGCCCCCGGAGGGGGAGGTACCAGGGAATGGGAGGAGCAGTCCCGCCTGGAGGCGGCGGAAGAGGTGGAGGAGATGGAGGTCCACACCAATGGAGGAAGGGTGGAGAAGGTCCGCGTCAGCGGAGGTCTGACCCCGGAAGCTCAAGGCAGGATGCTGGAGTGCATCCAGAGGAACGTGGATATCTTCGCCTGGAGCGCCGCGGAGATGCCAGGGATCGACCCCGACGTGGCCTGCCACCGCCTCAACCTGGACCCGGAGGCTCCCCCCATCCAGCAGAAAAAGAGGTCCATCACGGACAAGCTCGCCGAGCCAATCAGAGAGGAAGTCGCCAAGCTCCTCGAGGCTGGCTTCATATCTGAAATCCAATACCCCGGCTGGGTCTCCAACGTTGTAATGGTTAAAAAAGGAGACGGCCGGTGGAGGATGTGTATCGACTTTTCTCTTCTTAATAAATCATGCCCGAAAGATTGTTATCCTCTGCCTCGGATCGACGCGCTGGTTGACTCAGCCGTCGGTTTCCCTGTAATGAGTTTTTTAGATGCTTTTTCAGGTTATCACCAAATCAGGATGCACCCCCCTGACGTCAAAGATGTCTCGTTCATCACGGGAGATGGGTGTTATTGTTACAAGATGATGCCCTTCGGGCTAAAGAATGCAGGGGCTACCTACCAAAAAATGATGGATAGGGTCTTCCGAGAGCAGAAGGGGAGGAACCTCGAAGTGTATGTGGATGATCTCATGGTCAAGAGCTTGGATGTCGACTCCCACATCCAGGACTTGGAAGAGACTTTCGCCACTCTCCGCAAGTTTAAGATGAGGCTGAACCCCTTGAAGTGTGTCTTCGGGGCAAGCCGGGGAAAGTTCCTAGGGCACCTTCTCACCCCCTCTGGGGTAGAACCTAACCCCGACAAGGTGAGGGCAATCCTGGAACTAAGGTCGCCCCAAAATACCAAGGAAGTACAGCAGCTGACAGGGAAGTTGGCAGGGTTGAGTAGATTCCTCTCCCGGGCCGGGGAGAGGTGTTCCTCATTCTTTAAAACCTTGAGAGGGGGTCGAAGGTTTGAATGGACCTCGGAGTGCGAGGAGGCATTCCAGGCTTTAAAGAAACAGCTGACTCAGGCCCCCCTGCTCCAAGGGCCCAAGGAGGGGGAGGACTTATTCCTATATCTAGGGGTCGGGGCTGAAGCCTTGAGTTCGGTTTTGGTTCGGGAAGAGGGGAAGAGGCAACTCCCCGTCTACTATGTGAGTCGGATACTAAAGAAGGCCGAGCTCCGCTACCCCATCCTGGAAAAACTGGCCTTCGCCTTAATCATCTCAGCCCGGAGGCTTCGGCCTTATTTCCAGGCGCACTCAATCCGAGTAGTGACTGACCACCCCCTGCGCAACATCTTCAGGGGGGTGGAGCATTCAGGTAGGTTGGCCAAATGGTCGGTGGAACTGAGCGAGTTCGACATCTCCTTCGTCCCCCGCCTCTCAATCAAAGCACAAGCCATGGCTGACTTCCTGGCAGAGTATGTGGTCGAGGTGGCAGAAGAGAGACTCACTCGCCCTCTCCCCTGGAAAGTCAGGGTGGACGGTGCCTCGGGGAAGCATTCTTTAGGGGTCGGGGTCATCTTAGAAAGTCCCCAGGGGATAAAGATCGAGCAGACGGTAGTAATGCACTTTCCCATCACCAACAACCAAGCCGAATACGAAGCTGTAATCGCAGGTCTGCGCCTGGCAAGAGACTTGGGGGTGCACGACGTGGAGGTCCTCACTGACTCCATGGTGGTGGCTTCCCAGATCAAGGGGGAGTTTGAGGCAAGGGAGCCCACCCTGCAGCTCTATTTGATGAAGGTAAGGGGGGTCATTGGGACCTTCCAGACCTTCTCAATCAAGCACGTGCCGAGAGGAGAAAATGAGCCCGTCGACCAGCTAGCAAAGCACGGCCCCCGGATGGGAGGCACCATTACGGATCTCTTCCGACCTTCCATCGAGGAGGGGGAGCTAATGGAAGTGGAACAGCATCCCTCATGGATGGATCCCTTCGTCATCTTCTTGTCCACCGGAGAATACCCGGAGGGGATGGATCGAAGAGGGCTCAAGCACAAGGCGGCATACTACCTCCTACGTGAGGGACAGTTGTACCGCAAGACCCTCTCAGGGATGTTGGCCCGTTGCGTGGCCGAAGGAGAGGTGCACAAAATTTTGGAGGAAGTCCATTCCGGTGAATGTGGGAGTCACTCGGGGAGTCGGACCCTGGAAGGGAGGGTCGTCAGGCAAGGGTACTTCTGGCCTACCCTCGGTCAGGATGCAGTCGAATTCGCGAAAAAGTGTCATAAGTGCCAACTATATGCCCCGCTCCAGCTCCAGCCGGCTCAGAGGTTAAGAAGTATCATGGCACCATGGCCCTTCGCCATATGGGGGCTGGACCTTGTAGGACCTTTCCCTCAGGCCAGCGGGCAGAGGAGGTTTTTGTTGGTCATGATCGATTATTTTTCTAAGTGGATGGAGGTGAAGGCTCTAGCCAAGGTAACCTATCAGGTAGTCAGGAACTTCATCTGGGGGGAGATCATCTGCAGGCATGGGCTGCCACAAGCTATTGTCACGGACAACGGACCTCAGTTCGCCAGCACGGAGTTCATTCGTTTCTGCGAGCAGCTAGGGATTGACCTTCGGTTTGCTTCTGTCCATCATCCCAGGAGCAACGGGCAGGTGGAAGCGGCCAACAAAATCATCGTGAACCTCTTAAAGAAGAAAGTGGAAAACTTGAAGGGAAGCTGGGTGGAGCAGCTTCCATCGGTCCTTTGGGCATTAAGGACCACCCCCAATACGGCCACGGGGGAGACTCCTTTCAAGCTCTCTCACGGCTGCGAGGCCGTTCTTCCTATCGAATTCGAGGTCCAGACGCCTCGGGTCGTCGAGGCAGGAGCCGGAAGGGAAGAATGGAGGTCAGAGAATGAGGAGGAGCTACGACTCTCCCTTGATATGGTGGAGGAACTACGCGATTTGTCCGTCATCAGGCAGGAAGAGGCCAAGCGAAGGATGGCCAAGTATTTCGACAAGCACGTCCGTGTCAAGCAGTTCGTGGAGGGGGACCTTGTCTTGAAAAAAGTGGATGCGGCAGGGAGATCAGCCGCTGTGGGAAAACTCCACCCCAATTGGGAGGGCCCCTACATTGTGCAGGAGGCCTTGAAATCGGGGGGGTATCGCCTCCAAGATGTAAGAGGGGACACCCTCAGCCACACTTGGAGTGGCGACGATCTGAAACGTTTTTACCCTTGAAAATATTGTAAATGACTTGGCTTTAAGAACGAAAGAGAATCTCGTTGCCGTATTTCACGCTCTGTTAAAATAGTGAAGGTAAAGGGATTCGCAGCTTAAACCCCCAGGAGGCAAAAGTTTCTAAGTCTTCTCGCTCTGGGGTTAGGTCTCGTCACTCCCCTGCCAGGCTCCCACCTAGCTGGTACGGCCGAGTCTCGATGGACATCGTTATGACCCTGGGGCTGAGCCCGGAGGATGTTCAACACCCGCCCTCAGGCTCTCACCTAGCTGACTGGCCCGGTGGTAGCACCCGGGAGAGGCAAAAGTTTCTAAGTCTTCTCGCTCTGGGGTTAGGTCTCGTCACTCCCCTGCCAGGCTCCCACCTAGCTGGTACGGCCGAGTCTCGATGGACATCGTTATGACCCTGGGGCTGAGCCCGGAGGATGTTCAACACCCGCCCTCAGGCTCTCACCTAGCTGACTGGCCCGGTGGTAGCACCCGGGAGAGGCAAAAGTTTCTAAGTCTTCTCGCTCTGGGGTTAGGTCTCGTCACTCCCCTGCCAGGCTCCCACCTAGCTGGTACGGCCGAGTCTCGATGGACATCGTTATGACCCTGGGGCTGAGCCCGGAGGATGTTCAACACCCGCCCTCAGGCTCTCACCTAGCTGACTGGCCCGGTGGTAGCACCCGGGAGAGGCAAAAGTTTCTAAGTCTTCTCGCTCTGGGGTTAGGTCTCGTCACTCCCCTGCCAGGCTCCCACCTAGCTGGTACGGCCGAGTCTCGATGGACATCGTTATGACCCTGGGGCTGAGCCCGGAGGATGTTCAACACCCGCCCTCAGGCTCTCACCTAGCTGACTGGCCCGGTGGTAGCACCCGGGAGAGGCAAAAGTTTCTAAGTCTTCTCGCTCTGGGGTTAGGTCTCGTCACTCCCCTGCCAGGCTCCCACCTAGCTGGTACGGCCGAGTCTCGATGGACATCGTTATGACCCTGGGGCTGAGCCCGGATGATGTTCAACACCCGCCCTCAGGCTCTCACCTAGCTGACTGGCCCGGTGGTAGCACCCGGGAGAGGCAAAAGTTTCTAAGTCTTCTCGCTCTGGGGTTAGGTCTCGTCACTCCCCTGCCAGGCTCCCACCTAGCTGGTACGGCCGAGTCTCGATGGACATCGTTATGACCCTGGGGCTGAGCCCGGAGGATGTTCAACACCCGCCCTCAGGCTCTCACCTAGCTGACTGGCCCGGTGGTAGCACCCGGGAGAGGCAAAAGTTTCTAAGTCTTCTCGCTCTCGGGTTAGGTCTCGTCACTCCCCTGCCAGGCTCCCACCTAGCTGGCACGGCCGAGTCTCGATGGACGTCGCTACAACCCTGAAGTTGAGACTGGGAGTTGGCCCGAGGAAAATACCAGGGGGGGGGGGGAGCTCGCCAGTTAAGACGGCGAGCTCGGAATATCCTACCCCCCCCCCTCTCTCTCCAGCTCGCTACTAAAGAAACCTTGGTTCTGTCCCAGACTCAGGGGGAGGAGAGCGGCTCTCTCCAGCGAGCCCAGCCTCGCTCCAGCTAGCTCGGCGAAAGACATGCCCTGACGTCTAAGGCGGATGCCGGCAATATCTTGACCCAAGCGTGTTTTCACTTGTCTGAATTATCGAAAAACTAAGGCGAGACATGGCAGGGGAAGGTGAGGCGCGATCAGGGTATGGCGCGAGCACGCGCCCTAGGGATTCGCCGCGAGCACCGCGGGTGCTGGTCCTAACTCAAAACATTCTACAGGCGAGGTCGCTCTACCTAGCGCGCGGGTATAACATCGCAAGTAAGCTCGAAAAGAAGATAGCAAAATTGTGCAAAAATATCTTTGAATTATCATTACAGGTTTACAAGGCCCGCCTCGGCAGGGTACAAAAAAGAACAGAGAAGAGAAAACAAAAATTAACTCTCGCCCTCCCCCCTCGAGTGGCGGTCCTCCTCGTCACCAAGCCGAGCGTCCTTCTCCCTCACCCCAGCAAAAAGCGAGTCAAAGCTATCTTCCTTCTCGCTGGGCGGGCTGGGCGGGAACAGGGTTGGCAGGAGCTCCCGGACGGTGACCTCCTCGCAGCCTTCCGCCAAGATCCCCGTCCCCCTCATGGCCTGTAGGAGACACTCGGCAGCCTCGACGGAGTTGACTCGCAGCCGCTCCGCGACGTCAGCCTCGCCAAACACCCAGGGCCTCTTGAAGGGGAAGGCCGGCTCGCTGGCGCCCGGGGGAAGGAGAGCGTCGGCTTGGCGAAGGACCTCTCCCAGGAGCCCCTTATTCTTCTCTTTCAATTCCTCCACCTCCGCCCCCAGCCGGGCGGCAACAGCCTCCTGCTCCTGGGAATATGTCTTCTGATCGGCGAGCTGGGCTTCCCGCTCAGCGAGCTGAGCCCGCAACTGAGCCATCTCGTCTCGCATCGCGTTAGCGGCTTCGGCGTCCTGTAAGACTAGAAGTTCAGAACACGCGCAGGAATAATCTTAAGCGAGATGAATAGAGGTATCCAGCGATTACCAGGCCGCCGACAGACTTCGCGAGTAGAGCGTCCGCGAGGCCGAACCGCCTTTCCGCGTCGACCGCGCTCTCCTTCGCCAGGTCGCGCTCCTGCTCGGCAGTCAGCAGGGCGTTGCTGAGCTGGAAGCCGCGGCGGACCATCATGTGATGGAGCTCAAAGGCCCGCAGGTGGGCCTGCATCCCCTCGTAGCCGAGCTGACTAGGGGTCAGCTTCTTGTACGACTCGGCGCTGTCGCGGCTGTAGAGGCCGAAGCCGAAAGCGAAGGCATGGGCGGTGGGCGGCCGGCGAGCTCCCCAGGAGGGGGCGCGAGTGGAGACGGAAACTCGGTGAGCCCCCTCGTCCCACTTCAAGATGGGCTCGCCAGCCGCATCTTTGCTCTTGCACCCCTTGCCGAAGTTGGGGTGATCCTTCGGCAGACTGGGCTCGCGGACGGTGTCCTCCCCGGTAGAATCGGAGGACGGCCCGCTCTTCTTCTTCCCCTTTCGGGGGGAGGAGGCTTCTTTCAGCGGGCTCAAGGGCGGCTCATCGGACAGAGCCTCCGGCGAGCTCATGAACTTGGCGGGAGACGAGGGAAGGTGCAGCCGTCCGCGCGAGACCACCTTCGCCCTCTTCTTCTTGGGGAGCGAAGAATCGGGGCGCGAGCTCGACCCCCCGGACTCCGAGCGCTTCTTGCCGGAGGGTTGGACTCGCGGTTGCTCCTCGCGACAAGCCAGCGCCGCCGCCCGGGCCAGCTCCAGAGGGTCCGAGAATATCCCCGGGTCGGCGAACGGCGGATGCTCCGGGAGAACCCGTTCCCCTGCAGAGAAAGACTTAGTCAAAAAAAAGAGAGAGGGAAAAATCATATGAGATCCACCTTGATCAAGTTCGCGAGAAGGCTGAGCGAGGTATACCTTCGCCGGGGAGAACGGGCTGAAGCAAGTCGAGGCCGCGGCGGAGGAAGGCGACCTCAAAGTCCTTGTGGAGGAAGAACTTGTGGAGGTCGGCGTCGCTACCCGACAGGGAAGGAGGACGGTATATGTCCTCGCTCTTCTGCAGGGGGCGAAAGGGGATGTTGCCGAGCTCGCCCTTGATGAAGACGAGCCGGGTCATCCAATTGTGGTTCTTGTTCGCCAGCTCGCGAACCTTGATGAAGGACCCGCCGAAGTAGGCGACCCCGTCGGGAGTAGCCTTGTAAGAGAACAACTTGCGGAATACCGCGAGGTTGAACTCAATTCGCTCCCGGCGAAGGAAGCAGGCGAACGCCACCATCATAGCGATGGCGTTGGAATTCAACTGCGCGGGCACCGCGCCGTAGTACTTCAGGATCTGGCGGATTTCTGGCCAGAGGGGGAGGCGCAGTCCCACCTCGAAGTGCGAGATGGGAAAGGCGAGCTCGCC
This sequence comes from Platanthera zijinensis, assembly GCA_039513925.1. Lineage (NCBI taxonomy): Eukaryota > Viridiplantae > Streptophyta > Magnoliopsida > Asparagales > Orchidaceae > Platanthera > Platanthera zijinensis. The sequence continues at coordinate 15,171,557 of CM077090.1, forward strand.
CTCCGGGAAGGAGTTGATGGCTTCATGCTCGGCGGGCCTGCGAGCCTGGAAGCCGGGGGGGACGAACGCCGCCGTGAACTCGACGAGCTCCTCCTCTGTGATGTGCCCCTCGAAAAAGCAGTGATCAACGAAGTGCTGGGCGCACTTAGACCGACCGTCCGCATCAGGGTTGGTCTTCACCATGGTCACAGAGAAAAGGGAAAGCGCGAGCTCGGGAAGACAGGAGCGAAGCAAAAATTCGAAAGCAATAAAGGCGTGCCTCGGGGGTAGGTGAGAAGGTCTATTTATAGAAGAAGGTAAAGAAGGGTGAGAGGGAGGGCGAGTCGGCCGATCGGTCCGGTCTCGCCGCGCCACCTCGCCACCCTCTCCTCGCAAGCCTTGCGAGCTGGCCAGGTCCCCGAAGGGGGAATTCGAAAAGACTCGCCGAAATATTGAAAAAGCGTCTACATATACAAAGTAGTTAAAAAGTTGTTCCAAGATTATTACAGGCAGACCATTCAGAATAAATAAAAGAAAAAATACAAATAGGGGCGCGAGGACCATGCGAGGGCGGGGGCGAGTACCGGCCGACTGACAGAAGAGCCGTTTCATTCTCCCCGGTCTCGCCGGCCCGCCGTCGCAGGCCGCCGCGCATGAAGTTCGCGAAGCCGCCCCATGTTCCTGTTTATCACCCGCAGGTTCTCGTCGATTTCGTCCATCAGCACCAAGGAAGACGCCTCCTCGAACGCCAGGCTGACTCCAGCACCGTCCGCGAGACGCGAGCACTCCCACTGCAGCCTGTTGTTGTCCTTCCGCAGGTCGTGGAGCTCGCGCACCAGCTTCTTGAGAACCTTCCGCTCCCGTCTTGCGCGTTCAGGGCTGCCCACCTCGGAGTCCAGGAAGGCGTCCAGGGCGCTTGGAGAAGGGAGGGGCGAGTAAGGAGGTCGATCCACGGACTCGCCGTCCTCCGTCCGCCCGGGAAGTTCTGGGTGAAGAGTTGAAAGACGGTCAGAAAAGCAAATATCCACGGAACAGAAAAACAATGCCGGAAGCTTACCGCGCGAGCCTGGCTCCTCCAGGTTGGCGCGAGGAGAGAAGTGGCGCAGGTCCTTGCCACGCCCCAGCAGTTCTTGAGGAGCGAGTTGGTAGCCGGGAACAGGGATAATCCCGGCGCCTCTCCCCACGACCAGGGATCCAGGGGAGGGTTGCCGGGAAGGGAGGCGACTCGGCGACGCCGGTTCTCGCGAGCCCGGCTCCTTAACCTCGGGATCCTGCCGTGGCGAGTTGACAGGAGCACTTTTGGTCCGGGGGGTGGACGCTTCGCCGCTGTTCTCCCGGTCAGAAGACAATTCCACGAGACTTTTAGCGGAGGAGCCAAGAATTGGCTGGTTGGAGGAACCGGCCCCGTTCCCCAAGGCGGCAGTAAAGTCGGCCAGGATGGGTTCGGCCCCCGGGGGAAGGGGCTTCGCCCGCTTGGCCGAGCTGAGATCGGCAAAACGGCGAGCAGGGGCTTCAAGGTTGGTTAGCCCCGCGGCCTGGGCAGCGATCTCCCCGCGGGAGCGTGCGAGTCGCTCTAAGACTTCCTTGGGGAGCGGCATCTTGTCAGAATTTGGGGAAGGGCAAAGGTCAGCCAGATGCGCAGGGGTACATATATATAGCTATCTGTGGGGCCCACCAGAAGATTCCTTTCTGCCCCTGTCGCACTCGCCGGATCCCATGGGGTTGGATGTTTCTTTCCGAGCTTGTCCCAACCTCGCAAAGAGCGGGGATTATGTACAACCCCGTATCCTGCGAGTGGTCGACAGAGGTTGAACCGGCCGGCTCAGATCAACTTGGACCCAGCTTGCCGAGTCCGAGCTCGGCAATAGTCGAGCTAAGCTCGGCGATGGTCGAACGAAGCCCAGCTTGCCGAGACCAAGCTCGGGTGCGGAGACAGGGTTCGACGATAGTCGAGCCAAGCTCGACGATCTCCGTGCCGAGTCCGAGCTCGGCGATCGTCGTGCCGAGCCCGAGCTCGGCAATAGTCTAGCCGAGCCCAGCGCTAGCCGAGCACAGTCCGCCGAGCCCGTGCCCGCCTAGGCCCAGGGCGAGGCGAGTCGGGCCCCCTGCCGAGCGAGTGCCCCCTCAGGTCCAGCTCGCATCTTGGCCATGGCACACTTTTACTGTGTGGCCCCTTTTGGTTTGCCTGTAGTCCTCGAAAACAGTGAAGGTTGTATATTGGCAGGCCATCTTTTCCTATAAATAGGACCCAAGGGGTACCTCAGAAGGCACGCTTACTAATTCTCTGGCCTACTAGCGCTTTCTGAGGTACCTTAGCCCGGCATTTGGCTAAGGAGGGGAAGCGCTCTGAGATCTTCCGGGTTTGTGGTGGGACCTCCACGCCGGGCCCTTGGTCTAGTCCTTGTTTCTTCTTTCCTTTGTCGTTTTCTTGCAGGAGTGAAGTAGGTGCGCGGCCACCCCTTCCCCAAGGGTCGAACTCCACAAGAGACCGGTCTTCCGGTTTCAACAAAGACAACCCGCAAAATCTGAATCCGTGTATCCAATCAGCTCCAACTGATCGGATCTCTTGTACGTGAGCATGTAATCTTTTGTTCTCTGAAGGTATCGCATCACCCTCTTGGCAGCCTTCCAATGGTCAATACCAGGATTGCTCAAAAATCTGCCAAGCATACCAACGACAAATGCAATATCTGGACGGGTACAAACTTGAGCATACATAAGACTCCCAACTGCTGAGGCATAAGGGATATCTTTCATTTGCTCTACCTGAAGATCGTTCTTAGGACACTGAAGTGAACTTAATTTATCTCTCTTAGCAATAGGTGTTTCACCAGGTGAACACCCCTTCAAGCCATATCTATTTAGCACCTTATCGATATAGGCCTTTTGTGACAATCCTAATATACCTCGTGATCTATCACGATGTATCTGAATGCCCATCACAAAAGACGCCTCCCCAAGATTCTTCATCTCAAAATGCTTTGAAAGGAAGGTCTTGGTCTCATGCAAAAGTTCTATATCGCTACTTGCTAATAGAATGTCATCCACATACAGCACTAAGAAGATAAATCTACCTGCTTTAATTTTATGGTAAATACATTGATCAACTATATTTTCTTTGAAACCAAAACCAGAAATGACTTGATCAAATTTCATGTACCATTGACGTGATGCCTGCTTCAAACCGTAAATGGATTTCTTTAATCTGCACACCAGGTGTTCTGAACCCTTTAATTCAAAACCCTCTGGCTGTACCATATAGATTTCTTCCTGAATATTCCCGTTAAGGAACGCCGTTTTAACATCCATTTGGTGAAGCTCCAAATCATACTGAGCCACCAATGCCATGATCACCCTAAAAGAGTCTTTCAAAGAAACTGGAGAGAAAGTCTCTTTATAGTCAATGCCCTCTCTTTGAGTGAACCCTTTTGCAACAAGACGTGATTTATATCGTTCAACATCGCCTTTAGAATCCTTCTTGGTTTTAAATATCCATTTGCAACCAATTGGTTTCTTTCCTTTTGGCAATTCTACTAGATCTCAAACGTCATTGTCACTCATAGACTTCATCTCCTCTATCATGGCATTTGACCATTTGGGAAAGTGAGCACTCAGTTTGGCCTCTTTGAAAGATGTCGGGTCATCTTCCAGCCCTATGTCAAACTCATGCTCTTGAAGATATACTTCATAGTCATCTGAAATAGCTGACCTCCTTTCCCTATTGGATCGCCTTAATGGCACTTGTGGTGGAGGATGTTCAGGTTCTACCGTATTAGTGGGGTTTAACTCAATATCATGATGAGGGGTGTTTATACCAACTAAAGGTACATCGACTTCACCATTTTCAACATTAATCATGGGAATGATTACATGTTCTTCTTCAAAGACAAACTCTCTGAGTGTATTTCTCCCACTACTTTCAACATCCTCAAGGAATTTGGCATTATCTGTTTCAATTATGGTTTTAGTGGAAGGATAATAAAATTTGAAGCCTCTAGACCTCTCAGAGTATCCAACAAAGTAGCAACTAATAGTTCTAGAGTCCAGCTTCTTCTCATGTGGCCTGTAGGGCCGAGCTTCAGCTGGACAACCCCAAACATGAAGATGCCTTATACTGGGAAGTTTCCCAGTCCATAACTCATATGGGGTTTTAGGTACTGCTTTACTAGGCACCCTATTAAGGAGGTAAGTTGCGGTCTTTAAGGCCTCACCCCATAGTGACTCAGGTAGGGAGGTATGAGCAATCATACTCCTAATCATGTCCTTTAAGGTGCGGTTACGTCTCTCAGCAACACCATTCTGACGTGGAGTCCCTGGTTGTGTATACTGAGGAACGATGCCACACTCTTCTAGAAATTTGGCAAACGGTCCTGTACATTGACCTGACCCGTCATTCCTACCATAGTATTCGCCACCACGGTCGGATCTAACAGCTTTAATCTTTTTATTAAGTTGATTTTCAACTTCACCTTTATAGATTTTAAACATGTCCAATGACTGTGATTTCTCATGTATTAAGTATAGGTACCTATATCGAGAATAGTCGTCTATGAAGGTGATAAAATATTCATGGCCATTCCAAGATGCTGTAGGGAATGGACCACAAATGTCCGTATGAATCACCTCTAAGACGCCCAAACTCCTTTTAACACCAAACTTCCTGATGTTTGTCTGTTTTCCCTTTGTACAACCTGTACAGGTCCCAAGATCTGAGTAGTCTAAAGGGCCTATAACTCCACTAGACACAAGCCTCTCAACTCTCTCTTTCGAGATGTGACCTAATCGCTTATGCCATAAACTATATGAGTTCTCATTAATTAATTTTTGATTGGTGCCTTTATAATTCACATGCAAGGATTCAAAAGTAGAGGAATTCAAGTCTAATTTATATAAGCCATCAACTAGAGAGCCTGTTCCAACAATTTTAGAATCAAAAGAGATATTAAATATTCCATTACCAAAAGTGACAATAAAACCAAATTTGTCTAATAGTGGAATAGAAATTAAATTACTTTTAAACGACGGTACAAACATAGTCTCTTCCAAATCCAAAATAAAACCAGACCCTAATGTAAGCCTATAGACTCCAATGGCCTCAACAATAACCTTGTTTCCATCGCCCATGTAGATGAATCGTTCACCTTCATTTGGCGATCTGGATGTTAGAAATCCCTGCATTAAGTTACTTATGTGAATAGTTGCACCAGTGTCTAACCACCATGTATTAGGTGATACTTCAATTAAATTAATTTCAGAGCAAACAAAAATATGAGAATTACCTTTCTTTATAAGCCACTTTTGGTACCCAGCGCAATCCTTCTTCACATGGCCTACTTTCTTGCAAAAGAAGCAGGAGACAACTTTAGCCTTCATCTTTTGCACTTTTGCCATTCCAGGATCAGCACTAGTGGTGACAATTTCCTTCCCTTTTGACACATCCCTTTTCCTTTTCTTTATGCCTGCATTGCCTTGAAATACCAAGTGAGCACTTTCTATCCTATCTTGTTTCATTCTCTCTTCCTCTTGCACACAGTGGCTAATGAGCTCAGTGAGACTCCATTTATCCCTTTGAGTGTTATAATTTATCTTAAAAGGATTAAACTGTGCAGGGAGAGAGTTCAGAATAAGGTGCACTAGAATCTCTTCAGAGAATTCCAATTTAAGTGCCCTCAATTTTGAAACAAGATTGGACATTTCCATAATGTACTCTCTTATGTTTCCTTTAACGTTGTAGCGCATATTTACCAGTTTGCTAAGATGCGTACTGGCCTCAACCTTATCCGATTTTGTGAATCGGTTAGCTACTTCAGTAAGGAACTGTTTGACATTTTCTTGATCAGGCATTGCACCCCTTATGGCTTCAGGAATTGAGTGTTTCATGACCATAAGACACATCCTATTGGACCTCTCCCACCTCTCATATGATTTTTCATAAACAGCCTTTTCTTCGGTTGTACTAGATGGAGAAAGAGGAATGGGTTCATCAGTCCTTAAGGCATAGTCTAAGTCCATACATCCTAGAACGATCTTTACGTGGTCTTGCCACTTATCAAAATTTGACCCATTCAGAATTGGAATGCCGTTCAAGCTTGCAGAAATGGATGACGCATTCACTATAAACAGAGAAAATAATAAAGATTGCATAAAAATGAAAATCCCATCAAACAAGAATTGCAAATATGAATTAAGAGAATGTTAATACATTTAATTTCTCATATATGCAACTAGTCAAACTGATAGGGCAATCAATCAGACTCTCAGAGTAAAGTGTGTCTCTATATTGCCAACAATGGACTGGCCCAATGCAAATCTTTTAAGTCTTAGATCCTGTGCGGCAAGTAGTCTTCCTTTGGGCCGACTATCGCCGCATGAGATTTATTCTAGGACCTAAAATATTTACATCGACCGCATAAGAGTGTGTGATCCGGCCAAAACGACACCCTTCCTTTGGGCCGAGTGTGAGTCGCATGGATTACACAATTTTTGCAATGAATCTTTACTCGGTTATCAAACTAATTAATATGAACGTTTCAGTTTAGGACTTAAAGTGGAGGGGCCTTCCTTTGGGCTGACCCTTACACCTCAAGTTGAGTCCCAAATTGAGACACTCACATTAGTCATTTGACACTGTTTATGTCTCGGCCAGGTGTCAGCCTTCCTTTGGGCCGACTGTCACGCGCATGAGTCACAAACACAGTTAAAGCCCCTCAATATAGACATTGCATTATAATTCTGCGATAGTAAAGTTGCAGCAAACGGAAGCGTGAACAAATATTCTGTAACAGTGTTAAAGCAAACTATATATGAATACTGAAAAGTTACTCTATTTAACTGAAGGTTAACAGTGCTGATTGATATTATATATACCTTAATGTGTAAAGTGAATTAACCCAAATTACTGTATATCACCCAAAAGGAATGAAAACTCTGCATTAATGGATGCATGGCTACCAGACCCCAAAATGGGAAGAGAAAAAAAAAGGACCGCTCAGCCACAACGCCATTAGAGCGCTGCTGAGCGGGAAGAGAGACCGCCGCCAAGCAAGGAAAAAGAAGGGGAAAAAAACCCCTAAACATCCAGATCTGAGAATAAATCCCAAAAGAAAAAAAAAAGAACTGCAGAACATGCAGATCTCTATTAAACCAAAAACGGATCTCCTAAACTTACAGATCTACTGAATAAAAGAAGATAGATCTGCATTAATCCAAGCGAGAGCCTCTGATACCACTTGTTTACTATAATAGGGGGGGGTCACTCGCATGAACTAAGAGGAGAAAAGTGATCTGGATACCTGCTGCCATGGGTGCGGCGATGGCGGTGCTTTGAGTGGATCGAGTCGAAGATCCGGTGCAGGAGATACCCCCGGCCAGCAGTTGAACTCCGTCAAGGAGTGAAGGCGTCGGAGGAGCCGACGCGGACGATCGCCGGAGCAGGAACGAGGTGCGGGTGCAGTTCTTTCTCCCGATCCCTAGCCTTTGCGCAGCTCTCCTTTGACAGGATGAAGATGAGAATAAAAGCGCTTAGGGTAGTGGAGGAGAACCACACTAGCTATAAATACAGTGTCCCTATCTACCCATCACAGATCGGAGGGCTACAGTTGATTTAACTTAAGTTCTACACAAGATGAACTCCACATTTAATTGTAACCGCACCCACGATTAAGGCGCAGCGGAAACGCGACTAGACCCATTATGATCATTATTTATAGGGTCACATGAATGGCCAAATTACCATGACGGTGTACATGGTCTACTTGATGTATATTGGCCCACATACGAGATATTATCTAACACAGTCCCCCAGGGGCAAGTCCAGGCTCCCTGGGGCAAGTGCAGCTCCCCTAGGGGCGAGATCAGGCTCCCTGGGGGAGTGCAACCCCCCATGGGCGAGATCTAGACTGCCTGGAGCGAGTGCAGCCTCTTAGGGGCGAGGTCCAGATTCGGGGCGGGTGGTGAGTCTCAGCTTCATCGGGCACTCACTCACCCCAGGATACCTATTTAGGTCTGTTGATATCCCCTCCAAACAATGGAGTTACGCAGTTGACAGACCGTTTTGGGATACGTTTAGTAAAAATCAAAAGACGGGATTCCGTTATTTTGCAGGTCAAACTGAGAAAACTATAAATAGACCATCATGAGTACCTTGGTAAAGAGATTGTTTCTTCCTACTTCCACCCCCCCCCCCCCCTCAAGACTGACTCTGGTTGGCGAGTGCTCTCAAGGCCCTTCAGGGTGCCCAGCTCAGCATTGGTTAGAGAGGGGAAGCTCTCTTTGATCTTCCAAGTGTGTGGCGGGACCTCCTCGCTGAAGATCGGGGTTTGTCTCTTAGTTCCAAGCAGCTGGTCAGGTGCAGCTCGTCGTGTTGAGTAGGTTTCTCTCCAGGGAAAAGAGTAGCTTGCACCTACTTCTCTCAAGCTAGAGCACCTGGACAGCTGCTTAGAACTAAGAGACAAACCTCGATTTTCAGCGAGGAGGTCTCGTCACACACCCAAAAGATCAAAGAGAGTTTCTCCTCCCTAACCAATGCTGAGTTAGGCACCCTGATGGACCTTGAAATCACTCACCAACCAGAGTCAACCTTGGGGGGGAGAGCAAGAAGAAGCAGTCCCTTCACCAAGGTGCCCATAAGAGTCTATTCATAATTTTTCAAATTTGTCCTGCAAATAGCGGAATCTCGGATTTTGATTTGTACTAAACGCAACCCAAAATAGTCTACCAACAACGTAACTCCGCGATTTGGAGGGGATACTAGTAGACCTAAAGAGGCATCCTGGGGTGGGCGAGTGCCCGATGAAGTTAGGACTCGCCACCCGCCCCGAACCTGGACCTCGCCCCTGGGGGGCTGCCAGGGGCTGCACTCGCCCCAAGCAGTTTGGATCTCGCCCCTGGGGGGCTGCACTCGCCCCAAGGAGCCTGATCTCACTCTCGGGGCTTCACTCGCCCCAGAGAGCTTGGACTCGCTCCTGAGGGGCTACACTCGCCCCAGGGAGGCTGAATCTCCCCCATGGGAGGTGACTTCTACTTCACTCCTCCTAATTGGGCTAGAACCTCTAGGCCACCATCGGTTGACTCTGATCTCGACGAATTACGGATTATACAATGCATAGAGGTGGAGGCTTACGCACTAAGGTGGCTCACATGACTTGAATTCCCGAGCGCGGCATGCTTCATCACAAAAATCCTACAAACATAATTAAAACAAAATTTTGTCAAATAAAAATGAAAAAAATGATAATTATAACAAAAATAACTAAATTATAAACATTTAAATACTAATTTAAACTAAACTAAAAGCTAAAATGCATAAAAATATGACTTATCAGGGTCGTTATCCTGTGTCTGAGGTATGGTTATCGATGCGTGGGCTGATATTTCAAGTTTGAAGCCGCACCTGGGTTGGAGTCATGATGTGTGGGGTTGCTTTTCCTCTCTCACTGGTTGGAGTCATGAGCGGTTTGTGTGTATTCCTCGAGAGATTAGGAGGTTGGGGCAGGAAATTGATGCCATTCACTGGGCCCCCCTTACAGTGGAAAAATTGTTAGGCACGGGTAGCATTCCTAGAGGAAGGAGCAGGTCAGATCCAAGCCGTTCAGGTTTAAATCCAACGTTAGCCGTCAGCCGAAATAAAAAATTAAAAGAAAAAACAAGCAATGCACTCTTTTTAAAGGCCCATCAGACGGCTGATTTTTCGTCCACGTTTCTTCCTATAGGAAGGCTAGGCGTAGTAACAAATTTTTACTTACAGTGACACTGCGGGATAAAAAGATTTCATTGTGGGCTTCTCTGGAGGAGCTTATTCAGTCGGAGGATTTGAGGTAAAAACAGTGTGGAAAGGCAGCGTGGCTTCGGAAGGGTGATCGGAATACATCTTATTTCCATGCGCTTGCTTCGACTATGCAAAAGAAGAATAACATGTCTTGGCTTTCTAATGGCCTTGACAATAGGGTGGACTCTCATGAGGACATTTAGTCTTTGATTCTGTCGTACTTTGAGGAGCTCTTCACTACCATTCCCCCTCCCCAATTGATGTTTTTGTGGATGTTACCCTTTGTAGCGAGCAAATGGTTTTAGATGAGATGAATGCTGCCCTTTGTAAGCCATTTTTCTTAATTGAGATACACACTACTCTTTTTTTTGTCCCCCCTCTAGTCTCCTGAGCCTGATGACCTCCCTCCTTTTTTAAAAGAAACTGGCCGCTAGTGGGCCCTAAGGTCACAACTTTAATTTTAGACTTTTTTAGTCAAGGTGTTCTGCTCAGGAGTTTCATGATACAAATATTATGATGATTCGTAAGTGCGATAAGCCAACTTCCCTCTCCCTTTTTCGACCCATTAGCCTATGCATAGCTAAATGGTTGCGACCTCTCATGGATTCCATTATTTTTTCTCTTTAATTTCTTTTTATCCTTAGCTGGATAATTACGGATAATATTATAATGGCCTTTGAAATATACCATTTTATTGTTGAAAATGGTGAAGTGAAAGTGGGGGTGATCGGCAGTCCGGGCGACCTGGGCGGTCTGACCGCGCGGACTGGCTCTTGTCCGGCGGGTAGTTGGGTGGCGACCTGGGTAGCTAGCTGCGGGCTGGCTTCGCGGACTGCGCGGACTGGTTGAGTCCCGCAGTGGGCCGAGCTCTGCAAGGAAGTGTGCGAGGCCCGTGCGGACTGGGCTTGGAGTCCGCACGTCTTCTTTGAAGTTGTGATAGCCGCGGTCTGGGCTTGGAGCTGGCGGACTGGACTTTGTATCCGCCGAGCTCGCGCCTTCTTGTCTTGCGCTTGTGGAGTTGGTTTCCTCAATTTCCGCCGTAACTGGGCTTGTGCCAGTGGTCGCGGACTGCGCGAGAAGTTTTCGATTTCCGCAGTATCCGCTGTGACCGGGCGGGTTGCCTGTGGTGCGGTCTGGTGCTTGCGGGTTGGCGGGTTGGCTGACCTTTACCGAGCGGTCTCGGCGAGATGGCATTGCTAGTTGCGGCCAAGGGGCGGTGTTTCTATCTCATAGGGTGGTGACCGCACTCCTCACCCGGCCTATAAATAGGACCCCCCCCCCCCCCCGACACCTCATTTGGTAGCAGAGTGAACAGTAAGTTGAGCTTGAGTGTTGGCTGCGGACTCGATTTGTGTATCCGCGCGGGCTGTTGCTTAACCGGTTTCTGTGTGCAGGTGGCGCGGCTAGCAGTGTCAAACCAGGAGTTTGGTTCTGACCGCTGGAGTTAGCGGGCTGCATTGGCGGTTATCAGCATCAGCTTTATCTCAAGTTTCTTCTCTGTCCGCGCGACCTCGTGGTCTCGGCGGATAGGCGGCTTGTTCCTCTGTTCAGCAGCAGTTAGGCGAATAACGGGTTATCCGCGCGACCTCGCGGTGTTCGCGGACTCCTTGTTGTTGTTCGGCTTCAGCAGTTTGGCGGGGTGTGAACTGGGCGAGCTCGGCGGTCTCGGCGGTCTCGACGGTTTCGGCGGTCTCAGTGTTCTATCCGCCCGGCTTGTTTTTCTGCTTTTTCATACTGGCGAAATCATGTCTCGCCACGTATGCCTCGCCTTGTAAAGAAGTTGAATAAAATTGTGATCTGCTTGTTTCTGTCTGTGTGTTTGGTTATCTAAGTTGCTTCCTACTTTCCGCGGTTCAAGTTGTGATCTGGGTAGTGCCGAAGATATTAATTTGGTGTTTGGGCTACCTTGTTGATCAACTTGAGAAAATTCAACATGGTATCAGAGGAAGGTTCAGTTGCTTGAGCGGTGATCAACATGCTTTGTTGTTGCTCTGTGTGCTTCTGAAGGATAACCAAGTTAGCATCATGGACGGTGGTTTTGCAAGAGGTCTTGGTATTGAGCTTCTGACGCCGACTAACTTCAAGAAGTGGAAGTCGTGCATGAAGAGCTATCTTCTGGGTGAGGAGTTATGGGAGGTCGTCGGTGGAGATGATCAAGTAGAAATAACTGCTGAGTTTGGTACAGCCGAGCAGGTGAGAGTGTGGAGGAAGATAAATGCCAAGGCTGAGTTTGCTCTCAAGCGGGCGGTGTCACCTGAACTCTTTGATCACATCTTAGGATGTGAGTCTGCTGCTGAGATTTGGACTTCCCTTGATGGGTTGTTCAATAGGAAGAATGTAGCAAGACTACAGTTCTTAGAGAATGAGTTGGCTAAGGCAACTCAGGGAGATCTTTCTATCTCCAAATTCTTCTTGAAGTTGAAGAGCTTGTGTGCTGAGCTCTCTGCTCTTGATCCTGATGAGCCGATCTCCGAGGCTAAGCTGAAGAGGCACATAATCCGCGGTTTGCGGAAGGAGTATGTGGCCTTCGTTACTTCTGTTCAAGGCTAGACTATTCAGCCCTCTCTTCTGGAGCTGGAGAATCTGCTTGCCTCGCAGGAGAGCTTGGCAAGACAGATGGCCGGGGTGACGGTCTCTGAAGGAGCTAGTGATGCTCTCTTCACTGAGAAGAAGAAGAAGAGATGGGAAGGGAAGAAGAAGCAGTCTGCAGGTGGAGATGAACCTTCATCTTCTAAACAGCAGGAGGGGAGCCTTGCTCCTAAGAAGGATTGGAAGAAGAACCTGAAGTGTTTCAGGTGTCATCAACCAGGCCACTTCAAGCGAGACTGCAAGGTCAAGCTGCAGCCTGGGCATGCTGCAGGCAAGGAGGAAGCCTCCTCAAGCAAGGAGGAAGCTGGCTGGGGTGGAGCATTCATGACGGGCACTTGTGTCCGTGCTTTGTCCACTAGTGACATGGAGGACGACTGGATCGTTGACTCCGGGTGTGGTCATCACCTCACCGGAGATTTGTCAAAGTTCTCTTCGCTGCAGGCATACTCAGGTAACGAAGCTATCATAAGTGCTGATAACACTATTCATGCAGTAGAGAAGGAGGGTATAGTAACGGTGGGCAGTGATAAGGGGTCACTCACGTTAAGGAGTGTTTATCACGTACCGGGTATGAAGAAAAACCTCTTTTCTGTGACCAATGAGGTTGATGCTGGTTATCACGTTCTGTTTGGGCCAACAGAAGTGAAGTTCCTTCGCAACGTATCAACGGTTAAGGCTGATGTTGCTCATGTAGGAAGGAGAGTAAATGACTTGTTTGTCTTATCAACAAGCTCCTATGTTGATCGTATGAGGGCCAATGATAGCGCTGCTATGTGGCATGAGAGGCTGGGGCATGTCGGGATGGATAAGCTGAAGGCTATGTCAAGTAGGAGTCTGGTGAGAGGCTTGCCTAAGCTGTCATCTTTCGGTGAGGGTCATGTTTGTGCTGGATGTCAATATGGGAAGTCTCATCGTCTTCCATTTGATAAGTCACAAACAAGAAGCAAAACACCATTGGAGGTTATCCATGGTGATCTGATGGGACCAACCGCGACTGCTAGCCTTGGTGGAAGCAGGTATATGCTAGTCTTGATTGATGACTACTCAAGATACACTTGGGTGTATTTCTTGAAGGAGAAGTCTGAAGCCTTCCGATTGTTTGTGGAGTTCAAGGAGCTGGTGGAGGGAAGGCTTAACCTGAGATCAAAAAGCTTAGAACTGATAACGGCGGAGAGTTTGTCTCCTCCGAGTTTTCTAACTTTTGCAGGAAGCATGGAATCCAGAGGGAGCTCACTTGTGCTCATACTCCACAACAAAACGGAGTAGCGGAGCGGAAGATCCGTCATCTGACGGAGACTTGCAAATGTTGGCTTCATGCCAAGAGTATCCCAAGGTCCTTCTGGGCGGAGGGAATGTCTTGTGCTGCCTATGTCATCAATCGGATGCCTTTGAGTCCGATCAACATGAAGTCTCCCTTCGAGATGTTGCTGAAGGAGAAGCCTAGTGTGGAACACCTTCGGGTGTTTGGATCAACTTGCTATGTGCATATCCCTGATGCGCTAAGGACTAAGCTTGATGCAAAGGCAAGGAAGCTTGTCTTTGTTGGCTATGATGAGCGGAAGAAGGGATGGAGATGCATGGATCCAGTGACGAAGAAGTTCGTGGTGTCAAGAGACGTTGTCTTTGACGAACTGACGTCATATGGAGGAAGCTCGGTTGAGCTGCCAGAGAGCAAGGATGATGAAGGTCAGGAGGTGGCTGAGGTAGCTGATCTAGTGGAGCTGGCTGTGTCACCAGCAGCTCCAGCTGCTTCAAGTTCTGGAGGAGAAGCTTCTGGGTCAGGAAGCAGGGGGAGCATTGCTCCAAGCTTGCTAGAGAGCAGAGGTGAACCAGAAGAAGCAGCGGAGGTGATTAGCAAGGAGCAGCCTCTTCGGAGGTCAAAGAGGGTTATCAAGCCTCCAGCTCGCTACTGCGAAGGAAACACTGTGAGCTAAGTCTCATGCTTCTTTGCAGGTCCTCTGGATGAGCGAGAGCCTGCTAGCTTCAATGAGGCCACTGGTGTCAAGGAGTGGGAAGATGCCATGAGAGAGGAGATGGATGCTCTCAAGAAGAATGAAACTTGGGATCTTGTTCCCAAAGTTGATGGCATTACTCCGGTGACATACAAGTGGGTGTTTAAGTTGAAGAAGAAGGCAGATGGGAGTATTGAGAGATTCAAGGCTTGCCTGGTGGCTCGGGGGTTCTCTCAACAGTATAGAGAAGACTATGAGGAGACGTTCAGCCCTGTTGCTAAGATGACTTTAGTTCGGATGGTGATTGCTTTGGCTGCTTGCCAAGGATGGAGGATGTGGTAGCTTGATGTAAAGAATGCTTTTCTTTACGGAGAGATTGACAAAGACATATTTATGGATCAGCCACTTGGTTTCGTTTCTGAAGTTCATCCTGATTACGTCTGCAAGCTCAGGAAGGCTCTCTACGGGTTGAAGCAAGCTCCTAGAGCTTGGTATGGGAAGATAGCAGAATATCTGCAATTCTGTGGATACCTTGCTTCAAACTCGGACTCTAGCTTGTTCATCAAGAAGAAGGGGGAGCTTTCTGTCTTGGTCCTGCTGTATGTTGATGATATGATCATCACAGGGAATTCTGAGGAGGAGGTTGCTAGGCTCAGAGCTGAGCTAGCCATTCGCTTCGAGATGAAAGACCTGGGAGAGCTTCATCACTTTCTTGGTCTCGAAGTGGAGAGGAAGGAGAGCGGGATCCTTATCTGCCAGAAGGGATATGCTGAGCGCATTTGTGAACCGGTTTGGCTTGATTGAAGGGAAGACTTGCTCTACTCCTTTGGATCAAGGGCTGAAGCTTCGACGAGATGAAGGAAGGGTTCTTCCTGATCCTTTGGTGTTCAGGGCCCTTATTGGGAGCTTGATCTACCTGACGATTACTAGACCAGATATAGCTTATGCTGTTGGTCGAGTAAGTCGGTTTATGGCAGAGCCAAGGAAGTCTCATCTTGTAGCGGCAAAGAACATTCTGAAGTATGTCAAGGCAACTTCTGACATGGGACTTCTTTACAGAAGGGATGCGAGTTTCTCTCTGCTAGGTTACACAGATGCTGACTATGGTGGTGATTCGGATGACCGAAGGTCAACTTCTGGTTATGTGTTCACTTGTGGATCAGCGGACATTTCGTGGTGTAGCAAGAAGCAGGACTCGGTATCTGTCTCTACTACGGAAGCTGAGTACAAGGCGTCTGCCTTGGCAGCTCGGGAAGCCATTTGGCTAAGACGGCTAGTAGATGATGTCCATGAGGAAGTGCAAGGCCCTACTTTGCTCTGAGGGGATAATGAGAGTGCTCTCAAGCTGGTGAACAATCCAGTTTGTCATGCCAGGACTAAGCATATTGAGATCGATCACCACTTCATAAGGGAGAAGGTGTTGGAAGGATCTCTTGTGGTTGGTCATGTTCGGAGTGAAGATAACCTTGCTGACATCTTCACCAAGTCGCTGTCGAAGGGGCCTTTTCAGCGGCTTCGAGGTCTGCTTGGGTTGATCACCACTTCTCACTTCAAGGGGGAGTGTTGAAATTGGTGAAGTGAAAGTGGGGGTGATCGGCAGTCCGGGCGACCTGGGCGGTCTGACCGCGCGGACTGGCTCTTGTCCGGCGGGTAGTTGGGTGGCGACCTGGGTAGCTAGCTGCGGGCTGGCTTTGCGGACTGCGCGGACTGGTTGAGTCCGGTAGTGGGCCGAGCTCTGCAAGGAAGTGTGCGCGGCCCGTGCGGACTGGGCTTGGAGTCCGCACGTCTTCTTTGAAGTTGTGATAGCCGCGGTCTGGGCTTGGAGCTGGCGGACTGGACTTTGTATCCGCCGAGCTCGCGCCTTCTTGTCTTGCGCTTGTGGAGTTGGTTTCCTCAATTTCCGCCGTAACTGGGCTTGTGTCAGTGGTCGCGGACTGCGCGAGAAGTTTTCAGTTTCCGCAGTATCCGCTGTGACCTGGCGGGTTGCCTGTGGTGTGGTCTGGTGCTTGCGGGTTGGCGGGTTGGCTGACCTTTTCCGAGCGGTCTCGGCGAGATGGCATTGTTAGTTGCGACCAAGGGGCGGTGTTTCTATCTCATAGGGTGGTGACCGCACTCCTCACCCGGCCTATAAATAGGACCCCCCCGACACCTCATTTGGTAGCAGAGTGAACAGTAAGTTGAGCTTGAGTGTTGGCTGCGGACTCGATTTGTGTATCCGCGCGGGCTGTTGCTTAACCGGTTTCTGTGTGCAGGTGGCGCGGCTAGCAGTGTCAAACCAGGAGTTTGGTTCTGACCGCTGGAGTTAGCGGGCTGCATTGGCGGTTATCAGCATCAACTTTATCTCAAGTTTCTTCTCTGTCCGCGCGACCTCGTGGTCACGGCGGATAGGCGGCTTGTTCCTCTGTTCAGCAGCAGTTAGGCGAATAACGGGTTGTCCGCGCGACCTCGCGGTCTTCGCGGACTCCTTGTTATTGTTCGGCTTCAGCAGTTTGGCGGGGTGTGAACTGGGCGAGCTCGGCGGTCTCGACGGTTTCGGCGGTCTCAGTGTTCTATCCGCCCGGCTTGTTTTTCTGCTTTTTCATACTGGCGAAATCATGTCTCGCCACGTATGCCTCGCCTTGTAAAGAAGTTGAATAAAATTGTGATTTGCTTGCTTCTGTCTGTGTGTTTGGTTATCTAAGTTGCTTCCTACTTTCCGCGGTTCAAGTTGTGATCTGGGTAGTGCCGAAGATATTAATTTGGTGTTTGGGCTACCTTGTTGATCAACTTGAGAAAATTTAACATTTATCTCTAACACAACAATGGAGGCGGATTCATGTTTTTCTGTTAAGCTCGATCTCTCCAAAGCCTATGATCACGTTGAGTGGTCTTTTCTTTCTCAGGTTTTGTTCTGTTTGGGGTTTAATGATGGTTTTGTCTCCCTTATTATGCGGTGTCTCTTCCGCTCGCTACTCCTTTCTCTTTAATGGGAGAGTTTTGAGTCCCTCATTCCTAGCCACGGGCAGCGTTATGGTGACCCCCTTTCACAATACTTATTTATGATGTGTTCGGAGTTTCCTAGCAAACTTTTGTAGCGCGTTAAACAAGCGGGTTTGCTGAGAGGCTAGTGTGGCAGTTTGCCCTTTGGCTCAACGCGTTTTTCCGCCTCTTGTTCGTTAATGACACACTTATATTTTCTCATGCAAAGAGACGGGTTGCGGAGGCAATTTCATAAATCCTGCACTCTTTTTCCCGTGTATCGGGGCTAGTGATCAATCACCAGATGTCCAAGATTGCTTTTGGGCCACCAACGCCAACTTTAGTCGCGACAAGGTTATCTGTTATTTTGGGGATGGACCATTGTTCCCAGCAGGATCAATATTTGGGCGTGCACACTTCAGTTACCCGTTCGCTTCTTTTGAGCTTCACATATATCAAGGACATGATTTGGATGTGGATTCAGGGACGGAAAGTGAAACTCTTTTCCCAGGCAGGGCGGGAAATTTTAATTAAGGCAGTCCTGCCGGCGATTCCAGCTTTTGTTATGACCTGTTTTCGTCTACTGCGGAATCTGGTTGCGGAAATGCACTCTTTGCTTGCATCATTTTGTGGGATGGGAAGTCATGATGCTTTTTATGTGAGATGAAGTCCGTTGGAGGGATGACCTTTCATTGTATTGAGGCCTTCAATTCTGCTCTTTTGGCTATGCAGGTTTGGTGTTTGTTGACGAGACCAGACACCTTGTTGGCCAAGATTTTTCGTGCACGCTATTATCCAGAGGGGACTATTCTCTCGACCTCTTTGGGACTTTGTCATCTTATTGTTGGAGGGGATTATTTCATGTTGGGGCCTGATCGTGACGGGATTCTGTTTATCATTTGAGTCGGGGACCAATATTCACATTTGGAATGACCGTTGGGTGCCCCGACCGATCTCCTTCCGGATTCAGTCCTCGTGGCCTCCTGGCTCAGGGCAATGATTGGTTTGTGGCCTATTTATGCAGGGTAGACATGAATGAGATCTTGATGTACTAAGGGCCATCTTTGATGTTGATGAAGTGACTGCCACTTTGTCTATTTCTCTAGGACGGTTCCCTTCCCTCTACCAAATGATTGGGTGTGACACTACTCTTAGAATGGTCTCTGTTTGGTTAAGAGCGCGTACCGATTGGCCATTCGCTTCCTCGTCGCCGACGAAGCTTCGACTTCCACCCCGCCTCCTTCCTGGAATTTTATTTGGAGCGCCAGTGTTCAACCAAGAGTTCAGGGCTTTCTTTGGCGATTGGCTCAGGAGATTTTGCTGACGACTTACGCTCTTCGTGGACGACCCTGCTTGGATGTGGTTGGTTGCTCGTTGTGTGGCTCCTATGAATAGTACTTTTGCCATGCCTTTTGGCGCTTCCCCTTGGTATCCCCTATATGGGAATCCCTGGGCATCCATAATTTTGCTTGGCATGCGTATGCAGACTCCAGATTTGACTGGTTTCGGGAGGTCCATGTCACCATGACCTCCGAAGTTTTGCCCTTTACGGCCGCTTGTTGGGCGCTCTATTGGTGTCAAACCATATGTTGTGGGAGCATTCTCTTCAGGACCTTTCATAGATGGTTGCATTCATTCGTGCGACAATACTCTCACCCCCTACCGACTCACATTCATGTGCTTTCCGTGCACGAGCTACTTGGACTCCTCCCCCTGTGGGCGTGGTCAAGATAAACTTTGATGGAGATATTCAGGAGGACCTTTCCTTGATTGATGCGGGTGTGGTGGCCGAAGATTCTTTTGGGCGGTGCTTGACTTGGGGTACCGGGACTCGGGGACATGTGTCTTCTTCAGCGGTGGCGGAGGCGTTTGCAGCGCGCCGAACGGTTGAGGTGGCATTGGAATTTAATTGGCCTGATGTTTTGGTTGAGGGAGATTGTTCTACTTTGATCTCCCACTTGGCGGCTGGGTGTTGGGAATACGAGCAATCAATCCCGACCAGAGCACCTATTTTAAATTTTAGGCGAGCAACCTGCGCGACCGCATTGAGCGGTATGCCATCGCAACAAAATAACACAATGCAAAAATAATAAAAGCACACAGAGATTTTAACGTGGAAAACCCAATTGGGTGAAAAACCACGGGACGATCGGAGTCCAACCCGAAAAGCCTCCACTAAAAGTGTGTGAAAAACACACGCACGGATTACAGGCTTTCCCTCCACCGATCCACAAAGGATCTTCACCAGCTTCACACTACACAATACAATAAATAGTAACAGAAAAATTGCAAGTTACCGACCGGCGGATGAGACAGATTACACAAATCCTCTCCAAGATGCCTCTTCGAATTCTTGCCAATATCTGCTCCAGATCCAATCCGTGTAGGCGAAGTACTCCTTGTCAACGTCGTACAACAACGTCTGAAAGCTCTCCCAAACTAAGACGATTGCCGCAACGGCCTCTCTAGAAATCTTTCAATGCTTGAGTTTGGAGAGAAGTGGATGCTTTACCCCTCCTCCTTCATCCCTATTTATAGGGCCAAAATCAAGGAGGTAGGTGTGGTAGATGACATGTGGATGAAGCTTCCATGAAGCTTCCCTTGGTCAAAAACACATGTCATGAAACTTCCTTTGGACAATTTCCTAGAAGCTTCCTTTAAGAGCACATGTTGAATTCCAAGTCAAAGACGGCTAACCCTTTTCATACTTGTCATGAAACACATCAAAGTTGGATAACCTCTTTCACACTTAGGAGGAAATTATCTTAACAAATCTCCCCCTTTTCGACTAAGTGAAGAAATCCTGTCATTCTGGCAATCTTCCCCAGAGTCTTTAATTTGCCTCTCTCCATGTCCTCCATCAATATGTCTCCACTTTCGATCAGCAGCACCAAATTTGAGTTAATGAGACTCGAACTCAACAGCTTTTTCCACAAAGGACGGGAACTGTACCCAACAAATTATTCTCCCCTTTGCTTTATGTGGAGAGAACCGCCATGCCGGCGATCCTAACGCAATGCTCGAACTTCCCCCTTGGCACGGTCTTGGTCAGCATGTCTGCCCCATTGTCATCAGTGTGCACCTTCTGAAGATCAAGCTCTTTCTGCTCCAGGACATCTCGTATCCAATGATACCGAGTGTCGATGTGCTTCGATCTCGAGTGAAACGTGGGGTTCTTCCCCAAGTGAATAGCGCTCTGACTGTCACATAGGAGTGTGTATCGGTCCTGAGTGAATCCAAGTTCTTTGATGAACCTCTTCATCCAAAGCAACTCCTTCCCAGCCTCAGTAACCGCAATAAACTCAGCCTCCGTGGTGGATAGTGCAACGCACTTCTGTAGTCTCGACGCCCACGAGACAGCTCCCCCTGCAAACAGAATCACGTATCCGGACGTCGACCTCCTGGAATCCACATCTCCAGCCATGTCAGCATCAGTGTAGCCCAGCAGCTCTGGCTCACTGTCTCCAAATCTCAACGTCAAGTCTGACGTCCCCTGCAAGTATCTCAGTATCCACTTCACTGCGCTCCAATGCACTCTCCCAGGATTGGAGAGAAATCTACTGACGGTCCCAACAGCATGCGCAATATCCGGACGAGTACACACCATCGCATACATGAGGCTCCCAACTGCAGATGCATACGGAACCTTCTGCATCGCCTCGATCTCCTCGGGTGTGTTGGGGCACTGATCAGCGGTAAGCCTGAAGTGAGCTGCAAGCGGCACGCTCACCTTCTTTGCCTGATCCATATCAAACCTCTGCAGTACTTTGCGGATGTACCGCTCCTGGGATAACCAAAGTAGTCTGGCTCCCCTGTCTCTGCGAATGTGCATCCCTAAAATGGTCTTCGCAGCACCCAGATCCTTCATCTCAAAAGTGGAACTCAACTGTCGCTTCAACTCAGCAATGCGAGCAGTGTTCCTCCCGACGATCAACATATCGTCCACGTACAACAACAGAATGATGAAGTCCTCTGAAGCATACTGCTTGATGAACACACAGTGGTCAAGGGTGGTCCTCCTGAAGTTGATCTCCCCCATAAAGGAATCAAACTTCCTATACCATTGCCGCGGGGCCTGCTTCAGGCCATATAAACTCTTCTGCAAGCGACACACAAGACCTTCCTTCCCTCTGACACTAAAGCCCTCAGGCTGCTCCATGTAAAGCTCCTCCTCAAGATCGCCATGCAGAAAGGCGGTTTTGACATCCATCTGCTCAACCTCCAAATCTAGCCTCGCAGCGAGGCCAAGGACGACACGAATAGATGACATCTTCACCACAGGTGAGAAGATCTCATCGAAGTCTACACCCTGTCGCTGTCCAAAACCCTTCACCACCAGCCTGGCCTTGTATCTGGGAGGTGTGGAGGAATCTCCCTGCTTCACCCTGAAGATCCATCGATTCTTCAAGGCCTTCTTGCCCTTAGGCAATCTCACCAGGTCATAAGTGTGGTTTTTCTGCAGTGACTGCATCTCATCCTGCATAGCATCCATCCACTGACGCTTCTCGGTACTCTTCACAGCCTCATCATAACTCTCAGGCTCCCCCGCATCAGTCAGCAAGACGAATTCTGATGCGGAATATCTAGCGGGCGGGTGCCTGGCCCGATCTGACCTCCGTAAGGCCGGCTCAGGGGCCGGTGCAGGCACATCATCAGTAATATCCTCAGCGACTCCTGGATCACCATCAGTGGTGATATCATTATCCGGAAGTATATCAACTCCATGTGCAGGCGCGAGCTCGACAATCTCCTCAGCATCATCAGCCCCAATCATAGGTGACTCTGCAACAGTGCGAGAGTCAACTTCCAACTCAATAGTCCCCTCAGGATCACCAATAGTCTGATCCTCGCAGAACACAGCGTCACGGCTACGTACAAGCTTCTTCTCAACTGGATCAAAGAACCTGTACCCAAACTCTCCACTATAGCCGTACCCCAAGAAAATACACTGCCGGGTCTTCGAATCCAGCTTCGATCTCTCGTCCCTAGGGACGTGTACAAAGGCTTTGCAGCCAAATACCCGCAAGTGACTGTAAGAAGGGTCTTTCCCATACCAGACCCTATCAGGAACATCCTCCTGCAAAGCTGAACTCGGCGAGAGGTTGATGACATGCGCTGTAGTGAGAAGAGCCTCACCCCAGAACATCCCTGGTAGCTTCGACTCAGATAGCATGCATCGAATCCTCTCCATCAGTGTCCGATTCATCCTCTCAGCTACGCCATTCAGCTGTGGCGTCTTGGGCGGGGTCTTCTCATGACGGATGCCATGGTCCCTGCAGTACTCGTCAAATGGACCAATATACTCTCCCCCGTTGTCGGACCTAATGCACTTCAGTCTTTTCCCAGACTGTCTTTCCACCTCAGCGTGGAATCTCCTGAAAGTATCGAGTACCTGATCTTTGGTCTTGATGGCATAGACCCAAAGCTTCCTCGAATGGTCGTCAATGAAAGTGACGAAGTATGATGCTCCTCCTCTAGTCTGGACCTTCAGTGGTCCGCACACATCAGTGTGAACAAGCTCCAATGGCTCCGATCTCCTAGTGGATGTGTGGCTGTGGAATGAGACCCGGTTTTGTTTCCCAGCCATGCAGTGGTCACACCTCTCCAAGTGAACATCAGAAATGTCACTGATCAACTTCTTCTTCGCCAGGCATCCCAATCCCTTCTGGCTAATGTGTGCCAGCCTCCTGTGCCATAAGGAAGTGGATGTCTCATCCCTGACGGAGTTGGCCTGAGCAGCTTCAGGCCTCCCCTCCATGTAGTACAAGCCAGAATCTCTGTAACCCCTGGCCATCACAAGTGATCCCCGGATCAGCTTCCAGAAATCTCCTCCAAAGACACTCAGGTGTCCTTCATCTCCAAGTCTGCCAACAGATATCAGATTGAAGCGGATGTCTGGCACATGTCGCACATCCCTCAGAACTAGTAGGGCTCCAGTGCTCGTCTTTAAGTGCATGTCTCCACGCCCAAGTACCTTGGACGTATCTCCATTGCCCATCCTCAACACCCCACAGTCATGAGTGGTGTAAGTGGCAAATAACTCTCTGTTGTGGGAGACATGCGCAGAAGCTCCAGAATCAACGATCCAGCATCGGTCGTCACACGAAAGTGCAGCTGTGACGTCGTCGCCAACAATAATGACGTCGTCCTCCTCAGTCGAAACAGTGGCTGCCGTGTGACCCTCATCTTTGCCCTCAGTGGTAATCCCATTCTTCTTCTGATCGTTCTTCCACGAATAACAGAATTTCTTGATGTGCCCCTTCTTATGGCAGTAGTGGCATTCCACGTTCTGATAACGTGACTTCGACTTGCCCCTACTCTGACTCCTGTCCTCCTTCCTTCCTCGGCTCTTACTCCTTCCTCTCCCCCTGGTTTCAGTAAAAAGAACGTCAGCTCGTGAAGAAGAGCCTGAAGTCCCCTGAGACTTTCGTCTCACCTCCTCATTCAAGATCCCGCTCTTGGCGATCTCCATGGAAACAATCCCCTGGGGGGAAGAATTGATCAGAGAAACTCTGACCATCTCCCAAGAGTCTGGAAGTGACTTGAGTAGCCACAATGCATTCACCTCATCTTCAAAGGTCACCTTCATGGCAGTCAGACGATCAATAATCCCCTGGAACTCGTTGACATGATCCAAAATAGGAGAGCCCTCCCGGTATCTGAACTCTCCAAGCTTCTTCAGCAAGTACAGCTTGTTGATGCCCGTGCTCTTGGCATACAGGGTCTCGAGAGTCTTCCATAGATCCTTCGCATCATTGATGCTAGCCACATGGTTGTAGACGTTCGGCTCCACGAACCGTCTGATAAACCCACACAGCTTCCGATGCTCTACCTTCCATTTTGCTTCATCCGTGTCCTTTGGCATCTCCTCAAAGATAGGAGCATGCCAACCCTTCACATATATTAAGTCCTCCATCAGTAGATGCCACTGGTGATAATTGGCACCATTCAACTTTATCATCTGATCTGAACCAGAACCTGATACGGACTCCATCTCGCTCTGCCAACTGGCCGGACCGACCACAGATCTTTGAGTCGACTATCTCAAAGTGTGCAAGTGGAGAGGATAGCCAGCGGGCCAATGGTCGTAAACTACCACTCCCAATTACACACCCGAGATCCCGATCGACTCGTCCTGAAACCCCAAAGGTCAGCCCGGTATCTGCTCTGTCACTGAACCTGCTCGGTGACCGAACCTGGTCGATCACTCAACCTCCCTCTGATACCACTTGTTGGGAATACGAGCAATCAATCCCGACCAGAGCACCTATTTTAAATTTTAGGCGAGCAACCTGCGCGACCGCATTGAGCGGTATGCCATCGCAACAAAATAACACAATGCAAAAATAATAAAAGCACACAGAGATTTTAACGTGGAAAACCCAATTGGGTGAAAAACCACGGGACGATCGGAGTCCAACCCGAAAAGCCTCCACTAAAAGTGTGTGAAAAACACACGCACGGATTACAGGCTTTCCCTCCACCGATCCACAAAGGATCTTCACCAGCTTCACACTACACAATACAATAAATAGTAACAGAAAAATTGCAAGTTACCGACCGGCGGATGAGACAGATTACACAAATCCTCTCCAAGATGCCTCTTCGAATTCTTGCCAATATCTGCTCCAGATCCAATCCGTGTAGGCGAAGTACTCCTTGTCAACGTCGTACAACAACGTCTGAAAGCTCTCCCAAACTAAGACGATTGCCGCAACGGCCTCTCTAGAAATCTTTCAATGCTTGAGTTTGGAGAGAAGTGGATGCTTTACCCCTCCTCCTTCATCCCTATTTATAGGGCCAAAATCAAGGAGGTAGGTGTGGTAGATGACATGTGGATGAAGCTTCCATGAAGCTTCCCTTGGTCAAAAACACATGTCATGAAACTTCCTTTGGACAATTTCCTAGAAGCTTCCTTTAAGAGCACATGTTGAATTCCAAGTCAAAGACGGCTAACCCTTTTCATACTTGTCATGAAACACATCAAAGTTGGATAACCTCTTTCACACTTAGGAGGAAATTATCTTAACACTGGGGTGGTGCCACTCACATTGGATTGAGCGCTTATTTCTGACTCGTTGGAGTTAGCCTGTTGGAGTTGACCTGAGGGATCCCCAAGATTGACTTCATCTTCTCTGAACGACTGTCTAACCGGGTTGCACATATGCTGACTTCACTTTCTTTTTCTCTGCCTTCGAGCTTACCGTCAATGAATTTAATCCATTATGAGTTTTCTAATGAATGAATCTCTCATTTATTCTTCTTCTTCTTCAAAAAAAATTATGCCTGTATATAATAGTTATTCTTTTATGATTGAGAGTTTTAAATATATATATACAAATATTTGTAATTTCATAAATAAATATTTATATATTTTTTACAATCTGCAGACTGCAGAGAGAGATTATCAGATCTTGAGGAGAGAGACTACCCAAGTCTATATTGGTGTCGTGTATCAAAAAAATTATTTGGTACATATGCGCACGCGGGAGCAGATCCGGTCGTAGGATCTTAATTTCAATAGCCGGATTTCGATTGTATCTGTTGGATATATAACCGGATGTAACGGCGAATCAGATACAACCATATTTCAGCCGTTGAACATATCTTACGGCCGAATGTACATGTATCGCACCTATTAATAAGTGCCCCAAAAATGAAGTTTTTTTTTATGAATGACCAAAAAATCTCTTGTTCTGAAATAATAATAATATTTGTAAATAAAATATTTTATTTTCTAATAAAAATTTACTGACAAAAGATTTTACTTTGGATATAAAATATTTTTAATATATTTTATTTTATCACTCCCCTCTTGTGACCCTGTCCTTATTTTTTTCTTTAATAATCATGTTTTGCTGCCCAATTAATGGAATCCCGCATAGTGACAAAGAAGATGGAATCCCGCCCATAAAAGGGCAAGTTAGGGCGGGAGGAAAGTGGTAGCAGGTTTTCCACTCAGAGAGTGAGCTGAGAGAGAGAGAGAGAGAGAGAGAGAGAGAGAGAGAGAGAGAGCCTCCAAAGCGAGGAGCGGCGGCAGCAGCAGCGCAGCGGAGCAGTAAAGGAAGGAGAAGAACGGCCGAGACGATGACCTCGCCGGCGGCGAATGGCCGTATTGGGATTCATCTGTTCCTCGCGATCCTGCTCGCATCATTTCAGTGGGTTGCTGCCGCGATCGAAGACGGTTTGTGTTGCATTCCTTCTCGATCTTCTTCCTTCTCTCACTAAAATGGTTTCCACACTTTGTCTATTATGATTAACAGTTGAAGATGCTCATTCACTGCGCTTTTAGATGATTTTTTTGCTGCATTTTAGAGAATTCAACTCTTAGATTACACAGTTTGGTTGGGTGCTTAGATCTAGGGATCTGGCCGATTAATCGTTTTTACCTTTTTTTTTCGCTTTTAGACGGACATTTAAGAGAACTTGAATGCTAGTTGTTTAGTTCTAGAGATCCCTCGATTCCTTGAAATGGATTTCGCCGGAAGAACGATGAAGTAGGCCTCGTTGGTCGCTCAGGCGATGTTCCGTCACGTCGGCGGTAGGCATCTCGAGACCCCCAAACAGCCGTTCCGTGTAGCCATTTCCGCCTAGTTCTTTTGGAGATTGATTGTTTTTTTTAAAATTTTAATTTCTATTCGTTTTACTTTTATAATAAAACACCACCATGATTCACCAGTCTTTCAACTGTAGAACACGTTTTTTTCCTATATTTTGTGAATCAAATGGAGCCTCGTCGGCGGAATCCAATGATTTTGATCTTCCGTGCGTCCATTTTTGAAGCAGAAACTTACTCTCGTTCTGTGATGTGTATGTTGTTCGATTCCGATTACATCAAGCTTTAGTAGAGCCTAAATCTTAGAGAGTTGATCGGATTGAACTTAGAAGTTAGATCGAGTAATCGAACTCTCTCCTTGATTGATCTCTTCAAGTAATCAAAATTATCGGGAAAAGTAGACGAAGGAGGAGAAGAAACAGAGAGGTCTCCTGAAGAAATCAGCCTCTCCAAATTTGTTATTACTTTCAAGATTGTGTTTGAGGTGAAAACTACATGAATCTCTGTACACGGCTGTATCACTAGATTGTGTTATTGCACCTGCTATTGAATCGGAATTTCATTAAAATGCAGGGATATAACACTCGAGGTATGCTTGCGCCTAATTTACGAGGGCTGGTTATCTCTCGAAGGAGGGAGTGTAAATACAAAGAAGAGGCGAGGGGTTGAATTAGAGATGCAGCGTTGGGCGAAGATGGGTTGTGGTTGAGAGGTTTGAGAGATTAGCCGATAATGCATGGTCTGATGTTTCTTTTGATTGAAAGGAAAGGAGTAGACCATCTCTCCAAATGAAAGGAAAATTAGGGATGCGGCGTTGGGTGAAGATGAAGGGTCGTTGTTGAGAGTTTAGTCTCAAGGTCCGGTAACTCCCCCCTAGGTTTTATTTTACATCACTGATTTTCTCAAGATTATCACTGTCTTTGTCCATATCAACATTGTTAATCTCCATTTCATTACTCCCCTTCTCTAAGGATCCCTTCTCCAATGACATGTTGCTGAGGGCAAGAATGCTACTCGGCCCGCGGGCGGAATCCCTTGCAGAAACAAGTGGGGAAGAACATATGAGCAACCAAAATCTCTTGAGCAAGCGTTAGAGGCTGGAGAGGAGGCGGCGATGCCTAGGAATATTGTTTGGAGGGAGATCTAGCGCTTAGGTTACGTTTGGGAAGAGGAAGAAACTAGTGAGAAGCCTTTCGGAAAGACGAGTCGAGCGAAAGGAAAGCGGTGGGCCCGGTTTTTGGAATATGGTATTTATTGACATGGTTTAGAGGGAACAACATCCGAATAAAAAAATTTCCCTTCAAATGAGAGTCTAAATCTAATCTAGGTGACGACGCTTGATGAGACAAAGGTGGATCCGGAAGTCGTATCTTTACTTCATGCAGAAAGGGGCCTATATTTGTGAAGTTAAGCCAATAGCTGTAGTGGATGCGGTGGTTATGAACCGTTGTTCGTGAACGTTTGACCTTACCTAAGGAACTTCATACATTTTTGTGTTCGCAACTAATGTTTTTTTTGGGCGGCTGTCATAACTGTGGTCATGTCATAACTGTGGTCATGTCAAACATACATTCTATGATGGTGACGTTTTTGTTCAAATTCACTAGAGAAAAAAATGCTGTGCCAAATGGTTATAACTGGCTAATTGCATTGTGTTGTTGTTTATATTTAGGGACATCTATATTTATGTTATCTAAAAGACTTTTTTATTTATTTTGGTGACACAATTAAATTCATTACAATATATATAATGCACTAAATATGAAATTAATGGGGGGGGGGGGGGGATTTAGGAGAAATCCTAATTTGCTGCTGGGAGGAAGCAAGAAAGGCTATCAAAAACCTAAAGGGCGTGGGAAACCTGTTCTGGATTACGTGCGATCATTTTCAGTCCGGGAACCCGGCCGAAAAATTTCGCCTAATTTGGAGATCATGATGCACATACGTCAGATACTTCATAAAAATATGAATGGCCATGATTCGTTGTTGTGATCGGACGGTTGCGATGAAATGTGTGGTTTACATTCAACGGTCGTGATCTGATTCTGATACTTCTTTATAATGGATAAAGATATATATATTGTATATACACTTAATGCGTATATAAGCATATACACACACTTTTGAACTGCGTCTATTACGTGCACTTTCATGAAAAGTGTTCAACATAAAAGTTGTAGATCTCGACGAGATCTATAACTTTCATGTTGAACACGTTTTGATTTGAAGACATTTAGGCCCACGATTTGGCTCCCGGAAAAAATCACGTGGAACATATGTACGGTTCGGCGTGTTTTTTTCGGGGGCCAAATCGGGAGTCAAATCTGGGGCCTAAACAACTTCAAATCAAAAAGGTGTTCAACATGAAAGTTGTAGATCTCGTCGAGATCTACAATTTTCATGTTGAACACTTCTCATGAAAATGCACGTATAAGACAGTTCAAAAAGATGCGTATAGAAGCATATACACTTAACGCGTATATACTATATATATACTATATATATATATATATATATATATATATATATATATATATATATATATATATATATATATATATATATATATTGAAAAAAATTGTGGAGAAATGCCAAATCTTCCTAGTCTTGTTTACAGATGCGAAGCTGTTGTCATACTACTATCACAAGTTGAGCTTTAGGTTTTATTTGACATGTCGTTTTTGCTCCGATAATTTCGTGCAAAAATATCATTATCATAAAGTTTATGTGTGACATGATACCGGTTAATACCCCCACCAAGAAAATAAAACTAGTTTTGAGTGAAAAAGGAAATGAAGTTCCATTGATGATGTGGGGCATTCACAAACAATGATTGTGACCACTGTATTCGTGAGTGCTAAGATAGTGCCAAACGGATGCTAAGACTCTATTTGAGACCGATGGTGAAGCTGAAAAAAATAGTTTTGCCAAAAAGGTTTTTTTCGAGATTTTGGAAAGCAGCCTCTTTCCGAAAAACTAAATGCAACTTTTTGTATTTTTAAGCTTCTCTTCTCATATAGGCCAATCTTCGTCTTCTTCTCCTAATGTTTTAACCACCACAACCACCATTTCACAAATCCAAAATTATAAGCTTTGCTTCAATTTAAGAGTTCAAAATTTTTTATAACTTCAACAATTGCTCGAAGAACTCTTTAAAATTCAGCTTTTTTTTTGGTTTTGTTGGAGCCTCACCATCCTAATATCAATTGTTTGTATGCTAGGGTGTAGATATTTTTGTGTGTACCTATTTGGCTAATTTATGTTTGGGACCGCCAATCTCCAAAAACGCTGTTTTATGTCATTTTCCAGATGCAGAGAGGGATGGCACATTTAGAAACTTAATTTTATCTCTATTTTCAACGGCCGTTGCCCTCCCAGAGATACCCTAACTGAGGTTTTAGTAGCTCCATGCTTGGGGCTTGACCCTCACAGCAGTCTGCTCGCTGTTATTCTGTGGTCAGCAGTATTTTAAGATGTTGGTATTATTAAAACTTCGATTCATCTATCAAATAGACTGCCCTAAGAAATCCAGACCATAGTAATCGTGACTTATGAAAGCTTGTATGTGAACAATCCCTAAACTTTTTTACTGTTATGCTACACTATCAACTGTTGTAGATCAGACTCATACTGAATAGAATTAATGAGGAAAAACAAAGAAAAAGTATAACCCTAAACTCTAAAAAATTTTATTAAAAACACGAGGGGAAAGAAGATGAAAACACAAAGTGGTCTGAAAAAGGAAAAAAAATCGAGGCTGTTGCAGGGAATGTTGTTGATTTTTGGCGGTCGCTTAATAATTAGAGTTACATGGCTGCCGCACGCCTGCTGTTTGACTTTGCCGTGGAGAGAAGAAGCGTGGTTAGATTTGGCTTGGATTCCTTCTCCGGCGGTGGTGTGGTCTCCGGTGGTGGTGTGGACTCTGGTGATCGTGTGGTTATACGTCAGCATTTTATGGCAAAGTTTTCATTGAATCTTGTGCGTCCGCTAGGAGGATTACAATCTAGATCTCAGATTTTTCCGCAGATTGTGCGTGTCCAGTATGTTTACCGCGTACTCTTAGGATGGTCTTTTCTCCCCTATCTTTGTACAAATTTATAATTATATTGTTGATTATATATTTATATCTGTGTGGTTGTGCCTAAGTGGTTTTTGCCGTGTGCAATTTTTGTGTCTGTTTTGTGTTTCTTGTTTATATGCGTTTATAGTTGTGTCTGTTACGTATCGAATTTTATAATAAGTGATATCAGAGCTTGGTTCTCGGTGAGGTGATTGATTGAACGTTTCAGTTTGAGTTTGGGTCAACACTAGGTGACGACATTGGTCCGCTCTCTATCTTCCTAGACTTGATCCGTAAAATTTGATGGTAGCAGGAACTTCCGCCTACAACAATTTTGGGTCATGGACATGTTGGTTGAGCGTGGTTTGATGCGAGTGCTACGTGTGCATGAGTCTTTGCCCGCTCTAGTGAAAGATTCTGAGTGAATAGAGTTGAATGAGCGTTATCAAGATGTGCATCAACGACAAAGTGCTGTTCAATATTAGTGTTGAAGAGTCTGTTATCAAGCTGTGAGAGAAGCTTGAAGGATTATAGATGAGCAAGTCGTTGATCATGAGGCTATAGCTGAAAAAACGACTATATAATCTGAAGATGTAGGAATGTGATAATCTTTAGAAACACTTTAATGTGTTCAACACCCTTCTAAACCAACTCCATGTGGTTGGTGTGAAGGTGGAGAAATAAGACAAGACCCTCTTGTTTTTTACCCCGCTCTTGGTGTCGTACAAGCATATGCTGATATGCAGATCACTCTATTGTATGAGAAAGATACAATAGACCTGGAGCAGATAACTTCTGTGTTAATGTCTAGTCAGATGTTATCGGACCCCACTCATGGGGGTGAGCATGCGTTGACAGTAGATGGACAAAGAATACTTCTCGGGAAGGGATCTGGGACTGCACGAGCCAGATCTGCTTCGTGGAAGACAACGACACGCTACCTCTGCAGACAGAGCGACCATATTAAGAGAAATTGCCCGTAGGGTGCACAAATTTCTGAGTCCCAAAGTGCATGCATGGTTGCAGTAGTCATGGTTGCGGATAGTGATGTTTCTTACCGTCACTGAGAGTATGTAACTCTGATAGCTAAATTTTAGATTATTGTGCTTCGCAACACATTTGCTCAGATGCTGCGATGTTCAGTTTACTGGAGGTGACAATTGGATCAGTCTTTCTGGGTGACGGCTCAGCATGTGAGGTCATGAGGACAAAACAGTGGATATCTAGACGCATGACAGAGCTATGCGTATACTTGGGCGGGTACACTTGGTACTCAAGCTGCGCTGAAATTTGATATCGTTGGACAGATTGGATTGCAGTGGACGCAACTTTGTAGCAAGAGGCGGAGTTTTGACGTTATTGCGAGGGCCCACGATGCTTATGAAAGCTATGCAACATGGCAGTTTGTACCAGCCGATTGGGACCACGATGCGAGGTGGTGTGCCCATGATTTTTGCGGCTGACAGTATAAATGGTCGATGAGGTGCAAAAGATTGCCTTTCTGTGACTCTGACTAGACGAGTCAGATCCAACGATCTGATTGCGTTGATATTCAAGGGTTGAGCCCGAACAAGGATAAGTCGACTGGAGCAGGTCAGCTGACGCCTCGAGTTCTTTGAGCGATGTTTAGTGCAATGTTGCTTCATGCAGTTGATGTTATGTGCAGAAAGTGCCTAGTGCGCACAAAGCACTACCTCAAGGACCTAAGACACCCCCTGCACAAAGCACCACCTCATGGACCTAAGTCGTTAGTCGACTCATTCCTGCTCGGGCTCAACCCCCGAATGCCTACGCAATCAGATCGCTGAATCTGACTCGTCTAATCAGAGTTTCAGAAGGATGATCTTTTGCACTGCCTTGATCATCCACACTGTTGGCCGCATAAAACATTGGCACACCACCTCGCATCGTGGTTCCCTTCAGCCGGTATAAACTACCGTCATGCGTATCTTATATAAGCACGATGCACCCTCACAAGTAACATCACCGTCAGGACTCCACTTCTCGCTGTACAGCTGCACCCACTGGAGTTCCATCTGTCAAACGATATCAATTTCCTGTGCAGCTTAGGTACAAAATATACCCACTCAAGTCTATGCACAACTCCGTCATGCATCTGAATATTCATTGTCCCTGTCCCCGTAACCTCACATTTTGAGTTGTCACTTAGAAAGACTGACACAGATGTCACCTCCAGTGAACTGAATATGTCCGCATCTGTACAGCGAGACAGAGCTATGCGTATACTTGGGCGGGTACACTTGGTACTCAAGCTGCGCTGGAATTTGATATTGTTGGACAGATTGGACTGCAGTGGACACAACTTTGTAGCGAAAGGCGGAGTTTTGACGTTATTGCGAGGGCCCACGATACTTATGAAAGCTATGCAACATGGCAGTTTGTGCCAGCTGATTGAGACCACGATGCGAGGTGATGTGCCCATGTTTTTTGCGACTGACAGTATAAATGGTCGATGAGGTGCAAAAGATCGCCTTTCTGGGACTCTGACTAGATGAGTCAGATCCAGCGAGCTGATTGCGTTGATATTCAAGGGTTGAGCCCGAACAAGGATGAGTTGACTGGAGCAGATCAACTAACTCCTCAAGTTCTTTGAGCGATGTTTAGTGCAATGTTGCTTCATGCAGTTGATGTTATGTGCAGAAAGTGCCTAGTGCGCACAAAGCACTACCTCAAGGATCTAAGACACCCCCTGCACAAAGCACCACCTCAAGGATCTAAGTCGTCAGTCGACTCATTCCTGCTCGGGCCCAACCCCCGAATGCCGACGCAATCAGATCGCTGAATCAGAGTTTCAGAAGGATGATCTTCTGCACTGCCTCGATCATCCACACTGTCGGCCGCATAAAACATTGGCACACCACCTCGCATCGTGGTCCCCTTCAGCCGGTATAAACTACCGTCATGCATATCTTACATAAGCACGATGTACCCTCGCAAGTAACATCACTGTCAGGACTCCACTTCTCGCTGTACAGCTGCACCCACTGGAGTTCAATCTGTCAAACGATATTAAATTCCTGTGCAGCTTAGGTACAAAATATACCCACTCAAGTCTATGCACAATTCCGCCATGCATCTGAATATTCATCGTCCCTGTCCCCGTAACCTCACATTTTGAGTTGTCACTTAGAAATACTGACACAGATGTCACCTCTAGTGAACTGAATATGGCTACGTCTGAGCAAATTTGCTGCGAAGTATCAGAATTCAAAATCCATCTATTAGAGTCACATAAACTCTTATTGATGATATGAGAAACATCACTATCCTCTGTTGTGTCCACCGCAACATTGCTCGCACTCTGGGTGTCGCCAGAATTGTCTACACGCTGCGGGCAATTCTTGATATGGCCGCTCTGCCTGCAGTGGTAGCACGCCACTGCCTTCCTCAAAGCAGATCTGGCTCGTCCACTCCTAGATCCCTTCCCGAGAAGCCTCCATTGTCCATCTACTGTCAACGCATGCTCACCCCCAGGAGTGTGGTTCCACAACATCTAACTAGACAATAACACAAACGTGATCTGTTTCAGGGCTACTGTATCCTTTCAATAAAATAAAGTGATCGGTATATACTTGTACGATGCCGGGAGCGAGGTAAGAAGCAAGTGAGCCTTGTCTTCTTCTTCCACATTCACACCAGCCACATGCAGTTGGTTCAGAAGGTCGTTGAAGCAAGTGAGCCTTGTCTTCTTTTGCAGTTGTTTCAGGTCGTTGCCTTGCCTTGTCTTCTTTGCCTTGTCTTCTGCTTCCTTGTCGTTGCCTTGTCTTCCTTGCAAGTGAGCCTTGTCGTTGCCTTTTCTGGTTTTATCTTTTTCGCCTTTTGTTTTGTTATCTTTTTCTTTTTATTTGAGTTTTGTTATCTTTTTCTTTTTCTTGCGTATGCGTACTCGCCCAGAGGAGAACGGATAGCAGCGGTCACAAAAGAGGTATCCACTCAGAGGAAGATCGATGGCTCTGATATCAAAATGCAAGTATGAATACAAATATATAGGAGAGAAGAGAGAGAAAGAATCCTATACACAAGATGTGAGACTAAACCAGAAACTTAAAACGGGTCGTATTAATGGGCTTTTACATCAGTTTTCCTAATATTCTCTAACAGTTACCATTTGTTTAATACTGGGTTTTAACACAGATACAAACATACTTTTAAGGAATCAAGGGGCTAATCCTCGGACTTTGGTTGTGAGGTTTTCAAACTGGGCTTTATACTCAGAAATAATGATTTTTTGTTGCAATTTAGTTAATAAGCCGCTGGATCTTCGTAACAAGAAGGACCAAATCGTTTTTGTAATGCCGTGGAAAATATGGGAAATGATAATGCAGGGTGATCCCTAAGCATCGCGTGTTACCATTTCGAGGCTGATTTGTCTAAATGTAATGTGGCTAGAATCAGATAATCTTGAGGTCTTACATTGTGAAAGTTAAAATATAATTGTAATTCATAAAGAAAATCAGTAGGATCCTCATCCGCAAATCTAGGACATTGAAGATATACAAGTTGATTAGGTCGGTTCGTTAATATCTGGTTTGTAGCCATAAAGGGACCGTTTCCCAAGATTCCTCCTGATGATTGCCCTTGTTCGAAATTCGCGCCAAGCATGGGAAAAGTTGCCCGTGGGTTGAACATTGCATCAAACACTCTGTCTGGAATTCTGGGTTGCTGGAAGTTCTGTGTTGAGGAATTGTTGCTGAATTCGTGATGAATTGAATTAGATGTAAGATTTTTTTCCACCCCCTTTGCGGTTCATTTAGATTTCTAAACTGCTCCATCATTTCCCTTCTAAAATTGGCAAACCGATTGTTGATGTGATTGGCTGCCTGTTCCTTAGAATCCACAATTTGTTGTACCAAGAAATTTTCTTTGGTCTGTAATTCTGAGAGGAATTGTTGTTGGACGTCTTCGATCTGTGCATTTCTCGTGCTTCTTTCATCTTCAAACGCTTCCTTGAGTTCCGAGAGTTGCTGAGAGATGTCTCTCGCGCAAGTTCCTTCACACATGTCGTCGGTAGAAGGAAACTCTCAACGAGAGCACCAAAGATGTAGCGGTCCGGCATGATATTCCGGCTACTCCTCCTATCTACGGCGGAGGAAAGCCAGGAGTTGGCTGAGGGTGGAAGGTGACGAAGGAGGATTGGAAGAAAGAGGAACATCTAATTTTATTCATCAAAGTTTTGCCATAATTACAAATTAACAGTAACCACTATTTATAGACATAACATGACTTTAAACAACCGTTACATTAACAAAACTAAAAATAGCCGTTGCTTCTGGAACTTTCCGGATTGCTGATTCTATCCCTTGGATGTGCTCCACCAATATTAACCGTCGGATTATATGCTCTTGCTTTTTATATCCTGCTTTATCAGTGGAGAATTAACTGTGCCTGGGTTCCACCGTTGGATTAATACGGAAATCTCTGGAAATCAATCTGGCCGTTGCTTTAACACAGTCACTAGAGCTCAAAATCCATACTGAAATTTGGGTCCAATCACAATCACGGTTTCAAACTTTCACCACTCAAATGTCACATGTATCTCAAACAGAACCTAATGCAGTTAGATGTTAGTGGTTGTGATTGCGCCAACTGCCCCAGGCCCTTAACTCCCAAAAGAAAATAAAGTTTGGGACAAAAATGTTTCCATGAGCCTGCTATTTCCCTTCTCCAGCGCTCAAATGATATCAAACCCCGTGTTTCGACATCTCAACCCTAAACCGTTACGAAATTCATTCACATTGACCGTATACAAACCTACCTGATATGCCCGCTTAGATCAATTGTGAAGGAGATGGGCACGATTTATAAGTCTCGGACATCATAGACCTAGCTTTAGTTCAAAAAGACCCAATAGTGCCCGACATCACCCTCAACATGAATTCGTGTCCCAGAGGCATTGTAGTGATGCATCTCCTCAAACATTGGGAAATTATAACTCTGAAAGAGAAGGAAAGTCCAACAATGGTGTGGTGCTTGCTTTATACTTTATTTATGGCTAAATTAAATTCCCATCCACTGGGAATAAATGGCAGTGCACGGTGAGTCTATGAATGGGGACGCTTTATCATGAGCACCTTTTTGGGTCCTCCTCTTTTCATGAATTTAATTCACCCATCCTGGGCCAGGCTTTTCCTGACATACATTGTACCTGGCACAGATAAATTTTCTAAACGTTTAAGGGCTTTTATGAGCGGCTGTTTTGTTTGTTTGTTTGTTCTTCCTGATTTTTCTGATGCATTATTTTTTATTCCAATTAAAGAGGAGCCTTGGTGCACTGATTGAGGTGTTGCCACTTGCAAAAATGCAGGATAAGGTTTGCCTATATTTCACCCTTGTTGTGGGATCTTTCTCCAGACCCTCGCTGCGCAGAGATGCTTTGTGCACCGGGCTGCCCTTTTTTAATTATTTTTTATTCGCATTAAGCAGTGTTAGTGCTAAGCAAAATACTTAATTAAAGACTATAAGCACAAACAACCTATGTATATTATACAAGCAGTTGTGCACGGGATTTTCCTGTGTGGCGCGTGATATTATGCATTCTGTTCATCCTTCCTGTAAAAGTTTGTCTCAACGAATATAAAGTTTAATAGTAAATAGGGTTGATGTGAGCATATTTTTCTAAAGCAAAATAAGATAGCACACAAATTTAAATCAACTCATAAAAATTTGTAAAGTTTTAATAAAAATGACAGATTTGGAAAGATAACTTTTTCCCCATATTGGTGTTTTTCCCTTTTATATATGCAAGTGACCGTGCATGGAGGGCCCCACTGCCCCAGGTACCCCGCACATCAATATATCGTCCACGACATTGTCCCGACGCGATGACGCTCCCGCTGCTCGCAAACCCCCGAACACCTGTATGTTGCACTTTTTTTTCTTGTGCATATGGGAGAGTGAGACTTGTCTATATGAGAGCATGTTTTTAAAATTAATGAAAAAATACATGAATTAAAGAAATTAAAAATTTGATAATAAAAAACGTAAAATCGGAAAGTTGAATGTTTCAGGAAAGAATGTTTTTTCCTTTTAATATAGTTTATATATAATACATTTGTAGAAAGAAGAGATTAAGTGAAATGTGCAAATTTATTCATCCTCATAGGGGCATTAAATAGGAACTACAACATGACACCCAACACCGATAGGCGGTGTTGGACTAAACTCAATATCATTAAAATATTACATATATAATAACTCTAACACTCCCCCTCAAGCTGAAGGGGAACCCTACATCTTGGACACAACATAAAACGGAAGGTACAAGAAGGTTGGCAACGTGAGACAAAACAACAGCCACCGAGGTCCAACCGCGTGTCACCGGGGATACTTCACCGGGCAAGAGCCACATGACGTTGGTCCACAAACCGACCATGACAACGCTGGATACACTCGGAGCGGAAACAAGGTCAACCATGAAAGACCAAACCAACCCTACAAAATCCAGAGAAAATGACAAGGAGACGCAAACAACATACGAAATCAACCTAGGAGCCATGTGTGACTAAGGCAGGAGTCGGGAAAGAAGCATCTGAGTCGCCGTGATCACAAACACTCCCCCTTACGTGGATCATGTGCAAGAAGACATATGTTATACCTAGGGGCCCGGTGTGACTAAGGCAGGAGTCGGGAAAGAAGCATCCGAGTCGCCGATATCACAAACACTCCCCCTCACGTTGAATACATGCATGAAGGTATAGATCACGTGCAAGAAGGCGGAAATCATAGAGACACAACACAACAACCACAAACAACAATAACTGAAAAAAGTTTAAACTTTAAACCCTAGGGGCCGGGCTGGATCTGAAGAAGAAGGAAGCATCCATCGGCACGAAGGAGCAGCACGGTAGCAGCGGAGGAGAAGCACGGCTCGCAGAGCAGCCGGAGAAGAAGAAGCAGGCCGGAGAAGATGAGCAGCAGCCGGAGAAGCGGCGGTAGAGCAATATCCAGGCCGGAGAAGAGAAGCTACAACAGCAGGAACCAAGCCGTAGAAGAAAAAGCTGCAGCTGCAGCAGCCCGGAGAAGCAGAGACGGAGAAGCGAAGAAGACGAAGCCGACGGAGTCGTTGATGTCGATGAAGGAAGCCGGAGGAAGCGTCGGTGTCGATGAAGGAAGCCGGAGGAGGCGTTGGCGTCGATGAAGGAAGCCGGAGGAGGCGTCGGCGTCGATGAAGGAAGCCGGAGGAGGCGTCAGCGGGAGAAAGCTCCGATGATGCAGTCTGGAGCAACCGCAGAAGAGAGGCCCGCTCCTGTCTCGGAATCAAGGCGTGATCCCGTCGACGGGAGCGAGGGGGGAGAAGCACCTGCAGGATCCCGAGCAGGGGAGCGAAGACGGGAAAAAATTTTTAGGGTTGGGTGCGGCGGGTTGGGTGCAGCGGGAGAAACGGGAGACGGGAAAAAAATTATGTTTTTAGGTTACAGATCGATCCTCTGATACCATGTAGAAAGAAGAGATTAAGTGAAAGGTGCAAATTTATTCATCCTCATAGGGGCATTAAATAGGAACTACAACATGACACCCAACACCGATAGGCGGTGTGGGACTAAACTCAATATCATTAAAATATTACATATATAATAACTCTAACAACATTAATAGGATAGTATTTATGGAGACCATTCTAAATTTACAAAATTACAAGTTGTGTCATTCTATTTTATGAAAATACAGAAACCTCCCATTCAAGTCTACATTTCTTCTCCTCAAGAAAGTATTTTTGTGCATTCGTGTTATGAATTGTAAATTTGCAGGAGATTTTTGTAATTTCAAGAGATAGATGAGTGTACTGTATAATTATGCTAACTTGAATAAGAAATTTGAGTAATTAAAAATGTATAATATATATATGATTTATTGTTTTAAATTTATGTGTGCATCTTGGGTCCATGTGAATAATGCCATGTTCTTCTATCATGTGAAAACCTCATCCGTTGTCCTTGAGCACTAATAACTCTTCATGATTCGAAAGGACCACTGGTTCATACTTGATGGAAGCATGCTTTTTTTTTTTTAATTCTATCATTTTAAATGAAATAAAAGTTCCCTCAATAATATAAATTTAGGATTATTATTTTGCTCTTCATTTTGTTTAACTGCCTTCATACAGGAGGGAGAGATAAGAAACATCAAAGGAAAATCAAAGTCTATAAGTGTGGTTAGAGAGATGGAAGATGGGCGTGGGATTATTTTCATAGTTTATGCATAGCCAATTTCGTCCCGCCTATTCTCTGCTGTGTGAGATGAGGGAAAGGTGACAGGGTGCGAGATAAGTGTGCCAAGAAGAATGGAGAAGAAACTGCTATGACCGGGCTTGGGTGAGGGCCCTTAAAAAATGGATGGTAAATGTGAGGTGGGGCTGATTTCATAAATAAGTAAAAATTAGGGATTAATTTCAGCCAAATAAAACTCAGGCTCTATTTCATAAAATAACTAAATTTGAGGGATTGAATTTAGAGTTTTGCCTATATCTAATATCCCAAAACCTTATTAATTTGTAGCCTAGAATAAAAGAAATTTCACTTCATTAATCATTTTATGTATCAACTTTACGTCATTGAATGGCTGGGATGAATCATGATGAG
Source organism: Platanthera zijinensis (assembly GCA_039513925.1). Taxonomy (NCBI): domain Eukaryota; kingdom Viridiplantae; phylum Streptophyta; class Magnoliopsida; order Asparagales; family Orchidaceae; genus Platanthera; species Platanthera zijinensis. Next base: position 15,212,016 of record CM077090.1, read on the forward strand.
GCATCACTTACGCAATGGACGACGATGCTTTTCTTGTAGGTCCGTTGGTAAACGGCGACTTCGAGATTATTCCGGCGGGGGGGTTTCCGAGCGCTGGCACGGGGGAGGGCGCTTCCGTCATCCCCGGCTGGGAGATCAACGGCACCGTAGAGGTCGTTCGTTCCGGCCAGCGCCAAGGCGGCATGATCCTCATTGTTCCACAAGGTATAAACATTTTCAAGCCTTAGCTCAGAAAAATTGCTGCCTCTTGCTGCTGATTGAGCGGCGGTGAAATGCTGCAGGGGAGCACGCCGTCCGACTCGGCAACGAGGCCGGGGTGAGCCAGGACGTGGCGGTGGAGAAGGGCTCCACATACGCGGTGACGTTCAGCGCCGCCCGCACGTGTGCACAGTTGGAGTCATTGGACATCTCGGTTGCCGGCGCCTCCTCCCAGACCGTCGATCTCCAGACGCTGTATAGTGTTGAGGGTTGGGATGCCTACTCTTGGGCCTTCCAGGCTGGTAGTGCCGCCTCCGCTGCCATTGGCGGTGACGGGGCGACTGCTAAGCTGGCTTTCAGCAACCCAGGCATGGAGGAGGACCCCACCTGTGGTCCCATCATCGACAACATTGCCATCAAAAAACTCTTCGTCCCGGATCGCGTTGAAGGTACTTCTACAATGCCCATTGGATTTAGGTTATCAGTCTATTATTCTTGCATCGGAATCTTTTAGTTTCAATCATTATTATTGATGCACCTGCATAAAAAAAACTTTGATTTTCGTCAACCTGCACCAGCAGTTTGTTAATCCATATAGTTTTTTACAATAATTTTGATCTACCATAGGAGTTGAATCTGTTTTCTGATGGGGAAGCATTGAACTTATGGCTTGTTTGGTAGGGGGAGGTTGGGGATGGAGAGTTTGGAAATGGAGTGATGCAGTTATAAAACGTCTTCTTTCTGTATTTTTTGTTCTAAATAGTGGTTATTCAAACGAGCAAAAAAATGACATTTATATAAGCAGGCTCTCTCTCGATATTCATACACCTCCATCATGATTTCTGTTCTCATCCTGATATTTGTAGACCTGTCCTTATTTGCAGACCAAAATAGTTTTTTTAAGAACTTACTGCTATCTCGCCAGACTTCATTTCTGTGAAATACGATTGACCAATCACCAAAATAAACCAAAGGGTCTTGATATCTAAGGGTCTGTTTGGCGCAGCTCTGGCGTCTGGAAAATCTCTATTCCAGCCGCCAGAGCTGCTTTCAGTCTGTTTGGGACAGCTCCCTGTGAAGAGATTTTAAAAAATCTGGAGCTGTTTTGCAGCTTTTCAGAAATCTCTTCCCCCCAGCTTCTGCTCCCGCAAAATAGCTTTCTCTCTCACATGTTTTGGAAATCTAATGGTTTCTTCAGTTGGAACATGCTCAGAGGCCGGACGGCCTTCCTCCGGCGATTCCGAGCCCCAGACGGCTTTCCTCCGGCGATTCCGAGCCCCCGACGTCCTTCCTCCGGCGATTCCGAGCGCACTTCTGCACAGAACACCCAAACAGTCTGCAGCTTTTCAAAACTGCTCCCTAGAGATCTATTTTAAAACAGCTCTATCCGGACAGCAACTTTTCAATCCGCCAGAGCTGTCCCAAACAGACCCTAAATAATCAGACAACTCCGGAGGGAGCTGATGTCATTGCTTGGAGCAATGGAATTGGCAATTCTATTTATGAGGATTACGTCTTGGTGAGCTCAGGATCTGGGATCTTGGAGCTGTCTTCCTCTCCAACTTGATCCCAAATCAAAACCTTAATATTTGATTCTGTTAGGTTTGGCCTAACTCAACTTGAAAAACCGGCTCAATAGGTGAGAGTTATCTTGCTATATAAACAGATCAGAACATAGTGGATTGACAATGTGAGACTCTTATTAACATCCCCCCTCGCTCATAGCATGGATTGACCGAACAGAACCGGGATATAAACAGCTCATGGGCGGACCGGACGGAATCAGACATAAACTGAGTGGAACTTGCCTCTGATACCATGTTAGGTTTGACCTAACTCAACCTGAAAAACCGGCTAAACAGATAAGGGTTGTCTTGCCATATAAACAAATCAGAATAGAGTGGATTGACAATGTGAGACTATTATTAACAGATTCAATCCTTAATGGGATCGAAGTGTTCAAAATGCAAGATTTGGACAATAATCTCCCTGGTCCTGTTGAAGGCAGGTCTGTAGGTTGAGTTTGGAGTGTGGTGTCATGCGCACAGAACTGCAACACAAAGCACATGCGGCACCTGACTAGTTTTTTTCACAAACTTGTGCTAATCGAATAAGTTTTGCTTCAACAATGCAATAAGATGAAGAGAAAACATTTAATTATACTTTTGGACAAAGTTGACCAAAACATACAAAGAACAAGACTTATCGCAATACTAAGCACTAACAAGCATACTCCATTCACAAATCGAGACTCACTACGAAAACAATCTCCAAACCTTGAATGATAGAAATGGGTAGAGGTATTCCTCTTATGTTGGTCTCCTCCCTTTTTTCTTCCAAAGTCCTAGAAGGATTTAAATTTCTCCACACAAGGTGGTTACTAGATTATTCTTGTTGCGGTTCGCTCAATGCCCCCGGTAGACCGGTTCCAGATCGGTCTGTCTTAGCCCCGGGCGATTGAGTACGCACACAGTCACAGTAGAAACAGAGAAAATGTACACACAACTTTGACGTGGAAAACCCCGGAAAGGGGAAAAAACCACATGGCCGGGTCTGTGCCAGCCAAACTCCACTATCTGCCTCTGTTACAGCGCTCTTGTAAAGAGAAAGCGAGGGCGACAGGACGCGCTTCGTTACAAATACTTGGAAGTTGAGAGAGCTCTCCTTGGGTGACAGACCACCGCTTAGGAGTCCGTGCACTTGGACGTGCGTCTTTATTGAGCGCTTGCTCTTCTGGCTCGCGCACAGCAGGATGCCTGCGCTCTATGCCTCGGACTGAGGAGGGCTGCCTTCGCTGGTACTTTGTTTCCTTCCTTCTCTGGGCGGCGCTCGCGGGAGAACCTGCCAAGTTAGTGAGTGAAAGATGAGAGAAGGAGGTGAGTAGAGAGAGAAGCTCTGGGGAAAAGTAGAAACGAAGAGAGAGAAAGCGAAGGAGAGAATGAAGCAGGATCCCTTGAAATGAAATATCAGGGGTGCTTATATAGGGTTTCGGAGGTGGTTACGGTGGTTAATCGCAGATCGGAGGACCACGATCACTTGTGGCGAACGGAGGGCCGTGATGGCCCGCCCTGATCGGACGGTGGAGAAAAGGCCGACCCACGACGGTGGCCGGAGGAGGCGCGCCGGCCGATGGCCGCCCGAGGGAAAAGGCGGCCGGCCGCAAGGGGGGCAGCCGGCCGCGACCGCCGCCGGCCGCAAGGGGGCGGCCGGATCGCAAGGAGGCGGCCGGCCGCGGCCGCCGGCCGCAAGGGGGCGGCCAGCCCCGGACGGCCGGCCGCGGCCGCCGGCCCGGGCGGCCGCGGCCTTGCGGCCGGCGGGACCGCAAGGAGGCGGCCGGCCGCGGTCGCCGACCGCAAGGGGTCGGCCGGCCCGCAAGGAGGCGGCTGACCGCAAGGGGGCGGCCGGCTCGCAAGGAGGCGGTCGGCCGCCGGCCGCAAGGGGGTGGCCGGCCCCGGACAATCGGCCGCCGGCTGCAAGGAGGCGGTCGGCCCGCAAGGAGGCGGTCGGCCCGCAAGGAGGCGGCCGATTGCCGGCCGACCTCGGATAGCCGGCCGCCGACCGCAAGGGGGCTGCCGGCCCCAGTCGGTCGGCTGCGGCCGCCGGCCGTATGGGGCCGGCCGTCCGCCAAGGGGGGCGGCCGGCCATGGGAGGCCGGCCGCCGCCCGCCCGTAAAGATGGCGGCGACGGCGGTTGCGATTTTGTGCGGGGGAGTTACGATCCGGTGCGCGGGAGTTACGATCCGGTGCGCGGGAGTTACGATCCGGTGCGCGGGAGTTACGATCCGGTGCGCGGGAGTTACGATCCGGTGCGCGGGAGTTATCATAATTCCTTATAAATTAAGGGGTACCCATCATTTCTATACTCTTCTACATCATTTCATATCTCACATGCATGACTCTTCTCTACCATTCTAGAATGGTCTCAACATATTCATACTAGTTCAGAATAATCCCTCAAGTATGATTAAAATTGGTTACAAAGCAAATGAGTTAGCCTTAACACCGTGATATTCTACTCCACGAAATTGTGCGGGGTTGCGCAGGGCTGGCCCCGCGCGCGGGGCTGCGCCCGTGGGCGAATGCGCGCGGGGCTGGCCCCGCGCGCAAGGCTGCACCCGCGTGCGGTTGCGCGTGGGGCTGGCCCCGCGCGTGGGTGCGCGTTGGGCTGAAACCGCGCGCGGGGCGCGCGCGGTGCGATCGCTCTGCTCACGAGTGGCTCGGCGGCATGCACGGGATGATTTCTCGCGCTCTTTGCGTGCGTGCATGACTCGTATGTGTGGGTGTAACATTCGCTCAGACTCGCTTTTCTGACCTTACTTTTCTGTTCTTTTAGGTTTCCAAGCGGGGTGTGCAGAGCCGTCCTATGCGGCTTCGCTCGAGTCTCTCCCTCGAGCATGTGGATATATGGAGGAGGCGCTTCAACCTGCCCCCAGATTTGGAGGTGCGGATCCCTAGTCCTGAAGAGCGGGTGCAAAACCCTTCGCGAGGCTGGATGACTTGTTGTGAATCGTCACTTCGGTGCGGTTTTCGCCTTCCGGCTTGCGAGGAAGTTGCCGAGATTCTGAAGTTTTGCGGCGTTCCTGTGTCGCAGTTTACCCCTCTTGGGACGACGCGGATCATGGGGTTGATCGCATTCTTTCGCGAGCGTGGATCGAGGTTTTCCTTGGATATTTTCAAGGATTGGTGTGAGATGCGCGCCGACGGCGGGAGCCGCGTGGACGTCCTCAGCAACAAGCGGTGGCTGGAGTTTGAGACCTGGGCGGACCGTCGCCACAGGAATACTTTGTTCGGATATGTCAGGAACCCAGGTGGATTGCCAGAGGTGTGGAACGCGCTTCCGGACCGTTGTCGACGTTCTTGGGGACACGAGCGGGAATTTACTCCCGTCCTTGGTTTTGCAGAGCCCCGAGAGCTGGGGAACATCTTGTACAACATCTCTACTTTCGTTGATGAGAAGCGCCTGCTATTTTGCGGGTTGTCTGTTGATTCGGGACGTGCTGCCGCCATCCCTCTTTCCCGTGACAGGAAGAGGAAGCTAGTGTTTGGAGACCGCGGAGCTGAGGAGGCGGGTTCTAGCCTCCTGCCGCGACAGGATGTTCTTTTGGAGGGGGCTGCCCCTTGCGGCTCTGGAGTTGGAGGCGAGCCGGATGACGCGGATCTTGAGGTCCTGGGGTCCTCTGCCCCCCAAGCCTCCCCAACACGGGTTACGGTGCGGCAGGTGGTGAAAGGAAAGAGGGTCTCCTCTTCTTTGGAGGCGATGAACCATGCAGTATGTGCGATCTCAACTTTTGAGGAAAGTTATTCTGACTTGTCCCTTTTCTTTTGCAGATGGAGACTCAGGCGAACATTGCGCTTACGTGGAATGACCACTACGTGAGCCTGAAGGACAACTACACGGCCCTTTAGGGTGAGCTCGGGGAGGCGAAGAGTGCCCTTTCGGATCTGAAAGGGCGACGAGAGCGCGATATTTCGCGACTCAGGCAGATTGGGTCCGAGCTGCGATGCGAACTAGAGGACGCCAAAGCTGCGCACAGGGCTGAGAGGACGGCTGCGGAGGGAACTTTGCGTCTTCTAGACGAAGCTCGGGCAGAGCTGGAGCTATCCAGGGCGGAGGTGATGCGTCTTTCCTCTACGGAGCGGGAGGTTGAGCTGAAGGCGGTTGGTCTGGCAGAGTACCGGGACTCTGTGGATTACATGCGAGACCGGTGTCTTATCTCGGAGGAGGTCCGCGAGGAGGTGTGGACTCAGGAGGTAGAGCCACAGATGGAGGACTTGCGGGAAGTCGCATTCTGCCAGGGGATGGCGAAGACCCTTCGGATGGTGTCCCGGAAGCGGGGATGCGAGGTTGCCGGCCTCGGTCTTGAGGATTTGTCAGAGGAGGACGGCTCCGATGCTGAGGAGGGTGTGGCCGCTGAGTGACAACTACATCTCTTTGATGCTCTTTGCTGATTTGTATACATGTACTTCTTTGTACTGGTGGGCTTGTCTCCGTCGATTTGTACCTTTGTACTTTTTCAGTTTGTACCTTTGTACTTGATATGTTTGTTGAGTGGTTGTCACTACTTTTGCTTCTGATTGTTGTGGCCGATTGTTGTTTTAGCCAAGCACCAACTGCGAGGGGCAGACCCTGAGCGGTGGATGAGTATTTGCTCTGGATGTGAGTGAAGAGTTATGAGAGCTCTGACCTATCGTCGGCGGGAGGTCATGTTCGTTCGAACCCCTGCGAGTTGCGGTGAACCCGGTGGCATTGGAGGGGCATGACCCCGAAGACCCTGACGATGTCGCAACTTACTATGAGGCGGATGGCGTCCCCTAGTGCCAGGGTAGAGAAGCTGAGATCATCGCGCTTCGGGCGGCGCATAACTGAGGGAGCTGGCTCCTAACGACGTCGCGACCTTCTTCGTAGGAGAAGGGCGAGCCTTACCACCATGAGAGCGAGGTCGAAGCCGCCGTGCTACAGTCTGCGGGGGACTCAACGTTTTGGTCCCTTTGGCGACTCCGCAACCTGTTGCTAGGCTGAGGGCATCGCGCTGTTTGCAGCGCACAATTGGGGGAACTGGTCCCCGACGATGTCGCAAACTGCTGGGCGGACGGAGGGTGCACCCCTGAACCGCGCCAGAGAGAGTGAAGCCATCGCGCCACAGTGTGGCTGTGGTTGGTTAAGATGTGGATTTTGCGGGGCCGGAACCCGATTTAGTTGCGATTGTAGCTTAGTTAGGCACCAGTCGCGAGGGGGGCAGACCCTGCGAGGGTGGGGCGTCAGACTTCAGATGCAGGTGAAGAGTCATAATCCTCGGCCTATTGTCGGCAGGAGGACATGGTCGATTCGAACCCCCGCGAGCAGCTGATGGACCCTGAGGTTGTAATTACACCGATCGTGGGGGCTTTCTCAGGATGGCGGGGCGTCAAGCTTTGGATGCAGGTGAAGAGTCATAATCCTCGGCCTCTTGTCGGCAGGAGGACATGGTCAATTCGAACCCCCGCGAGCAGCTGATGGACCCTAGAATTTGCGAGGCGTGGCCCCGAAGACCCGGACGGCGTCGCAACCTACTACGCAGCGAAGGCCGGGTCCTTACGCTGGTGGAGTGAGGTCGAGGCTATCGCGTTGTGGGCTGCGCACAACTGAGGGAGCTGGTCCCTGACGATGTTGCGACCCGCTCCTTAGGAGAAGAGTGAGCATTTCTGCCAATGGAGAAAGGTCGAGGCCACTGTGCTACAGTCTGCGTGGGACTTTGTATTCGGTCCTTAGGCGACATCGCGACCTGTTGCCAGGCCGAGGCTGTCGCGCTATGGGCCGCAGTCAACCGAGGGTGCTCATTCCCGACGATGTCGCAATCCACTGGACGGGTGAAGGGAGAACCTTTGAGCCATGCCAGGGGGATCGAGACAATCGTGCTACAGTTGCTCGCCGGACCCCAGGGGACGGATTCCAAATCGGTCCTGCAAGTCTTAGGAGTTAGTGATATCGTAATCATAGTATATAAAGGTAAAGAGATGAGTTGTTTGGTTTTCTCTTTAGCCTGATTGCGCCATTGTACGATGACGGATTCCAAACCGCCAAATGGGTCGCATGTCGGTGGGTCCCGGACCGCTTTGTGGAACTAACAATCCTGGCCTCAGGGGTGTCTGAGGGGCGAGATGTCCTTCTGACGTGTTTGCTGTATGGCAAGAGTTAGAATGAAAGTAGAAAAAGCAGTAAGCATGATAGTTTGTGCACGAGGGTTTTCCTCGCGATTTTATAGTTGTCTTTAGGTGGTTTGGGGCGCGACTGAGTTTACTGGTAGAACCGGCGTAAGTTTTGAGCATTCCAGGTACTGGGGAGGGTCTTCCCTTCCGCGTTTCTGATCTTGAAAGTTCCAGGTTTCACCACTACTGTGACGATGTATGGACCTTCCCATGCTGCTGTAAGCTTGTTCTGCTGAGGTCCCTTACCGGCAGCCTCGAGACTTCGGAGGACCAAGTCCCCGACGCTGATTGGTCGAGGTTTTACTCTTCTATCGTAGAAACGGGCGACGTGCCATTGATAATCTGCCACGCGCAGAGCGGATGTGTCTCTGACTTCAGCTAGGAGGTCCAAGTTTTCTCTGAGCAGATCTTCATTCTTGTTTGCGTCGAAAGTTTCCACGCGGGTACTTGGTACGCCGATGTCGACCGGGATGACCGCCTCACTCCCGAAGCATAAGTTGTAAGGGGTCTCTCCAGTTGGAGTTCTCTCTGTGGTACGGTATGCCCATAATACGTTGGGGAGCACATCAACCCACTGCCCCCCAGCCTCTTCAAGGCGCGTCTTTAGACCTTTGAGGATCGTTCGATTTGTGACTTCTATTTGACCGTTTGCCTGTGGATGGGCTACAGCGGTGTGGCGCAGGTTGATCTTTAGGTCTTCACACAACTTTGTGAATGATCTCCCGGTGAACTGCGTACCATTGTCCGTAATTATTATGTCCGGGATCCTGAAATGACAGATGATGCTTTTCCAAACGAATTGTTTGGCGTTCTCCTCCGTTATTTTGGCGAGTGGCTCGGCTTCAACCCACTTGGTGAAGTAGTCGATTGCCATGATGATGAACTTTCTCTGACCCGATGCCACGGGGAGGGGGCCAAGGATGTCGATCCCCCACCGGGCAAAAGGCCAAGCCCCTTGGAGTGCGGTGAGCGCAACTGGCGGCTGATGTGGCATATTGGCGTGGAGCTGACAGCTTTTGCATTTCTGGACGAGTTCTGTGGCGTCTTTCTTCATTGTCGGCCAGTAAAAACCTTGGCGCAAGATCTTACGAGCCAGAGCCTTGCCACCTAAGTGTTCTCCGCAAACTCCTTTATGTACTTCGCGCAGGGCGTAGTCTGCCTCCGATGCCGGCAAACATTTCAGATAAGGACCAGAGAAGGCCCGCTTGTAAAGCTCTCCGTCGATGATTGCAAATGATGCGGTCCTTATCCAGAGCCGCCGTGCTTCTACGCGGTCATCTGGTAGTCGCTCGTGCTCGAGGTAGTCTCGTATGGGAGTCATCCAGGACGTTTGCTTCCCGTCGATCATCGATACTTCCCAGGGCCCCTGAATGCTTGGGGTCATAATTTCTTCGACTCGCCGACGACGGGACTGATAGCTAGCTGTCGAGGTCGCAAGCTTAGACAATGCGTCTGCCCGGGTATTCTGCTCCCTAGGGATGTGAATGACCAGGTGCGAGGGGATCTTCGCCAGGAGTGACTTGGCGAGTGCAAGGTATTGCGCCAGCTGGTCATTCTTGGCCTCGTACTCACCTTCTACCTGTGAGACGACAATTTGTGAGTCAGCGTAGATTGTTAGGCTTTCCACTTTGCAATCGGTAGCAAGCCTGAGGCCGGCAATCAGGGCTTCGTACTCAGCGACATTGTTGGTAGCGGGAAATCTTAATCGGAGGCCGTACTCCAGAGTGACCTTTTTCGGACTTATCAATAGTAATCCGTCTCCTGCCCCTCCAGCCCCTGACGCTCCGTCAACGTAGAGAGTCCAACGAGCTAGGGCTCTTTCTTGCGCAGGATCTGTTTCGGGTGAGATGGTGCACTCCACAACAAAGTCTGCGAGCACTTGCGACTTGATGTCTGGCCGGAGCAAGAAGTGAATATCAAACTCGCCCTGCTCGACTGCCCACTTTACCAACCTTCCAGATACCTCTGGCTTTTGCAGGATTGCTCGCAGCGGTAGATGAGTCAGCACTTTAATTGCATGGGCCTGGAAGTAAGGTCAGAGCTTCCTTGCCGAGAAGACTAGTGCTAAGGCCGTCTTTTCGGCCGCCGGGTACCTGGTTTCTGTGTCGGAAAGGACCTTGCTGATGTAATAGATGGGTCGCTGGACCCCTCCTTCGTCCTTTACCAAGACCGAACTGAGGGCCGTTGAAGACACTGCCAAGTATAAATACAGGGCCTCTCCGGGGGATGGCTTCGATAGGAGCGGGGGCGAGGCCAGGTATTGCTTGAGAAGCTCGAAAGTTGCCTGACACTCGTCTGTCCATTGGAACCCTGAGCTACGCGCCCCCCGGAGCACTTTGAAAAAGGGAAGATACTTATCCCCGTCTGAGCCAAGAATCGGGAGAGCGCCGCGATCCTCCCCTTGAGTCGCTGGACTTCCTTGATGGACCGCGGGGGTGACATATTTTCCAGAGCCTTGATCTTCTCTGGGTTTGCCTCAATCCCACGATGCGTTACCATGAATCCTAGGAACTTTCCCGCCGTTATGCCGAACGCGCATTTAGTGGGGTTGAGCCTCATTCCGTAATGACGAAGAAGTTGAAAACACTCGTCCAAATCCTTTAAGTAACTGGATCGGCGCAGGTTTTTTACCAGCATGTCGTCCACATATACTTCCATGATATTTCCGAGCAGGTCCTTAAACACTTTGTGCATTAGCCTTTGGAAGGTCGCCCCTGCATTCTTGAGGCCGAAGGGCATTACTGTGTAACAGTAGATGCCCATGTCAGTTCTGAACGCTGTGTGTTCTTCGTCTGCCGGGTTCATCTTGATCTGATTGTAGCCTGAGTATGCATCCATGAAACTGAGCCGCTCGTGACCAGACGTTGCGTCGACGAGCTGGTCAATCATGGGAAGGGGAAAGCTGTCTTTCGGGCATGCCTGGTTGAGGTTGCTGTAATCCACGTACATCCTCCAACTTTCGTTGATCTTCTTAACCATGACCACATTTGCCGCCCATACGGGGTACTTCACCTCTCGAATGAACCGTGCTTTCAGGAGTCTCGCTACCTCCTCTTCGATGGCCTGCTGCCGCTCTGGTGCGAAGTTTCTTTTCTTCTGGACGACCGGCCTGCAGGTCGGATTGATGTTTAGGGAATGGAGAATGACCTGGGGGTCTACTCCGGGCATGTCCTCTGGGCTCCAAGCGAAGATATCTTGATTGGCGCGGAGGATGGCGGTGAGCTCTTCCTGCTCCTCCTGAGCTAGGAAGGATCCGATTCGCACGGCCCGGGCCGGATCTTCCTGCGAGATTGATACTTCCACTAACCCTTCAACAGGCGCTCCCCGCTGCAGGGTTGCCTCGTCTCGTAAATCAAAGTTGTCGATGCTGTGGGCCACAATCTCTTTTTCCCGTGCTGCCTCCAGATGACAGGCTCAGGCCATCTCTTGGCTCCCCCGAATAGTTGCAATCCCTCCCACGGTCGGGAACTTTAAAGCGAGATGAGGAATGGACGCAATTGCCTCGAAGGTCAACTGGGCCGGCCGCCCCAAAATCGCGTTGTAGGGACTGACAGAGTCTACTACTACGAATCGCACATTGTGGGTGGCCTGCCTAGGATATACTCCCAGTGTGACTGGTAGCACAATTACTCCCTCCAACCGAACGGGAGTGTTGCTGACATCAAAGACTGGCCCCGCCTGGAGGCCAAGGTGCTCGCTAGTGGGTTTTAGCTTCCGGAAAGTGGCGAGGAACAGGACGTTGACCGAGCTTCCGCCATCAATTAAGATTTTCTCCACGCAGTGGCAAGGGTCCCCGATCCCTGCGCTAATGACCAACGGGTCTTGATGGGGGTGATGGACTCCCTCAAGGTCCTTTCCCCCGAAAGTTACAACGGGGGCTTGCTTGAACCTTTTGTCCCTCTGCTCGCGCTCCGTCATACGCTCTGTTGTCAACCTCCTGGGTTTGCTGTTGCTTGATGGGAATCCTTTTCCCATAGACGGCGCCAAACTGTTGCGGTTCACTCAATGCCCCCGGTAGACCGGTTCCAGATCGGTCCGTCTTAGCCCCGGGCGATTGAGTACGCACACAGTCACAGTAAAAACAGAGAAAATGTACACACACAACTTTGACGTAGAAAACCCCGGAAAGGGGAAAAAACCACGTGGCCGGGTCTGTGCCAGTCAAACTCCACTATCTGCCTCTGTTACAACGCTCTTGTAAAGAGAAAGCGAGGGCGACAGGCCGCGCCTCGTTACAAATACTGGGGAGTTGAGAGAGCTCTCCTTGGGTGACAGGCCACCGCTTAGGAGTCCGTGCACTTGGACGTGCGTCTTTCTTGAGCGCTTGCTCTTCTGGCTCGCGCGTCGCAGGATGCCTGCGCTCTATGCCTCGGACTGAGGAGGGTTGCCTTCGCTGGTACTTTGCTTCCTTCCTTCTCTGGGTGGCGCTTGCAGGAAAACCTGTCAAGTTAGTGAGTGAAAGAGGAGAGGAGGAGGTGAGTAGAGAGAGAAGCTTTGGGGAAAAGTAGGAATGAAGAGAGAGAAAGCGAAGGAGAGAATGAAGCAGAATCCCTTGAAATGAACTATCAGGGGTGCTTATATAGGGTTTCCGAGGTGGTTAGGGTGGTTACGGTGATTAATCGCAGATCGGAGGGCCACGATCACTTGTGGCGATCGGAGGGCCGTGATGGCCCGCCCTGATCGGACGGTGGAGAAAAGGCCGACCCACGGCGGTGGTCGGAGGAGGCGCGCCGGCCGATGATCGCCCGAGGGAAAATGCGGCCGGCCGATGATCGCCCGAGGGAAAATGCCGCCGGCCGCAAGGGGGCGGCCGACCCAAAAGGAGGCGGCCGGCGGCGGCGGGCCCGAAAGGAGGCGGCCGGCCCGCAAGGAGGTGGCCGGCCGCCGACCACAAGGGGGCGGCCAGCCCCGGACGGCCGGCCGCGGCCGCCGGCTGCAAGGAGGCGGCCGACCCGCAAGGAGGCGGCCGGCCGCCGGCCGCAAGGGGGCGGCCGGCCCCGGATGGCCGGCCGCAAGGGGGCGGCTGGCTCCGGATGGCCGGCCGCCGGCCGCCGGTCGCAAGGGGGCGGCTAGCCCCGGGCGGTAGACCGCGGCCGCCGGCCGTATGGAGGCGGCCGTCCGCCAAGGGGGGGCGGCGGCCGGTCATGGGAGGTCGACCACCGACCACCGCCCGCCCGTGAAGATGGCGACGGCGGCGGTTGCGATTTGGTGCGTGGGAGTTACGATCCGGTGCGCGGGTGTTACAACCCGCATTTTCTCCGAATTTAGGAATTATCAAAGTATGAGAAAACACGCGTCATGATGCCACGTCGAGCAGGGGATAACTGCTGACGCTCAGGCAAAACCATCTACTAACTTTAAGAAAGAATTTTATGAGTTTAATGATTAGAAAATCAGTTATATTTTAGAGGCCGTATCCCTCGGCTCAGTGGATCACCTAGTCCACAGCTTAAAACTATACTTTACGCTGCGGAAAATACTTTATTCAGGTTTGACTTCCTAAGGAGTGCATAAGTGCCCCAAGAGGACAGCTTATGCTATGCAAGACTCTACATTTATTGTATATTTATATAAGGAAACGAACTTTATACGTTGTTTGGAAAATAGTGATTTTAGTTTTATAAAACATGCTGATCATGCGATATACTAATAATAATAGTTGTAGTTTTAAAATAACTAGCAACCTAGCATAAATCCTCCACAGAGCAAGTAGACTATCTCCAGAAAATGGTAGCAGCAAAAAGTAATATATCTAGTACAAAAATAAAAAACAACCAGTGGGCGCCAACAACCTGACACGAACCCACTGACACATATGTATGTCTGTAAGAAATGTTCTGAAAAACTACCTCACTAACAAAGCAACAGGATCTCCAAAGTCCAAGAGACCACCAGCAACACCACCGCAACTTAGCCACCAAACTGGCTATTGCTCAGAATCTGAGGCATTCAAAAAGAGAAAGAATACCTCAGCAAGCAAAACAAGGAAAAACTGCATGAAAGTGTCAACCAGGGAATAAATGAAAGAGGAAAACACACAGCAGTAAAAGTCACAACTGCCCAAAGCAAGACAACAAGAAATGCACTACGTGCGAGGAAACAACATCAATCCTGCCCAGAAACTACATTCTGCAGAGTCTACTAAGCTACCAAGAGACCAAAGTGCTGCAATCTACCAAGGAAGAAACTTCTAACACCCAAAGCTGTGGGAGATGGTAGTAACAAAGATAAACAACATGGATCCGGGTTGGAGGCAAACTCAGTCCCCCAACCACCATTTTCAAGCCAACAAGCTCAAGGGTCTACATGTGAAAACACAAGGGACCTTCCACCCCCTTGCCCAGCCCGTACATGGAGCAAGATAGAAGAATAAGGGTGGCCTTGACTAAATTACACAACACCTCCCCCATGAAGAGCTTCAAACCACTACTACTAACCACGACCCACGATTCGGCCTTAAGGAAAGAAAAACATGGCCGACAAGAAAACTCAAAATGTAATCAAGGAATTCACTCGGGAACGAAAATCGAGGTAGAGGAAAAGTGTTGAAATGACTCAACACGGCTTGGCGTTGAGTGGGACCCACTCAACGCCTACCTAGACCTTGGCGTTGAGTGAGCTAGCCTCACTCAGCGCCAGAACAAGCATGATGTTGAGTGAAGTTCACTCACTCAACGCCTCCAGCAAGAACAACTCTGGCGTTGAGTGAGCCTCACTCAACGCCAAAACAGGCATGGCGTTGAGTGAGGTACACTCACTCAATGCCCTGATACTTAACCACAATCAGAGAAAGTGGCGTTGAGTGAGCTGACCTCACTCAACTCCAAAACAGCAATGACGTTGAGTGAAGCTTACTCACTCAACGCCCTTACACTTAGCCGCAAAAGAGAACTACGGCGTTGAGTGAGTCCACCTCACTCAACGCCAAAACAGCAATGGCGTTGAGTGAGGTTAACTCACTCAACGCCCTGTCACTTAGCCGCAAAATAGGCAATTCTGTGGCGTTGAGTGAGCTGACCTCACTCAACGCCAAAACAGCAATGGCGTTGAGTGAGGTCGTCTCACTCAACGCCAGAAGTTCTGGCCGCGAAGAGGGCTGTGGCGTTGATTGAGTCTGCCTCACTCAACGCCAAAGCAGAAATGACGTTGAGTGTGGTCAACTCTCTCAACGTCACGGGACTTGGCCGCAAACTTGTCTTCGGCGTTGAGTGAGACCACCTCACTCAACGCCAAACCAGGAATGACGTTGAGTGAGGTCAACTCACTCAACGCTAAAGTACTTAGCCTCAGAAAAGGCTATGGCGTTGAGTGAGCACACTTCACTCAACGCCAAAGTACTTGGCTGCACAGAAGCGACGGCGTTGAGTGAGTCCACCTCACTCAACGCCAAAACCAAAATGGCGTTGAGTGAGGTCGACTCACTCAACGCCAAAACAGTTAGCTTCTCAGGAAAACCGCGGCGTTGAGTGAGCTTGCCTCACTCAACGCCAAAACAGAAATGACGTTGAGTGAGGTCGACTCACTCAACGCCAAAGTACTTAGCCGCTAGCAGGGGCTGTGGCGTTGAGTGAGTCCACCTCACTCAACGCCCCAGTACTTAGAAATATTCTGACTGGCTACAGCTGCGGCGTTGAGTGTATGCACCACACTCAACGCCAAATTCGCAAAGGCTTTGAGTGTGTGCACCACACTCAACGCCGGCCAGACAGAACTCAAAAAGGCTCTTACCAACAACACATCAGGCACCCCCTTCTCTCTCTCTCTCTCGGCTTCACCCGCAAGCCACCAACCAGACAACAATCTGGAATAAACTGATGGCATTACACCGGCGGGTTGAGCACCAACAACACAAAGAAGGGGGGCTCATGGGAGAATCTAAGCCCTAAATTCAGCAAAAAAAAAGAGAACATGCTTGGCTTCTACCCTAGGGCTAACCGGGAAATTTCAACATTCAAGAAAACAACAATGACAAGGGCAAGAACACCAATTGCCTCGATTTACGGCGAAGCTTGGACGGCTTTCTGTCCTCTTACTTGGCACTAGCAGCAGCAACACCTAAAACATACTCCCGTACATTAATGGCGGAAAAACCTCAAGACCGAACTCCCAAATCTCCTAAAAACTCCACGAAAATCGAATATCTTACCGCCGAAACGTAGATCTGAGCGAGAGCAAGACAACACCGCTTTCAGAATCGAAATCCGTCCACGAACACTCCCGGAATCACCGTCCGAAATCTAGGGCAGCCCGTCGTTCCGCCTCTGATTTCGGCGAAACAGGAACTGCGATTTTCTTTTGGTCTTGGGAAGAAGGAGGAAGGAGAAGTGGGTCCGCCAGTTCTTAATAAGGCTTTTATAACTGCTTAGCCATGTCGGTTCAGCCTAACTGCAACCCAGCCGCCAGTTCACTCAGCTTAAAAAATTAAATTTCTAATTTGATTTTACTAATAGTACACCCAAAACGACGCGAAAACCGAACTACCTCGGAATTCGACGAAATTCGCACCGTAGCTAAATACCCATGCTACGAACACAACGGCGAAGTCGAAATTAACTTTTGACGAACAGAACTCGAGTTATAACCTCCTAAAGCCAAAACACAAGCATCCCCCAAGAGGCCACACCGGATCACCCAAAACGACTCGGCTTGCTAGGGAGACCTTGCCCATAGGCTACAAAATAGGTCACTCAGTTCTAAGGAGCTAAATCACACTCCACAAATGGCACAAGCCACGAAGACGTGTCACCGTAACGCCGAACGAGAATAAAATAGTCGCAGAAAAATTGGGGGCGTTACAGCGGGAGTTACGATCCGACGCGCGAGAGTTATCATAATTCCTTATAAATTAAGGGGTACCCATCATTTCTATACTCTTCTACATCATTTCATATCTCACATGCATGACTCTTCTCTACCATTCTAGAATGGTCTCAACATATTCATACTAGTTTAGAATAATCTGTCAAGTATGATTAAAATTGGTTACAAAGCAAATGAGTTAGCCTTAACACCGTGATATTGTCCTCCACGAAATTGTTGTGTTTTTTTGGTTTAGCACCAATTATTTAGGAAACATCATGAATAGTAGGAGAGTGAATGAGACATGGATTGAAAACGCCAAACAAGGAAGACAGCCATCAATCCATTTATTGGTTTCCTTTTAGATAGAACTCTCTCTCTCTCTCTCTTGAATTTAAACTACCACCTCCTATGTCTATATATATAAATATATATTATATATAGGTTTATGTTACCTGTTCACGGGTGAGAAGAAAGAATAGCAGCCCGAAGACTTAGATTACTATGGGTTCTGAAGAAATGGTCGGGAAGCATCCAGTGGCGCTCGGGGGAAGATGGGGTGTCGGGAAGCTCGTCGATTTTGTCGTCGTTGTGGACGCAGAGCTCGACGAGAATTCTAGGGGCATCTGCTCGGGAGAGATCGGGAGGGTCTGCCGGAGTTTCGGGGCAATTTTAGTCGGCGACGACGGCGAAGTGGTGGGGATCGGGATATCGCACACGCTCGTGAGGATTTCGGGAAGGAAGAAACGGAAGCAGGCAGCAGCTGCGCTGAACCAGTCGCGGGACAGGCGGAAGCAAGGCTCGCGGGATAGGGTATCGGGCAGTACCTGCGTCTACGGTTGGAAGCAAAAAATTTTGTTCGAACGGGAGCCTAGAACAAACCTGCGGCCAAACCGAAACTGCTTTATTAAAATAAGTTGTAGCAAACACAACTTATTGCCATAATCAAGGTGCGACCCAACCGCACTGCAGGCCATTAGCTCAACCAAACGTCACTTTAGTCATCAAATCTGCAATCTGTAATCTCCTGCTCAGAAGGAACAAAAGGAGCAAGAGTACTACGATCATAATGCTTATGTAGGAAGGAAGCATCAATCCCAAAATGCTTGGAGAGTGAGTACTTCACCGGATTCAGAGTAATCTGAATGATACCAGTGTTATTACAGTAGAGTGACGTTGGATTAGGAGAAGAGACACCAAGGTTCTCAAGAAGCCAACGAAGTCAGATAATGTCCTCAGCGGTGGTAGCTATAACGCGAAGCTCAGCCTCAGTGCTGGATCGAGAAACACCAACCTGTTTCTTGAACTTCCAAGCAATAAGAGAAGAACCCAAGAACAGACAGAAACCAATGAAAGAGCGGTGATCAACATGATTACTAACCCAAGTAGCATTCGAGTAAACGTAGAGCTGTAGAAAACTGCTGTTCGAGAAGAAAAGATCACGAGAAGTCGTCGCTCGGAGATAGCGCAGGAGCCACAACAGGTGACCATACTGCACAGAGGTAGGCAGACTAATAAATTGACTCAACACATGAATTGCATGGGCAATATCGGGCCAAGTAATGATGAGGTAGACAAGGCTCTCAATGAGGTGGCAGTAGCGAGTGGGGTCAGAGAGTGGAAACTAGCCGAGCTCGAGCTCATCAAAAATAGCCGGCTCGAGCTCGAGCTATTTTTTTGAAGCTCGAGCTCGACAAGCCTGTGTTTTATGTAGGGGTGCAAGTTAAGCTGAGCCGGCTCGTGAGCTCGATGAGCTGGCTCGAAAAAAGTTCGACTCGAGCTCGAGCTCGACGAGCTCGAGCTCGATTGCGAGCTCGAGTGTTGAAGCCAGGAAAATTCCTAACCTCGAAATAGGATCAAGGCAGCCTGAGGTTACTGATTCTACGGTCCGACGTCACGATTTGAATGGCTAGCGAGAGAGAGAAAGGAAACTATCTATAAGCACACCCCAAGTGCTCCAGCGGGGAGGTCCCACCACGTACCCGGAAGCTTTGAAGAAGCTTCCCCTCCGCAACCAAAAGGCTGGGCGAGGTACTAGGCTGGCTTGGACTTGGCGAGTATCTAGTTGGGGGGACCTCGCCTCTTCCAAAAGGTGCCATTTCCAGTACCCCTGGGGGGCTATTTATAGAGAAATCCTGGGGGGGGGGGGGGGTAGGCGAGTATCCAGCCTCTGCGAGCGAGTATCTAGGGCAACTCGCCCATACTCGCGAGATACTCGCCCAAACCCGCCCAAACTCGCCACAGCTCGCCCAAGCTCGCCACTGCTCGCCTCTGCTCGCCTAAGCTCGCCACAGCTCGCCTCTACTCGCCCAAGCTCGCCACAGCTCGCCTCTACTCGCCCAAGCTCGCCACAGCTCGCCTCTGCTCGCCCAAGCTCGCCTCTGCTCGCCACAGCTCGCTCAAGCTCGCCACAGCTCGCCTCTACTCGCCACAGCTCTCCTCTACTCGCCCAAGCTCGCCACAGCTCGCCTCTGCTCGCCCAAGCTCGCCTCTGGTCGCCCAAGCTCGCCTCTGCTCGCCACAGCTCGCTCAATGGTCTGCGAATAGTCATTTGCTTGAGTACTTCTGATCTCGACGAATTACGGGTTATACACAATCCCCGCTTTTTTCGTGCTCGACACGAGCTCGGAAAAACAATGTTGAACCCGAAGTTCGGAGAGATGGCGCCAGACGATGCACTGCAAGAGGTCTGTCCTAGGAGAGGAGCTCAACTGAAGGAGAAAAGAAAATGTCGACACCGCCCAGAGGTAGAACCCAACTGAAGGGGGTGGAAAAGAGTCGACACCTCCCAGGCCATTCGCTAAGCGAGCGAGCTCAACTGGAAGAGGTGGAAATGGGGCGGACATCTCATATGTAAAGCATACCTGGATATGAAGAGAAGGTCGATACCTCATAAGAACCAAGTTCAACTGAATCGTAGAAGAGGTCGACACCTCGCAGGAGGAAGCTCAACTGGAGGTGGAGAGTCGACACCTCATAGGAGCTAAGCTCAACTGGAGGTGGAGAAAGAGGTCGACACCTAGTCAGGAGGAAGCTCAACTAAAGGTGGAGAGTATAGTCGACACCTGGTAGGAGACGAGCTCAATTAGAGGTGGAGAAGAGGTCGACACCTCGTAGGAGACGAGCTCAACTAGAGGTGGAGAGAGGTCGACACCTAATCAGGAGGAAGCTCAACTGAAGGTGGAGAGAGGTCGACACCTAATCAGGAGGAAGCTCAACTGAAGGTGGAGAGTATAGTCGACACCTGGCAGGAGCCGAGTTCAACTGGAGGTGGAGAAGAGGTCGACACCTAATCAGGAGGAAGCTCAACTGAAGGTGGAGAGTATAGTCGACACCTGGCAGGAGCCGAGCTCAACTAGAGGTGGAGAAGAGGTCGACACCTGGTAGGAGCTGAGCTCAACTAGAGGTGGAGAGAAGCTCGACACCTGGTAGGAGACGAGCTCAACTAGAGGTGGAGAGAGGTCGACACCTAATCAGGAGGAAGCTCAACTGAAGGTGGAGAGTATAGTCGACACCTGGCAGGAGCCGAGCTCAACTAGAGGTGGAGAAGAGGTCGACACCTAATCATGAGGAAGCTCAACTGAAGGTGGAGAGTATAGTCGACACCTGGCAGGAGCCGAGCTCAACTAGAGGTGGAGAAGAGGTCGACACCTGGTAGGAGCCGAGCTCAACTAGAGGTGGAGAGAAGCTCGACACCTGGTAGGAGACGAGCTCAACTAGAGGTGGAGAGAGGTCGACACCTAATCAGGAGGAAGCTCAACTGAAGGTGGAGAGTATAGTCGACACCTGGCAGGAGCCGAGCTCAACTAGAGGTGGAGAAGAGGTCGACACCTGGTAGGAGCCGAGCTCAACTAGAGGTGGAGAGAAGCTCGACACCTGGTAGGAGACGAGCTCAACTAGAGGTGGAGAGAGGTCGACACCTAATCAGGAGGAAGCTCAACTGAAGGTGGAGAGTATAGTCGACACCTGGCAGGAGCCGAGCTCAACTGGAGGTGGAGAAGAGGTCGGCACCTAATCAGGAGGAAGCTCAACTGAAGGTGGAGAGAAGCTCGACACCTGGCAGGAGCCGAGCTCAACTGGAGGTGGAGAAGAGGTCGACACCTAATCAGGAGGAAGCTCAACTGAAGGTGGAGAGTATAGTCGACACCTGGCAGGAGCCGAGCTCAACTAGAGGTGGAGAAGAGGTCGACACCTAATCAGGAGGAAGCTCAACTGAAGGTGGAGAGAAGCTCGACACCTGGCAGGAGCCGAGCTCAACTGGAGGTGGAGAAGAGGTCGACACCTAATCAGGAGGAAGTTCAACTGAAGGTGGAGAGTATAGTCGACACCTGGCAGGAGCCGAGCTCAACTAGAGGTGGAGAAGAGGTCGACACCTAATCAGGAGGAAGCTCAACTGAAGGTGGAGAGAAGCTCGACACTTGGCAGGAGCCGAGCTCAACTGGAGGTGGAGAAGAGGTCGACACCTAATCAGGAGGAAGCTCAACTGAAGGTGGAGAGTATAGTCGACACCTGGCAGGAGCCGAGCTCAACTAGAGGTGGAGAAGAGGTCGACACCTAATCAGGAGGAAGCTCAACTGAAGGTGGAGAGTATAGTCGACACCTGGCAGGAGCCGAGCTCAACTAGAGGTGGAGAAGAGGTCGACACCTCGTAGGAGCCGAGCTCAACTAGAGGTGGAGAGAAGCTCGCGGGAAACCGGATTTACGACGCTGCTCAACTCGAAGTATTGATTTCAATCGAGGAGATCGGCCGATTCCCGAGGAGAGGAGCTCGTGGGAAACCGGACTTACGACACTGCTCAACTCGAAGTCTTGATTTCAATCGAGGAGATCGGCCGATTCCCGAGGAGAGGAGCTCGTGGGGATACCGGTCTTACGACGCTGCTCAACTCGAAGTCTTGATTTCAATCGAGGAGATCAGCCGATTCCCGAGGAGAGGAGCTCGTGGGGATACCGGTCTTACGACGCTGCTCAACTCGAAGTCTTGATTTCAATCGAGGAGATCGGCCGATTCCCGAGGAGGGGAGCTCGTGGGAAACCGGACTTACGACGCTGCTCAACTCGAAGTCTTGATTTCAATCGAGGAGATCGGCCGATTCCCGAGGAGAGGAGCTCGTGGGAAACCGAACTTACGACACTGCTCAACTCGAAGTCTTGATTTCAATCGAGGAGATCGGCCGATTCCCGAGGAGGGGAGCTCGTGGGGATACCGGTCTTACGACGCTGCTCAACTCGAAGTCTTGATTTCAATCGAGGAGATCGGCCGATTCCCGAGGAGGGGAGCTCGTGGGAAACCGGACTTACGACGCTGCTCAACTCGAAGTCTTGATTTCAATCGAGGAGATCGGCCGATTCCCGAGGAGGGGAGCTCGTGGGGATACCGGTCTTACGACGCTGCTCAACTCGAAGTCTTGATTTCAATCGAGGAGATCGGCCGATTCCCGAGGAGAGGAGCTCGTGGGGATACCGGTCTTACGACACTGCTCAACTCGAAGTCTTCTATTTGGAGTCGAGGTAGTTCGCCCTGTTGCTTATGAGATTGCCAAGGAGTCAAATGCATCAATATCTTTGAGGACGAAGGAATTCTAAAGAGAACAACGATCTTTTCCTGTCGAGTTGGGAGGTTGGCGTCCGGACCTGTTCATGATAGTTCCTCCAGTCGGAGGAGAGATGCAATCGGGGGTAGCTAGGCCGACATGCAAGGGGGGAGCTGATCTCGGCCGTCAATGCAGAGGCTCGGTCTTACAAGGACGCTTACATCCCGAGGCATCGTCCCATCGTCCGCCCTGGGCTATCTAGGAGAAACAAGTCGAAGGCTCGTTTCCCAACCTAACCGTGGAGATCGTTTTCAGCTCTGCCACTTGGTTACGAAAACCAGAGTACAAGCGAAGAGAAATGGTCCTCGGGGGGTCCTACTGGACGCTCTCGATTCCACCATCCTTCCACGAACTTGCACTTCTCAGAGCTCGGCAGGTTATCCTGCTTTGGTAAAAAACAGAGACGCGTCCTGCTTCATAGGACCTGCGGTCGCTAAGAGCGGGTCTTTTAGTCTTCTCAAAGACCGATGATGCCTTTATACAATGTATCACTTTGTGAGGTCGATCCCTTATCGAGTTCAGGAGGTTAGCATCCAGATCTATTCCTGATAGTTCCTCCAGTCGGAGGAGAGATGCAATCGGGGGTAGCTAGGCCGACATGCAAGGGGGGAGCTGATCTCGGCCGTCAATGCAGGGGCTCGGTCTTACAAGGACGCTTAAATCCCGAGGCATCGTCCCATCGTCCGCCCTGGGCTAAATAGGAGAAACAGGTCGAGCGCAGGTTTCCTAAATCGATCGTGGAGTTGAACTTCACTGCTCCTAGGTAACTTGAGATGAATCAACACAAAGAAGACAACTCGCACTAACCCGTGACTCCGGGGGCGAGGAAATGCATAAACAACTTGGAAACAATGTTACAGGTAAACAATACATGTTACCGTTGGGGGTAGAACTTTTTCAGCTCATCCTCGCTCCAGGTGTTTGAGGAGATGAAATGAATAGCATTGTTGTCCTGGTTGCTGAAGTGATAGCCTCGCGTGTATAAACTCGCAGAATTCGAACACCATAGTTGCTCGCGAGTATGGAGCTTGCAGAATTTAAAGGAGAGTATCCTAACCTGCCCGCTGAAGAGATCGCCTCGCGAGTATAGAGCTTGCGGAATTAGATGATAGCATCCTAGCCTGTTGAAGAGGTCACTTCGCAAGTATGGAGCTCGCGGAATTATAGGAGAACATCCTAGCCTGCCCGCTGAAGAGATCACCTCGCGAGTATGGAGCTCGCGGAATTTAAAGGAGAGCATCCTAACCTGCCCGCTGAAGAGATCGCCTCGCGAGTATAGAGCTCGCGGAATTAGATGATAGCATCCTAGCCTGTTGAAGAGGTCACTTCGCAAGTATGGAGCTCGCGGAATTATAGGAGAGCATCCTAGCCTGCCCGCTGAAGAGATCACCTCGCGAGTATGGAGCTCGCGGAATTAGATGATAACATCCTAGCCTGTTGAAGAGGTCACTTCGCAAGTATGGAGCTCGCGGAATTATAGGAGAGCACCCATTAAGCATGAAGAGCATCACGCGTAGGAGCTCGTAGAATACTTGCTGGAAGATGTCATAAGCAAGTCGTCCCATGGAATGTGGGTTGTTGGAGGAGATCATCGCAAAGCATCTCGTACATTTTTCCTCGGTGGTGAACTTGTCGTCATTTGCCCTGCTTGTCAGTCATACAAAAAGTACTCACGGGCTTTACCAAAGCACCCGTAAGTATGAACATGTATGGAAAACACCACTATTGGAAAAGGAGATGGAAGTAGGCGGAGGGTGAGTGTCACTTCTGAAATTAGAACCCCTACGCAGAGGTTTCGGGGGTTCCGCTGCCCGGTCAGCGGACGGGGGTCAAGGGGGCAGCGCCCCCTGCGGGGTCCGGGGGCAGCGCCCCCGGAAAATTTTTATTTTCCACTCCCAACTCGCCTAGATTCTGAGCTATACCGGCGTTGCGAGTAAGTCACCAACATAACTCGCCTATGGGCGAGATCCCTTGATGCTCGCCTCTTCAGTTGATACTCGCCTCTTCACTTGATACTCGCCTATGGGCGAGATCCCTTGATGCTCGCCTCTTCAGTTGATGCTCGCCTCTTCACTTGATACTCGCCTATGGGCGAGATCCCTTGATGCTCGCCTCTTCAGTTGATGCTCGCCTCTGGGAAAGTGTCATTCCTGCCTATGCTCACCGGTATGTCGCCGACATCAATTCGCCTCCATGAACTCGTCGCTGGAACTCGCCTATGAGCGAGCTACCAGGGAAGCTCGCCTCACGAAACCACCAGGGAACTCGCCCACCTTGCCGATAACTCGCTAACCTTACCGAGTGCTTGCGAGTTGCTGTCTTGGGTCTCCAGCTCGCCATCTTAAGCCATGAAGTCTTCTCGCAAAAATTTCTTCCTCGGCTACTATCCACGCTCACCGCACCAAGTGTTGAAGCCAGGAAAATTCCTAACCTCGAAATAGGATCAAGGCAGCCTGAGGTTACTGATTCTACGGTCCGACGTCACGATTTGAATGGCTAGCGAGAGAGAGAAAGGAAACTATCTATAAGCACACCCCAAGTGCTCCAGCGGGGAGGTCCCACCACGTACCCGGAAGCTTTGAAGAAGCTTCCCCTCCGCAACCAAAAGGCTGGGCGAGGTACTAGGCTGGCTTGGACTTGGCGAGTATCTAGTTGGGGGGACCTCGCCTCTTCCAAAAGGTGCCATTTCCAGTACCCCTGGGGGGCTATTTATAGAGAAATCCTGGGGGGGGGGGTAGGCGAGTATCCAGCCTCTGCGAGCGAGTATCTAGGGCAACTCGCCCATACTCGCGAGATACTCGCCCAAACCCGCCCAAACTCGCCACAGCTCGCCCAAGCTCGCCACTGCTCGCCTCTGCTCGCCTAAGCTCGCCACAGCTCGCCTCTACTCGCCCAAGCTCGCCACAGCTCGCCTCTACTCGCCCAAGCTCGCCACAGCTCGCCTCTGCTCGCCCAAGCTCGCCTCTGCTCGCCACAGCTCGCTCAAGCTCGCCACAGCTCGCCTCTACTCGCCCAAGCTCGCCACAGCTCTCCTCTACTCGCCCAAGCTCGCCACAGCTCGCCTCTGCTCGCCCAAGCTCGCCTCTGGTCGCCCAAGCTCGCCTCTGCTCGCCACAGCTCGCTCAATGGTCTGCGAATAGTCATTTGCTTGAGTACTTCTGATCTCGACGAATTACGGGTTATACATCGAGCTCACCTGCTCTTGTTCATGAGCGAGCCGGGGCTCGCGAGCTTTTTTTTCCACTTTTTTTAAAAAAATATAAATAATTATAAATAAAAATAGTTAATGAGCTGAAAAACTCGTGAACAGCTCGACAAGCCTGTGTTTTATGTAGGGGTGCAAGTTAAGCTGAGCCGGCTCGTGAGCTCGATGAGCTGACTCGAAAAAAGCTCGACTCGAGCTCGACGAGCTCGATTGCGAGCTCGAGCTCACCTGCTCTTGTTCATGAGCGAGCCGGGGCTCGCGAGCTTTTTTTTCCACTTTTTTTTAAAAAATATAAATAATTATAAATAAAAATAGTTAATGAGCTGAAAAACTTGTGAACAGCTCGACAAGCCTGTGTTTTATGTAGGGGTGCAAGTTAAGCTGAGCCGGCTCGTGAGCTCCATGAGCTGGCTCGAAAAAAGCTCGACTCGAGCTCGAGCCAGTAGAGCTCGAGCTCACCTGCTCTTGTGCTCGAGCTCGATTGCGAGCTCGAGCTCACCTGCTCTTGTTCATGAGCGAGCCGGGGCTCGCGAGCTTTTTTTTCCACTTTTTTTTAAAAATAAAAATAATTATAAATAAAAATAGTTAATGAGCTGAAAAACTCGTGAACAGCTCGAGCTCGACTCGAGCTCGTGAGCTCGAAAGCTCGAGCTCGATATATTGGTCTCGAGCTCGAGCTCGAGCCATGCAAAATGAGCTCGAGCTCGAAATATTTAGCTAGAGCTCGAGCTTGGGAATTTTGCCAAGCTCGACTCAAACTCGACTTGTTTACACCCCTAGTTTTATGGGCTCGAGCTCGACTTCACTAGCGCGACCAAACTCCACTGAGCTCCACGAGCTTGGTCAGTTCCGCGAACAAAGCGTAAAAGAGGAAATGGCTCCCGTCGTCTACCGTCCCCTGCTCAACGCTGGTGAGAAAGACGCTGGTGAGAAAGATGATGGCGTGAAACTGTGAAAGTGGAAAAGTGGATATAAAATGATCTTCTAAGAGAATGTATTAATAATAATGATTAATATTAAAATATATTGCATTAAGTGATAGATAAGATGGGAGATGGCGAGAAGCTCCAGGAATGAAAGGATAGGGGACAGCCTTGACCAGCTGTCAGCGGTGCAGGCAGAGATAGGTTTAATATATAAAATATAATATATTATTATTTAAATATATATATAATATTAGGAAATTGATATTTGCACACCTTCTTTGACTATTCTTATCCATTTATATTTATTATTTATTTACTTTTTACTATATATAAAAAAACTATTCGTGCACCCCACACACATTACTGCCGTGAAATAGCCCCTCACCCCTCCCTCCACTGCCATTGATCACTCTCCTCCACCGCCGACATTCTCTCTAACACCGGCTACTTCCCTTTTGCCGCCCAACAAAACAATAAAAAACACAAAATATGACCGTTAATAGCAGCCCAAAAACGTGTTGCTCGTTTTTTGTATATATACGCGCAAACCTAAAATACTCCTATATACGTGCATTTTTAGGAAAAGTGTTCAACACGAAAGTTGTTGATCGTGACGAGAACTACAACTTTCGTGTTGAACACTTTTCCTAAAAATGCACGCACAAAACGTATTTAGGGCCCGAAAATAATATGGGTGTATCACAATAGTTATGCTCAGTTTCACGCCTTTTGAAAATACTCCTATATACGTGTATTTTTAGAAAAAGTGTTCAGCACCAAAGTTGTAGATCCCGACGAGATCTACAACTTTCATGTTGAACACTTTTCCTAAAAATGTACGGACAAGGCGTATTTTGGGCCCAAAAATAACCTTGACGTAACTATTGCGAATTCGCAATAGTTATGCACGGTTTCACGTCTTTTGAAATTACTTCTATATACGTGCATTTTAAGAAAAAATGTTCAACACCAAAGTTGTAGATCTCGACGAGATCTACAACTTTTGCGTTGAACATTTTTCCTACAAATGCACGAAAAAGGCGTATTTTGGGCCCAAAAATAATCTGGGTGTAACTATTACGAATTCGCAATAGTTATGCTCAGTTTCACGTTTTTTTTAAATATTCCTATATACGTGTATTTTTAGAAAGAGTATTCAACACGAACGTTGTATTTTCCTAAAAATGAACGTATATAGAAGTATTTTCAGTAAACTGGTCTGTCATTATCAATTTCCTGAGCTACTATTATAATTGGGCTGTCAATAATCAAACTGGGTTGCCAATATAAATGCCCAAAAATTATTTTTTGGGGGGTACGAATATCGTCTTGGGGTACGATTATAATTTTGTGGTGTATAAATATCGATGGATACAAATAGCCTAAAAGAAACTGCGAATATCAATTCCCTAATATTATTGGGGTTAAATATATATACACTTAATATGTATATAATGAAATACACATTTTTTGAATTGCGTCTTATACATGTATTTTTATAAAAAGTGTTTTCATGTTGAACACTTTTTGATTTGAAGCCGTTTAAGTCCCCGAAAAAAATCACGTTCGTGATTTTTTTCGGGGGCCAAATTGGGACCCTAAACGGCATTTTTATGAAAAGTATTCAACATGAAAGTTGAACACTTTTCATAAAAAACACTTATAAGACGCAGTTCAAAAAGACGCGTATTTCGTTATATACACGTATACATTTAACCCATATTATTATATATATATATATATCATATATCATATATGTATATAATATTATATATATATATATATATATATATATATATATATATATTAAAAAGCTCGTGACAGGCACGGGCCTCCGGCCCGATGGCTACGCACCACAGTACCCGGCTAGCGACGGCGGGCTTCGCCCGCCCCCGTCTTCGCTCGCCGTTGCCGGGCTTCCAGCCCGCCCCCGTCTTCGCCCGCCGTCGCCGGGCTTTGCCCGTTTCACCCGTCTGCTATTTATAATAAAACATTTAATAAATTTAAATAATTAAAATATATAATAAAAAAATTATATAATTATTAAAACAAACGGCGGACCCGCAAGCCGGCCAGCTCGAGAAAAACCCGCAAGCCCAGCCCGCAAAAACAGCAAGGCAACCCGCCTGTAAGCCAGCCAGCGGACCCGCAAGCCGGCAGCCCGCGAAAAACCCAACCCGCAAGCCCCCCGTGATAAACTGCAAGCCAGCCCGCCCGCAAGCCAGCAGCCCAATTGTTCAATCAATAACTGCGGAATTTTCAATATATATCCGAAAAATTACACTGAACGGGCAGTGTGAGACTAAAACTGGCGGGTGAACAGTGCACCCGCCTATTTTAGTCCCACACCGCCCGTTCAGTGTCTTTTTTCGGGTATATATTAAATTTTCTGCATTAATTGTTAGAAACAAAGTCGGCTGACTTGCGGGCGGGCTGGCTTGCTGTTCTTGGGTCCGCTTTGTCTTCTAGCGGGCTTGAACCGTATTGTTATCGGGCTGGTTTTTGGGGCTGTGGTAGCGGTTAACCCGAGCTTGGAATAATTTTACGTAGGTTTAGGGCCCCCTAGTAGTAGGTTTAGGAGCCCTAGTAAAAAGTGAAGAGAGAGGGTGTGTTTGATCAGACGGCTGCTGCAAAATGAATTCAGATCGGACGGCCCAAATCACTCCAACGAATTTTAAATTCATGTCTTTGATATTTCTATTATAGTGGTAGATATATATATATATATATATATATATATATATATATATATATATATATATATTAAAAAGCTCGCGATCTGACTCACGAGCCCATGAACAAGGCTTACAGGGCTCGAGCTCGGCTCGAAAGCAAGCTCTAGTACGGGTGGAAATAGGCCAGGCCAGGCTAGGCTTTATGGATAACATGCTCGGCCTACATTAGTATTCTTGGTTCTAAGCCTGACCTATTCACCTGATATATGCCAAAATGTAGGCCTAGCCTGTAGGCCTACCTAGGTCTATTTAATAATTCATTTTTCAAAAGTAAAAATATGGACTTGAACCAAAGATGTATCCTTATCGACTCGAACCGTCTCTCTTAATATACGATTAGTAATTAAATATATATAATTAAATTATATTTGATTAATATTTAAATTTATATAATAAATTATATTAATTATTATTTAAAAATAATATAGGCCGGCCTGCTGGCTTACGGGTCAGGCTTTAATAATATAGGCCTGGGCCTATTTTAAAAATAGGTCTTATTATAGGTCTATTTTTATGGTAAATAGAAAATACGCCACGCCAGGTCGATGACATGCCAGGCCGCAGGCCCCTGATAGGCCGCTTGACCTATTTCCACCCCTAAGCTCCAGTCGTCGAGCTCCAGCATGTCGAGCTCGAGCTCAACATGCTTGAGCTCGAATTTTTTTCGAGCCAGCTCGTCGAGCTCTCGAATCGGCTCAACTCTACTTGCACTCCTAAGTAGAACACCATCATTCAGACGAAGTTTAAAGTGAAGCTCCATAGGAGAGTCCACTGTGCGAGAGTCAGAAAGAGCAGTCTGAGCTAACAGGTCTGATGCATATCTATGCTAAGAAAATTAAAAACCGTTATCTGTAGAGCTGAGCTCTAAACTCAAAAAATAGCTCAGCTGTTCAAGGTCGGTCATCTGAATCTGCTGTTAAAGGTGATGTTTGATGAAGGTCACATGTGAAAGATCATCATCAGTAATGATCATATCATCCACATAAAGTAACAAAAAGTCCGACCGCGAGAGGAAGAATGTACAATCAGAGCTAAATCATATGGACTTGGTTGGAAACCGGCAGTCGTAATGATTGAGCTGTAACAAGCAAACCATGCGCGAGACGCCTGCAAGACCTGGAGGAGAGGATAGACCAGGAGGAGCAAACATGTATACCTCCTGCTGAAGATTACCGTGAAGAAATGCATTCTTCACGTCAAGCTGAGACAGAAGTCAGTGGCGAATAGCTGTAACTGCAATAAGAGTCTGATTCATAGTCATGTGAGCGACTGAAGCAAAAGTCTTGTCATAATCTCTCCTTTGCTCCTGCTGAAAATTACGAGCAACTAACTGAGGCTTGTACCTCTCTACAGATCCATCAGAGTGAGTCTTGACCTTGAAGACTCACTTGCAAGTGATCAGAACAACACTAAGTGGAAGAGGGACAATGTCCTATGTACGAGTATGCTCAAGTGCCTCTAACTCAGCAGATATAACAACCTGTTACTTAGGTATCTTGGCAGCCTCACGGTAGATGTCGGCTCTGGAGTGCTACAAGAGGTAGCAGAAAGGGCAAGTAGGTCTAGCGGGAGTGTAGCAAGACTAAGATGGTTGGGAGGATGTCGCTCACGAGGTGGGTTGTGACACACAAGAGGATCGTCCACAGGGCACTCATTGGATGAGGCATGCACCGAGTCAGGGGGCACCGGAGGCGAGGGAACAGGAGCAGGAGGAGGTCGACGAATATAATGATGTGGAAGGGGACGATGACCGCGTTCAAGGGAGAGGTGGAAGGTAGAAGGGAAATATTAGAAGATGAGACGGAAGAGGTAGGAGATGGTGTAGGTGGTGGCAAAAAGATAGGAGGTGGACATACCGGTGGAGAGGAAGAAACATGAAGCGGTGGAGTGGGAAGAGTAAGAAACTACACATCAGAGGGAGTCACCGATGAGTGCGAGGTCGAGGAGATTGATGATACAAAGAAAGAGCGAGACTCGTCAAAGATGACATCACGTGAGATACGAAGTCGACGAACAGCATGATCATAACATCGATAGTCATTGTGCTCAGTACTGTACCCAAGAAAGACGTAAGATACAAATTGAGCAGAGAGCTTGGTACGCTCACATGAAGGGAGAAGAACATAACACTGACAACCAAAGATACACAGTTTCGTATAACGTGGCGGTCGGGAGTAAAAGTGATGCAGGCTACGTCATCCGACGAACCGCAACGGACAAACGACACCGAATTATTCTCTCTCGCTCGAATTCTACGCTCGCACAAACAAAACGCAGCACTCCCGATTTGCGATATTATTATTCTAATGCTAACGTACGGGTTCGCCACATCCTTAGAGGTCAAATAGAGGTTATGAGTCAATATCCTATCAAGCGAAAAGAATCTATCCGGTCCGGTCGAGCGTGTGTTGTACCAAAAGAGATCCACCGAAAATTAACGATTCAGAAAAAGGTAGATCTCCTAGCTCGGACCTTGGAAGACCTCTTCATCACACTTGATGAAGGGCACAAGTCAGAGGTTATTTTAGGAGATGAGAAGAGAGAAAGAATAGAGGGTCAAGGGTCCATATCCATAATAACACCACACGGAAAAAACAAGTTCATACCAAATGTGAAGTATGTACCAACACTAAGTCAAAATCTTTTAAGTGTCAGACAATTATTAAGGAAAGGATATAAAATAGTATTTGATGGACATCAATGTGTCATAGTCGAGCCAAAGGGAAAGACTATTGAAGGCTCAGCAGTAATAAACAAGAGTAACATATTTACTCTAAGCCTTCGTCCTGGTTTGAGAGCCCTCACCTGCACACTGGGTTACTCTACAAATTCCGGCATATTGTGGCATCATAGGCTTGGACGCATCAACTACACCTCACTCCATCACATCCAGTCAAACAAACTAGTAAAATGACTTCCTAGCTTTCCAGCACAAAGACACAATTGCACTGCATGTGCTCAAGGGAAATCACACCGACAACCATTTCCATGCAACTCACAATAAAGAGCAAAAGAGCCGCTTGATCTTCTTCATATAGACCTTTGGGGACCAGCCCCAGCTCCATCATCGGGATTAAAAAAGTATTACCTACTTATTGTGGACGATTATATCCGCTATATGTTGATAAACCACTTAGAAAACAAATCCAAGACCTTCCATTTTTTCAGCTATATAAGGAGAGAATAAAAAACCAGCTTGGAAAGAAAATCAAAACTATAAGAAGCGATAGAGGGGGGGGGGGGGGAATTTATGTCCACCGCCTTTAATTCATATTGTGCAAAAGAAGGGATACAAAGACAACTAACAACACCACATTCACCACAATAGAATGAGGTTGTATAACGCAGAAACAAAACAGTAATGGAAATAGCAAAAACCATGCTAATACACAAAAATTGTCCAAAGTTCCTGTGGGCAGAAGCAACAACCACAGCTATATACTCTAAATCGAGTGTTCATAAAGGCACTTGATAACTGTACACCATATGAAGCATTATTAGGAAGAAAATCCACGGTAGAACACTTAAGAGTATTTGGGAGTATAACATTTGCCCACAAAACAGACGGAAGTAACGACAAGCTCGATAAAACAAGCATCAAATGCATCATGCTGGGATATAGTGAGCAAAAGTAAAGCTTACAGTCTACTGGAGCCAAGCAGCAAGAAATTAATTATTTCCCGGGATGTAATCGTCCACGAAGACAAAGCCTGGAACTGGAGCTCAGAAAAGAAACTACAACAAACCATGATTTTTTCGGTTGAGCTTGACCAGAGACAAAGCTCCATCCATGACAAAGAAGCCATTCCAGAAACTGTCACAGACATTGAAGACATAACTAGTAGTCCAGACTCCTCACTGCCCCCAAGAATGAGAACACTCCAGGATGTCTATAGAGACACAGAACTTGAGGCTGCACTACTTGCGGCTACCCCGATTTCCTTCCTTGAAGTAACAAAAGAAGATAACTGGAGGAAAGCAATGGAAGAAGAAATAGAAGTTATCACAAAAAATCAAACCTGGACATTAGTTGATAAACCAAAGAATCCGGAAATAATCGGACTGAAGTGGGTTTATATAATAAAGAATAATAAGAATGGTGACATCCTCAAATACAAGGCTCGACTGGTTGCAAGAGGTTTCACCCAAAACTCGGGAGAATTATGGAGAAACCTTCGCTCCAGTCGCAAGGATGACCGTCATCAGACTTCTGCTCGCGATTGCTGTCCAGAATCAATACCTAATTTTTCGTCTGGACGTAAAATCTGCATTTCTAAATGGAAAATTAGAAGAAGTATATGTAACTCAGCCCGAAAGTTTTCAGGTTCCAGGAAAAGAAGACAAAGTTTACAGACTTCATAAAGCACTAAACGGACTCAAGCAGACACCCCGAGCTTGACACAACAATATTAATTCATATTTTCTCCAAGAAGATTTTTCCCGAAATTCAAATGAACCAACATTGTACATCAAGACTCAGGGAAAGGATCGAATTCTAGTTAGCCTCTATGTGGATGACTTGATCATCACTGGATCAAGCCAACACCTGGTAGAAGAAGTAAAGGAGAAGATGAAGAAAAACTATGAAATGTCATACCTGGGTCCACTGAACCTCTTTTTGGGACTCCAAATCAAACATTTGGAGGGCGGTCTACTACTCTCGCAGGAACTTTATACAAGATCATTATTAAAGAAATTCCAGATTAAGCGGTGTAATCCAGCGCTCACACCCATGTCCACCTCCAATCACCTTACTGCAAAGAAAGAACAAGAAGAAGCAGTAAACGGGAAACATACAGAGGCCTAATTAGGTCTCTGATTTATCTCACCAATACACGACCGGATATAGAAAACACCGTCAACATTGTGGCACGGTTAGTAAGCAATCATACTAAACTCCATTTTGATACTGCAAAAAGAATTTTGCGGCACCACGAAGGATTATGGGCTATATTATCAACACGATCAAGCCAGCGCCCTATCAGGGTATACCGATTTTGATTGGGGAGGAAATCTGGAAGATCGCATAAGTACAAGAGGTTACGCGTTCTTCTATGGGCCTAACCTCATCTCATGGAGTTCACAAAAACAACAATCGGTAGCTCTATCAACAACAGAAGCCGAATTCATGACGCTCAACTTCGCAGCCTGTGAAGCCATATGGCTACAGAGGATACTAAACGAAGTTAAGGGAGAAGAAAAAATAAAGAAAAGCAGAGTGAAAATCCACTGCGACAACACCTCAGCGATAGCTCTATCCAAAAACCCAGTCTATCATGGTAGGAGCAAACACATCGACATTCGTTTCTACTTTATCAAAGAAGTAATAGAGAAGAAGGAGATTCAGCTCGTATTTTGCCCAACACAACAACAGATCACAAACGTGATGACGAAGCCGCTACCACAGGATCGATTTCTTGCCCTAAGAGAAAAGCTTGGAGTTAGAAGGAGCAGCACAGTTTCAGAGGGGGTGAAGGAATAATTAATGAAACTAATGAAACTGCACTGAGAAATTAAATGTATTGAATGCTAAGACTCTTGAGAATAGTAACCGGCCCAAGGTCCTTCTTAGTCAATGGAATAAATGAATAGTATTTCCTAGGAATCTCTAGAATACTCTAAGTATGAGTATAAAAACCCATGTACTCAAGCATTTTTCAAGTAATACAAGATTAGCCCAAAACAGTAAATCTCCTCTTCGTTATCTCCACTGAAATAACTTGCAGTTAACCCACATGAGAAGCCTTTGATGTTTAAAGGAGAAGTTAAGAACGAAGCTCGGTAGTCTTTGTGATTTGGGTTTCATTTGTCGCTGCATTTTCTCTGATGAGTTTCAACAAAAAACAGCATCATTATAAAATGCATGTTCAAAAAATGTACATTGTTTTGCATGACAATGGTTCCAATCACCCAAAACTAAAACTAATTTTTCAAGCAGGAGAATTCATATCCACCACGTTCATGATCGTCACCTCCTTGCCAAACGTAGTCTTCATCTTACTGGATATAAATAGCCGTGTTAAATGCATGTCATTATCGTCTATGTGCAGTCCAATGATAAATGCACGTCAAACTAAAAAATTCTAGGAAGCTGGGAACCCATAAAGGCCTCAACCTGAACATAACTATTATAAAATTGCGTGACGTATACATAGCCGAAGCCAACCTTGTCTTCAATATGTTCTAGATTTAGGATTCGTTTGGCACAGTGGTGGCGGTCGTAAATGCATGGGTTAAACCGGCATTTGTTAAGAACCACCTAACATCCACTTTTTTGAACATAAAAGTGGATAAGTTTCATGACAGTCACCATCCTGCCAAACTGATTTTTAGGCTTCATTTGAAGGGACTTATTTTCACCGATCAAACAATTATGATCGCATGAATGGAACCTTAATAGTCAATTTCACGTAAAGAGTCAAAATTTAATGAAGAACAGCATGGTTACTGTAGAAACCGACGACGTTCTCTTGTTCACATGATGCAGATAACCAGGTCATCAATGGCGATTTCGAGGAAGGCCCGTGGATGTTCAAGAACTCGACCCTCGGCGTCCTCCTCCCCACCAACCTGGACGAGGAGACCACCTCCCTCCCCGGCTGGATAATCGAGTCCAACCGCGCCGTCCGCTTCATCGACTCCGACCACTACTCCGTCCCCCAGGGGAAGCGTGCCGTCGAGCTCCTCTCCGGCAAGGAGGGCATCATCTCCCAGATGGTGGACACCAAGCCCGACAACCAGTACAGCCTCCTCTTCACCATGGGCTCCGCGGGAGACTCCTGCCAGCTTCCTCTAGCCGTCATGGCTTTCGCCGGCGATCAGGCGCAGAACTTCCACTTCGCCCCCATCGGGAACTCCACCTCCATGCCGGCGAACGTGAGCTTCACCGCCAAGGCGGAGCGGACCAGGGTCGCCTTCTACAGCACGTATTACAACACGAGGAGCGACGATCACAGCTCGCTCTGCGGGCCGGTGGTCGACGATGTGAAGGTTTTGGCGGCGTCGGCGGCCGCGGCCCGGGCCGGGGGATTCGGCACACTGATGATTTTCGGCGTGATCCTTGTCTTCTGCTCTTCCCTGGGGATGTGATTTCCCGGCCGGTAAGCAGAAAAAAAATCTTATAAATATTATTTGTGGGAAATTAGGTAAAATCTATCTAATATTACGGGTGACACGTCGGCACTTCTAAACCAGAAGGGTTGACGTGTCTTTGATATTAAGGCTCTATTTGTTTGGGCGTTTTGCTATTCCGTTTTGGGCAAACGTCGCCGGAAGAAGGGTAAACAAATGAACCTCCGACGACGTTTGCTCCGTTTCCACCCGCCCGCCTTGAGAAACACCCCAAAAAGCCCCGTTTGGAGCAGCCACCTCCCCCCTCCGGTTCGAACACTCCGTTTCCACCCGCCGGATCGACCCGACACCGCCGAACCAAATGGAGCCTAAATAGTTTTTATATAAATAACGTTTACGGGATTTTAATCAGTGAGCTGTAGTGGTTTTGTTTGGTAACCAGAAAGTATTAAGCTATGTAATATTTAGATAGAACCAGGTTTAATGTGTGGGGAAGCATGCTTGCTGGGAGGTCTAATTTGTTCCAAGTTTGGTAACGTTTTAGGGTATTATGTTTGCGTTTTAAAGTTACAAGAAGTAGTGCGCCTGCTACACCGCAATTGTGAATTGGCCCTGTTCTTCGGCTATTTTTTGTCTCGTCAAAATCAACATTACTAAAAATTGAAGTTTTTAGTAAAAATTGTCCTTTATGGGATATTTCAAAATATGTTGGTCGGAATCGAAGATTTTTTGTCGTGATCTCGGCCGGCTCATCGACACGGTTCCAACCAGCTCAATTTTCGTGAAATTTTGAATCTTTTTGGTCCTCCAAACGGATGTTGAAACGTGCGTGCATGCACGCATGTCACCCTCTCTTCAATCATTGGGAAT
Source organism: Platanthera zijinensis (assembly GCA_039513925.1). Taxonomy (NCBI): domain Eukaryota; kingdom Viridiplantae; phylum Streptophyta; class Magnoliopsida; order Asparagales; family Orchidaceae; genus Platanthera; species Platanthera zijinensis. The sequence goes on from CM077090.1 coordinate 15,249,099, forward strand.
AGGGCAACAACACCCCTCATCACGGAGGTGCGGGAAATCGCTGCCAGGCCGGCCGATGTCGCCAACATATCCTGATCAGGCAGCCGCCACCGCCTAGCCAACCACACGGCCGCACGACACCCAGGCCGGGTAGCCACTCAGCAGCGTGGCCGCCGCCCATGCTCATCAGCACCAAAAACACTATTAATTATTCAGAATTTTAGAATTGCAAAATAGCTTTGGATCCCAAATGACATCAAGTTCAAATAAACCCTTTCATTCAAGTAGTACCTCCTAGGGGGTACACCAAAGTCTTTATAGGATGTTTTCCAAGCTATTCTTGTTGAAATTGTTGAAATGGAAGTGGACGGTTTGATTGGGTAGACCGCAGAGTTCGCCGCCGGTTAGACGGCTTGGTGTTGGCAGATAGTCGGGTTCTGGCTTTTGTTCTCTGTTCTACGGTTTGATTGAGCAGACTGCACAGACCGCAGAGTACGCCGCCGGTTAGGCGGCTTAGTGTTGGCAGATAGCCCGGCTCTGGCTTTTATTCTCTGTTCTACGGTCTGGTTCAGCAAGCACCCTGATAGATAATTTGGCGGTTCGCGTTGTCTAACCGCGGCTGTCGTAGTCTGGGTTGTGAGACTGCTAAGTTCGCTTGGAGTTGGCAGGTTTTCTGGCTTGCGTAGAGGCAGATGGTTAGCGCGGATAGCATAGGCTAACAGTACAGTTCGCCGTGCTTTGCTCACACGGTTTGCAACTAGAGTTCGTTGGTGTGTACTTGGTCACGGCGGTGTCAAGTCCATGGTGTTGCCTAGTTCGTAGAGATCGCTGGTTGTGCGGTCTGCTTCTGGAGTTTGCGGAGACTTATGGTTGCGCGTTCTGCTTCTGGAGTTCGCGGAGACCGCTTATGTTGCGCGATTTGGATGTGAGGTCCGCAGTTCGTCATGAAGCGGTTTGACTCTGGACTCGTGGCTGTCTACTTGATTGCCCAAGTCCATACGGACTGGTGTATATTATCGCGTGAGCGGATAGGTGTTTATCACTCGCGGTCTTACTCTGGTATCCACACTCTTATGCGGATAGGTGGTGCTAGTTGCAGGATGACGGACGATTATCCTATCATTATGAGCGATGACCAAACTCCTTTTATCGCCTATAAAAATAGGGGTCCCCGGCTCGACATATATAACGGAAACAATGAGATCTACAACTTTTGTGTTGAACACTTTTCCTAAAAATGCATGTACAAGACGTATTTTGGAAATACGTCCAGATTTCGCGCCTTTTAGGAATACGTCTTTTACATGCATTTTTAGGAAAAGTGTCGATATCTACAACTTTCGTGTTGAACATTTTTTTCCAAAAATACATGTACAAAATGTATTTCCAAAAGACGCGAAAAATTAAAAGAATGTGCGTTACGTCTAGCCAATTCCCTTCCTCTAAAACCCTTAAAAACGAAGGGCACTGCTATCCGCACCATAGTTTTGACTATTCGCACCGTACTTTCTCCTATTTTTTCGTGTTTTTTGAAAACACGCTTTGCACGTGTATTTTTAGGAAAAGTGTTCAACACGAAAGTTGTAGATCTCGACGAGATCTACAACTTTTGTGTTGAACACTTTTCCTAAAAATGCACGTGCAAAGCATATTTTCAAAAGACGTGAAATCTGTGTGTATTTCCAAAGTATGCCTTGTACATGCATTTTTAGGAAAAATGTTCAACACGAAAGTTGTAGATCTCATCGAGATCTAAACCTTTCATGTTGAACACTTTTTCTAAAAATGCACGTGCAAAGCGTGTTTTCAAAAAGCACGAAAAATAAGGAGAAAGTGCGGTGCGAATAGCCAAAACTGCGGTGCGGATAGCAGCGGCCAAAACTAATGCACCCTAGGATTTTGTGTGCCCTCATATCATACTTCGCCATGTTGCTGATCCACAGATGCTGAAAACAGAGCTTTTGAATTTATGGAATCAGCATTAAATAGCGGAGCAGAGAAGAGCAGAGCACTGAGCCATTCGAACGTTGCGGGTTTTCAGTTTTTAATTCACTAACGATTACTATTTTAATAGCCATAACTAATTTAAACATCAAAAACTCCTTCTTGGAGAAGAAGACCCTAAACTAAATCAGAACAAGATCAAAACAGAGCAACATTGTTGCAGCAGAAGAACAGGAGAACAATCGAAGAATAAATGAAACAGAGTACTGAATTTAAAGTACAACCATAGTCAGTCCATCATGTTCTTCTAGGATTACTTGTGCTGCCCTCTCTTCTTCCATAGCTCGCCTAACACTCGAATTCCACCGCCGCCGCGGCCGCCTCTCCCTTCTCCGCAAGTATCAATTGGCTTCCCCGCTGATCTGAAGCTCTCGTGGTTTAGTATGGAGGCGGCGGCCTCCGACGCCTTGCGCCACTGATCCGTCTGGATACTAAGTCGCTTCATCTCGGCCTCCATTGCATCTTTCTCAACTTCCTGAGACTCCACCCTCTGCTTCATCTGCTCTAACATCTCCCTGCTCTGCCTCAGCTTCTCCTCTGTTTGAGCAAGCTTTGTTTCGATCTCATTGTTCCTGTTTCTCTCGGCAGATGAGCTCGCCGTGGCTTGCTCTGCTTCTTCTTTAACTGTCTCCAACTCCTTTTCCTTCTCCGCGAGCTTGGCTCTCATCTCGGCCATCTCCATCATCAAGCTTTCATTCTCCTCTGTACAACACGCGGCTACTTCGCATATATCAGTGGTTATGCAGCTATCACTATCTTTTTCAACAGGCAAAAGCTTCTCCTCCTCCTCCTTCTTCTTCTTCGTATTTTCTAGTTTCTTCAGCACGACTCTCGTCGCCACCTCCTCTAATTCCAGCTGCTCCTTAAGAAGCTTTAGCTCCACCATCGTTTCACCCAGCTTCGTCTCCAGATCCTCCACCCTCGACCTCCTCTTTTTCTGCAGCAAACCATGGTTTCTGAAATCGTGCCGTTGATCAAAAAGGGATTTTTTTTAAAAGAGGGGGTAATTAGAGCAGTGTACCTCCTGGAGCACAGTGCGAGAAGAGCGACGATCCTCAAGTTTGGCGCGGCGATCCACGGCGGCGCCGGCGAGGGAGTTTGCCTCCGAGAATGCCGCGGGCTTGAGACGAAGAGGGACGCGAGGAGATTGCCGCCGGTTCGCAGCCTCCGATGATCTATTTTCACCACGAAATCAGTTCACCCGCAAATAAAAATTTGGAAAACGAAATGGAAATGTAGGCCTCACCGTGAGCTCGGCATGCTTGCTCCTAGCTACTCTCTTACAGTGCAGTTAAGTTAAGCGGGTTGTAGGGTTCAAATTTCACGGGGGAACAGGGGAGGGACTGTAAAAGGGGAACAGGCCGGCTGTGGGTGAAGAAGACAAGAGAGAAGTAGCAAAAGATATAAAATTTGAAGTTCTTTCCCACTTTACCGTTGTACACTGGTCTCTGTCCTGCTCTCTCAGCTCCTCCCACTTTTTTAAAATGGGTCAGGGAGAGAGAAGATTAAGGCTCTATTTGATTGGGCTGTTGCTCACGAAAAATTGATGATGAAAATTGCTGATAGAAAAAGTGCTGATTCTCGAAAAGGGAGTTGTGTTAAAAAAATATTTGGGTGAAATGGAGTTTGCAAAATAATTTTTCAAAAAGCTGTTAGGAAACAATAATTTAAAATATGTAAAATTTTTTTTTTTATAAAATAACACTCAATACTAAAAAAATGTTTCATTCAGATATTTTTTTGAAACAACCCCCATCATTTTGCCCTTCTTCCCTGTCATATGTAAATTGTGTTTCTCAACCCTCTACTCCCTGAATCACCATTGTCAACACTTATCACATAAGTGTCCACAAGTAGAAAAATTAAACAGTCATAATGCTAAAATAAACGGACAGAATTGATTGCTTGAGCATTTGAAATTCTAAAATCATGATTAATTGATAATCCTAAACAAGTATAGCATAGCTACTTGAAGCGTGAAATTGATTAGTGGAAATAAAGAGAAAATATAATGCAAAATCACCTTATAATAAATATCATTTGGTTATACAATCAGATTGCCACTTTCTATCAACAATGGAGTGAGGATGGAACAGTACCGTCAGGCAGGAAGATCGTCGGAGGAGGGCTTGTCCGTTGATGATCAAAGGACTGTCAGGCGTGTGAGGAGTGAACAGAGTTCTGAGAAGACCTAGGGACTGAAAAAAGAACAGAGTTCTGAGAAGAACCTTCGGCGCCGACGGGTGCGTGACGAACAAAATACTGTAGGAATTGCTAGGGCGTCAAGGAGTAGAAAATCCCTGCTATTTGGAAACAGAACCGTTAAATCGTAGATATGTCGAGGGGAGCACTGCTGGTTTTTAGGGCTTCAAGTAGGGGTCGGGAGAGGAGGCGGCAACAGAGCGATTCCTCCAACCGAGTGATTCCAGCAGCTGGCTTCTGCGGAGAATGGCCACTGTGTCGTGCGAAATCAGAAAGTCGCAGAGTGTGGCAGACCGGAGAAAAAAATCGCGGATGGCGCGTAAAAGGAAACGACGGACGAGAATAAACACAGTTTGTTGGATCAGCGGACACAAATGCCGCTTATAACACAAATGACGTTTTGGTGCAAACACGCCGGAGGCTATCAGTCCAACCAAACACCACCTAAAAATACGGTCCACTCGACAGATCATTCTTTACGTTCCCCATCAGTCAGAATGAAAAAAATTTGTAATTTGTAACTGGATATAAGCAATTTGTTCTGAAGGTGCAAACTGAATATCTGCATTCATTTCTCACATAATGCTTGCCCGAAGTACAAGGCAGCCAAAGGTTACGTTTGGGGGGACTTATTTTCACCGGTCAAATGGTTACGACCGCATGAACCGGACTTTAATTGCGGTCGTAACCGTTTGACCGGTGAAAATAAGTCCTCCCAAACAGAGCCAAAATCAACATTGATGTATAAAAGTAATTATAATGATTATGGGCATTTTGAGCTAAAGAGTTTAGGGGAACACGCTCCTCTAGCATATTGAGCATTCTATCAAACATGATATGTGCATTAGGGGTGTGCAAAAATAACCGAAGAACCGAGAACCGGATCGGAACCGAATCAAATTGAACGGTTCGGGTCGGTTCTTATGTGTCTCGGTTCGGTTCTGATTCCAAAATTTTCAGAACCGACCACTTGGTTCGGTTCTCGGTTCTTACACTCGGGTACCCAGAACCGACCCGAGAACCGAGTTACTGAATTTAGGTATCAAAAATATATTTGTGATGAGCAAGAGGCTTTTGAAAAAGAATATTGATGAAAAATTAGCTTGATGGAGATATTTCATATGTAATTTTATAAACTTTTTGCTTATGTTTTGATAATGTAGAATTTTTATTTAATTGTTAGAATTTTTGAATATGAAATGTTGTATGATAAGATTATTAAATGTATTTAGTAATCTAAAAATCTTGATGATTTTGGAGTCATGCAAATTTGAAGTCTCCTAGTTTCTTTGATTTATAAAAATTGATTTTGCATTTATTTTTTCCAGTGTAACATATTTACAACCTAAATTTAAGGAATCGAGAACCGAACCGGAACCGAACTGATATTTTTGGTTCCGGTTCCACAATTTAGAATCGTGGGTCGGTTCCAGCTCCAAAAATTTGAAATCGAACCTATACGGGTTGGTTCTTGGTTTTGAGTGGAACTGAACCGAACCGATCCGAGTTGCATCCCTAATGAACATTTTCTCAACCTGTAGTAAAATACCCAAGAGGCGGCCCTATGTGAATCCAAAGCTTCCCAGAGTCGCAGAGCAGTGGAACTTTTTAAAAACTGCAAAGCTGCACGCACTGTGTGTAAATCTTTCATCAAAATAGATCCTAGAGCTGCCCAAGGTAGATCGAAGAAATTGGCCCCTAAACCCTAAAGAGCTGCGCTTGTGAGAAAATAAATTGGCCCCATAATTTAAGAAAATTAAAACTAAAAATGTATCGAATATTATAAAGAACTTTTCTAGTAAGTTGTATCCAAAATATTCCATACTTGTATTTATAAGTATGAAGACAAATGAATTAATTGTTTTTTGTTCTCTATTATTTCCTCTTCCCAATCTGCTCTCTACTTTGCTCTCATCTCATTTAAAACCTGCAAGATAGAAGAATTAGGATCAATTCCAAGACTGGTATCAGAGCAGAGGTTGCGGACATCATCATCTACAAGTGTTCATGGTCGCAAGCTCATCATCTACTCTTAGATTTACACAAGCCTTCATTCCCGTCTTCACGGGAGAGCTCTACGAGCAATGGAGTGACAAAATGACCACGCTGCTCCGCTCCCAGGATCTCTGGGACATTGTCAAGACGGGGACCAAAGTAAATGAGAAAGCAACCAGATACAACCTCTAAAGCTTCAAAGGAAGAAGTTATGCAGGATGCTCGTGCCTTGTATTTTATACAACAGGGAGTATCTCCAACCATCTATCCACGCATAATGGGATCACAAAATGCTCAGGAAGAATGAGATAGATTGGAAAATGAATATAAAGGTTCACAAAAGGTAGTTAAAATTAAACTTCACTCTTTGCGCCGTTAATTTGATGCAATTCAAATGAAAGAGGGAGAGAAGTCTCAGGACTTCTTCGCCAAATTTTCTGGCCTGGTTAATCAGATTTGAACTTTGGGAGGAGCCCTAGAAGACCAACAGATAGTCGATAAAACTCTTCGCTCACTTCCAAGGAGTCTTTAATTAAACTAAAACCAACACCACCAAGCAGAAAAATGAGCAATGACATAAACCAAAATGGGAAACTAAATCCATATGTAACTATACTTGCTCCATCTGTAAGAAAAATAATCATGAAAATAAAGACTGTTTCTTCTGGTGTAAGAAGTGTAAAATACCAAATCATTCGGATCAAAGGTATTGGCATAAAAAGACTGAAAAGGCAAAAATAATTGAAGCAGAGGGGGACAACTATCTGTTTACTTGCACAACCACTGTCAAGAACCCTTCATACACATGGTTCATTGACGGTGGATGCTCAAGTCACATGGCCAAGTATTGAGCCTGCTTTATTGATCTCGATGAAAGCTACAAGTCTGAAGTTATTCCGGGGGATAGAAAGAAAGAAAGAGTTGAAGGAAGAGGAACAATTTCAGTTGAAACTGAAAAAGGAGAAAAGAAATTAATATAGAATGTTCAGCTTGTCCTCACACTCTCTCAGAATTTATTAAGTGTGGGACAACTTCTTAGAAGAGGATTGTTGAATTTTCTCAAGTTGATCAGCAAGGTAGCCCAAACACCAAATCAATATCTTCGGCACTACCCAGATCACAGCTTGAACCGCGGAAAGCAGGAAGCAACTCAGATAGCCAAAAACATAGACAGAAACAAGCAAATCAAAATTTCATTAATCTTCTTTACAGGGCGAGGCATACATGGCGAGACATGTTTCGCCAGTACTTGAAAAAGCAGAAACACAAAAAACAACTCGGGCGGATAGACTACAGAGACTGCCGAGACCGCCGAAACCGCTGGTAGTCGCCGAGACCGCCCGAGCCGAGCTGGAATCAAATTGAACACGGAGTCCGCCTAGACCGCGAGGTCACGCGGACACGCCGTTATTCGCTGAACTGCTGTTGAACAGAGGAACAAGTCGCCTACCCGCCAAGACCGCGAGGTCGCACGGACAGGTTATTGAACTTGAGAGAAGATGCTGAAAACCGGTAACCGCTGGAAACAGTCCGCCAACTCTACTGAGGTCAGAACCAAACTCCTGGTTTCACAGTGTTAGTCGCGCCACCTGCACACAACAACCGGTTAAGCAACTGATTTCCAACGTCAGGTATGTGAAACTTGTGCTCGTGGGAAGTCTCACAGGCTTCCTTTACCTCATGCTGCATTTAGAAGGGCCTCTGGACCACTGAACCTCCTCCATATTGATGTTTGGGGGCCAGCCAGTGTTCCCTCACTAGGAGGGAAATTCTATTACCTTCTAATAGAAGATGATTATAGTCGATTTATGTGGTTGTTTCATATGGAGCAGGAATCAGATGCTTTTGGGCATTTCCAAAAAACTAAAACTATGATTGTAAAGCAACTAGAAAGAAGCATTAAAACATTGAGAACTGATAGGGGTGGTGAGTTTTTATCATCTCAATTCACTACCTTATGTGAAAAGACTAGAATACGACGAGAACTCACTACCCCAGGAACACCTCAACAAAATGGTGTTGTAGAGAGACACAATCGAATTGTTGTGGAGATGGCCAGATCCATGCTCTTTCACAGATCGTGTCCAAAGAACTTATGAGGAGAAGTTGTATCTACAGTTGTATACATTCTTAATAGATGCCCAACAAAATCATTATATAGAGCAACACCTTATGAAAAATTGATGAAACAAAAGCCTATTGTTGCTCATTTAAGGGTCTTTGGGCCAATGTCCTATGCACATAAAACTAGAGCAAGGAGGGATAAACTCGACCAATCAAGCACTAGATGTGTTCTCATTGGATATTCTGATGAGAGCAAGGCATATAGACTCATAGAACCCTTGAAAAAAAAACTTATTATATCAAGGATTGTAACATTTGATGAAGGAAAAGGCTGGGAATGGGGCTCAGATTCAAGCAATGTTCAACCTTCATATATGTTGGTTGAGTTGGAGCCTTCCCTCAACTCCAACCCCATCCTAGTAGACAATCAGCCATCACAAATAGAAGACTCTGAATCTGATCCTAACTCTTCACCGCCCCAAAAAACAAGAAGCTTGGAGGATATTTACAGAACAACAGAGCAAGTCCTACTGGTCTTTGCTCCAACCACATACAAGAAAGCAGCAAAGGAAAAAGTCAGAAGACATGCAATGAAAGAAAAAATGGATGCAATAGAGGCCAATAATACATGGTCACTTGTACCTAAACAAATTAACAAAACCATTGTTGGTCTTAAATGGGTATACATAGTAAAACAGAATGAAGACGGACGATCTGAAGCACAAAGCCCGCATAGTAGCAAAAGGATACTCACAGAAATATGGTGAAGATTACGACAAAACTTTTGCCCCAGTGGCAAAAATTACAACCATTCGATTAATACTCGCAATTGCAGTGCAATTCAAATACATGTTGTATCAATTAGATGTAAAATCTACTTTTCTTAATGGAAAACTATCTGAAGAAGTTTATGTTTCTCAGTCGAAGGATTTGAAAGACAGGGAGAAGAAGATAAGGCATACCGGCTTCACAAAGCATTGTATGTGTTGAAACCGAGAATCGGCTTCTGTGGAGTTCGTCCCTTGGGGAAGGGGTGGTCGCGCGCCTACTTCTCTCTCGCGAGTTGGCAGACCGGGAAGAGAGAACTAGGAAAGGACCCAAGAGCTCGGCGAGGAGGTCCCACCCCACCCCCGGAAGATCACTGAGAGCTTCCCCTCCTTAACCAAAAGCCGGGCTAAGGTACCTCAGAGAGCACTTGGGAGATTTGGAGATAAGTGAACCTGTCCTCTGAGGTACCCCTTGGGTCCTATTTATAGGTTTCTGAAAACGACCTGCCAATATCCAACTGCGGCTGCTCTGAAATTACTAAAAACCCCCAGGGTTGGCTTGCCAACAGCCAAACTCCGTTGTTTTGACTAGCTATGTGCAGCCCACCCGGGCCTGCTAACAGCGAAACTCCGCTGTTTTAACCGGCTATGTGCAGGTCAGCGGGGCAAAATGGTAGAAACACCTCACGAAACACAGGGCGAGTAGCCCCCAACGTCCCCTGCTCGGCAAGAGCGGCGGGTGCTCATCGAGGGCGGAACTCACCGATCCTACTCGGCATTGGGCGAGTACGGACCCTGCTGGCCCAACTCGCAAGCTACTTACCAAATGCGCGGGGGGGGGGGGGGGTGGCAAGAAAACCAAAGGAGGGTGTTGAGTGGAGAAGCATCACTCCACGCCAAGGCCGGGAGGGCGCTGAGAGCGTTGAGTGGAGAGGTCTTACTCAACGCCAAGGCATGGTACCGGCCTGCCCTGGCCGCATGTCGTGAGTTCGCTGACAGGTCCCAAATCGCCGAACGGGGCCTGGCGAGTACAAGCTCGCTCCTGAAAACATCTTGCCCCTCCTGGGCGAGTCACAGCCACTGTCGAGCTCTCTTGAGCGAGCGCAAGCCGGCTAATGAGCAAACTCGCCCTGCTCGACGCCGTGGCGGAAGGCGTTGAGTGAGCTCGCCTCACTCGGCGCCATGGCGGAGGGCGTTGAGAGAGGTCTTCTCACTCGACGCGAGTGCCATGGCGGAGGGCGTAGCCTCACTCGACGTCGTGGCGGAGGGCGTTGAGTGACCTCACTCGACGCCATGGCGGAAGGCGTGGAGTGAGCTCGCCTCACTCGATGCCATGGGCCCGGCGTAGGGTGAGCTCGCCTCTCTCGGCGCCGCGGGCCCGGCCTGCCTGGGGCTTGGCTGATCTTTGGCTAGTCTGGCTCATGCCGACCCCACTCGCCGGATACGGGGTTGTACAGTATGGGCTTAAGCAAGCTCCTCGTGCTTAGCATGATAACATAAGCTCTTTCTTTATAAAAGAAGGTTTTTTCTCGCAGCCACAATGATCCCACAATGTATATAAAGTAGAAAGGAGTCAACAAGATAATTGTCTGCTTATATGTAGACGATCTCATCATTACTGGGAATAATCTAGGAGCCATACACCAGTTCAGAGACAAGATGAAGCTCCAATACGCTATGACTAATCTTGACCGCCTCAAGTTCTTTTTGGGGCTACAAATCAAACACATTGAGGGTGGTATTTTCATCACCCAGGAGTTGTACACCTCAAATCTTCTAAAAAAAGTTCAAACTTGATCAATGTAACCCAACACTCACTCCTATGGCTACAAATGAAAAATTGACAGTACAAAAGGAGGAAGAAGAATCTGCTGATGAAGAAGAATACTGAAGCCTTGTGGGCTCTCTGATTTACCTGACGAACACCATGCCCGATATTGAGAATTCCGTTAATACTGTGGCAAGGTTCGTTAGCAAACCAGGAAAGACTCATCCTCTAGCTGTGAAGTGAATCCTTCGTTACCTGCAAGGAACAAAAAAGTTAGGTTCATTTTACAGAAATGACAACAAGGCAACATTGAAGGGGTTTTCCGACTCCGCCTGGGTTGGAGACGTTGACAATAGAAAGAGCACTAGTGACAATCTCTTCCAGCTTGGGTCAAAACCAATTTCATGGGGTTCAAGGAAACAATCCACGATGGCTCTCTCTACCACAGAGGCGGAGTATATTGCACTTAATACTGATGTCTGTGAAGGCATATGTATAAAGAGATTGATACATGAGATATGCGGAGAAGAATTTAAGAAGGAGATAAAGCTTCATTGTGACAACACATCAACAATTGCTTTGTCAAAAAACCCCGTGGATCACAGTCGAAGCAAGCATATAGAGATTCGCTTTCATTTTGTTCGGGAACAGATCAAAAGGAAGACAATCCAATTGGAGTACTGCCCTAGTCAAGACCAGCTGGCAGACATAATGACCAAGCCCCTGGCTAATGATCAATTTGTTATTCTTAGGGATAAGACAGGGGTTACAAAAATATGTGGTGGCACCAATTTAGAGGGGGTGTGAGAAAAGAAATTGGCCCCACAACTTAAGAAAATTTAAACTAAAAATGTATCGAATATTATAAATAATTTCCTAGACTTTTCTAGTAATATGTATCCAGAATATTCCATACTTGTATTTATAAAGTATAAAGACAAATGAATGAATTGTTTTTTGTTCTCTGTTATTTCCTCTTCCCAATCTGCTCTCTGCTTTGCTCCCATTTCATTTAAAAACCTGCAAGATAGAAGAATTAGAATAAATTCCAAGAGCGCTTAAGTGCAGGCGCCTGCACAAAGATTAAAACTTTTAAGTATATAGAAAAAAATTTAGCTTCCTGCGATTGAACTTTAAAAACCTAGGATGATCGATGACGGAGAGCTTACCGTCGTTGGTTCCGGTATCCAGAAGTTGTACGTAGAATGTAGAAATGTAGGGGAAGCCTCTCGGAAATTAGAATAGAGGAAGAGGAAGATGGGAATGTGGAGCGACAGCGAGCTGGAGTTAACGCAGCGCTGTAGCGGGAGATGGAATTCATAAGCCAAGGATAAATCGAGAAGCTTTTGGCCAATGACAGTTGCGAATGGGAGGGGGCACCGGGAACGGAGTAAGGAAGGGGGGAGGATCTAGGTTGTGTGTTTGCTAGCAAAAATAAATCATGGTTTGCGGCGCTTGCGATTGGACCGATTGAAATGGAGCGTGTTGCTGACTTTGGCACCATATTCGGTGTAAATCAACGGATCGACGTCGTTGGTATGGTTCGGATAACCACCATCCCGCAGTGCAACATTATCTTCTTCAACGATGCAATGATTATCGTGAGCCTGCTCGACAACAGCATCGACGACATTAAGGGCGTCGTGCACAATCACGTTGTTGAAATCGAAAATTCGGTCTCTACAGAGTTCACTCTTGGGAAAAGGGTGATCGGGCACCTACTTCTCTCTTGCAAGCAAAATGACAGGGGAAAAGAAAAAGGAACTGACCCAAGGGCTCGGCACGGAGGACCCACCACACACTCGGAAGATCTCAGAGCGCTTCCCCTTCTTAGCCAAAGGTCGGTCTAAGGTATCTCAAAAAGCGCTAGAAGACTGGGAGACAGGTCAACATGCCTTCTGAGGTATCCCTTGGGTCCTATTTATAAATTTCTGAAAACGGCTTGCAAATAGCCTACCTCAGCTGTTCTGAACAACTATGTGCAGCCCAACAGGGTCTGGCAACAACATAACTCCGCAGTTCTAACTGGTTATGGGCAGGCCAGCGGGGGCGAAATGGTAAAAACACTTCACAGCAGACTGGGCGAGTAGTCCTCTAAGGTCTCCACTCGCCTGGGGTGGCGAGTGCTTGATGGAGCTGACACTCACCACCTACCTCCTGCCTTTGGCGAGTACGGGCTCGGCTAGCAATAATCGCATGCTACCTCCCGAGCTCCCCAGGGCGAGTGCGAGCCTGCCCGCTCCACTCGCCCCCTAATAATTTCACCTCGCCCATGGCGAGCCGGGGGGCCACTGAACTCTGGCCCCCTCCAGCTCCGTTCGACGAACGACGAGCTCAGTTCAACGACCTCAACTTTTCAGTCTGGACGAACGCCGAGCTCCGTTCAACGAATGACCAAGAATAGCCCTACTTGCCCATTGCTTGCCGAGCTTCCAGAGGCGAGTACCAGGCCCACTCGCCGAGTCTGAGTCCGCCCGACAGCACTCGTCGGATACGGGATTGTACACACATCAAACGCGTGACTCGAACAAATTACATTATCGACTATTGATTTCGTGGCCATTCCAAGCAATTTCAGTTGCCATGCTGGAATTTTGGATAGTTGATGAAGGATTGTCCAAACGCCGTCGTCAATCCAAATTCGTCGTCACAATCATCAATCAAGAGAGGAAATAGATGAAATATCGTTGACAAAGACATAAGTGAGGGAGTGATGTCATCGGTTGGAAACAATGCGGTATACTGAGTGAGAATGATATGCATTCCAGAGATTGGCAAATACACCAAGCGAAGATTGAATTGGAGTTTGTCTCGAAAGTTGATTTGAGCGGCAACGACATGGAGCAGCAGGTTGTAACACCTCTCCTGTAATGACCGTATAACATGGATCCGGCCGGGGCCCCACAACAGACGCCACAGCTTCAGCATTATAAGATGATATAATCTACCCAATCTCAAAACTCAGAACAAATACAACGGACAAAGAAACCAAACAACTAGAAATTATCCACCACTAACAGGAGTATCAAATGGCCTTAAGGCCTTACACACAAAAGTCCAAGCACAAAGACCATAAAGTCAAACAACAACGTGCAAAAGCACTCCTAAGCTACCTCGGCGTGCAAGCCGGACAATGACTAAGCAAGGTTCATAAAATCACCGCAAGCAAACTATAAACATACAACAACACTTCATGAGGCTTAGGGCTTCTCGCCCGGTGCACTAGCTCCCACTTGCGATCCTTGCCCTGTAAAGATTTGAAGTAACGTGGGTCAGCAAAGGCTGACCTCTACTGTGTAACCAACACATCTCCTCCCTGCAGTCCCTAACGGACCCCGGGGTACCCCTCCAACCTGCAAGTCAGCCCTTCATATACCAAATGTAAAAATATAATAAGCTTTAAAAACAGGTTTGGATGTCTCATACAACATACACGTTTTCTATGTTTTGAACAGAGTGAAGGGGCCTACTATGCAATATGAATGCAAACCCGGGCTTCGCCCAAGGCACCCTATCTCGTATGCATCTAACACACCATCAAACAATTGGGTACTACCGTTTCCCCATTGGCTTAAAGCCGCAAAACAAAAGGGAGCTACCATGTCCCTAACGGCCCACACACCGTCATACGGAAATCTTGCAAAAGCCCTACCCGCAAACAGGTATTAAACCCCGGGCTTGCCTGCAAATTCTGACTTCTCACGTCAGGATTCCGTCTCACACACAAACCGATTCTAAGAACCCTTGCTGGACCTCACCCGCTCATGGCCTCATTGCCCGGGCTTGCCCTACGCTCAGCGTTCTCGTCAGTCTCATAGAAGGGGACTAGTCTCGCCGGGACACTCTCTGTAACACCTCCCCTGTAATGACCATATAATATGGGTCCGGCCGGGGCCCCACAACATACGGATGCCACAACTTCAGTATTAGAAGATGATATGAACTACCTGATCTCAAAACTCAGAACATACGCAGCGGATAAAAAGAAACCAAACAACAAGAAGTTATCCATTACTAACAGGAGTATCAAAGCATTGGCCTTAAGGCCTTACATAACCAAGTCCAAAAAATATGAACGTCCAAAGCACCCCTAGACTACCTCGGCGTGCAAGCCGGTCAAAGTCCAAGACAAAGAGCAGCAATACAAGAAAATGATGCATTCTAAAGCACAACAACACTTCATGAGGCTTAGGGCTTTTCGCCCGGCGCGCTACCTCCTACCTGCGATCCTTGTCCTGTAAGGATTTGAAGTAACGTGGGTCAGCAAAGGCTGACCTCTACTGTGTAATAAACACATCTCCTCCCGGCCGCCCCTAACGGACCCCGGGGTACCCCTCCAACCTGTAAGTCAGCACTTCGTATACCAAAAGTACGAATATATAAAGCTTTAAAAACAGGTTTGGATGTCTCATACAGCATACACGTTTTCTATGTTTGAACAGAATGAAGTGGGCCTACAATGCAACATGAATGCAAACCCGGGCTTCGCCCAAGGCACCCTATTTCGTATGCATCTAACATACCATCAAACAACTGGGTACTATCGTTTCCCCATTGGCTTAAAGCCTCAAATCAAAAGGGAGCCACCATGTCCCTAACGGCCCAAACGTCGTCACACGGAAACCTTGCAAAGGCCCCACCCGCACATGGGTGTTAAACCCCAGGCTTGCCCGCACATTCTGACTTCACACGTCAGGGTTCCGTCTCACATAGATCGATTCTAAGAATCCTTGCTGGACCCCACCCGCTCATGGCCTCATTGCCCGGGCTTGCCCTATGCTCGACATTCTCGTCAGTCACACAGAAGGGGCTAGTCTCGCCGGGACACTTTACCCACTTGACTTGCACGTCACGGGATAGCCAGCCGACCACGGAGACATAGTCGCGCCTTAGCACAGCACAACCAAATAATTTCCCCACCCTAATCCACCGTTCATACCATAACTTCCCCGTGCGCCAAGGAAAACATCTGCCGCCAATGCGGAGCTATCCTTGTCCGGTTCCGTCTACGAGTACTCACTCACAAAAAGGGGGAAAAACACATACATCACAACGGCATCTTGCCGCAACGGATTTCTACCGAATCCTCAACGCTCGCTATGCAACATCACCGAGTCGGACTAACGGTCGCGACTACGGCTTCACCCACAATGCCTAATCCACTAGCGAAGCGGATTTCTAATGCAAATCATGCCGGGGACGGACACCATCAACCCGGAGGTTCCTCTGGAACCAAGGCTACGCGAATCCCTCTCATTTGAGAGATCCAGTGCTCAAAACATGAAAGGAAGGGGATGCTATTCATGCATCATAAATCCTAAAAACCAAGAGGAGAAGTGTCGTTACCTTTCGACCCCTTTTCCTAGCCATGGAGAAACTTGGCCGGTTGAACACCACCGCAACGATCCCGCCTTTGCGGATCTGGACTCCGTTCGCGAAACGGGGCTCCGAAGCTTCGTCGGCGGCCGGATCTTGGCCTTCTTCCTCCTCCTTGCTCTCCCTTCTCTCTAGATTCAAGAGAGATAAAGACAAAAGGGAAATAAGGGTTTGAGAACTCTATTCCCGGCCTTAAACCGCCAGAGACAACCCCCAGCCGTCAGATCCCATCAAGAGAAAATGAACGGCCACGATCGGGGCCTAAAATAGAAGATCTGGGCCGAACACGGGTTGTAACACGGCCGTGTGCATGGCCGTGTCAACCATTCGACGTCGAACCAGAAATCCCGACCAGTACACGGCCTTGGACACGGCCTCTGACACGCCCGTGTCAGATCCGACACAGCCGTGTCACGACCCGTGTCAGGCCCGTGTACCAAACTCCCAAAAATTCCCGAACGGGACACGGCCCACGACACGACTTCGAACACGGCCGTGTCTCAGCTGACACGCCCGAGTCAAGGCCCGTGTCACGGCCGTGCACAGAACCCGCAAGCCACCCGAGAAGGACACGACCAGGGACACGCCCGTGTCCAAGGCTGTGTTCTTTCTCAATGATCGTCGACCCCAGCGATGCTCGACGACCCGAGCGCGACACGCCCTGTGACACGCCCGTGTCACAGGCCGTGTCAGCCTACCCAAAACCCGACTTGGCCAAAACAACGCCGTCGGTTCCTCTTCCAAGTTTTGGGGTGTTACACTCTCCCCATATGACTTGCACGTCACAGGATAGCCAGCCGACCACGGAGACGTAGCCACGCCTTAGCACAGCACAACCACATATTTTCCCACCCTAATCCGCCAATTGTACTGTATCGATCCTGTACTACAAGGAAAACATCTACCGCCGAAGCGGAGCTAACCCTGTCTGGTTCCGACTACGAGTACTCACTCAAGAAAAGGGGGAAAAACTCATACAACACAACGACATCTTGCCGCAACGGATTTCTACCGAATCCTCAAGGCTCGCTATGCAACATCGCCGAGTCGGACTAACGGTCGCGACTACGGTTTCACCCACAATGCCTAATCCACTAACGTAGCGGATCTCTATTGCAAAATCATGTCAGGGACGGACACAATCGACCCGGAGGTTCCTCTTGAACCATGACAACCCAAACCCCTCTCATTTGAGAGATCTGGATCCCAAAGATGAGAAGAAATGATGCTAAGCGTGCATCCTACAACCAAGAGGAGAAGTGTCGTTAGCTTGCGACCCCTCCTCCTAGCCATGGAGAAACTTGGTCGGATGAACACCACCGCAACGATCCCGCCTTTGCGGATCTGGACTCCGCTCGCGAAACGGGGCGCTGAAGCTTCACCGGCAGCCGGAGTTGATCTCCTTCTTCCTCTTAGCTCTCCCCTCTCTCTAAGGCTTTAGAAAGAGGAAGAAGATAAAGAAGTGAGGGTTTTAAAACCCTATTTCGGCCTTAAGCCTAGCAAAGACCAACCACCACCCTTGGATCCCCAAAGAAGGAAACGAACGTCCACGATTTGCCCTGAAAATAAACTTCCTGGGCCGAACACGGGTTGTGACACGCTCGTGTCCAAGGCCGTGTTCTCTTACTCGCCGTCAAACCAGAAATCTCGAACATGACACGGCCTTTGACACGGCTTCGGACACGCCCGTGTCTCAGGTGACACGCCTGTGTCAAGGCCTGTATCACGGCCCGTGTCCCCCAAACGACACAGGACCGAAACGTCCCGAGAGGTACACGGACATGTGACACGCCCGTGTCACACGCCGTGTACTAAACACGCCCAAGGACATGCCCGTGTCCCAGGCCGTGTAACTTCTCCTGCACAAACAACCCGAGTGGAACACGGCCTTGGACACGCCCGTGTCTCTGGCCGTGTGCCCTCACTCAACGGTAGAAATCGTTGAGTGCTCGACACGCCCTGGGACACGCCCGTGTCCCAGACCGTGTGCCCACTCAACGCCACCGAAAAATCGTTGAGTGCTCGACACGCCCTGGGACACGCCTGTGTCTCAGGTGACACGCCCGTGTCATAGCCCGTGTTCTCACTCAACGATCATCGACCAAGAAATCGTCGAACCCGAGCACAACACGCCCTGTGACACGCCCGTGTCACAGGCCGTGTCAGCCTACCAAGAATCCATCTTGGCCAAAACAACGCCATCGGTTCCTCTTCCAAAATTTGGGGTGTTACAAAAGTTCCCTCCTTCACGGGATATGGTCTCCGAGCAAATGGCTTGTCCATGGCATCACAAGTTTTCGTTCTTCCCCGATCCACGAAGCAGACTCGAGCGAAAGAAGCGATCCACGACGATAGTCGATGCAGATGCAGGAGGCGTTAAGCCATTTCTGATGTGCTTTTTTTGCGTCTCGTGGCAGCGAGAAGTTTGCTCGTCACGGCGCGCTTGGATGGGAGCACATCATTCTTGATTTCCCATTTTTTAATGTGATCTAATAATGCATCCAATTCAGTCTCAATGATGGAGGCTTCTCACATTTAAGCTTGTCCATTTCCAACAATGATTTCTGCCACGACATCCATGAATTGTTCGTGCCAAGCACGATCCGTGTCGTTCGAATTGTCTCGGTACCTCGTGATCAGGTGATGATTATCGAGGAGAACAATGATGTTCTCGAACTCTTCCAGCCATTCCCGATCATCGCAGCACTTGTCCAAGTACATGATGAGCAACGAAGTATCAATACCGTAAGTGTTGTACCATTTCAGTAAACCCCGACCAACAGATCTACGTTCAGCATTGCCTGTTGTGACTGTGAATTGATGGGAGAGGATTTTTTGGCGCTCGTTCATGACGGAGTGCAATCCATCAATCGGGGCGAATTTCCTGCCGTTGAACTTATTCGTCAATTTCATGCGTTCCAGCACGTTGTGATGATGGTCGGCCGAGAGATGAGTCTCAGTGATGGTTCCTTCTATTCGATTGAAGAACGGGAGTAAGCGAGCAATGCAGTCGTTGACCGGGCCTATCAGCATCGATTCCACTGGATCGAGAGTTCCATTGTACCCATTGCAATACTGAAAGAATGATAAGAAATCAAGAAATACTGCTGAATCCTAAGGCGATGTCGATTGCCAGAGTGAGGCATCCTGAGCGCGCATTTCCAAATATCACGACACGTGGCCACGATATAGCGCGGGTTGACGCATGTATTGAGTCGTTCGGGCACAACGAATCACCATGGCGGCATCAGCACTGCCGGAACTGGACGTGCACAAGTCGTATGCCATTTGAACAAGACTGACATTGTGTGTGCTATGTTTGAACAGCTGCACAGGATAGTTAAGGACTATGGGCGTCGAGATCAACTTCTCGGTTTTGGCCTCATCCATTACATGGAACGTGCCACCGCAATTGTCCGAGCTCTTCGATTTCTTGCATACGTATTAAGCACATAGAGCAAATCTGGTGGAGTCGATGTAATCGATGATTCACGGGGCAGTTAATTGCTTGCAGAAAAGAAAGTCGACTTTGTTGCAAGATAGGCATGCACCCGCTGTCACATTCACGCCGTACTGTCGTTCTGGATCGATCACGAACAATGATTTCAGCAGACACGCGTTCAGGCTGGGACGTTTGCTCCACAGTGACACATGCAAATCGATTAAGATATGTTAAATTTTCTCAAGAAGCTCAGCAAGATAGCCTAAACACCAAATCAATATCTTCAGAACTATCCAGATCACAAATTGACCAAGCGCAAACCAGGGAGCAAGCTCAATCAACCAAAAAACAAAGATAGAAGCAAGCAGATCAAAAATTATCAATCTTCTTTATAGGGCGAGATATACGTGACGAGACATGATTTCGCCAGTACAAAGAAAAACAGAAAGTGCAATCAATTCGGGCAGACAGAACACTTGAGATCGTCGAGACCGCCTGTCCGCAGAGACTGCCCGAACTGTGTTGAAGCCGAACAGAATACGGAGTCCGCCGAGACCGCGAGGTCCAGCAGACACACCGTTATTCGATGAACAGTCTGCTGCTGCTGAACTGGTGAACAGACCGCCTAACCGCCGAGACCGCGAGGTCGCGCGGACAGGTTATTGAATTGGACAGTTGAAGCAGAGAGAAAACTGGTAAACCGCTGAACGCAGTCCGCAAACTTCACTGAGCCTGACCGAGGTCGAAACCAAACTCCTGGCTTCACAGTGCTAGCCGCGCCAGCTGCAAACAGCAACCGGTGAAACAGCCCGCTTGAGAGCAAACTCTGCCTTGACATTTGTCTTTCTCCAAACTCTCACCTGCTCAGCAGTTCCAAACTCAGCCGTAATTTCTACCTGGCCATCACCACCAATGACCTCCCACAGTTCTTCGCCCAGAAGATAGCTTTTCATGCACGACTTCCACTTCTTGAAGTTAGTCGGCGTTAAAAGCTCAATTCCCAGACCTCTTGCAAAACCTTCGTCCATTGCACTAACCTGGTCAAACTTTCAGAAGCACAGAGCAACAACAGAACTTGTTGATCACCGCTCAAGCAACTGAACCTCCCTCTGATATCATGTTAAATTTTCTCAAGAAGCTCAGCAAGATAGCCTAAACACCAAATCAATATCTTCAGAACTATCTAGATCACAACTTTACCAAGCGAAAACCAGGGAGCAAGCTCAATCAATCAAAAAAAACAAAGACAGAAGCAAGCAGATCAAAAATTATCAATCTTCTTTACAGGGCGAGGTATACGTGGCGAGACATGATTTCGTCAGTACAAAGAAAAACAGAAAGTATAATCAATTCGGGCGGACAGACCACTTGAGGCCGCTGAGACCGCCTGTCCGCAGAGACCTCCCGAAATGTGCTGAAGACGAACAGAACACGGAGTCCGTCGAGACCGCGAGGTCGCGCGGACACACTGTTATTCAATGAACAGCCTGCTGCTGCTGAACTGGCGAACAGACCGTCGAGATCGCGAGGTCGCGCGGACAGGTTATTGAACTTGGAAAGTTGAAGCAGAGAGAAAACTGGTAAATCGCTGAACGCAGTCCGCAAACTTCACTGAGCCTGACCGAGGTCAAAACCAAACTCTTGGCTTCACAGTGCTAGCCGCGCCACCTGCAAACAGCAACCGGTTAAGTCTGCTCAAACCGCGCGGATACATAAACCGAGTCCGCAGCACAAACTCAAGTCCAACTTACTGTTCACTCAGATGTCAAATGAAGTGCCGGGGGGTCCTATTTATAGGCGGGGTGAGGAGTGTGGTCACTGCCCTATGAGATAGGCTAACCGCCCCTTGATCGCAGCTAACACAACCAGTCCGCCGATTCTGTATTGTCCGCATCAACAATGCCGGACTCGCGAGCAATCCGTCATAACAGACCAGCAACCAGAGGCCAGTCCGCACAAGGCAATCCGCCCAGTCTGCAAGGACAAGGCCAAAGCCAAGACCACCAAGCACCAAGGCAAGGATCCAGGCCGCACTGTGAAGCGGATACTGCATCAGTCCGCAAGCACAAGTCCACGACCAACAAGCACATTGCCCGGTCACAACGGACTCAGCGGATACTGAGAACGCAACACTAGCCCGCAACACAAGTCCACGACCAACATGCATTACGCCCGGTCAACAGCGGACTATGCGGACACCCTGGACTAAGTCCAGCAACCTGCCAACCAAATAGCGCGAGCTCGGTGGACACCAAGCCAGACCGCCAGCTCCAAGGCCAGATCACCACCAAGAATGCATATCACCACCGCAACTCCAGACCAGACCAATTGCCAATCTCGCGGACTCCAAACCTCAGTCTGCGCAGTCCGCGGAGTTCAATCCGCACAACAGCCATCAGAACCCCACAGGCCGCCAACACCAGACTGCCAGACTGCAACGTCAGTCCACGCGGTCAGTCTGCCCAAGCCGCCCGGACTTCCCGATCACCCACTTTCACTTCACAAATTTCAACACTCCCCCTTGAAGTGAGAAGTGGTGATCAAGCTTAGTAGACCTCGTAGTCGTTGGAAAGGCCCCTTCGACAGCAGCTTTGTGAAAATGTCAGCAAGGTTATCTTCACTCCGAACATGCCCGACCACAAGAGATCCTTCAAACACCTTCTCCTTGATGAAGTGGTGCTCAATCTCAATATGCTTGGTCCTTGCGTGACAAACTGGATTGTTCACCAGTTTAAGAGCATTCTCATTATCTCCTCGAAGCAAAGTAGGACCTTGCACTTCCTCATGGACGTCATCTACTAGCCTCCTCAGCCAGATGGCTTCTCGAGCAGCCAAGGCCGAAGCCTTATACTCTGCTTCCGTGGTAGAGACGGACACCGAGTCCTGCTTCTTGCTACACCACGAGATGCTCGTTGATTCACAACTGAACACATAACCAGAAGTTGATTTTCGGTCATCCGAATCACCACCATAATCAGCATCCGTGTATTCTAGCAAAAAAAATCCCGAGTCCCTCCTATAAAGGAGTTCCGTATCAGAAGTTGACATCACATACTTCAGAATACTCTTCGCCGCCATCAGATGAGACTTCCTTGGCTCCGCCATAAACCTACTTACTCGGCCAATAGCGTAAGCAATGTCTGGCCTTATAATCGTCAGGTAGATCAAGCTCCCCACCAGAACTCGGAATACCAAGGGATCAGGAAGAAACCTTCCCTTATCTCGTCAAAGCTTTAAGCCACTATCCAAAGGAGTAGAGTAACTCTTTCCCCTTTCCATGTCGAATCGTTTCACAATCCGATCCGCATAATCTTTTTGGGAAACAAGAATCCCGCTCTCTTTCCTTTCTACTTCGAGACCGAGAAAGTGATGAAGCTCCCCCAAGTCTTTCATCTCGAAGCGAATAGCTAGCTCTGCCCTGAGCCTAGCTGCCTCCTCCTTAGAACTCCCCGTGATGATCATGTCATCCACGTATAATAGTACCAGTACTAGAAGCTCCCCCTTCTTCTTGACGAACAGGCTCGAGTCTGAATTTGAAGCCAGATATTTACAGAACTGAAAGTATTCTACAATCTTCTCATACCAGGCTCGAGGAGCCTGCTTTAAGCCATAAAGAGCCTTCCAGAGCTTGCAGACGTAGTCCAGATGTTCTTCAGATACGTAACCGAGCGGCTGATCCATGAAGATGTCCATGTCGATCTCCCCATAAAGAAAGACGTTTTTTACATCCAACTGCCACATCTTCCATCCTTGGCAGGCCGCCAAAGCTATTACCACTCGTACTGAATTCATCTTCACCACATGACTAAATGTCTCCTCATAGTCCTCGTCGTACTGTTGAGAGAATCCTCGAGCAACAAGGCGAGCCTTGTACCGCTCGATGCTTCCATCCGCCTTCTTCTTCAGCTTGTAGACCCACTTACAAGTAACAGGAGTAACGTCATCCACCTTGGGCACCAAGTCCCAAGTTTTATTCTTTCTAAGGGAAGTCATCTCCTCATTCATGACATTGTCTCACTCCTTCACTCCAGTGGCATCTTCAAACTTTGAAGGCTCCCGCTCATCCAGAGGGCCTGTAAAAAACACGAGACAAAGCTCAATGTATTCCCTTCACAATAACGAGTCGGCGGCTTGATAGTTCTCTTTGATCTCCGAAGCGGCTGCTCCTTGCTCACCGCCTCCACTGCTTCTTCAGGCTCAGCTCCATTTTCGGGCAATCCTTGAGCAACGCTCCCCCTGCTTCCTGAACCAGAAGCCTCTGCCCCAGAGCTAGAAGCAACAGGAGATGCTGGTGAAACAACCAGCTCCTTTTGAACAACTTCAGCAATCACATCCTGTTCTTCATCAACCTTGCTTTCCGGTAGCTCAACCGAGCTTCCTCCATATGATATCAGTTCGTCAAAGACCACATCTTTTGACATAACAAACTTTTTCATCACCGGTTCCATGCACTTTCATCCCTTCTTCCGCTCATCATAGCCTACAAACACAAGCTTTCTTGCCTTTGCATCAAGCTTTGTCCTCAGAGCATCCGGGATATGCACGTAGCAAGCTGAACCAAATACCCGAAGGTGTTCAACACTTGGCTTCTCCTTCAGCAACATCTCGAAGGGAGACTTCATGTTGATCGGATTGAGAGGCATCCGATTGATGACATAAGCTACACAAGACATTCCCCCCGCCCAAAAATACCTTGGGATGTTCTTGGCATGAAGTCAGCATTTGCAGGTCTCCGTCAGATGACGGATCTTCCTCTCTGCTACTCCATTCTGTTGTGGAGTGTGAGCACAAGTAAGCTCTCTATGGATCCCGTGCTTCCTGCAAAAATTAGAAAACTCAGAGGAGAGAAATTCTCCGCCGTTGTCAGTTCTAAACTTTTTGATCCACAGGTTAAGCCGGCCATCAACCAGCTCCTTGAACTCCACAAACAACCGGAAGGCTTCAGACTTCTCCTTCACGAAATACACCCAAGTGTATCTTGAGTAGTCATCAATCAAGACTAGCATGTATCTGCTCCCACCAAGGCTAGCAGTAACGGTTGGCCCCATCAGATCACCATGGATAACCTCCAATGGTGCTTTGCTTCTTGTTTGTGACTTATCAAAAGAAAGACAGCGAGACTTGCCATATTGACACCCTGCACAAACGTGACCATCACCGAAGGATGATAGCTTAGGCAAGCCTCTCACCATGCTCCTATTTGCCATAGCTTTCAGCTTATCCATCCCTACATGCCCCAGCCTCGCATGCCACATAATAGCGCTATCATTGGCCCTCATACGATCAACATAGGAGCTTGTTGATAAAACAAATAAGTCCTTTATTCTTCTTCCAACGTGAGTAACATCAGCCTTAACCGCTGATACATTGCGGAGAAACTTCACTTTTGTTTTATCAAACAGAACCTGATATCCCGCATCTACTGCGTTGGTAACCGAGAAGAGATTTTTCTTCATGCCCGGTACGTGATAGACACTCCTTAATGTGAGTGGACCCTGATCACTACTTACGGACACTACACATTCCTTCTCTACAGTATGAACAGTATTATCAGCAGTGATGATGGCTTCGTTACCTGAGTAAAACTGCAGCGAGGAGGCTTTTACTTGTCTCTGGTGAGGTGATGACCACATCCGGAGTCCACGATCCAGTCGTCTTCGAAGTCGATGGTGGACAAGGCACAAACACAAGTGCCCGTCATGAAGGCTCCACCCCAACCAGCTTCCTCATTGCTAGAGGAAGCTTCCTCCTTGCCTGCAGCATGCCCAGGCTGCAGCTTGACTTTACAGTCACGCTTGAAGTGACCTGGCTGATGACACATGTAGCACTTCAAGTTCTTCTTTCAATCCTTCTTAGGAGCAAAGCTCCCCTCTTGCTAATTAGAAGTTGAAGGTTCATCTCCAGCCACAGTCTTCTTCTTCTTCCCTTCCCATCTCTTCATCTTCTTCTTATCAGTGAAGAGAGCTTCACTACTGCCTTCAGAGATAGTCACCCCGACCATCTTCCTAGCCAAACTCTACTGCGAAGCAAGCAGATTCTCCAGCTTCAGAAGAGAAGGTTGAGTTGCCCAGCCTTGAACAGAAGTGACAAAGGCCACATACTCCTTCCGCAGACCGCGGATTATATGTCTTTTCAGCTTAGCTTCAGAGATCGGCTCATCAGGATCAAGTGCTGATAGCTCGGCACACAAGCTCTTCATCTTCAAGAAGTACTTTGAGATAGAAAGATCTCCTTGAGTTGCCTTAGCCAACTCATTTTCCAAGAACTGTAGCCTAGCTATATTCTTCCTATTGAACAACCCATCGAGGCAAGTTCATATCTCAGCAGCAGATTCATATCCTAAGATGTGATCAAAGAGCTCAGGTGAAACAACTCGCTTGAGAGCAAACACTGCCTTGGCATTTCTATTTCTCCAAACTCTCACCTGCTCAGCAGTTCCAAATTCAGCCGTAATTTCTACCTGGTCATCACCACCGATGACCTCCCACAGTTCTTCGCCCAGAAGATACCTTTTCATGCACGACTTTCACTTCTTGAAGTTATTCGGCCATAAAAACTCAATTCCCAGACCTCTTGCAAAACCTTCGTCCATTGCACTAACCTGGTCAAACTTTCAGAAGCACAAAGCAACAACAGATCTTGTTGATCACCGCTCAAGCAACTGAACCTCCCTCTGATACCATGTTAAATTTTCTCAAGAAGCTCAGTAAGATATCCTAAACACCAAATCAATATCTTCAGAACTATCCAGATCACAACTTGACCAAGCGAAAATCAGGGAGCAAGCTCAATCAACCAAAAAACAAAGACAGAAGCAAGCAGATCAAAAATTATCAATCTTCTTTACAGCGCGAGGTATACATGACGAGATATGATTTCGCCAGTACAAAGAAAAACAGAAAGTATAATCAATTCGGGCGGGCAGAACACTTGAGACTGCCGAGACCGCCTGTTCGCAGAGACCGCCCGAACTGTGCTGAAGACGAACAGAACACGGAGTCCGCCGAGACCGCGAGGTCGCGCGGACACACCGTTATTCGATGAACAGTCTGCTGCTGCTGAACTGGCGAACAGACCGCCTAACTGCCGAGATCGTGAGGTCGCGCGGACAGGTTATTGAACTTGGAAAGTTGAAGCGGAGAGAAAACTGGTAAAGCGCTGAACGCAGTCCGCAAACTTCACTGAGCCTGACCGAGGTCAAAACCAAACTCCTGGCTTCACAGTGCTAGCCGCGCCACCTGCAAACAGCAACCGGTTAAGTCTGATCAAACTGCGCGGATACATAAACCGAGTCCGCAGCACAAACTCAAGTCCAAGTTACTGTTCACTCAGATGTCAAATGAAGTGCCGTGGGGTCCTATTTATAGGCGGGGTGATGAGTGTGGTCACCGCCCTATGAGATAGGCTAACCGACCCTTTTATCGCAGCTAGCACAGCCAGTCCTCCGAGTCCGCATTGTCCGCATCAACAATGCCGGACTCGCGAGCAATCCGCCATAACAGACCAGCAACCAGAGGCCAGTCCGCACAAGGCAATTCGCCCAGTCCGCAAGGACAAGGCCAGAGCCAAGACCACCAAGCACCAAGGCAAGGATTCAGCCCGCACTGTGAAGCGGATACTGCATCAGTCCGCAAACACAAGTTCACGACCAACAGGCACATTGCCCGGTCACAGCGGATACCGAGAACACAACACCAGCCCGCAACACAAGTCCACGACCAACAGGCATTCCTCCCGGTCAACGGCGGACTATGCGGACACCCTGGACTTGTCACTGTGTGACGTCCAGCAACCTGCCAGCCAAATGGCGCGAGCTCAGCGGACACCAAGTCAGACCGCCAGCTCCAAGGCCAGATCGCCACCAAGAATGCGGCTCACCACCGCAACTTCAGACCAGACCAATTGTCGATCTCGCGGACTCCAAACCTCAGTTCGCGCAGTCCGCGGAGTTCAATCCGCACATCAGCCATCAGAACCCCACAGGCCGCCAACACCAGACTGCCAGACTGCAACGTCTGTCCGCGCGGTCAGACCGCCCAGACTGCCCGATCACCCACTTTCACTTCACAAATTTCAACAAGATAGGAGGGTACATGCCATCCAGGATCAGTTTCAGCTGGATCTTGATCCAATCCTCCTGAATGTTGTTCAGCGTGTCAGATTGTTTGCCACAAACGCACAACTCGCTACTGGGGCAGTCAATTGCTGACGAATAAAATGGAGGCGTTTGGGTCGGAATCGAATCCGACAAAATTTTAGGGCAGCGACGGATGATGGTCTTTTCCGATCGTTGTGTTTTCGCAATGTCCCACAACACAAGGTCGATACCGTTCATTGACGATGATGACTAGAGGATGAAGACCAAAGTGTTGATCAAGTCTGAGGCCCTGAAGCTTATGCAATAATGCAATCTAAGTTAGATGAAATATCATTATAATTTCAGCAAATAGCTGAATGCGAAAATCTGAATGTAAAAAGCTGAATGCAAATACCTGAATGCAAAAATGATGCAGTGTGGAGATTGCAAGAGAAATAACAGCCTTCTTACTTTCTTTTGTGTACAGGAAATCCAATCAAGACTTGAGAAGATGAATGAAGATGTAAATTGAGAATCCCCATAAATCATACAGGCTAAGCAGATCTGAAAGCTTTTGCATTTTAATGCAAACTAACTCAAATCATAGCAGGACATTTTAACATGTGATAAAAACAGAGTAATTTAAGATATGTTGCTACCTTTATATTTTGTAGATCAACACTGATAAACTGAATCAGACGATCACTAGGCATATGTTCAACCCTAAATAAAAAAGACAATTCATAAATTTCTATTATTTTAACTAAGTATGAGTTTCAAGGTAACCACTTATGGGAGGAAGGCCGTCATGGATTTCAGCATTTAGAAGAAGTTAAGATAACTAAAACAACCATGTAATGCTTCCATAATCAGCCAAAGAAAACAACCTCATAAAACCATTAAAATAGGAGCTAATAATTCCAATAGAATAAGTTCAAATTAAATGCAACCAACAAGATCCAACCATCATGTCAACAATCAAAAAGTTAGGTTTGAAATCCCCAACAAACATTAATACAAGTCAACAATCTTAATTTTGCTTTAGGACCAAATTCCCCCCAAAAATAGAATAACACCCTTAAAAAAATGATGTAATAGCCCACATAAAACTAACCAAACATCCCCATATGAAGAGATTAGCTTAGCAATCTCACCGCCAAAATTCACAAAAAATCATAGGAGATGATGGGTATCCCCTAATTTATAGAAAATTATGTTAACTCCCGCGCACTGGATCGTAACTCCCGCGCACCAGATCGTAACTCCCGCGCACCGGATTGTAACTCCCGCGCGCCAAATCGCAACCGCCGCCGTCTTTACGGGCGGGCGGCAACCGACCGCCCCCTTTTCGCGGTCGGCGGCCGCGGCCGGCCGCCCCCTTTGCGGCTGGCGGCCTCGGCCAGCCGCCTCCTTGCGGCCGGCGGCCGAGGCCGGCCGTCCGTGGCCGGCCGCCCCCTTGCGGCCGGCGGCCGCGGCCGGCAAACCGTGGCCGGCCGGCGGCCACGGCCGGCCGCCAAGGACCGGACGCCTCCTCGTGGCCGGCCGCCCCCTCCCTCGGGCGGCTGCCGGCCAGCGCGCCTCCTCCGACCACCATCGTGGGCCGGCTTTCCCTCCACCGTCCGATCGTGGCAGGCCATTACGGCCCTCCGATCACCACAAGCGGTCACAGCCCTCCGATCGGCGATTAACCACCGTAACCACCGTAACCACCTCGAAAACCTTATATAAGCACCCCTGATAGTTCATTTCAGGGGATCCGACTTCATTCTCTCCTTCTCTTTCTCTCTCTTCATTTCTGCTTCTCCCCAGAGCTTCTCTCTCTACTCTCCTTCTCCGTTCATCTTTCTCTCACTAACTTGGCAGGTTCTACTCTAAGTGCCGCCCGAAGTAGAAAGGGAGCAAAGTGTCAGCGAAGGCAACCCTCCACAGCCTGAGGGATAAAGCGCAGACATCCTGCGGCGCGCAAGCCAGAAGAGAAAGCACCCAAGAAAGACGCACGTCAATGTGCACAAACTCCGGAGCGGTGGCCTGTCACCCAAGGAGAGCTCTCTCAACCCTCCAGTATTTTTAACGAGGCGCGGCCTGTCGCCCTCGCTTTCTCTTTACAAGAGCACTGTAACAGAGACAAATAGTGGATCTTGGCTGGCACAGACCCGTTCACGTGGTTTTTTCCCCTTTCCGGGGTTTTCCACACTAAAGTTGTGTGTGTGCAATTTCTCTGTTTCTACTTTGACTGTGTGCGTACTCGATCGCCCGGGGCTAAGACGGACCAATCCGGAACCGGTCTACCGAGGACATTGATCGAACCGCAACAGGAGATTAAGCCAATAGTTCACAGCCAGCAGCGGAACTAGAATTTTGAAGTCGCACGGACACAATCTAAGTACTGTCAATTTTGAAGGGGGGGGGGGGGCAGCGCACCTTGAGCGGGAGTTCGGGGGCGGCGGTCCTGAAATTTTTTTTTACAAATAGTTCACACTGAAATATGGACTGAAATCAGTCCAGATTTCACAGTGAAATCTGGACTGAAATCTGTCCAGATTTCAGAGAAATCTGGACCGCTGCAGCCCGCCAGACTTCGCACCGCTGCAGCCCGCCAGACTTCGAACCGCTGCAGCCCGCCGCGAAGCCTGGCGGGTTGCAGCGGTTCGAAGTCTGACGGGCTGCATCGGTGCGAAGTCTGGCGGGCTGCAGCGGTGCGAAGTCTGGCGGCTGCATCGGTGCGAATCGGCGTCGTCGACGCTTGGCGGGCTAGGGCACGGGAGCAGCGACGGGCTAGGGCACGGGAGCAGCAGGCTTAGCGACGGGATTCCTTCTCCCCCGGTGAAAATCGCGGAAAAAATCGCTCGGACACGTGCCCTACCGTGTCCAGGGCTAGTTCTGCCCTTGTTCACAGCAATAGACCACTAGAATTCTTCTACAAGTACAAACCAAACAATGTAGGGAATTATAACTGCAAACACAAACTCACATGTGTATAGGAAAGCTTGAAAAGAGAAGTTAAAGTTTTGGATGTCGGATAGTAGCATCCTCTTAGAAATGTCAGCACCAGCGCATGAGTTCTTGGGAAGAAGGGGATGGGGCTAAGAGGGATTTTAAGATAGATATGTTGGGCTTTGTACTCAAGAGAATGACTTTGTTTTGAATAAACTTTTTGGTTCAATATAGTACTCATAACTGCGGGATCAGTAATGGAGGTGAAGGAGATTGCTGCTTGGAGCGAGACTGATACTGTTAGAGTGCTCGAAGCATCCGCGTGACCATCAAGTTTGGAATGGTCTCCTCGTTGCCCCTAGCTAGGGTATTTATAGGCGAAACCCTAAATCCCCGACTCGGGTTTGGATTCCTATCGGATCCTAACCGACCCGTTAAGGAGCCCATTAACACGTATATAAATATACCTCAACAATCTCCTCCTATATTGTATATAAGTGTTAGCAAAGAAAAATGGGCTACTTAATCAATAGTTAATAATGACCAAAACAAAAGAGTTTTTCCAGAATTATAAATATGAGTTTTAGATAACAAAATGCTAAACTCAAACCAAAGTTCCAAACATGAAATAAAGCAAGAAAACTGGAAAACTCAAACTGATAATGGATCTAGGCGAACAGCAGATCATCATCATCTGGGTCAAAATCAACTGTCTCTCCTCCAATCTCCATATTGCCTGCAAACAATTACAACAAGAATGTCATGAGACAAATCTCTATGAATTCAAACACTTGCAGAAATAAAGTGATTAGTTCTAACAACAGGTGAACTTAATACTCTAACTGGGAGGAAAGAATCCCAAAAAACAGCATCTCTATCTAATTTACACAAAATTAGATTAATTGATTTCATAGAATCAAACCATGTTCCTTCGATTATTAAGATTATTATTAACGTTCCACAATTGTGCTATATCATCAAGTTTGGAATGATACAACAAGCTGTGACTATTATATCATCAAGTTTGGAATGATATAACTAATAATCATAATATCAGGACACATATCAGCAACCTCAGTACTCCTTTTTGGAATGATACCCAATTCAGCCTTTGGCAAAGAATAATTACGTAAGTCATCAAGTTTGGAATGACTGGCAACTATCTCACCTATAGCTTTCATCAGATAACATCTGAAATACTTTAGTGTGCTCAACGTAGATGCTTGAATGTAAGCAGACAACGGTTCTTAAATTTAAAACATAAGCTAGGTATTAAGTCCTCCTAAATGGACGTTAATCCCATCTCCCCCGATGTTTTAGATGTGAGAACCTTACATAAGCCCTTAGTAAGGACATCTGCTACATTATCTTTTGATCTCACGTCCAATAGGGAGATTATCCCCTGACTGGTGAGATAGGTCAACCAGGCCTGTTTCATCCTTAGTTGCCTTCGCTTTCCATTGAACAACGTATTTGTAGCAATGGTCTTTGTGGCTTGATTGTCACAATAAATCGAAATAGAGTTCATTTTTAGACTCGTCATTGGAATGTCCAATATCAGATCTCTTATCCACTCTGCTTCTTCTCCAGCTGAAGCGAGAGCATAGAGTTCCGATTCCATAGAGGATAGTGCAATGCACGTTTGCCTCTTAGACTTCCAAGCTACTGCAGCTCCTCCTAGTGTAAACACAAAACCACTAGTGGATCGACAATCAGCTATTTCCGAGCACCAAGATGCGTCGGAGTACCCTTCAAGCACTGGAGGATGCCCACTGTAACATAAAGCATACTTTTCAGTGTACTTTAAGTATCTCATTAGCCTGTCTAAGGCGTCCCAGTGGTCCTTCCCAGGGTTACTGGTGAATCTACTCAACATGCCGACCGTAAAGGCTATGTCAGGTCTAGTGCAGGTAGTAGCGTACATGAGACTTCCTATGAGTTTGGAGTAGTCCAACTGTCTAATAGCTGAACCTTCGTTCGGTTTCAGTCTATTGTTATAATCGTATGGAGTCTCAGCCTTTTTGCTTTTATCATAACCCCACTTTTCCAGTAGATTCCTAATGTAGTGACTCTGACTCAGGGTAATACCCTTTTTTGTGAAGTTCACTTCCATTCCTAGGATGGTTTTCACCTCACCTAGGTCTTTCATGCTAAATTGTGTCGTCAAGGCAACTTTCACGTCTTTCACTTCAGACTGATCAGTGCCCAGAATTAGCATGTCATCAACATACAAGCATATGATGGCTACTTTATTTGCACTTGTCCTTACGTACAGACATTTATCTGATAGACTGGATTTGAAACCCAAGCCTTTTACACAGGTGTCAAATTTTTCATGCCACATTTTAGGTGCTTGTTTCAATCCGTATAGTGACTTAATCAACTTACAGACCTTGGTTTCTAGACCTTCTATGACGAACCCTTCAGGCTGGTGCATGAAGATCTCCTCAGTCAGATCTCCATTAAGAAATGCAGTCTTGACATCCATCTGATGAACAGTGAAGTGTTCAATAGATGCTAGTGCGAGAAGAATCCTAATTGTCGCATAGTGACATACAGGTGAGTATATATCAAAGTAGTCTACACCACTCACTTGAGTGAAGCCTTTGGCAACTAGACGTGCTTTGTATTTTGCGATACTCCCATCAGGATTTAGTTTCTTCCTCAGAACCCACTTATTTCCAATGGTTTTAGCCCCTTTGGGCAAATCGACCAAAATCCATGTGTTGTTCTGCATAAGAGAGTTCATCTCTTCGTCTATGGCTTCTTTCCATAATAGAGAGTCTCTAGATCGCATCGCTTCCTTATAAGTGGATGGATCAGCTTCAACTTGGTAAGTCACGAAGTCTGTACCGAAGCTTTTAGGCATTTTCTCTCTACTAGATAGCCTTCTGGTATCTAAACCAATCGTGTCTACAGGCTCAGTGTCAGAGTTACGTTGTCCTGGCCCAGCTAAAGGCTCAGTACTAGTGGCTGGCAGACCTGGCAGAGTCAGGTTCTTGTCCTTAAGGAACTTATCCTCAAAGAAAACAGCGTCTCTAGATTCTATTACAGTATTTGTGGAGAGATCCAGAAACCTGTCTGCAGCACTATCATCTGCACATCCTAGGTAGACGCAAGTATTGGTCCTGGGTCCAATCTTTGCTCTTCTAGAGTCTGGTATCCTAACATAAGCGATACAGCCCCAGGTCTTAAGATTGTCAAATCTAGGAGGCCTCTTAAACCAAAGCTCGTAGGGTGTCTTAGTCAACTTAGCATGGGGAACTTTATTAAGAATGTGATTCGACGTGAGGACGGCTTCACCCCAATAGGCCGCAGGCATGCCGGCAGTCAACAACATGGAATTCAACATCTCTGTTAAAGTCCTATTTTTCCGCTCAGCGATACCGTTGGATTGTGGTGAATACGGGGCAGTCGTTTCAGGAATTATGCCATTGCTGGCAAGAAAATCTCTGAACTCCCCCGAGACGTATTCGCCTCCTCTATCACTCCTTAGCCTTTTAATTTTCATGTCAAGTTGATTTTCAACCCTATTTTTGAATATACGAAATTTTTCAAAAGCTTCATCTTTGGTTTTAAGAAGATAAATGTGACTGAATCTAGAGTAGTCGTCGATAAAAGTTATCAGATACTTCCGACCTCCACGTGTGACAAAGCTTTTGTAGTCACAAATATCGGAATGTATTAACTCTAGCAATTGTGTGCTCCTAGAAACCTGACTAAAAGGTGTTCTAGTTATCTTAGTTTGAGCACAAATTTCACATTTTTCAAATTTGGTTTTTGTGTCGAGGGGTATATTGTGAGTTCTAGCTAGCAGGAGTAGTTTTCTATAATTGACGTGTCCTAGTCTTGCATGTAAAGTCTTAGGATCTATCAGATTTGAGCTAACCTGATTTACTACTTCGTGTGCTAGACTCAGCCTATACATCCCATTAACGACATATGCGCAACCAAAGTAATGCGAGTGAACCATAAGGGTTACTCGACCACCACTAATGTTAAAAGACATGCCCGCATCGCACAACAGACTAATCGAAATTAAATTAGCAGCTAATGTCGGTATTAATTTAACATTTTTCAAAGTAAGAGTCTTACCTGAGGAGAGAGTCAGGGTAGCGTTGCCGACCTTCAGCACGTCAGCTATAGCTCCATTCGCAACAGTGACAGTCTCTTCCACCTCTTTTGTATCCTCCAGAAGCTTTGGATTGTTGCAGACGTGGCAGGTAGCACCTGAGTCGAGCCACCACTCTGAACTGGCCGTCCCGTTACCGACCATGGCAACAAAGTCGGTAGGCGCAGTCTGATAAACCATGTTGGCTTGATTATCAGTCCTTGGTGTGCTCGATTCGCCCCGTTTGGGCTGCTTGCACTCGGAAGCGCAGTGACCCCACTTATTGCAGTTGTAGCACTTGCCTTTGAATTTCTTCTTTATCTGTTTGCTGGTGGCAGCAACTGCGGGTGCACTGGTCGGTGGGCGAGTCTTCCCAGGCTTAGGCTTTCGCTTAGGGTGAGTGATCATGTTAGCAGTAGAGGACTGCTTGCTGATCGTCTCTATAGCGTGCCTAGTCCGGTTCTCATCCTCAATGCAGATGAAGCGCTTGAGGTCTTTGAGACTCACCTGCGTCTTCTTCCGGTACATCTCAGTCTTGAAGGAATACCAGGCCGAGGGCAACTTGAAGATAATTGCCCCTGCAACAAATCCATCTGGCAGAGGGATATTCTCACTGTTGAGCTTGTCCACCAGATTTTCAAACTCAGCAACCTGTGGCAGGATTTCCCTTTCCTCAGTGAAGGTGAATGCCATGAACTTGTCCACCAGGTGCGTCTTGGACATGTTCTCCTCCTCCTTGAACTGCTCTTCTAAAGCTTCCCAGATCTCCTTGGCCCTTTGCATCTTGCCGTACGTCTCTGCAAGCCTGTTGGAGAGGCAATTCAGAATGTAGTCTCTGCAGAAGTCCTCGTCGTTGACCCACTGATCTTCATCTTCGCTTCCTTTGACGTCCTCAAAGACAGTCTGCACTGTGTAGAAGATGTTCAGGTACTTCATGCCGAACTGAGTGTTGCGCTTCCAGGCACTGAACTCGGCGTTGGAGAATTTCTCCAGCTTGATCATCGGCACGGGAGACGAGTGATTGATCGCCTTTGACATTTTGTGTTCCTTTCCACTACGTGTAATTCTACTTGCAGACAAAAAATGCGAGCAGAAAAAACTAGAAAGATATCACCTGAGCGGGCCGATGACGGTCTTCGGATCCAATAATATTGTTTGTTCCTCCACAACTAGATCTTTCACTATGACTGGAAGGTAACCGAAACCAGGAAGAATAACCCTCAACAAGATCTAGGAGCCAAGACAGAAAATCTCAATTCCCTGAACACTTGATCAGGCGGTGACGGGTCAGATCTGGATCAGCGAAAAACTCCTCTTTCACAATCTGGAGCCAAGGGTTTCCGATTTCTCCGGTCAAGAGCGGCGCAGAACCATGGATCGAGCAGGATCAAGCAGCCTGCAGCGGCGATAATCAAGCAGCGGCGGCGATGAAATCCCAGATGGCAACAACGATCGATTTCACGCAGCAGATCGGGAAAAATGGAGAGCGGAAACGAACGACAGTTTCCCGATTTCTTTTGAACAGATCCGGCAAGATCTGGCAAATCCTTGTTCTTCTTCCCGGTCGGCGACTACAGTAGAACACCGAAAACGGGAGCGGGAGAAGTCGGAGAACGAGAGCAGCGACGTGGCCGAACCTCCGAGCCTTCTTAGTTGCGACGATCTCCGGCGCGGAAACACGATCGGCGGCGATAACCTTCTTCGATCCGATCCCGATCGATGGCGGCTGCAGCGATCCAGAGAAACAGGAGCGAGAAGGAAGAGCGGCGAAGGCCCCGATCTACTTCCCGATGGAATACGACGGGCTTCTCCTCCACGATCGGCGACGGCGGGGCAGGAAATTCGCGAACGGGGAGAGAGCGGGCCGACGGCGGAAGCGGGGCTTCCTTCTCTGCGATCGATGATGGCGTACAGCGGCGGAATCGACCGATCGGCTAGGTCACGGGAAAAACAACCGGAGCGGGGGCTAGGGCAAGAGGAAATCTTCGAGAATGTTAGAGTGCTCGAAGCATCCGCGTGACCATCAAGTTTGGAATGGTCTCCTCGTTGCCCCTAGCTAGGGTATTTATAGGCGAAACCCTAAATCCCCGACTCGGGTTTGGATTCCTATCGGATCCTAACCGACCCGTTAAGGAGCCCATTAACACGTATATAAATATACCTCAACAGATACGTCATCCAGGAGGTTGGACGGCACCTTCAGACGGCCAGAAAAGAGCGGCGGCGGCGGAGTTAACGCAGCCGCTGGGGCTGTTGTGCTTGAAGAAGGCTGGCGGGAATGAAACAACCTAGGTCGACAAGAGTTATAGCAGTAGGGATGTTCGACTAGTGGATTTATGCAGGCGGGATGAAGGAGGACCGGCGATCTGCGGCTGGCAGTTGTTTTCGTCGAGAGGAAGGGGGAGATGAACAGCGGCTGGTCGGCGTTTTTCTCCTTAATCTTTCAGTGCGCTGAGATTCAGGCCGTGGAGGAGCGGGGGAGGGTTAGCGCATGTCGTCGAGGACCGGGGTTGCGTCGTCCGTCGCCGAGGAAGAAGAAGGGGGAGTCACTGCGGGAGGAGCGCCGGAGAAGGGTGAGGAAGCACTGTGGGAGGTGTTTCGATTTATTTCGACGGGGGAATTGTGTTCTGATTTTGAAGTTGGGGGAGTCGGGGATATTAAAGGGGTGCTGATATTTGTACATCGTAAATGACTATTTATAACTCATGGATATTTGTACATCCCAAAATTATATTTGTACCCCAAGTGACTTATTTTCACCGGTCAAGCGGTCACGACCGCATGAACCGAGTCTTAATTAAGGCCCGGTTCATGCGGTCTTGACCGGTGAAAATAAGTCCCCCCAAACGGAGCCTAATTTAGATATTTATCATTAATTACTTTGTTTTAATACGGTAACTTGAAATCAAATTTGGAAGAACTCTTAACAACCATTGCACTACATTTTTTGTCCATTTGAATAGCCTTCGTTTAGAACTATCAATCCTCCAAAACAACATTTTATGTCTAATTCCAACTGCAAAGAAGGAACTTCATTCAAAAAAAAATCTATTTTATCCTCATCTATAACCATAACTACCCACCCAAAGAAGTCCTAAAATTTAGGCGTCCTATTAATTTCTTGAATCATTAGAGCATTATCTTAGCTTAACAACTCATCATTGACTACTTTTTCAAGTTGATTATCATGTGCAACTTGAAAATTTTCGTCTTCCGTTGATTCGTAAGCGAAGAGTTGTAACAAAATTGGTCAACTTCGAGATGCAACTACGCCGGGAGATTATAGTACTTGTATGTGGAACTACAACAAGATATTCTAGCTTGTCATATGACAAGCTACTACATGCTTAATGGCGTATATTTCTCCAAGTATAAGACCAAACCGACGAACTCCGCAGTCAAGCTGAGAAATCTCACCATCTTTAGAGCGGAGTTGCAAGCTCCCTCATGTGGAGAGATTCAGCCAATTATAGAGGGTCAAGCTATGAGCAATGTTGCAACACGGAAACCTTGCACCAAGTCTAAGGAAAAGCTTGTAAAGCATTGTGACGTCATTGTTAGTGTATATTTGGACAATAACGGGTTCGAATGCTTAACGGGTCGTGTCGGGTACACGGTTAACCCATACCCGTAGTAACTCCTAAGGATTTTGCCTATTTATACCCACTTAGGGGCAACGGGTAGGGGATTCCACCTAGATCCTCATCCGAATGCTTCGAGCAACTTCCACAGTCACTCCTCAAAATCACGTGGT
This sequence comes from Platanthera zijinensis, assembly GCA_039513925.1. Lineage (NCBI taxonomy): Eukaryota > Viridiplantae > Streptophyta > Magnoliopsida > Asparagales > Orchidaceae > Platanthera > Platanthera zijinensis. Next base: position 15,287,572 of record CM077090.1, read on the forward strand.
TAGGGGATGAGTGGCCACCCCGCTTATACACTCAGGACCAACGATCACGCTATATGGTGTGGGATTAAACACCCATTTTAGCGAGTCACAACACACACTCCGACATCACCGTCCATTCCACGTGGCGCACTCAACCCCCCCCCCCCCCCCCCCCCCCTCGACCCTTGCTTTGATACCATGTAAAGCATTGTGACGTCACTCCCAAAAATCACGCAGTTAGGGAAGGAGTGTCCACCCCGCTTATACACTCAGGATATATCAACGAGCACGCTAGGTGGTGTGGGACTAAAACCCCCCTTTTAGCAAGTCACAACACACGCTCGGACATCACCGTCCATTCCACGTGCCGCACTCAACAAAGCTATAGCGTCACCGACTCAGAGAGACGAGGAGTAGTATTCATTGTATGTACGCCCAACTCTGGCTAGAGACAATAGTAGCTACAGCCACCACCACAATGCATTCAACGGTGGACTCAATACCACTATAGGCAGCAATGGCCGCCTCAACAGCAGTCATCCTTTGAGAAATTTTTCTAAATATAGAGCTGAGCTACAAGCTTAATTGCGTCCAAAAAGATAGAGTTGAGCATATTATTCGTAACTGAAAATTCGCTCGAACATTGAGCCGAATCGGAATCGATTACAATCCCTGAATTGCTAGAACTACGATTCGAATCAGTTCGAGTTGATGAAAATATTATGTATTTATTAACATATTCTTATTTTAAAATTAAAAACACTAAAATTTAAGTCTAAGTTAGAAGAGTAAAATTTTAAGTGTTTCATTTACTAAATTTACAGGCTGCACAATTTATTTTTGAGCCAACTAGACTTAAAGAGAAAAATTATTCAATTTCTAGCCCGCTCTAATTGGTTTCAAGACGGCTTGTAACCGAGCCATTTCAAATCATTTTGATTTCTATCCGAGCCCAAATCGCTCGAACTCAACTTCATGTCATCCCTATAAAAGAGTATTTGTACAATCATTTTTATGGTTGGGAGAGTTAACTCGCCCGAAACAAAGTTAATAAAACTCGAATTTGTAGAGTGCATAGTTTTGCGTGCCGCGCGCATAGTTTTGCGACATGTTATATGTTCGATACTGTAGAATTTTTGATGTCAACGATCCAGAAATAACGAGTAATTTGTTGACATGTTCTTGTTTGTTAATTGGTTCCTTTTGTTGATAGGGTTGACTGGATGTAGTCATGCACAGTAACAACCTATAAATTATTGCCACATGGCAGCCTCTTCTCCATCGAAACAGTCAATAACATGCATATAGTGCTCAAGTATTTGTGGACATGTGTGATTAAAAGAACAGCATGTATTTAAGTAAATTAAGCACCTTATATTTGAATATGTTAAATTTTGCCTATTTTTCATGATGTGCCAATAGCTTTATATTTAAATGGAAATTTGGTATTTGAATAAGAATTCATGTTTGTTTCTCATAAAATCAATTTATCATAGAGCAAATAACTTGTATGTGATAACATATTAAAAAGGCATAAAGATAGGTAAAAATTATTTTAAAAAATTAATATTATTGAGAAACACTTGGACTAAAGAAGTACAGACTATAATAAGCACATGGAGAATTCTAAAAACACTATCAAAATACGCAACTCCTAATGTATTTAGGCTCTGTTTGAGGTGGGGGGGGGGGGGGGGTGACACTCATAAATGCGGTGGTTATGAACAGTCGTAGTGAATTCCACTTTATGTTCAAAACTACTTTTATTTTTTTATTGATAGTCATAGTCGTTGTCATATCAAACATACATTTTATGATGATAACATTTTTGTCCAAACTCATGACCTCACTAAAAATGCCGCGTCAAACATAGACAACTATGACAACTCATGTACTACATCAACAAATGGTTGATATAAATTGTAATGTTATATATATATATATGAAATTGAAATAATATCATGAAATATATGAAGTTGGGGTATGCCTCTTGGGGTAGTGAAACTTGAAGATATGCCGCTTCTAACCACTTTTTAGGATAATTGCTTTTAGGTAAAAGAGATACAAGAATGAACCAAAACTCAAATTAGAATTAAAGAAAAAGTAACTTAGCTTAATTAATACTTTAGATCCTCAAGAATCATATACACCTTTTTGGAGGAAATAGTAATGTTATGTTAAGAGCTTCATAGTTAAGTGTGTCCTGATGGGAGTAGTTCTGGGATGAGTAATCTCATGTAAAGAACTCGTGGAAAAAGACAATTGTATGGTAACCTTACTATGAGTTCGTTTGAACCAAAGCAAACAATACATTTGATATTGTGGTTTAGGTCATTACAAATGATTTCATAGTCAAATCTTTTATAGTAGGTGCAGTACAGGGCTGCAGACCAGTGACATCAACCCATCATCACAAATCTGATTGGCCACAATCGCTAATTCCAATGGAGGGTTGTTGAGTCTGAAGCTTGAACCCCATACATTCTAGATAAGGGAGCACTAAACTGGTCATCATCATCAACTGAGCTGTAGCTCAGATCCATGGAGATGGGTTGGGATCACTGATCTGCAGTCCTATAGTGCACCCACCATAAATCGGGGCGTTACAGTATGATTTGTTTTTTGAGATAGAATGAATGAAAGATCGTAGTCCTGCATTCTGAATAAATAAGGGTGGGAGGCCTCTTTGAGATAATGAAGGCATAAGACAGCTTCTGACAGTCTTATAGTATGGCAGATTTCTAGGTGAAAGAAAGCATAGAAATGAACTGAATCTCATTTCAGAATTAGAGAAACCATTGATGTGATTATGCTATAATTTAGAGACTTAAATATCAAAGAAGCATTTTGGGAGTAAGTAACGGAGTTATGCTAAGAACTTTGCGGCTAAGCGTGCCCTAGTGAGAGTTCTGATATAGGTTATCATTTAAGGAGTACTTTTAAGCAATGTGTGGAAAAAAACAAACCATGATATTCACCTTCGTATGAATCACGTTGAAGCAAAACAAAATACATTTAATGTTGTAATTTAGGTCGTTACGATTGGCATCAAAGCATTACGTCCTATAGTACAATGTGTGGTTTGATGACTAATCTAATAGAGGCCGGTGGATCTATATTATCCTGAATCAGATGAGAGCGAGATGTGTCTTCGGGAGAGTGAACAAAGAGATAGGTAGATTTTGAAATACTTCTAAGAATTAAGATGACATCCTTCTATGTGAAAGAAGGCCGAAAATGAACTAAATCTCATATCTAATGTGAAAGTTATTGAGTTGAAATAATACTTTGGACCAAAGAACCTCAATGAGGCATTTTCAGTGTCACGATAAGGAAATCATCAAATATAAATGATGAAAGTCAGAGTCCAAATAAACTCAGCGATGATGTTTTTCCTCGCTAATCTGCAACAAATTCTCAACAATATATAAATTTAATACTTTTTATTTAGCAAACAATTTTAACTTTCTTGCTAATTCTTTTTCTTGCTTTTGATGAATAAATTTATGTTTGTTACAAAATGCACTATATCAATCTATATTTAGATACTCACTTGTAGACAATATGTATTTGGATGCAAAGTCGGGCTTGAGTTCAAGACGGGATTTCAAATCTTCGTCGTATATGGGATGGATGGATGAGTTCACATGCAAACCCAACGACCCGCAGGAAATAACCTCTATCTCTACTGGGAGAGAAAAAGTCATCACTCCTTTAAAACCATTCGGAAAACTCTCATCCTCGTTGCCACCGCTCAAAAACTTTGTTTTGGGGCCTTTCTAAGACCTGTATATGAGAAAGTTAGGGGTGGATTTCACAGGAGCTAAAAATGTAGGAGAGTTCACTTCCTCACTAGGTGTAGTGAATAAATTGATTTGATTCCCCTTTTTCGACGCACCGTTGAATCACATTCGTGAAGACTTTCTTCGGCGGCCCAAAATCCACTCGTACCTTCCTCCTATACGGGTCCCGTACCTAAAAATTTTCAGCCCATCTTCCACTGATCCCACTCACAAGCTCAAACAAGTTGACCCTAATAAGCCTCTATTAGTTTAAACCACCTTATTGTTAGGATATTCGTTATATATGTCCGCACGTGTCAGGACAGACTCGGAACGACCCAATGAGTTTCGTGTCACTAGGGTATAACGGCTCTACGCTGGAGATACTATATAAGGTCATTCCACACCGATGAGCCTTAGTGGACTATCTTGAGCGGAGCCACAATTACACTTATCTCCATTTCTCTATTCAAATAAACAGAGTCTAATTCAAATGGCGAATGAGTTCTTTCACTACTTTAATTCTTTATGCTCATCCATATTCTCACATCATCCCCAATTGACAAGCTTTTAAAACCCGGACCGGACCGGCCGGTTCAACCGGTCGGACCGCCGACCGGACCCCCGGCCGGTCCGGTCAAGGGTGAAAACCCGTCATGGCAGCGGACCGCCCAAGAACCGGTAAACCGGGCGGGCGGACCGGCTAACCGGAAACCGGGCTCGGTTTTGTGGAACCGGGCGGGCCATAAGCCCAATAATAATGCATGTAAAAAATGATTTTGCTGGAATTTGAACCCTGACCACCTCCAGCTCAAGCAAAGTTAAAGACCACTGGAGCAATTGATCTTTGATAAACTTTTTCGGAATATATTATATAAATATACATACTATTATACTAATATAAAATTAAATATTTCTAAGCATTATTATATTAAATTATCATTTAAAAAAATCATGATAAATTTAAATATATTTGTAATTTAAAATATATGAGTAAATATATAATATATATCATTCAAATATATTCAAAAATATATAAAATAATGAATATATATATCGTATAAAATTATATATACTCTTAAAATATATAATATACATATTCATACTTAAAATATATTTGTAATAATATATATATTTATATATAACGGTTCGACCCCGGTTGAACCGGTTGAATCGATTGAATCTTGAACCTTTCGCTTCGCCGGTTCGATGACCGGTCCGGTTTTCAAAACGTTGCAAATTGATATATATATATATATATATATATATATATATATATATATATATATATATATATATAATACATATCATATGCGGGCTAGCTTAGGTGCGGGCTTACGGGCTTGGGGATTTGGGGGTCAAGGAGGCTCCAAATCAAAAAGTGATCAACATGAAAGTTGTTCGGATCGCCGAGATCTACAACTTTCATGTTAATCACTTTTTGATCTGGAGTCTCCTTGACCCCCGATTTGGGACCCGAAAACTGGAAAATTTTCGGCTTACTGTAGCAGTCTCGCCGCCCAGATTTTTTGGGTCCCAAATAGAAGATCACGGAGGCTCCAAATCAAAAAGTGATCAACATGAAAGTTGTTCGGATCGTCGAGATCTACAACTTTCGTACGCCCGTTTGCCCGCACATGATACATCCCCATATATATATATATATATATATATATATATATATATATATAATATTATTTTAAAACAACCCCAATTTAAAGTGAATTCAATCCTGTCCGTCCAAAATGAACAATACAGCGAACAGCTATAATTAATGGCTAAATTAAATAAATGCTGTGGCTATCGAGGGATCCATAATTTGTTGTATACAGAAAATTGAAGACCACTGTTTCCCTATTTGGAGCCGTGGTAGCAATCCGGCGCCGGATGAACGCCGGAGAAGGTTACTATTCTTCATTTCTTTGGGCGGATCCGGCAAAATCCGGGGCGGCGGCGGCCGCATCGCCGATGGGCAGCGGCGAATTTGGCCCGGCGGCTAATCCGCCGCACAAAACCCACCCTTTATTTGGATCCAATTTTTTTTTTTTTATTTTCGAAATGCAGGACGAAAAGCCAAACACATATCATACCCTGCTTTTTAATTAATGAAAAAGTCAACGAGCCTCCCCGGCGCTGCTGGACGTCTTCGCTGCCGGCGGCGGCGGCATCTGGTCGTGCCGGAGAAACCACTGATCTACCTCGGGGCAGCCGTCCGGAGAGCCGACTCCGGCCGGGCGAGAGAGGATGCGATTTCGGCGGCGTTCGGCGGTGGCGGCGGGGACGTTGCGGAGAGCGCCGCCGGCGGTCCAGTAGCGGTGGCAAGCCTTGCAGAAGTGTCGGGGCTGGTTGACGTTGTAGTTGTTGAAGTAGCAGAACTTGGTCTCCCGGCTCTTACACCTTGCGCACGGCAGCGCCGCCGCTACCTTCGCCGGCTCTGCTTCAAACTTGCCCCCTTCCTCCTCCGGCGGCGCCGCTTGAGGCGGCCTTTTCTTTTGCGGGCTCTCGTCGGAGTCGATTACAGTGCCGAAGAGCTTGAAGCGAGGAATCTGCTTGCGGCCGGTCATGTCTACGTCGGCCATCGCCGGCAGGGTGAGCTGAGGGAGGAGAGAGAGAGATAGGAGAGAGAGATAGAAAGGGGAATTATTGAGTAGGTGGCGGCCGGCAATGGGGGAAATGAAAGAGTCGCATTTTGTTAACATGAGTATAAAGTGGTTCGGATTCGCTCCGGTCACGGTAACTTTATGGTGCAATTATTTCATCAAGTTTATTTTGGGAGACTCAAGAATCTATCAAAATCATACTTTAATAACAAGTAAATATAACTAAATATAAAGGGTGGTGTTAAAGGCACACCATCTTCGGCTTTGTGCACACCAATACTATGTGCACCCATTGAAATTTTATGTGCACACCATCTTCGACTTTGTGCACACCAATACTATGTGCACAGTCTGAGCAAATATAGCTGCAATGTATGTGAACCCGTTGGGCGCCGTTGCCGTCTCCTTCATCAGAGCAAACAGATCGACGGCAAGGCGGCCATGGTCGTGCATCGCGAGCCCTCCGATCATCACGTTCCAAAGCACGACGTCTTTGCTCGAAACCCGGCGGAACACCTCCAAAGCTGCTTCAACGCACCCGCATCTGCAGTACATGTCCACAAGAGTTGTGGGGAGGATGACGTTGCCGTGATTGCATAGTTTTTTTAAATGAAATACACGCATTTTTGAACTGCGTCTTCTACGTTCATTTTCAGGAGAAGTGTTCAACATACAAGTTGTAGATATCGACGATATCTACAACTTTCATGTTGAACACTTTTTGATTTAAAGCCGTTTAGGCCCCCGATTTGGCCCCCGGAAAATCACGCGGAACATTAAAATGTTCCGCGTGATTTTCCGGGGGCCAAATCGGGGGCCTAAACGGCTTTAAATCAAAAAGTGTACAGCATGAAAGTTGTAGATATCGTCGAGATCTATAACTTTCATGTTGAACACTTCTCCTGAAAATGAACGTAGAAGACGCAGTTCAAAAAGGCGCGTATCGGAAAGGGGGAGAAGGGCTGCTTCGGCTTTAGTTGGGTGGGGTTTAGAAAACCTAAATTATTAATGATTATATTTTTGATGGGTGTGCACATAGCCGAAAATGGTGTGCCTTTAACACCACCCAATATAAATTATAGGTGTGAAAATTTATTAAAAATATTTATATAGATTACATAAATGTACCTTTTATGATTATTATCATGGTTTTGAGAACCGGACCGGACCGGCCGGTTGGACCGGTCGAACCGCCGACCGGTCCCCTGGCCGGTCCGGGTCAGGCTCCAAAACCGTTCCCACTGGGAACCGCCAAATAACCGTGGAACCGCCCGGTCAGACCGGTGGACCGCGAACCGGCTCCGGTTATTCATAACCGGGCGAGTCTAATTTTGTCCGTTGAGATCAAATTGAATGCTCAGATTTTACTTTGGGTAGAAATTAGGGCAAGACTTATTCTATGCATTCAACGGTTTCAAGTTTCAACCTCAACATTTCATTTCCATCACCTGCTGTCGAGCGAGCTGGCGAGCGTCGAAGTGGAAGAGCAGGAGCGGCCGAGCGCAAGGTTCATCTTCCTCCGATCGCAGGTGCTTCCTCTTGATCACGGATTGATATGGTTTTTTTAGGGTTAGGGAAATGTTTTTTTTTCCTTCAAAATCGAACGATCTTTTTTTATTTTCTCTTCCTTCTTGAATCTTTATCTTTTATGAGTTCTATGGCTATTTTTGATGTTCCATAATTTTATACAACAATTTCCATTTGTATTTTATCATTTTTATGAGATTGGAATTGTTGGTGGACGGGGGTAGGTTAATCAGCAATTTCCGTTTGGGTGGGGGGGGGGGGGGGGGGGGGGGGGGGGGGGCTTATACAACAATTTTCAAATGATTGGCACAAGTTAAAATTTTTGGGGAAAATGGAAAAAATTTGTGTTATTATTATCGTGATATGTACAGGTTTAGGTTTGAGATACTTATCGATGATAAATTGATAATATTGGTGCATGGATAATGTCTATACACCTTATGCTGGGTATTAGGAGAGAATGAGAGATGCAGATGTTATTTTGAAGAGTCTGCTTTAAATGAAAATTTTAAGTAAGAAAATTATTGAAGGATCCTAACGAACAAACTAACAAAGTATATTATAGACTTAGTCACTTAGGATCATTTACAAAATATATGCATGTTGTCTAAAAAGAGAAGTGAGACTAGCTTCGAAGGAGATGCATAAAAGTAAAATATTAGGTTTTGATAGTGTGGTTGAAATTTTTTTTTTCCTCTTGTTGTTATCGCCACTTCTTGTTATGGGCAAAATGAAAGGTTGAAATGTTGAATGATCAATACTTGTTTAATTTTGATAGTCTGGAAACTGGATGCTCCATCTGTGTCCGCAATGCTGTGAAAACTTGAGACCTTGCATGCAGGATTGAGATCACTGTCCACTCCATTTGTCTTCCCAGAGGCTTAAAGTTTAGGTAAAATTTAACCGAAATTATTCATTATTTGTTACTAAATGTGCTAGACTACTAGATGTGTTAGAATGCTTTGTTCTTGAAGATTCAATGTTGTTAATTGTCATTCTTATGTTTTGGAGTATTGTTTTTAATTTGATTATATCAGAAAATGGATATTCCTTCTGAGCCTTCTAACGTATCTTCACAAGCCGTGCGTGAAAAAAATGATCATGGTTGGAATCATTTTAGCTTACTTCAGAGTTCTGATGGTAAAAAACACTAAAAGTGTTTACACTGTGGAGTGGTTTATACAGGTGGAGGAATTAATAGAATGAAGCAACATCTAGCTGGTGTAAAAGGAAATATCGGTGCCTGCAAAAAAGTTTCACATGATATTCGAAATCAGATGCAAGAGAATTTGAAAGTGATTACTAACAAAAAACAAGATGCACAAGAATCTTTAGATAGCGTAAATCCATACGGAGATCATGTGAACGATTAAAGAACTTCTATTGCTAAGTCTCAAAACTTTATTGCACTAGATAAAGGAAAAAGAAAAATAGATCAAGTTGAAAATTATTTTGCTCCGCGAACATCCACAGGATCACAACCATCCCTGAAAAGTGTCTTGGCATCAAAAGAAGTGGTACATCATGCTGATATGGCAGTAGCAAGATGGTTCTTTGACAGTTTCATTCCTATAAATGCTTTAAATTAAGCATTTGAACAAAAAGCTATCGATGCTATTGTAATACCTCAAAACCCAGTTTTTGTTTTCATGCCAAGTGACACGGCCTGGGACACGGGCGTGTCCCAGGGCGTGTCAAGTTAATTCTCGAGCTGGTCTCGAGTAAGTTTCAAAGTTGGGTTTCAGGTGTTTTTGGAGTGACACGACCTGAGACACGGGCGTGTCCCAGGGCGTGTCCTCCTCGAGTTACTGCAGGTCGCGCGTTCGACGATCGTTGAGCATCGTGATCGACGATCGACGAGAAGAGGCGACACGTCCTGTGACACGGGCGTGTCACAGGGCGTGTCCTTCTCGACGATCGGCGAGATCATGTCGACGATCGGCGAGAATATTCTCGGCGATCGACGAGATTCGTCGAGAGAGGCGACACGGCCAGAGACACGGGCGTGTCTTAGGCCGTGTCAGGTTAGGCGGTGGTCACGGGCGTGTTCAACCCGTGTGATGAGGCGGTTCTTTGCCGCTTAAGGGACACGGCCTGTGAAACGGGCGTGTCACAGGGAGTGTCAGGGCCGAAAACGTTATTTTCTGCAGATCTCGGCCGTTTGTTTCCCTCTTTCCAGATCTGGTGGTCTTCAGTTTTCCCAGCCCCTTTAAGACCCCGAACCAGCAAACTTATCCTCACTTTATCTTCTTAAGTGAGAGAAGGAAGGAGGAAGAAGGAGGAAGGAGAGGGAGATCCAGCTAGTCCAAGCTCGGATTCGCGATCGGAGACCATATTCGGGAAGGCAAAACTCCAAGCAGTGCTTGCCATGGCTCCAAAACGTCCTCCAAGGGTAACGACTTCCTCCTTGGATATGTGAAATCCTTCATTTTTGCATATGCATGAATCCTCTACAAAGGTAGAGTTGACTTCTCTTGGGATGTTGAACTCTATCCCTTGATTCTTGTTGGAGTAGTCCCGAAAGCGAGAAGTATGGGTAGGCATACTGTGTGAAGCCCATCTGGACAGGTTGGTCCGGATTGGTGATGATTGTATGCATATCAGAGCAAGACTCTGTATTATTGTGATGCGCATGATGTTCTTGGTGGACACCTGCAGCTTGGTGCAGCAGGATATTATGTGGATGAGTTTATGCTGTGTGATCTCAGCCCATGTAGCTGTGAGTGCTACTTTTGGGGGGTTGATGTTGTGTGATCTCAACCCTTGTAGTTGTGAATGCTACTTGTTGAGCCGGTGGGGCTGCAACTGTGGAAAAGCCTGTGTGGCGAACGAGCAAGGTGAAGCTGTACCCGTGTCAGTTCTGATCGACGTTTGGCGTATGTGAGCTACGGAAAAGGCTGATCTATACCCGCGTTCTGGTTGTCTAACCGTGGGGTGCTTAAGGCCCTGTTAGGATCACAGAATGAGAATCGCTCCGGCTATTTGAGCCATGGAGGATTGGAATACTCACGAATTGCCGTCATGTTTGGAACCTCTGAACGGTGGTGGGACCCTGGTTTTTCGGTACACCGATAATGTGCCCTGAGAGCATGGAATGTCGGGTCGTTGTGCTGACGTTTGTGATGGATGATGACTTGTACGGGCGTACAAGTGTGATGTGCTAAACTATACCCTTTTGATTGTATATAAGTGTTATGCAGGGAAGGAATTCCGCTGTCCCGTGCCAGGGACAGGGTCGTTATAAATGGTCAGCCAAATGCTGACCGTTGCTTTGTTTGCCACCGCTTGGTGGACCTTTTTCGTGCAGGTCAAGAAGGGCCAAGCAGGGATGAGGGTGGAAGACCCTAAGCTACTGCTGCTAAGTGCTAGTCCTCGAAGGCTATTTTTGTACCTTGTGTAAGAACTCATGTATGACCGGCCTGCGTGCCGATGTATGAAAGATACCTTCTTGTATAAAGCGAAACACTGTAATAGGCCATACGGCCGTACTTGTGGTTTTATATTATGGCATATTTGGTTTAGCTGTGTTGATGTTTGAGTTCATTCTTGCAACCCTTTAAACTTTCGCTAGAATGCTCTGTTATAGGATGCGTTTTGGTATTATTTAGTAACATCTCCGCCTGTTTGTAAGACATGGTGTGGGGCCCCGGCCGGACCTTCTACTATGTTGCACGTAACGGGTAGGGGTGTTACAATTTGGTATCAGATTCCTTGGTTCCCTCCTCTGAATTCGTGGACGAATTCTTTTGTGGGGTGGCGAGCTCGTGTGTGAGTGTATACAATTGAACTCAAACATGTCCACATAGGATTGAAATGCACTGGTGTGTTACACTTGTGTGTTTGTTTTGACTTTTTGTTGTGTGGCTTGTCACTAAATTGTTTGGTTTGACACATATAGGTGACGCGAAGTATTGCGGGTCAGTCAGAACCTCAGCATTCTGTTGAGAGTGCGGCACCAGCAGAGGTGCCCACCCCTCCTCCATCAACTGAAACTGTACGTTTGATTACAGAAATGGTACTTGCGGTGATGAATGCTCAGCAGGCAGGGTAAACTCGGCCTGAGGCTCCCGTTCCTGTGGCAGTGCGTTAAGAACCGGTAGGCATAGCGGTTGATCAGCGTGCCGCAGATCAGCAGCTGAAGCGATTTATGAGCTTTCATCCTCCGACGTTTACCGGGGAGGGTTCCCCAGCTCAAATAGAGGATTGGCTTGCTCGGATCAAGCGCATCTTGACCGCCCTTCGGGTTGAGGAGGAACAGAAAGTCACGTTAGCCACTTTTCTTCTTGAAGGAGAAGCTCGGCTGTGGTGGGATGAGGTAGAACTGCACCACTTGGCAGGCAGACAGTTGACGGGAGTCTCTATGGACGAGTTCTCTCGGTTGTTCTTGGGCAAGCATTTGCCGTTGCAGCAACGGATTGCTTTGGAATTGGAGTTTCAGCGGTTGACTCAAAAGGAGAGCAGCGTGGATGAGTATCTTCATGAGTTCACGCGTTTGGGGCGTTATGCGGGCGCTATCTTTGCCGAGGAAGAGCGCAAGACCAGTCAGTTCTATGCAGGACTGCGGGATGAGTTGCGGCATTTACTCTCGAGTTCCGTGAATCAGGGATTTCAAGCTCTGGTCTGCACCGCGAGGGCATTGGAAGCAGATTTGAAGCGAGGACAATCTAAAGGACCTTTGGCTGTTGCAAAACCGGAGTTCAAACCGCCGTGTCCGGAGAGAAGTGGATTTTGAAAGAAATGGGGTAAGAAGTCCAGACGTTTTGGGCAAGCTCCTTCATCAGTTACTTCGGAAGCGTCGTCGGGCTATGACTCCCGCACTTGCTATACGTGTGGCAAGCCGGGACATCTTGCTCGGGACTGTCGGGTTGGTCCTCCGAAAGGTGATAAGAAGTCGGGCGCGTCATATGCGGATAAAGGGAAGGCGGTGGCGGAGTCTTCTGCTTTGCAAGTGCAACCTCGAGTTTTCAATCTGCGACAACAGGAGGCCATTAAGCAGGCCGACATCATCACAGGTGCGCGTGATCTCTGAGTTCTTTTCCCTTTGTGTCGTGCTGCTATGTTTTTGGTGTTTATTGTGTTGTTGTTATGTTAGGCTTCGTCCTAATTTGGGAGCATCCGGCACGAGCACTATTTGATACTGGTGTGTCACATTCGTTTCTGTCAAAGGATTTCGTATTGCGCATTAGCGCGCCGATATGAGGCACGACAGAAAGTTTGAAGGTACTCTTACCTAACGAATGTGTTTTGTGCGCAGATCAGTCTGGGTGTGTAGAAGGGAAAATAGGAAGTTGGGACTTCAGATTGGAAGCACTTGTGATGCCGATTTCGGAATTCGACATAATCTTCGGTATGGATTGGTTGTCAGAGCAGCATGCTCTCATTGATTGTAATTTTAAGGAAGTTGTGTTGGGACAGAACACCGAACAAGAAATAAAGTTTAGCGGCATGCAGGGGATAAATGAGATGTTGATATCCGCTCTGCAAGTTCGGAAGGCCGTTAGAAAAGGTGCTGAGTTGTTCTTCACGCTAGTGGCAGCGGTAGAGCCAAAGGCTAGTGTGAATGAGGTACCTGTTGTGTCGGAATTCCTGGATGTGTTTCCAAAAGACCTTCCGGGGTTACAACCCCAAAGAGAAATCGACTTCACGATAGAACTGGTACCGGGTGCAAAACCTGTGGCCTGTTCCCCCTATCGTGTAGCGCCAAAGGAAATGGCGGAGCTGAAGGTTCAGTTGCAAGAATTGCTAGATCAAGGTTTTATAAGGCCAAGTCAGTCACCTTGGTGTGCGCCGGTTCTCGTTGTGAAAAAGAAGGACGGCAGCTTGCGTCTATGCATAGATTATCGAGGACTGAACAAGCTGACAGAGAAGAATAAGTATCTGATCCCACGGATCGATGATTTGTTTGATCAGCTAGTGGGCTCTTCGGTGTATTCTAAGCTGGATTTGAAATCAGGTTATTACAAGCTGAGGGTTCGGGAAAGTGACATACCCAAAACGGCGTTTGGCACACGCTACGGGCATTATGAGTTCACGGTGATGCCCTTTGGATTGTCTAATGCACCTTCGGTGTTTATGGATTTGATGCACCGAACGTTTAAGCAATATTTGGATCTCTTTGTGATCGTCTTTATCGACGATATCCTGGTGTATTCCCGATCCAGAAAAGAGCATGCAAATCATTTGAGGATGGTGTTGCAAACCCTGAGGGAGAAGAAACTCTATGCCAAGTTTGCTAAGTGTGATTTCTGGTTGTCATTCGTGGCTTTTCTGGGCCATATAGTTAGTGAAGAAGGCATTACAGTGGATCCTGCCAAAATTGTTGCTGTGCAGGAGTGGCCTGTTCCTTTGTCGGTAGCCGAAGTCAGGAGTTTCCTTGGACTTGCGGGCTACTACAGGCATTTTGTGGAAAATTTCTCAAGAATAGCATTGCCTCTCACTACCCTAACGCGGAAAGAACAAAGGTTCGTTTGGTCGCCCGAGTGCGCACGAGCTTTTGAAGCGTTAAAGAGTCGGTTGACTACGGCCCCAATTTTGACAACACCTTGTGGCATTGATGGTTTTGAGGTGTACAGTGATGCATCGGGTAGCAGCTTAGGTTGCGTTCTCCTTCAGCGTGGTAAGGTGATAGCATATGGTTCGCGCCAGTTGAAAGCCCATGAGCGGAACTATCCAGTCCATGATTTGGAATTGGCCGCAGTCATCTTTGCACTTAAGTTGTGGCGTCATTATTTATATGGTGTAAAGGTGGATATCTATATAGACCACAAGAGTCTGAAATATCTCTTAGATCAAAAAGACTTAAATATGCGACAGAGAAGGTGGATGGAATTTCTTGGTGATTATACCTTCCAAATTAATTACACCCCTGGTAAAGGGAATGTATTCGCAGATGCCCTGAGTCGTAGGACTCCGACAAGGGCGAATTGGTTGTCATACCATGATGAACGGTTGATTCACAAGCTAGAATGGATGGATATTACTTGTGTGGAGAAAAACACTGCTGCTACCATGTGTTTGAATTGGACAGAGGTACAGTGTGACCTAATGGATAGGGTCCGCCAAGCGACGGAATTGGATGATAGTTTGCAGCGTTATGCAACGGAAGATAAGAGCTCTCGGTTTTCTTTTGACAATGGACTTTGGAGAAAAGATGATCGAGTGTGTGTTCCTTGTCAGAGAAATCTTCGTGAAGAAATCATGTACGAAGCCCATTTTTCAAGGTATTCGATTCATCCTGGAAGTTCAAAAATGTATAAGGATCTGAAAAAGAACTTCTGGTGGCCGGGTATGAAGAAAGATATAGAACGTTATGTTGCTAAGTGCCATACATGTGCTCTGGTGAAAGCGGAATGTCAAAGGCCAGGAGGATTCCTGAAGTCGTTACCGGTCCCAGTGTGAAAATTTGATGATATTTCCATGGACTTCGTGCATGGATTGCCGAGATCTCAGCGGGGTAATGATGTGGTTTGGGTGATTGTGCATCGGTTAACAAAAGTCGCTCATTTTATTCCAAATCGAAGAGATGATCCAGTCGACAAATTGGCTTAAATGTACGTAGATTCGATCGTACGGTTGCACGGAATTCCCCGTAGCATTGTTAGCGATCGAGATGGACGCTTCACATCAGGAGATTGGAGGTTAATTCATCAGCTGTTGGGCACAAAGTTGCATTTCAGTACGGCCTTTCATCCCCAGACGGACGGTCAAACTGAAAGAACCAACAGGACTTTGGAAGATATGCTCCGGATGTGTACGCTAGATTTTGGAAGTCGCTGGGAAGATCATTTGTTCATGATTGAATTTGCCTATAACAATAGTCACCAAGCCAGCATTCAGATGACCCCTTTCGAAGCTTTGTACGGCAGGAAGTGCCGCACACCGTTATCTTGGGCGGAGACGGGTGAAACGAAGCTTTACAAGCGGCAAGATGTGACTGATATTCATGAAACGGTACGTACAATTCGTGAAAGGTTGTTAATCGCTCAAGATAGGCAGGCCAAATACTATAATGCCAAGCACCAGAACGTAAAGTTCGCGGTGGGCGATTGGGCATATTTGAAAATAAAGTCTTTTAAAGGTGTGTCCAGGATACGGCGTCTGAAAAAGTTGAGCCCGCGGTATCTAGGACCTTTTGAGGTGATTGCATGCATCGGTGAGGCAGCCTATCGGTTACTGCTACCGCCTGAGTTAAGCAGTTTGCATGATGTGTTTCATGTATCGGTGCTGCGGAGAGCAATAAAAGAGCCGTCGCAAGTGATAGTTGCAGATCGGGTATCAGTCGATAGTGGGCTAACTGCGAAGGTTAGGCCCATTCGGATTGAAGATGCCGCCGAGAAGCAATTGAGGAACAAAACAATCGGGATGGTCAAAGTCCGGTAGGACAATTGTGGCCGAGAAGAGCTTACTTGGGAGCGTGAGCAAACCATACAGACAGAATTTCCCGAGTTATTTTTGTAATTGGTTTCTGCAAGGAGGGGAGGATTGTAATACCCCAAAACCCAGTTTTGGTTTTCAGGCAAAGTGACACGTCCTGGGACACGGGCGTGTCCCAGGGCGTGTCAAGTTAATTCTCGAGCTGGTCTCGAGTAAGTTTCAAAGTTGGGTTTCGGGTGTTTTTGGAGTGACACGGCCTGAGACACGGGCGTGTCCTCCTCGGGTTGCTGCAGGTCGCGCGTTCAACGATCGTTGAGCATCGTGATCGACGATCGACGAGAAGAGGCGACACGGCCTGTGACACGGGCGTGTCACAGGGCGTGTCCTTCTCGACGATCGGCGAGATCATGTCGACGATCGGCGAGAATATTCTCGGCGATCGACGAGATTCGTCGAGAGAGGCGACACGGCCAGAGACACGGGCGTGTCTCAAGCCGTGTCAGGTTAGGCGGTGGTCACGGGCGTGTTCAACCCGTGTGGTGAGGCGGTTCTTTGCCGCTTAAGGGACACGACCTGTGACACGGGCGTTTCACAGGGCGTGTCAGGGCCAAAAACGTTATTTTCTGCAGATCTCGGCCGTTTGTTTCCCTCTTTCCAGATCTGGTGGTCTTCAGTTTTCCCAGCCCCTTTAAGACCCCGAACCAGCAAACTTATCCTCACTTTATCTTCTTAAGTGAGAGAAGGAAGGAGGAAGAAGAAGGAGGAAGGAGAGGGAGATCCAGCTAGTCTAAGCTCGGATTCGCGATCGGAGGCCATATTCGGGAAGGCAGAGCTCCAAGCAGTGCTTGCCATGGCTCCAAAATGTCCTCCAAGGGTAACGACTTCCTCCTCGGATATGTGAAATCCTTCCTTTTTGCATATGCATGAATCCTCTACAAAGGTGGAGTTGACTTATCTTGGGATGTTGAACTCCATCCCTTGATTCTTGTTGGAGTAGTCCCGGAAGCGAGAAGTACGGGTAGGCATGCTGTGTGAAGCCCATCTGGACTGGTTGGTCCGGATTGGTGATGATTGTGAGAATATCAGAGCAAGACTCTGTATTATTGTGATGCGTGTGATGTTCTTGGTGGACACCTGCAGCTCGGTGCAGCAGGATATTATGTGGATGGGTTGATGCTATGTGATCTCAGCCCATGTAGCTGTGAGTGCTACTTTTGGGGGGTTGATGCTGTGTGATCTCAACCCTTGTAGTTGTGAATGCTACTTGTTGATCCGGTGGGGCTGCAACTGTGGAAAAGCCTGTGTGGCGAACGAGCAAGGTGAAGCTGTACCCGTGTCAGTCCTGATCAACGTCTGACGTATGTGAGCTACGGGAAAGGCTGATTTGTACCCGCGTTCTGGTTGTCTAACTGTGGGGTGCTTAAGGCCCTGTTAGGATCACAGAATGAGAATCGCTCCGGCTATTTGAGCCATGGAGGATTGGAATGCTCACGAATTGCCGTCATGTCTGGAACCTCTGAACGGTGGTGGGACCCTGGTTTTCCGGTACACCGATAATGTGCCCTGAGAGCACGGAACGTCGGGCCGTCGGGCCGACGTTTGTGATGGATGATGGCTTGTACGGGCGTACAAGTGTGATGTGCTAAAGTATACCCTTTTGATTGTATATAAGTGCTATGCAGGGAAGGAATTCCGCTGTCCCGTGCCAGGGACAGGGTCGTTATAAATGGTCAGCCAAATGCTGACCGTTGCTTTGTTTGCCACCGCTTGGTGGACCTTTTGCGTGCAGGTCAAGAAGGGCCAAGCAGGGATGAGGGTGGAAGACCCTAAGCTGCTGCTGCTAAGTGCTAGCCCTCGAAGGCTATTTTTGTACCTTGTGTAAGAACTCATGTATGGTCGGCCTGCGTGCCGATGTATGGAAGATACCTTCTTGTATAAAGCGAAACACTGTAATAGGCCATAAGGCCGTACTTGTGGTTTTATATTATGGCATTTTTGGTTTAGCTGTGGACTTCTGTGTTGATGTTTGAGTTCATTCTTACAACCCTTTAAACTTCCGCTAGAATGCTCTGTGATAGGATGCGTTTTTGGTATTATTTAATAACGTCTCCGCCTGTTTGTAAGACATGGTGTGGGGCCCCGGCCGGACCTTCTACTATGTTGCACGTAACGGGTAGGGGTGTTACAGCTATTGCCTCTATTGGAGCTGGCTATAAGTTGCCTTCCTATCATATGATGAGAATAAATTTGCTTAGAGACTGCAAAGAAGAATGTTGACTTCTTATAGATTCATATAGAGAGCATTGGAGCGTAAGTGGATGTACATTGATGGCAGATGGTTGGACTGATAGAAGAAGTAGAACATTGATTAATTTCTTAGTTTATTCTCACCGTGGTATCTCTTTTTGTAAATCAGTTGATGCTTCTGATATCACAAAGAATGCAACAACTCTATGCAATTTATTTTCAGAAGTTGTTGAATGGATTGGTCCAACTAGTATTGTTCAACTTGTTACTGATAATGCGGCGAACTACAAAAAGGCGGGTGAGCTCCTACATGAAAGGTATGGCAATATTTATTGGTCACCATGTGCAGCTCATTGTATAAATTTGATTTTAAAGGATATTGGAAATCTTAGTCACATGGTGGATATTACAAGAAATGCTTCAAAGATTACAGTATTTATCTACAATCATATATTTCTTTTGGCTTGGTTGAGGAAAAGAGAAGGATGGAGAGAGATCGTTCGTCCGGGGGCAACACGATTTGCCACAACATTTATTATATTGAAAAGTGTCTTTGAACACAAGCATGATTTGCAAGCTTTGGTAACAAGTAAATACTATACTGATTCAAAACTTTCTAAAACAAACAAAGGTCAGGATGCTGTAAGAATTATTTTAGATAATCACTTCTGGAACATGTGTTTGGCGATGACAAAAGTTGCAGGTCCGCTAATAAGATTATTGTGCATTGTTGATTCTGATGAGAAGCCATCGCTTGGTTATGTCTATGATGGAATGTATCGAGCAAGAAAGGGCATTAAGCTGATTTTCAAAAATGTTAAAAGATTGTATAAGCCATATACACTTATTATCAAAGATAGGTGGGATCGGCAGCTTCGTCAAAGACTTCATTCTGCAGCTTATTTTTTGAACCCTTCATTCCAATATGATCAAGTCAACTACTATAATAAACCCGAAGTTGTGCAGGGATTAATTGATATTATTGGTAATAAAGACATTTGTAATAAATCATCAGTTGCAATGAATGAGGTTAGACTTTATCGTGGTCAACTTGAGAGCTTTGGGAAGCCAATTGCAATCAAAATGGCAAAAGAAATGCAACCTGGTCAGTACAACATAAAGTTACTTTGATTATTAACTTTTAACTTTACTATTGCTTTTAACCTTTTATCTTTATTTCTTAGATGAATGGTGGAGGATGTTCGGTTCTAGCGCTCCACAATTACAAAAATTGGCTATTCGTATACTTAGTCAAACTTCACTTTCCTCTGGTTGCGAAAGGAATTGGAGTGTTTTTGAACAAATTCATACAACTCGAAGAAATCACCTCGAGCATCAAAGACTAAATGATCTTGTGTATGTTCGCTACAACCTTAATATGAGAGATAGGTATGGAAATGCATGTGAAATTTTATTGTTTTATGTTATCAAATATTAAATGTGAAATTTTGTCTTATGCAATATGTATTGTAATTTATTGTAGGACTTACTTTAAGAAAAGAAGTTATGATCCTCTTGATTACACGAGTATTGATTCTGTGGATTTTTGGGTAGCCTCAAACTCCCCCTTGAGGAAGAGCCGACTCCAGAGCTTAATTATAATGAAATTGAGAATGAAGTCTATGCGGAAAACGCAATGCCAATTGTGGGAGACGTTCAAGCTAGTAATCAACAAAATGAACAAACTAATGGTAATAAATAATTAAATATATATGCTCAACATATTTATATATAAGTCCACTTGTATGTGAAATAATTGATGTTTATAAAATAAAATTATGCATATGAAGAATGTGGAGATAATATTCTGGAGCATGTTGATCTTGAAGAATTTGGAGCGGAATCATTTGATAGATTTGATTTTGATTTTTGATAATATATTATGATGGACAATATTAGTTTTGAACAATATTTGACTATTTATTGTTGTTGATTTAATGCTTGAAACAAGTACCTTGTGACTTATTTTTAATATTTTTGGTTGTTCATTATTATGATCTTATCACAATAGCTCATATGTAGTTAGATCCGGTTCAACCCCGGTTCAACCGATTCAACCGGTTCAACCTTGAATCTCTGCTTCTTCCGGTTCAATGTCCGGTCCGGTTCTAAAAACCTTGATTTTTATATTATTATAATTATTGTGATGTAGTAACTAATAAGTACACAAAATCTATCTAGGCTTTGTTTGGGCCGGCGGTTGCGGTGATCTCGGCCATTTTTTCCTCCGAGACCTGTCCGTCAGGAAAGACGTAGTTCAAAAAGTGAGCCGCACAGTTTTGGCGCCCCTCCTTGCCGTCACCGACCATCTTGCGAGCACGAAGTGCGAGTGCTTAATGGGTTGAGAAAAGGTGAAGTAAGAGCAGTTATAACGGTAGGTGAAGACTGGTTGAGGAGTATTTATAGAAGCCGGAGGTGGGTCTGGCCCATTGGTGCGAATCCACTCGCCGCCCCGTGCTCGCAAAGCATCCCGTGACATGCTTCTTCCCAGCCCACTCGCGGATCGTGGATGGAACACACTCATTCGCAAAATAAAAAGCTGGTCAACATCTTAAGTCACGCACTTGCAGCGAAACGAACAATACTTATGCAGAATGGTCAAATTACTAAAATATTCATGAATAAGCAAGTGTTGTCCAAATAGTTCTCGCATAGTATAAAAGAGAATAATCAACAAATTCAGTTCGCAATAATCTCATTCTTGCATAATTAGTGCGGGACCCATTTCAACAAGCCCTATTCTTGCGTACTCACTTGCGGACCTCCCCTCTGAGTGACTTCCTCGCAAACAGCTACAACTTCATGATGAAGAGTTTGACATCATTCCTCCATCTTCTTTAGAATCGCCTCAAACGAAGTCGTATTTCCTCCAAGAAGTCTCTGCATCCCACTGGTAAACGAGGCGCACTCGCGTTCCAACGTATCCACTCGCTGTTGTAGAGCGAGCAGGTGAGGAAAGCTGTCATTCGCTGGCTGAGCTCGCTCGTCATGTATCTCGCGGAGCATGAACTTGTGCTTCTGTAGAAAAATCGTCACCCGCTCAGTTAACTCCGCAACAGATGTCAGCTCGCCAAGGAAGCCTCAGATCATATCAGGAGAGGGTGGTGCTAAGTACGTCGCGGGAGCATCCTGATCGACCCCTATGGAGATGGCAGTCATGTCTGGTGAAGGAAAGCGAGAGATCAGTACAGGCAGGCGTGACAAAAGTTACGAGATGTGTCAACTACTTACCAAGAGAGGTCTAGCCCTTCTTACCTGGGTGGTGCGAGGGAAGACTTGGCTGACCACCGAAAGGATCGCTGGGGGTAGCATCAGTGACTTTCTCGATCCAGCTCGCGGGACAACAGGATTGTGAGGAGATTGGACTTGCGTCGCCGAGGTCCCTGCGTCCCTACTCGTCGGGGATTTCGCGGCATTGGCAAGATATGGATTGAGGCCGCGAGTTGGAGATCGGGTCGGCGAAGGAGTCGAGGTGATGTCAATGAAAGAAGGCAGTGAGCAGACACAAGGGAAATTTAGAACTGTGCTCTCCGGAGAGCGCAAACGGAATCAGGAAAATACATACAGACCAGGAATCTGCGCGCGAGTATCCGGCTCGACGCTACTCGCAGGTGTCTCCCGCGCCTCATCAGCTGGACGCTCCATGATCATGGCAGAGGTATTGGACTGCGAAGACGTGCATCAAGAGCTCGATTCAACTTCATGAATGTCGAATTAACAACAACAAATTTTCAGAAGAACGTACCAGGGGTTGGGAGATGGCATCGCGACCGGAGAAAGGTTGAAGAGATTTCAGCGAGCCCAACACCTCTCTGAGGGGATCAACCCTCGACTTCTTGAGCGCCCGGTCCTCCGGCCTCTTCGTCACGATTCGAGACGAGCGCTCCGTAGCGATGGCCATCAGGTTGGCAGTGGCTACCTTATTCTTCTCCCTATCGGCGGCAAGACGCGCGAGAGCAGCTTGCGAGATCGACATATTGATGAAGGGCGGGAGTTTTCTCAAGGAGTGAGGAAGAAGAGAGGGGGAGAGGGGTTCTCAGGGGTGACCTCCCCCATGATATTTATAAGATTGGGTTAGGGCCCACCAAAAGATTCTTTCATCCCCAACTCGCCAAATAACGTTGGGGTTGAACTATCTTTCCAAGCCTGGGACAGATCACGCAAAGAACGGGGATTGTGTACAACCCCATATTTGTCGAGTGGGCTCAGCTAGCCCGAAGGCGGGGAGCAAGAGCTCAGTTTTATTAGGCACTCGTTGCTTGTCTAGTATAGTAACAGGCGAGCAGAACCTGCGATCTGACGTCTCGCATGTTGGCGAGAGGCAGGGTGATGGGTGCCTAGCTTCATTGGGTACTCGCCGGCCGAGTGAGTGGCGAGTGCTCAGTCTCATCAGGCACTCGCCGCCTAGGAAAGTGGGATGAGGTGCGCCGACTCGCCATTAATAGATATTCATTTTTATTTTCTATTTTCCAAAAATTTGATTATAGCCTGTCATTAGCCCCTCCAAATAATGGAGTTTCGTTGTTGACAGAACATTTTGGTTTGCATTTAGCAGTAATTAGAAGGTGGGATCTCGCTATTGGCAGACCATCTCCAAAAAACTATAAATAGACTCTCAAGTGCACCTTTGGAGAAGACATCTTTCTGAGTTCTTCTCTCCCCAAACTAGCTTTGGTTAGAAGGAGCTTCGTCTCATCATTCACCGTGGTTTCCGAGTGGGTGGTCGGAAGTTCCCTTGGCTCTCCAAAGGTGCTCGGTCCAACATTTGTTTGGGAGGGGAAGCAATCCAAGATCTTCCAGGTGTGTGGCGAGACCTCCTCACTGCGACTCGAAGTCTATTTGAGGTTGTTCTGTTGGGAAGGTTTCCGAACTCTAATTCCACAGCTGAGACATTAATTCGAAAAAAGTAAAGGCGAGCAACACCTCTGGTCCGAACTTTTCGTTGAACCGTGGTCTCCGGGTTCAGCATGCTCACACTCAATTTTTTTAAAAAAAAATTAATAGTATCAGTCACAGTTTAAACCGTGGCTAAAATCTTGTTTTATTTTAAAAAAGTAATGGTATTAATCACAGTTTAAACTGTGACTAATACCCCATTTTTTTTAAAAAATGGTATTATCCACGGTTTTAAACCGTGATAAATACCCTATTTCTTACAAAAACAATAGTTTTGGTCAACGTTTAAACCTTAGCTAATCTCTCATTCTTTAAAAATAGAAATATAATTAGCTACAGTTTAAACCACACTCTGTTCTCATCATTCTCAAAGCCTGATTGGCGGACATAGGGCAATTTTTGGCGATTTACGATTGTGATCTCGGGCTTCTTCTTCCCCTATCCGACCAAAGCTGAGGTATGTGCAACTTTTGTATATTTTTTGTCATTATTAATGTACTTAGTTCATATTTTTCATTTGGTTAATTTTTAAAATTTTAAATCCGCTCACACTGAAGAAAATTTCTACGTCCGCCACTATTTGTTATAACACTGAAAACATAATTTCTCCAAACAACACAACTAAGTTCATCACCGCAATTTCCAAAAATTAATGATCGTAATTTTAAACCACTACGCTCACGCCATCCCTCTTGCGCACTTTGAGATGGGACTTCGCCTCCCACTATGGCCGGAGGTGAAGCAATTTCTCAAGTTCTTTGGACTAGTGCCCTCGCAGATCACCCCCAAAGGGATCTCGATGCTGGTGGACTACGCATGCTATCTGCGCAAAGAGAGGATAGAGTTTAACTTGACGATCTTCCGCAAATTATTCATCTACCGAGCCACCAGCGATGGGGTGACCTTCCTCATCGGCTCGTAGATCAAGGTCCGCGCGACCATCAACAAAGCCCATTATCGGACCAATCGATTCATCTTTGTCAAGGGTGACCACGACAATGTCCCGTACGCGCTGATACAAAAGGATGAGATCACCTTCCGAGCGCCGCGTGTCGACGGCGAGGACGCCAAACTACACAAGTTCTTCTTAGGAAAGAACTTTGAAATCACTCATCTGCGACGCAACGTCGACTCTCTACTACCCGTACTCTTGGGCGTTGGTAAGCTCTCATGTCTCGCAACTCTACTCTGCCTCTTACGACATCTTAACGCATTATTGCTCCTGGCTTTCTCACAGGTGAGATGACATCCCTGCACGCCTGCACTACGCGGGGAAGGGTAGGGTGGATCCTGCCCTCCCCTTCGCTCAAGCTGTCTCCGCCACGCGCGTCGATGACTTGCGAGCACCCACTTCCAGCAGCGGCAAGAAGAAGAGGGGAGAGCTCGGGAGAGGGCCTAACACGGGATTGTCGTCCGGCGGGCCCTCGAAGCGCCTCAGGACTATTTCCTCCAAGAAACCTGCTCCTTCTGGCGAGTCAACCCTGCCTAAGAGACCCGTTCCAGTGAGTGAGCCGACCACTTCAACAGGGAAGCAACAAGAAGTCGGTAAGCTGGGGGCGGAGAATTTGGAACACCCGACTCACACCCCAACTTCGGGTTGGGGTAGATGCCCAAAGACAGTTACGGACAACCTCTGCTCGCTTGGGACAAGGACTCGCACCGAGTCTCTCTCTGCTCTCCTGCCCTCTTGGACCGAGTCCGATCATGTTAGCGAGGACGTGTATTCCCTCAGCTATGGATTGTACGGTCGCCAAGATGCAGAGGAGTATGATAGGTTGACAATGAAGGAACTCGCCTACGAGAGCTCGCGGAACTATCTGCGTGTCACTGAGCTCACACACATGGTCGCGCGGAGTGGAATTAGCTTCCGCAAGAAATTCAGAGATGCTGAGATTGCCCGGGAGTTCATCGTGGAGAAGTCCTCGACCTCGACATGCGCCTTGAGCTAACGGAGCGCCTCCTTGCTAAGCACTCGGGCGGGGCGGTAAGTCCCATTATTTCTTCTTCTTTCCATTTTACTTTGAACTTATCTCAAAAATTCTTCTATAGGATGTCGAGACCGCCGAACGCCTTAGGACGCGCATCGACGACTCAGAGGGGGAGCTCGCGGCTACCAAGGTGGAGCTCGTGAAGGCCCGTGCAGAGAAGACTCCCGTCGCACCCGACGCATCCTCCTCCAGTGCATGCAACCTTCTCCACTTTTCGCCGCAGGAGGTGGAAAACACTAGCAAGCTACTGATTGTGCAGACCATGGAGTCAAATTTAAATGTGTTGCGCAACCTCGATGCCCCGCGGGATGATTGGATGGAGCTAGTCACCAGGGACCTCATCCCGGATTTCTATCCGCAAGCGGTGAGTCCGAAATCCTCAGGACAAGGCTACTTCCCTGATGATGGCGAGAAGGAACACTCATCCAAGGATTTATTTTTTCTTTTTTAATATTGTAAAGGCGCACTCGCCCAACATATATTTTTGTGATTAGTAAAAAATCAACTTTTCTTTTATCATGCTTATCTTTATATATTGTGTTGCTTGCTGCCATATCACTTGTTAATTCATGATTTAGTGTTTTTCCTTATGTTTACCCAACTCGTCAAGGTGCACGTTCCACTTATTCGGTTCGCGGGGACCGGGACTCTGCGGCTATTGTGGGATCTGAGCACTCACGCGACCATCGCTTTACTCTCGTACTCGCGTGCGAAGGGGTGGTACTCACAGTGAGAGCGAGTGTAAACTGACTCGCTTCTTCACATATCGTTTCTATTTAACTCTTCTCGAGAGGGTCGAGCTCCCTTGCTGTCTTGCCAAAACTTAGTTATTGTCAACGAAACCCACGACCTCTTTCTCTTTAAGGCTTAACCTTCTTACCAGAGTGACCTGCCCGCCTTGCCGGCTAGTGAGATCCCAGTCAGCGGGGTCCCATCGAGGGAATTCTGGTTCAGACTTGATTCTATCTCATCCTCTTACCCGAGCAACCTGCATGCCCTACCGGCTAGTGAAAGTCCGGTCAGTGGGGTCCTATTGAGGGTTTTCTGGTTCATACTTGATCTTATCTCAACCTCCTACCTGAGCAACTTGCTTGACATGCCGACTAGTGAGAGCCCAGTCAGCGGGGTACCATCGAGGGTATTCTGGTTCGGACTTGATCTTATCTCAACCTCCTACCCGAGTGACATGTCTGCCCTGCCGGCTTGTGAGAGCCCGGTCAGCGGGGTCCCATTGAGGTTATTCTGGTTCGAACTTGATCTTATCTCAACCTCCTACCCGAGCGACCTGTCTACCCTGTCGGCTAGTGAGAGCCAAGTCAAAGGGATACCATAAAGGATATTCTTGTTCGGACTTGATCTTATCTCAACCTCCTACCAGAGCGACCTGTCTGCCCTGCCGGCTAGTGAGAGCCCAGTCAGCGGGGTCCCATTGATGGTATTCTTGTTCGTACTTGATCTTATCTCAACCTCCTACTCAAGCGACCTACCTGCCCTGCCGGCTAGTGAGAGTCTGATCAGCAGGGTCCCATCGAGGGTATTCTTGTTCGGATTTGATCTTATTTCAACCTCCTACCCGAGCGACCTGCCTTCCCTGTCGGATAGTAAGAGCCCGGTCAGCGGGGTCCCATCGAGGAATTCTGATTTGGACTTGATCTTATCTTAACCTCCTACTTGAGCGACCTGTCTGCCCTACCAGCTAATCAGAGCCCGGTCAGCAAGGCCCCATCGAGGGTATTCTGGTTCGTATTTGATCTTATTTCAACCTCCTACCCTTGCGACCTGTCTGCCCTATCGGCTAGTGAGAGCCCTGTCAGCATGGTCTCATTAAGGGTATTCAAGTTCGGACTTTATGAGCGGTGAGGATAGAGTGAAAAGGTATCTGATGAGAAGTGGATCTTTACTTTCATTCATCATCTCATGGACAAAAGCGCCTCAGGTCATCACCGCTCCAAGTGTTGCTAAGTGGGTTCCCTTCGACATTTTGAAGGCGATAACCACCTGAGGCCTCAAGGATTATAAAGGGCCTTTCCCAGTTAGGGTGGAGTTTTCCAACGACTCCCTCTTCCTGCAGCATCGACCTTTTTGAGGACTAAGTCTCCCTTTATAAAATGTTTGATCTTGATGTTCTTATCAAAGTACCTTGTCATTTGACGCTTGACCTCCTCCTAGCCGTAACGTCCTCACACCCCAACGTGTACTCTAATTTCCAACTGGTTTGGTTCCGATTACTAGAGAGTTGCAGCTCAATTGGTGATGAAGAGTGGTTTGAAGGCTCTTTATCAAGGGGATTGCGGGTTCGAGACCCATCCTCAACAATGTGTGTGGTCGAAAAAACAGGCGCGAGAGGCTTTGGGGTGCTTGAGCTGCAGCCCAGTAACTGGAACCGTACCAGGTGGAAATTAGAGTGCACACTGGGGCCTGAGGACGTTACAATAAAATCCTTATGCGCCGGCTAATTTCTCGCATCCGACTCAGGATCACGTTCCGCCTCAGTAAGTCCCCCCACAGGGAGAACGAATCTGAAGAATTTTTGGATGCAGCCAGTTCCACACCCCCCCCCCCTCACCGAGGCGTTGGAGGTGGCCGCCAACATCATATAGAAGAAGTAGCTCGTGCACCACCAGCTGAAAGGCTCACCCGCGAGGAGATACGTGAGGTGATTGCCAGAGAATACAGACAACTTGGACGACGGGACATCCTCGTACGCCGCCCTATCCACCAGGGCTCTCCGCTCGCCCCCCAAATTCTAGCTCAGTTGGTACTGCACGGTTTCAAACTCCCTAACATTGAAACGTTCGACGGAACTGAGGAGCCTTGTTGACGATGGAATATACTTCTTCAAAAAGGCACTTGCAAACTCATCTATAGTCGGGGTGTGCCTAGGAAAATGTCATCCACTATGGCTCACCCACCACAACTTTGCGTCACCTTATAACATAAAGGCCGCAAAATGGGACTGTCTATCCTCTGGTGTCTCTGCCAACCTCAAGAGTTCCTTAATCCTTGTCAACCAATCCTTGGCATTAGTCGGTGTGTCGACTCCCTTGAATGTTGGAGGATGGAAACTCATAAAGTACTTCATCTGGTGGTCTCCCTGCCCAACGATAACTCTTTCAACCAACGGCTCTGCCTGCTCGGTATGACCGGAGTCGTATCCGGGGTAACGAGAGTCGTTACCTGCACAACAGGGGTCATAACCTGCGGTACCACTGCAGCTTGGGTTGCTGTCATTGCCTCTACTTGCATACGACAAAAATCTGTCGGGGATAAACCCATGCCCATGGGACTCAGATCAGTAACACTGCTCGCCGAAGGCTCCTCTCGTGACCTCGATGTCCCCGTGTTGTCACTTCCACCCTAACATAAGCAAGGTAATAAACAACGAATCAAGTTCTATTCGCAAAGCTTGAACACAAGGACACTCATGGTGCCGCGATACTCCTATGTAGATAACTTCTTTGTGCGATCTGATTACACTAAATCGATCACTAAACCTCAACTTGGACACTAACTTAGCTTTGATACCAAATTGTAACACCTCCCCTACAATGACTATATAATCTGGGTCCGATCGGGACCCCACAACATATAGACGCAATGATTTCAGCATTATAAAGTGATATAAAAGTACTACCAATCTCAAAACTCGGAGAATAAAACAGCGGAAACAAAACAATAAGACTAGAAGTTGTCCACAACTGCATAGGAGTCTGGAATGGATTTAAGGCCTTACAACATTCAAGTGTCCAAAACAACAACTCTCATCATATCAACGTGCCAAAGCACTCCTAGGCTACCTCGACATGTACGTCAAATTACATTGAAAGAAACATAACATGAGAACACACAAAATATATCAAAAGGGGGTACATTTCATGAGGCTTAAGCCTTTTTGGCAGGCGAGCTTGCTCCAGCTTGCGATCTTTGCCCTGTAAAAATATGTTGTAACATGAGTCAGCAAAGGCTAACCTCAACCGTGTAACCAACACCCCTCCTCCCGGTCATCCCTAGCGGATCCCGGGGCACTCCATCACCCTGTAGGTCAGGGCCTCGTATGCATGTAATAGAATATAAACTAACATAAAAAATAACAAATTTGGTGTCTCAAGCATCAAACATGTTTCTATGTTGAGCATGAAAATAGAAGAGGGCCTACAATGCAGCATGTATGCAAACTTTTGTTTCACTGAAGGCACCCTATAACGTGTATAGTTTTAACACACCATCATAATTCACCACATCGCAATCATCACATGAGTACTCTCATTCCCCAAAGGCATACAAGCCCGTGACCAAGAACTCTCGCTAAGACCCCACTCGCACATGGATCACAACATCATCGGGCTTGTCCATCAACTCCACCTTTCTAGCAACTTTTACCAATTTAAGCACAAGCAATGCTAAGGACCCTTACATGACCTTGCCTGCTCGTGGACTTCATTGCCCGGGCTTGTCTAAAAGCTTGGCATCCTCATCAGTTTCCACATGACGAGACTTTTCTTGTCGAGACACCCTCCACACGTGAATCACAACATCACAGGGCAAGCCAACCGACCACAAAGACAAAGGCACACCTCCACATCATATTCAACAAGCATTTCTCTTCTTGCCCTAAACCACCATTCGTTGTCACACGAAATTAAGGGCATCACAATGACGTCTTTGCCGCAATCGTATTTCTAGCAAAATCCATAATATACACACCAAACAATATCACGAATCGGACCACCAGTCATATATAATTTCGACTTTACCCACCATGCCTAATCCACTAGCAAAGCGGATTTCTAATGCAAAAGTATGATGGGGACGGACTCAATAGACCTGGTGGTTCATCTTGAACCATGACGACCTGAACCTCTCTCATTTGAGAGATCTGGTGCATAAATGCTTAAATAAGGGCATAAATGAAATGGAGTTCATTCACGCATCCTAAAAATCAGGAAGAGAAATGTCATTACCTTGCGGTATTTCTTCCTAGCCATGGAGATCTTGATTTGCATTGATGGAAGTGTGAGCTTTCAGACCCTCTTCGCGATGCCGGTCTTAGATCGTGAATCAAAGCTCCGAAACTCCAACAATTGAGGAAACTAGGTCATCTTTCTCCTCCGCACTCTTTCGCTCACCAGCCGTCAAGTGCCAAGAACTTGAGAAAAAGTGAGGGGAGAAATCTTATCTGCCCTATTTAGGGTTCATAGGAGAAAGATTTGGGTCCTTGGATCAAGTTCAAAGAAGATCAGATGCCTAGAAATAATTGGTGATGAGAATTGAAGGAACTTAATAGTTAAGCGTGATTGGGCGAGAGTGGTACTGGGATGGGTGACCTCCTTGGAATTCCCCGTACA
Organism: Platanthera zijinensis; assembly: GCA_039513925.1. NCBI lineage: Eukaryota > Viridiplantae > Streptophyta > Magnoliopsida > Asparagales > Orchidaceae > Platanthera > Platanthera zijinensis. The sequence continues at coordinate 15,318,309 of CM077090.1, forward strand.
AACCAACTTAACTATCGAGTTCGCTCATCAAAGGGAGGTTGTGACCACCAACAACCCGCTAGTTAACAGAGGCGCCGATTGAGGCAGTCCATAAAGAGGGGTTGGGGTGCTTGGGATGAAGCCTGATAAACGGAACCGGACCAAGTGGAAATTAGAGTATACGTTGGGGCGTTGGGACGTTACTATATTCTCTGGTTTTTGGATCGAATCATTACATTCTTCGTCGTTATTGCAGGCCGACTCCTTGCCATCGCCAGGGATTGCCCCAGGTGGTCGCATAGTCAGATCAAATCCCTATATTCTCCGACACCCTGATCAAATACTTACATTATCCGGTAATCGGCTCATAGCCAGCCTAGGTCACACAACCAGATCGAATACTAACAATCTCTGACGGTTGGAACGAATCATTACATTCTCCGTCGTTACTGCAGGTCGGCGCCCCGCTATCGTCAGGGTCTGCCCCCCTCGCGTCCGCGCAATCAGATTGACTCCTTACATCCTCCGACACCCGAATCAAATACATACATTCTCCAACAGTCCTCTCTTGACCAGACTTAGCCCCACAGTCGGATCAAATCCTTACATTCTCCGACCTTCAGATTGAATCATCATACTCTCTGACATTGCCATAAGCTTACATTCCGCCAGCTATCAGGATCTATACAACAAGAGTAAAAGGAACAAAAATAATACTATCATATCAACATAAACGCAAATACGCTACATAAAATCACCAAAGAGTGATGACTAATATATATCAGACACAATAAAGCAAAAATAAATGTATCCAAGCATACAAAGATGAAAGTACAAGCTGCTACTCGCGGGACACATCTACACTAGGCTCAGGGCTCACTACATTCGTCATCAGAAATGACATCAAAGCAAAGGTTTGAGACATCGCACTTCAGATGTTTGGCCACCAGGATAAAAGCCTTCGACACCCCGCGTCTGAGCACGACCTCGCGGACAACCTCTATTTGAGGCTCAACCTCTCGGTACCAAACGTCCTCACGGACCTCCTCGGCATGCAAATCACGATCACGCATGTAGTATAGAGAATCCTTGTACTCCTCAAGTCTATCCACCTTCCTCTCAAGTACTTGCTCTTCTGAAGAAATATGCGCTATCTCAGCTTTGGAAGCCTCCAACTCCACCCTCAAGTTGGAGCTCTCCTCCTTAGCAGTCTTCAACGTATGTACAATCTTCTCTATCTGCAACGATGCTTGAGCTTCCTCTATCTCTTACTTCAACTCCGATCCGATCCACCAAAATCGGGATACCTCTCGATCTAGATCCTCTTTAGAGGCGACAACTGAGGCCTCCATTGCCCGAAGCTTCTCCTGAATATCCAGATATTCGTCCTTCAAACTCACATAATGATCGTTTCATGTAAACGCTATTTGCGTCTGAGTTTCGATCTACAATCAACAAATGAAGGGTTAGTGTCATACAAAATAATCTGTTCAAATAAAAAAAGGCAAACGATTCATACCACGTCACTCATTGCCTTCAAGGAAGAAGACACTCGGGGTGGGGGGGAGACGCCGCAATCATCTCAAGATCTGAATCAACTGGAGCAGGCTCGTCACAAGGAGCCTCCTCAGTCAGGTCCTCTCTTCGACGTGACAAAATTTGTGATTCCGTAGCTGCATCATAACTGTTCTTCAAAACAAACTTCCTCTTGTGAATTAATGACGCAGCACTTTCGGCATCAACTGAAAGTCCACATCGGGACATGCGCTTCGCTTCAACGAATAAAGAAATACTCAACAAGCGGTTCATCAACACCTGAGAATCTGAGAATCCTAGTATCAGCGTAAAATCTCTCTCTCTCTCGCCCTATCTGAAGATGGCAGTAATCGGGCAAAGAATTCCAGAACTTAGGCAAGCCCCAAGAGTTTCTGACATATCTAAATAAGGTTGTCTCATGACGACGATCCGTCTGGATCTCAAAGTCAAGCCAACTTTTGTTGTTGCAAATATCGACACAGTCGCCACCGTTAACACAGACATCACGCGAATTTCTGAACAACTTCAAAGAAAATCTTGAGTCATGCTCCCTGAAGAAAGCCACGAGCCTCATAATGCGAGTCATTCCTAGCTTAGTGAATTGGGATATCGGGACGTCACAGAATTTCAAAATGTCCATCACCTACTCGCACGACAAAAAGCAGAATCTAGACTTCAAAGTCGTCTCGCAGATTGTCAACCACCCCCTAAGCGGGTTCTGAACTCTCTCTTCATAATGAGGTATCTTCGCGTTAAGATTAGCAAATAATCTGTACCTTTTCCTCCAAACTGCGACTTGCTCAATAGTGACCGTAGAGCGTAGCCGCATAGGCCACGTAGGACACTTCGAAGCCTGAAAAATAAAAAGCAAAGGTTAGACAAAATCGTTAAAGTTGCAAGTGTTCAATTGAGCGCTCGATAATTGCAAACCCGACACGGGAAGTCAAAAGCCGTAAGCCGTGCAGATTGTGTGCAATCACAACCAATGACCCGCCTACCCAAAAGGGAGGTGAGAACGCTTACATTAGCAAAGGGGTGTGCCGCACGCATAGAGCAGTGTGCACACCAAACACGTGCATGGCGCGCGCGCCCGCGCACCGAGGTGCGCGCGCCCGCACACCTTAGTGCGCACCAGGGTGCCCGCATATAGGGGTGCACCAGGGTGTGCATGCCTTTGCGCTCCACCAAGAGCACACCTAGGGTGCCTGCCCGCGCCCTCCCCTGGGTGAGCCTACGCCCGGGGCCTCCTTGGCCGGCTAGCCTATCCCCGCGTCGGATGGTTCCGCTCATCGACTTTGCATCCCGACCTCCCTCGTTCGTGCACATTCCTCGTTTTTCGTCTTCTTTAAGACTTACCATGGCCCTTAAATCACCGTCGACTGCTTTTTTTGGCACCTCCTTGTTCGTCATCACCATTTCCACCACCGGAAGAATCCCTCGTAAAAGAAGGAGAAATACTCGCTCTTCTCAAATGGTTTCTAACACCGAGGATTTCAGGGGCAATTGATGGAGCCAAGACCATTTATAGAATAACTAGGGGTGTGGATATCCCACTCACCCATGATCCCATAATTCTAAATGGAGATCATGGGGAACCGCCGCGCGCGAGATCGACAGGAGAAATCGCGCATGATCCGCACGCGCGGGATCCCGTTCTCCAAATCGCTCGGGGGAGGCCATCAGGGTCGGCCCCTCCCTCTCGACCGATCAATCGGCAAAGTCGAGCCTCACGACGCGGCGATCTCGCCGGCCACCCCGGTCGACGGGAACCTTCCGTTCCGAGGTCGTTGGAGAGGTGTTGGGCGCGGCCGGACACACCCCGCCCCTCGTCCGGGAGCGCCCGGTCGGCCATCCCTGCTCGGGCCGGCTCCAGCTAGCCGCACCTTGGGGTCGGCCGGTGCTGCTCTCTGTGGCCGGCGCCCGATGGCCGACGCCGGTCCCGCGCCCAACGTTGGCCGCCGGAGCCATGCCTGGTGTGTCGCTCGAGTGCGGCTGACCTGTCCTTTCAGTCCAGCCGGCCACACCCCTGATCGGTGCCGTGCCGACGGCCCGCTATCTTTGCCGGAGCCGGCCACCCTCGAGGTGGCGTACTACCGCCTCTTTTGCCCTCCTTAGACGTCCTATCCACCGTCCGATCTTTCCGTCACGATCACGGCCGTCTGATGTGCGGGTAACTACTCGCGTAACCACCTCCAGTAGCGGGGGGAACATGTTTTTAGTGGGTGCATGTATTTAGTAAAATTAAATATGCGAATAATATTTACCTCAAACTATGCTTAAAATTATGATATTGGTGGTTACGGTGTGCGGATAGCCGCATAACCACCGTAACCACCTCTTGGAGGCTATAAAAAGGCCTACAAGCCTCCTCATTTCTCATCTTTCTCTCCCCTGCTTTCTTCCTCCTCAGGCCAGAGCTCTGTCGAATTCCTCCTACGAGTCACCTTCGAGCCACCTCATCTCCACCATAAATTCACCCAAGCCCACAAGTGTGCGGCAGGAAGGAAAGTTCTACTACAACAAACGCTCGTTCGTGCGCATCGCCAAAGCAACTATCCTCACACGGAGCTGCCTACTGCCCGCCGTGAACTCAAGAATCTCTCTCTTGCCCCCAAAATGCAACGAGTAGCGGCCTGTCGCCCTCGATTACTCAAACAAGTTGTAACCGCAAACAAATAGTGGATTTCGATCGGCACAGATCCGGTCACATGCTTTTTTACCCATTTAAGGGGGTTTTCTACATCTAAACATCGTGTGTACATTTTCTCTCTCATCGACTGTGTGCGCGCTCGACCACTCCGTGAGCTAAGACAGTCCAAATTACTCCGGTCCGACCGGGACGTCGAGTTTGATGGCAACAAACACGACTAATAGGTAAAAAATAATCACACAGAATATTCATCTAGTAATCATTAAGCATGATTACTTGCATCAGAAATGTTCCTAACTAAGTCATGCCAGAACATTGAAAAAAACATGCAACAACATAAAGACCTCATAAACCCTCATAACAATTCATAACGTAGCACTCAAGCACAATTAAGCACTCAAATGACTTCTCATAATATAACGAGTCCTTAGCCACCATATTTATCCACGACAATTTCGGTTGTGAAGCTAAAGAAATTTAGATTATCATAAATTTTTGAAATCTCCGCTACCTCATCATTTGCTTCTTGATTGTGGACGACCTAGGTCCTAGGAGGAGGTGCCCTCTAGCGTGCACCGCTCACTAAGTCCTTCAAATAGCCCACAAGTTGAGATTTACTTGTACTCTTGTCCCGACTCCTACCATGTGGTTAATTACTCGTAGGACACCGTATTCCATCCGAACTTCTACCACGAGTGGCAGTGTCTGTAACCATGTTATCATCATTATCGTCATTAGAAACATTGTGCCCCGACAGTCCATTGGGAGGAGAAAAAATTAGGTTCGGTTGGCGGACCTTCCTCTAGGTCCCCACCAATAGAAAAGACGAAAAACTTGTAAATATGTGGGGTCCACAATACACAGTCAATATAGGCATGTGGGACCCATCACAATACAATCTTCTTTTAGGTCCGGGTGGCAGACCAAAATTTTAGCTTATTGGGAGGCAGCGCCCCAAAGCTAGGCATCCAAACGTTCATCATGACTAGTGGTAATCATTGAACTGAACATGATGTCTAACTTTTTCTCCTACTACGTGGGAATGCGTGCATTTAGAAACTTATTATTCACACGTAAAGCCTGCAAAAAGAATTAATATTTACACGAAAACATAATTGTGTATTACAAAAAAAAATTCATTTCACCACTCATCTGATGCATCAATTGTCTTTTTTAATGATGCCTCAATCCGTCTCACCTCACTTAGCTTCTTCCAAAGCTTCCACTTTTTTTTCATCTGACCTCAATCATTTTTTAGCTGAGCACGATCATAATTTCTTTTTGAACGCGCTTTGAAATTGGCTATCAATTTCTTCAACCATCTTTATTGAAGTGGGTGATGAGCCAGTTACCTAATTGAATTTCTTTAATGAAACAACATTCAACATTTTCAGACCATGCGAAGTAAAGGTGATGGCCAGTCGAAAAGTCAGGTGTGATGGCCATGAGCATGTTGAGTTGGACCGCGAACATCCCCGCCCCAAAAGGAAATCATCTCATCCTTAAATTATCTCGTCAAAGATATCATAGAGCCCTTGGATGCAGTCATAAAGGAATATTGAAACTTCTCCATGATCTGCTTAAAAAATTCATCATTCTTTTTTGCCATGAAAAAAGACGGAAATACTAAGATTTCGGTAAAGATTGAGCGGAATATTACAAATGACAGTGAGGTCATGAATTCGATTCTCATCACGTATAAGCTTTGTCTTTTTATTTAGTAGTTTGATTGGTTGGTATTTAATGATATAGTCATTTATATTTTATGTTTCAAATATAACGATATTTGTATATTTATTACTAAAAAAAAATGAACTGGTTTTAAGAAAATTAAACAATTCGGAGACTACTATCAGATAAAATAAAATTGAGGGAGTGATAACATAAAGTATATAAAATAGAAAACAAATTTCCATATTTTGCCTTTTCTTTTTAATAATTGTTGGAGAGTCTCTGTCAAATGGCCATGACTTTGACTGACGTTTTATCCAAAATTAATTATGAAGGCCGTCACATAAAGTAGTTTCGTTGGGTTTAGCTGGATTCCCGGAAGGATGCGTTAAAAACTGGAGGTCTGCAGCATTTTATTTACTTATTTTAAAAACACGATTGTTTTTAGCATTACGGTTTTGATTAGTCGCACATTATTTTCTCCTAATTTTTCGCGTCTTTTGAAAATACGTCTTTTACATGCATATTTAGGAAAAGTGTCTAACACGGAAGTTGTAGATCTCGACAAATCTACAACTTTCATGTTGAACACTTTTCCTAAAAATGCATGTACAAACAAGGAGTATTTTCAAAAAGCACGAGATCTGGGTGTACTTTTCAAAGTACGCATTGTACATACATTTTTAGGAAAAATGTTCAACGCGAAAGTTGTAGATTTTTTTGAGATCTACAACTTTCATGTTGAACACTTTTCCTAAACATGTATGTAAAAGGCGTATTTTAAAAAAGCACGAGAAATTAGGAGAAAATAATGTGCGACTAACCAAAACTGTAGTGCTAATAACAATCACCTTTAAAAATTGTGTAATGCTGATGCACATAAAAAAAGGAGATTTTTTTGGCTATAAAAATTGTGTAATGTTTTGGACATATTTTTTTTTTTGGCTATGAATATGTCATTTAATCAAAATAGAACACTTGAAAACCTCTAACTTCATAGCAAAAAAACCTAAGTACAGCTCACCCTGATCTGTTTCGCTCGTCGCCTTCCCCACTCTCGATCGGCGATTTAGGGTTTGTCGTTTCACACGTCTTCTTCCCCAGTCCCGATCGCCAACCGTTGCCGCCGCAAATTCCTCCTCCAGCGGCCGATTCCCCATGTTTCTTCTCCTCCAGTGCCCTGCATCTTATTTTTCGTTGTTTCACTTTTTTTCTTCCACTGTTTCGATCGCCCATCGTTGTCACCCTGAAACCCTTTTCCAGTGGTCAATTCCTCTTTTTTTCTCCTCCAGTGCCCTGCATCTCCAGGCCAACCGGAAAATGAGAACAACAGTCGGCACCGGAGCTTGGTAGCTTCCACTTTGCTCGGTCGGGTATCTTCGTCGTTTTTTCTTTGTCATTTACAGTTTCGAAATTTCATTTGGAACCCATGACAGTCACTTCTATATTATTTTTGTCATTCCGTTTCTCTATTTCTCATTTTTTGTTTCTATTCCTCATTTTTGCATTGTGTACGATCTTTTCATCGTTTTATTATTAGGCTTTGTTGGTTTAGAGAAAACTTAGTCTCAAAGAGGCAAGAAATTGATAGCCCCTATAGTCTTCTTCCTCCACCGTTGGTAAAATGACATTGTTTTTGGTTTTGTTTTGCGCGCCTTTCTATTGTAATGTTTTGTGGACTAGTTCTAAAATTCTGGTGTGCATTGTTTTAGTTTTGTTTGTTGTTCGTATATAATAAAATTGATGGGGATAAGTCCCATTTTATAAAGAAGTTGGGTTGCACATAGCCGCCTCCCCTATGATCTCCACTAAATTAGAGGGATCATGGGTTTGACCGCGCATGTGATCGTCACACCCGATCCCCTCACGCGCCGATCCCACTACGCATGACGTCTGAACTATCGAGGACACCGCCTCGCCGACGTCAGGCGGCCGGCGTCATCCCCGGACGCCGGCCGCCCCCTCCCAGCCGCCGGCACGCGCAAAAGGTGGCGGCCGGGCTGGCCGGCCCTCGTCCAAGGTGGCGGCAGGGCCGGCAGCCCCTCTTCGGCCACCGGCTCGCGACCAAGGAGACGGCCGAGGCGACTGCTGATGCAGTAGCCCCGAGCCGCCCCTCTCGGTCGGCCCTACTCGGCCTAGCCAGCGGACCACGTGCTGGCGACCACTGCCGGGCTGCAGCCCAAGCACCCCACCCATGACCGCACCTATTCTCAGCGCGACGGGATGTTGAGGCGAGGTCTCGAACCCAGCCCCCTTGATAAAGAGCTTTCCTAACAGCTCTCATCCCCCTTGATAAAGAGTTGGTGATAAGAGCTGTTAGGAAAGCTCTTTATCAAGGGGGCTGGGTTCGAGACCTCGCCTCAACATCCCGTCGCGCTGAGAATAGGTGCGGTCATGGGTGGGGTGCTTGGGCTGCAGCCCGGCAGTGGTCGTCAGCACGTGGTCCGCTGGCTAGGCCGAGTAGGGCCGACCGAGAGGGGAGGCTCGGGGCTACTGCATCAACTGCACCCCCCTTCGGCAGTCGGGTCGCGGCCAAAGCAGCCGCCCCTCTTCGGCCGCCAGCGCGCGGCCAAGGGAGCGGCCGAGTCGGCTGCCCCTCTTTGGCCGTCGGGTCGCGGCCGAAGAGGCAGCCAGGGCTTCCGCCCCTCTCCGGCCGTCGGCGCACGGCCAAGGGAGCGGCCGAGACGGCTGCCCCTCTTTGGCCGTCGGCGCGCGGCCGAGCCGACGCGCTGCCTAAGAGGAAGCCGAGCCGCCGCTCTTTGGCCGCCAACGTACGGCCAAGGAGGCGGCCGAGTCGGTCGCCCCCGACCAACCGCCGGCCGCTCGCCCCTTTTCGCCGTCGGCGGTGGTCTCCCCCCTCATCGACAAGTTCGCCGCCGGCCCAAGGGAGCCCGTCCTTGCCGTCTGATCTTCTCGGATCGTTCATCATCGTCCGATTCGCGTGTAACCATCCACTAACCGTCATGTTAATGGAGGAATTTTAATATTAAATTAATTGGTGTACGGGTAGCGAAATAAATGATCATAATGTGCACCCTTAAACTATATGAAAACTATTAATTTAGGTGATAATGGTGTGCGGATAGCCGCGTAACTACCATAATCACCTCCTGGAGGCTATACAAGGAGTCTCAGACCTCCTCATTTCTGACCTTTTTTCTCAGAGTCTTCTTCTTCCTCAGGTCAAAGCTCTGCCGGATTCCTCCTACGTGCAACATCCAAGCCCCGTTCAAGCCACGACCAAACCTCGTTCAAGCCACAACCAAGCCCCGTTCAAGCAACATCCAAGCCATCTTCGAGCCGCGCTCAAGACATCTCTGAGCCTTCCAACGAAGTCTATTTCGTAGCTTCCTGAAAGTCCCTACCAGCACCATTCTGAATGCACCATTCCTGCGTCCAGCACCATCGTGACGCTCAAATATGTCCATCACCGCTAAGTGTAATTTGTGCAAGACGCCGACCGAGACGGAATGTCGTTCGTCAGATGCAAAGTATTCTCTCACCTCCGAATTGTAACGAGGAGCGGTCTGTCGCCCTCGATTCTGCAAACCAACTGTAACTGCAAGCAAGTAATGGTCTTTGACCGGCACATTCCAGATCACATTGTTTTTTACCTGGTTGAGGGTTTTTCCCGCGTTAAAACTTTGTGTGTACGATCAATCTACTTCATTGACTGTGTGTGCGCTCGACCGCTCCAGGGCTAAGACAGTCAATTTGAGCCGGTTTAGGAGTGCCGAGTTAGATCGCAACAGTTTGGCGTCGTCTGTGGGAATCGATAATTCCCAACATCCCCCAAAGACAGTACCCCCTTCACAGCGGTACTCGAGGTTGGCGAATCCGCAAAACACGCCATGCAGATAAATAAACTTCAAGCCTCGATGGCCGTCATCTATCAAAAAGTACAGCAGTCCTTCACAACGCCATTCGAGCAAGCTAATTCGCCGACATCAGGAGACCCCCCCCCTTCAACCAAGCTTTCCCCGCACAAGGAGTACAACATAGAAAAAGAATTCTCAAGCATAAGATGCTCCCCCACTGTGGCAACGCTAACCCGAGACACACTTGATCGCTACCTTGATGATCCTCAACATGATGGGGGCGTCAGAAATGCAATGAATCACATCACGTCAGTCAGGAAGCAAAGTCTAAATGAACGTTTACTCAATTACAACTCGTCGGCCCCGCTCCACAAGGTAACATAGAAATCCAAAGTTTCAGTAAAATCAACAATCCATTAGCGCACCTTGGTTGTTTCGAAGCCATCTTGTATTCCCACAATGCGTCGGATCAACTCATAGCCCAAACGTTTCCGACAACATTGAAATGGCAAGCACGAGCTTGGTTCCATTCTCCGCAAGAAGATAAGATAAACAGCTACACTAAACTGACCGACCTCTTTGTCAAAAGATTCATGACAGAAGGAAACCCCACACCAGGAAGCCCAAGCCCACACAAAGTTCAGAAGAGGAAACAAGAGAGTAATCTGCACCAGAAGCCTGAAAGGAACTGCAACAAAGGCACAAATACATGTCAAACAAAGGAGTCACATCGACATCAAAATTTCGCGCCACTTAACGCCTCCAAGACAAAATCTTCCAAGCAATTCACAACCACCTGGCATTGCATAAGCCCAGGCCGCTCGCTCATGGTCAAAGAAATCTATCAGAGTACTGTGAATATATTCAGGGGCTCGGCCACAACACCAACAAATGCAATCAACTGAAAGGAGAAATTCAGCAACTCGTTAGTCTGGGGGCAGTCGATCAATTCTTATCAAAAGAGGAGCAGCCTCCTGCTCAGAACATGAGAAGCACAACCATTAGCATCGGTAAGCCATCAACCAAACTAAACCGAGTCTTGATAGACGAAGGAATTACAACTAACGTATTGTTTCTATCAACCCTACTTCAGTTCAAACAAACCGCTGGCAACCTCAAGCTAGGATCGGCTAGCGCACGCATCCGGGGGGCACTCCAGTACCGATCATATGCACCATTATTTTTCTTGTCACTCTTGGAAAAAAGCCCGAACAAGCGACCTATGATGTGCAGTTCGTTATCATTCAAGCTGATTCTGATCACACCGCGATACTCTAACAATCACTCTTGAACGTTTTTCAAATCCGCTCCCGCCTTTTTTCCCTAAATCATAACTTTTTACTCCCAGTTCTCATTTAACGGTCATTTTTCAACTAACTATTGAAAAAACCACAGGCCCGGACTTGTGTAGACAATCTTTTACTTAAATATTGTATTGTGTCTTTCTTTCCAGCGGAGTCCGATCAGTTTCAAGCAAAGCCGCGAGCGATACTCGTGCAATTTAAGTCGCGAGCGATCCTCGTGCAAACTAAGTCGCGAGCGATCCTCGTGCAAACCAAGCCGCGAGCGATCCTCGTGCGAACCAAGCCGCGAGCGATCCTCGTGCGAACCAAGCCGCGAGCGATCCTCGTGCGAACCAAGCCGCGAGCGATCCTCGAGCGAACCAAGCCGGGAGCGATCCTCGTGCGAACCAAGCCGCTAGCGATCCTCGAGCGAACCAAGCCGCGAGCAATCCTCGTGCGAACCAAGCCGCGAGCAATCCTCGTGCGAACCAAGCCGCGAGCAACCCTCGTGTAAGCTCAGCCCCAAGCTAGCCTCGGACAAACTAAGCCGCGATCATAACCCGTGCAAAGCAGCGCTGCAAGTCAAACTCATAAACAACATTTGAGCAAAAGGGAGAAGAACAATCCTGTTATAATAATGGCATACCAAAAGACATGAGTCAACGATCATCAAAATAAAAGACAAACATACAACATAGGAGATAAAAGCATACAAGCATATATAAAAAAAGGTCACGCTGCAAAACATCAGTCGCATTTACATCAGAATCTGGACTCGGGCTCTCATCATCTGAAATATCGCCAAAACTAAGACTGGACACATCACACTTCAAACTTCTGGCAACCAGGCGAAAGGCCTTAGACACCCTGCACATGAGCGCGAGCTCACGAGCATCCTCCATCTGAGGTTCCACCTCTCTAGTCCAAATCTCTTCACGAACCTCCATCAAGCAACGATCACGCATGTAATTCAACAAACCCATGTATTCAGCAACATCGACAGCCTTTAACTCTTACACACGACTTTCAGAAGAAAGCGTCTCTACTCGGGCCTCCGACACCCCAAGCTTCGTCTCCAAATAGGAAATCTCCACTTGGTCATTCTTTGGCATCTGCGCGGTTCTCTCCACCAGAGATTTTTCCACCTCCAAGGATGCTCGAGCCTCCTACAATTCTGCCTTTAGCTTCGACCAAATTCGGCGAAATCGAGAGGTATTCCGATCATGATCATCTCTCAAAGCAGCAAGTGAGCTCGCCGCCGTCCGAAACTTCTCCTGAAGAGCCAGATATCCGTCTTTCAAGCTCACGTAATGATCATTCCAAGTGACGACAATATGAGTCTGGACTTCGATCAACAAGGAAAAAATTGAGAAAAGCCAGTACAACATAACAACAACAAAAGGGAATCAAAACAAGCAAGCTCATTTACCACTTCGCTCACCGCCTTCAGAGAAGAAGACACCCGTGAGGTACAAGGCTCTATACCTGCATCACCGCAGACAACTGCAACAACTTTCCTCTTTCGATCACGAATGGGAGAAGTAGTCCGCACCAAACCGGAAGAGACCTGCAACGCAGAAAACGCCTTTCCTCCACAAATGAGGAAATGTTGAAGAGGCGATTGACCAACTCGTGAGGCTCCGTGAATCCAAGCATCGGGGAAAACTCCCGCTCCTCCCCCTTCTGACGACGACAACGGTCCGGCATCACATTTCACAATTCCGGTGTTAAAGCCAAAAATTGACCTATGTGGAGTTTGGGGTCCCAAAAGAGGGGTGACCGCGCACCTACTACCCTCAAGCGAATGATCTAGACCCAAGGTCTCAGCATGGAGGTCTCACCGCATACTCGGAAGACTAACAAACTCTTCCCCTCCCAAGCCAAAGACTGAGCTAAGACACCTTCGGAGGGCACTCTTGGTCGACCGGGACATCTAAGGAGGATCTCAAGACCAACTCTCTCCTATCCAGATGTGTCTCCTTGGGTCTATGCAAAAAGCTCTTCACCCGCCCTACCAATGGCGCAATCTCGTCGAACAATTCTTCTTTACATAGCCTCAATTAGGCCGCCAACAACGTAATATATGCCTTCTAGGACCGGCAAAGGGCATCACATGCATTTTAAATTACAGGAATATAAATTCCATACTTTGACACGCAGGCCGACAACATAAGTAAAATAGGCCTTCTAGGGCCGACACAAACTTGGGCTTAAGACCGTTATTCCCCGCTTAGTACTACAACGCATGTCCGGCGGCAAGCTAAACATCGATTGACTAAAAGCAGACCAATTAAATTGCACTCACCCCTTTTTCGGGGCTATGGTGCTTATTCCCTGCAAACGGATAATATACAACTTCCTCGGAGTCTTCTCCGGGAACCCCAGAACATCACCAATCCGGCTTACACATCCGGATGGGCTTCACACAACATGCCTAAATCCGTACTCACGCTTCCGGATATTAAATGCAATTAATTGCGGAGATGTACACATCAACCCGTCGGAGAGCTCCCTTCCCCCACCAGTTGATGGAGTGGGGCTTCCATGCAAATATGATAATTGAGGGCTTCACCTCCCCAAGAAAGAACATCGTTACCCTTGATGCGCATTTTGACGGAGCCGCCGCCGTGTATCTTGCATGAGGCTCGATGCCTAGCGAATGTAGTGACTGTCCACACACAGATCCAGACGTCGTGGTATGAGCTCTGATTCTTCCTCTCATTGTGGATCTCGGTAACAATAACCCTCTTCATGAGAGGCTCGGGTTCAAGCACTAGCAGCGCCTCCACAGACTTAGCAAAAATGGAGGTTCAGGTAGCCTCTTCCGGATGATAGAGAGAGGGTCGGCCTTCCCTTGTCGGCGGTGGCCTGGACGGAGAGAGGAGAAAGGTTGAGCTTTCTCCTTACAGGTGGTGGTCGGGATAGGGCAGAGAAGCTCAGCTTCCTCTTGTCAACGGCGGCGGGCGGGAGGAGAGCTGGGGAGAGGGGGCTCGGGCTGCCCCTAGTGTAAGACTTTTTTTTTCTTTTTAAAAACCCAGGGGTCTTATGCCCAGAATCGCCGTTTTGCGGTGGCACCGACACTCGGGAAGGTCGCCACTACAAAACGTCGATTCTGCCGGCATTTTCGATCACTAAATAGAGAGAAGCAATACATAGTTATGAATAAAACTAAGTCCACAAGTTACATGTAAAATATGAAATGTCCCAATCACATCAAGTCCATAAATATAGAAACGAGAATGAGAGTACCGTACTGAAATAAAACAGCTCAACAGAAATATAAATGGGCTTAAGCCCGGTACATCATATCTTCACTACAGTCTCTCGCGGAAGCTATGAGAAATACTAATCACTCACGGAGCTGGTCACTGGTGCTCCGGTACTAGACTGGCCCACCTCCATGTGCACCGTACTCCACTGGTGCTGGTACCCCTGCTACCGGTCCCTGTCTCCCATCCGGAGCTCCTGTAATGTTGTGGTCCGAAAACCATTAGTCATAAATACTAAGTCCTATCATCCCCTCCCCCTCCCCCCATGGCTCCTAGGCACCGCATGGGGAGAAGGAAAGGGAACCTATGAAAGTGGAGAGTACAAAAAGGTAGGTGACGGTGGAACTAGTCTAGCAGTTTAATATAACATGTAAAATGGTACAAGATACATTAAATAAGTAGGAAATATGGAACCTTAACTTATATGGTTGTCACATAAGCCAAGGGATCTTCTATGAGTCTCCTATCGTATAAACAGTCTCATCCCTATTTATACGATAGGGTGTCAATTGTAAACAGTTAACATATATTATAAAGAATAACCCTAACTTATAGACTTGCCCACACAAGCCTATAAACTAAGGGGTCGTATTACAAGGCCTAATGTATAAATCGTCCCATACCGATTTATACATTAGGGGTAAGGGTTGTATGATGATGTTATGATATGCTATGTTGTGGGTTAATGTTATGCAGATGCACACACACACACGACTCTATGCGCACAGACCTTTAGTTCCCCCTGTTAGGGGAGCGAGCTTCACTCCCAGGAACCTCTGTAGTGGCAAACAGAGACAGTGGGTCGGGCCCCCCACTCCTAGACGGGTATCCACACTACCATGCCTAGCCCTTACGTACGCCTCTAGAAGAACACAACCTAGAGTCACCACATACTCTGCTGGCCATATCCACCAGACTTTCACTGGCCAAGTGTCCCCGACACTGCCGGGTAAGTGTATCGACGTCAGTGTGAACGTCCGTCCAATACCGAAGACCCACCACTTTGTTTATGTAATTAAACATTCTCCCGAGCCCCAAGCTCCCCGGACTATACCGTCCGTCATCGAGCCTACCGCTCGGTCAATCGTATCAACTAACCTCCCATAATACCGGGGTGTGTGAAAGTGAATTCCTAGTTATACTAGTTACTCTTTATCACTTGTTCTTTCAGTTTGCGTTAACCCAGGACTGCCCCCGGTATACCCGGTGAAGGGTTCTCAAAGGGGCACCATGAACTATGATGGTAGCAATAGCCCAAAGTTCCCTTTCGCAAGGCACTTACTATTATTGGTTATTATCTAATTCTTGATCCCTTTAATTTTATAATAGTTTTATCCCTAGTGTATTTTGACTCGTTCTCCCTCCGCGGGGAAGACGATGTTTTGTCGACACCGAGCGCCACTTAATACTAGCCACCTGCCTTCTCTTCCTCTTGACTTCTAAGGATGCACTTATTTCACAATTCCAAATCAGTACTCTAGCATCTCAATTCTCTAAGTAATTCAACACCCTATAGTGAATTCTGCAGTTTTACTAAACGCAGACCTCCCTAAGCTATATGACGTCTACAAAGGGAGGTACCCCAAATATTCATCCAATGACCCTACAATATTTAATGGGAGTCTATCATGAGACGTTTAATCTAAATCCAGAGGTTCACAATTTTCTTAATTAATTTGGTAATTAATAAATTTTCTAAGAAATCCAAATGCCCTAGTTTTGTACATGATGTACCATTTTCAGTCATGCAAAATACTTCACAAAATTATAATAAATACTAGGCATCTAGGTTACTGTAAATTCAAGGCCTCATAATTTTTTAGCAATATTTAAACCTCTAAACATAATTGTTGAACATAACTTATATTTATCAATATAATGAAACAAGTACTTCTAATACACTTTAAAAAATTCCGTAAAATTCTACAGAGCTTTATAATCACATAAAAGGTCCTCTGAACAAATTTCACAAGATTTCAATGAGTGGTTAATTCAAAACAAATTCCTAAGTAGATAGTGCAATTTGAAGGGTTGTGAATGAAGTACTTTGTTTATTGATCTAAAATTCATAACAAAATTTTCAGAGATGACTAACACTATAAAAACACTTTTACCAAAATTTCATCATGATTCAAGGTCATATGACCCACTAATTAATTCCTAAGGTGTAAGGACCTAAATATTTATTTAGTGGTTTAAGTGGGGTGTATGTGTCCAACTAGTGCCTAATCCATTACTAGGGCATTACAACCTCCTAGGATTACATGGACTAAACCCCAAATCCATTCAAGAACATATCACCCTATGTCCTTCACAAGCCCCCAAAGTTCAACCTTAGGGTTTGAACTTGAGTCCTAGGGCAAACCCACCCCAATCCACCCCATAATCCATGATGGGGTGCTTACTGTCATAACAAGCCAATTGACCAAATTTCAGCCTCTGTTGAGGTGATTTGACCACTTAAACCCACAAGGGGCATTTTGACCTAATTACCCCCTTTTAGACAAATCTAGGGTTTACAAAATCCCCAACCAAATCATCACCAAATGAGATGAAATTTTATACAAAGTTTAATAATGACCCCAAGAACCTATCACCAAAATTTGGGAGAATTTGGAGGTCATTAGACCCATTAATTATTTCATACTGATATTATTAAATTTTTACTAAAACTATAGAAAATTTTTCTCCAAAAATTTTCATTTTTGGACATAATCTAAGTATATGTAAGTTTGACTCTCTGTCCAAATTTTAGGTCATTTGGATATATGGTGAAGTGGGGGCACTCATTTTAATCTCTGACTAGCCCTATGTATAGATCTCACCAAAATGAGTGTTGTGGTCAGACCTCTTATATAAATTAGTTGATTTTTTTTAAATTAAACTATACTTCAAGTGCTACAATTTGTATGTTGGACACTTCTCCTGATTTTGCCTCTAAGTATTTTTAATATTTAATCTAACATGGCTGAAAATAGGAGGCAAAAAATACACTAATTAATATATAAATTTTCTTGATCAAGCACACATCTTAAAGCAGGATCCAGTGACTCCTGTGCTTTTTCTTCCTCCGGTCGATGGGTATGATCTAGCCGACCTGGAGCCTATTCCAAGGTTGTTCCCGGCCACCTATCCCCCTCCATGGCCGGCCACCACCGCCAACACCTTCGTTGAGGTGGGGGTTATTGCCGGGCGGCGGCACGGTGGCCGGAGGGACGGTTTCTGGCGATCCGACCACTCCATTTTTTTTAGAAAAACCATTGAAATTCAGAAATTTTCTCACTCCAATCGGGCTCAATTGAGCCCGATTCTTTGCCATATTGATTCCTATGATTCAACCATAGAAGAAGAGGAAGTGGAGGACCTTTGCGGCGGTCTGGAGTCGCGCCGATCGCCGAGTTGACATGGTGGTGGTGGTGGTCGGATTTCTGCGATTACACAGTGGGATGGCTTGGCTCCTTCAGGTAAGGGTTGGAAATGAACCTCTGGAGTCCAGTGAAGCTTTTAAGATGAAGAGAAAAGGGAGGGGTGGGTGTAGGTTGCCATGACCATTAATGGCCCCCTTTAGGAAAATTCGGCCATGGTGGCTGGAGGATGAGGCATGGCTCATTTCAGTCAAAGGCCAGCTGGTTGCAATGGGGCTGCACTCCCCTTGTCAAAGTGGATTGAATGGGGGAGGTTGGGGAAGGGGAAGGGTGAGCCTCAAAGTCTTTCCCATTACTCCCCTCTCTTTCTCTCTCTTCCATTTTTGAGATTTTTCTCTCTCCTACTCACCAAGCCTAAATTTTACTCCCACCTAGCCTAATGGCAGCCCACATGATCATTTTATACATTATTGCATGGTTAGCCCAAGTGAATTGGGCTTGAGCTTGAGTTAGCCCATTTGGGCTAGCTGGACCTAAACCTTGACTAGGGTTGACCTTGGTCAAGTTGGTCTTTGGGGTTGCACCCAATGGGTCTTTGGTGGCCCGTTGGCCTCCCCTAAGGTTTAGGTAGGGTTGACTTGGCCATTTGGAGGTCATTTGACCCTTAATTAGGGCACTTTGACCACTTTTAGGGCTAGAGTTGACTTGGGTCAACTTAGCCTTTTTGGTTGACCCCAATGAGTTCTTGGTGACCCATTGGTCTCAATCTAGGGTTAGGAAGGTATGTGTGGGGTCCATTTGGCCAAGGGAAGGTCAATTGGCCCTGTATAGGTCAGTTTGACCCATTTAGGGTTAGGGTTGACTTAGGTCAACTTGACCACTTTGACTGCCCATAGTGGGTCCTTAGTGACCCTATGAGCTACCCAAGGTGATAGGGGTGTTGGGGTAGGGTCATGGGGTCAAGTTGAAGTCCTAAAGTCAAACCCTAGGTCTAATGCTTGAGATGTGCTATAGGCAGACCAAAGTGATTTTCACCTTGGGCCTTATTCACCTGGTCTTCTGAGCTTCTTGTGATTTTGTCATGATCTAGTCATGACAAAACCATACTTAGGGGTCTAGTTGAAAATAGGATATTACACCTAGTGGTTGGCGATGGGAGAGGAAAAGGGATGGGGAGAGAGGGGGCTCGGGCTGCCCCTGTTGGCCGGCGACGGGAGAGAGAGATCGGGAGAGGGGGAAAAAAGTCGTGCCTTGCCTTTTTTTTCCTGCTCCAACAATCTGATCTCCCCCTTTTTGTTGCCCTACCTTCCTTTTACATATCAATATATATATATAATATAACCAATATATATTATAATATTAATAATATATATTAAAAGCCTATGCACACAAAATCTCCGCGCGCACGCACGAGTGCTCGCATGCTCGAACGGGACTGCACCAAAACGCCGCTCATAGCACGCCCCTAGCCCGCCACTTGGGGAGGATCCCACTCGGCCGGGTACGGGGTTGTACACAATCCCCGCTCTTTTCGAACGAATTCCACGCTCGGAAAGAAATGTCCAACCCCAAGTATCCGGCGAGTGGGAGCCGACCCAAAAAAGTTTGAAAGAATTGCTCACTTGGAGACAAAGGGAGCTCCACACCAGGGCTTAAATCATAATTAACTCACTAACATGAATATGCTGCAAAATCCAATCTATTTATTAAAAATCAAAACAAATTAGCAATTGATGTGGAAGCCAATGACAGTACATGTTTTGAAATGCAAGAGGATATTACTTCAGATGGGCGTACTTTTTGTAAACACATCAGCCATTCCAAGCGGGGTAAACTGGGACATCGGAAGGCCACAAATTTCAGAATGTCTACCACCTCCTCTCATGACGAAGCCGGAAGCCTGACCTCAAAGTAACCTCACAAACCGTCAGCCAGCCCCATGGAGGATTTTTGACATCTCCTCGATACGCGGTATCTTCACCTCAAGATCGGCAGGTAAACTGTATCTCTTCCTCCAAATCGCGACTTGATCGTCGGTAAGAGCCGAACGCAAATGCATCGGTCTCGCATTATGATTTGAAGCCTGAAACAAAAAAGAAAAGCAAAAGTTATTGTCAAGAAATTCAAACCAAGCCCCGCATAGCAAAAATGTTGACACAAGCATGAACGCGCGTATGCAAGCGCTCAAACGAACCCAACAACACACACAACCAATAAAGCACGCACAACACACGCACAACTTGCGGTAGCTGGGGTCTCCCCAGGCACGAAGAGGCTTTGGGGTGCACTTTTTTTGTAACAGTCTCCCCAGCTCACGGCTCGAAAGGACGACCGTCGGCACCCCAACACCACGCTCGAAAGGGTTCAGACTCAATAAGGTCTGCAGACCATGCACCCCAAAGCCTCTCCGCGCCTGTTTCTTGGTTGTGGCGCATTGTTAAGGTCGGGTCTTGAACCCGAGACCTCCTTTATAACGAGCCTTCAAACCACTCCTCATCACCAGCTGAGCTGCAACTCAGTAGGTGATGAGGAGTGGTTTGAAAACTTCTTATCAAGGAGGTCTCGGGTTCGATCCCCGGCCTCAACAACCCGTCTGTGGATGGAGAGGGTTTGGGGTGCATGATCTGCAGACCTGGTTAGGCTGAAACCTTTCGAGCGTGGTGCTGGGGGTGCCGGCGGCCGTCCTTGCGAGCGTGGTGCTGGGGAAGCCGTTACAAGGCCATTACACGCGCATGGGTTTGCGCGACCAGGTGCGTGTGCAAACTAGGTCGCGCGACCAGGTGCGCGCGCGAGCCCGTGCGACCAGGTGCGTGCGCGAGCCCGCGCGACCAGGTGCGCGCGCGAGCCCGCGCGACCAGGTGCGCGCGCGAGCCCGCGCGACCAGGTGCGCGCTCGAGCCCGCGCGACCAGGTGCGCGCTCGAGCCCGTGCGACCAGGTGCACGCAGGCATCCTTACCCGCGCGCGGGCGGCCGCACGATCACCTGACCGTACGCTCAGGCCCGCACGCGCGGATAGGTGCCCGTGTGCGCCTAGCCGTTCGCGCGAACACCTAACCGCGTGCCCAAGTGGGGGCGCGTCGACAAATACTCGCCAGGACATGCCCGCGCGCACCCACGACGAGGGACTCCTTCAGACGCTCGCACCGACGAACGCGCCCGTTGTAACCTCGCTCCAATGCCTTACCTGAATTCGCAAGGTGCCACCATCTTCCTTCTCCAGCCTTTCACTATTCGTCATCGTCGTAGCACTCGCCAAGAGCTCTCAGTGGAAGAAATCCTCGTTCTTCTCTCGTGCCGGTTTCAGACGCCGAGAATTTCAGGGTGCAATTGACGGGGATAAGTCCCCTTTTATGAAGAAGTTGGGCTGCATATAGTCGGCTCCCTCCATGATCTCCACTAAAATAATAAGATCATGAGTTTGCCCGTGCACGCGTTCGCCACACCCGATCCCCTCAAGCGCCGATCACACTACGTTTGACGTCCGAACACTGAGGACACCGCCTCACCGGCGTCAGACAGCTGACGTCATCCCCGAACGCCGAACGCCACCTCTCGGCCGCCGACACGCGCCAAAGGTGGCGGTCGGGCCGACCGTTCCTTTTCAGCCAAGGTGGCGGCCGGGCCGACCGCCCCTCTTTGGCCGCTGGTTCGCGACGAAGGAGGCGACCGAGTCGGCCGCCCCTCTTTGGCCGCCAGGTCGACCTGGCGCCCGAGAGGCGACCAGGGAGACCGCCGGCATGCGGCCAACTGGCCAAGGGAGCGGCCGAGCCAGCCGCCCCCTTCGGCCGTCGGCGTGCGGCCAAGGCGGCGGCCGAGCCGGCCGCCCCCGACCAACCGTCAGCCTCTCCCCCCTTTTCGCCACTGGCTTAGTTGCCGCCCTCTCTCCTGGCCGTCGGGGGCGGTCTCCCCCCTCGCCGACAAGTTCGCCGCCCGCCCAAGGGAGCCCGTCCCCGCTGTCCGATTTTCTCGGATCGTTCATTGTCGTCTGATTCGCATGTAACCACTCACTAACCTTCAGGTTAGTGGAGGAATTTTATTATTAAATTAATTGGTTTACGGATAGTGAAATAAATGATCATAATGTGCACCCTTAAACTATAGGAAAAATATTAATTTAGGTGGTTATGGTGTGCGGATAGCCATGTAACCTCCATAACCACCTCCTGGAGGCTATAAAAGGAGCCACATGCCTCCTCATTTCTGACCTTTTTTTCTCTGAGTCTTCTTCTTCCTCAGGCCAGAGCTCTGCCAGATTCCTCTTACGTGCAACATCTAAGCCATGTTCAAGCCACAACCAATCCCCATTCAAGCCACAAGAAAGCCTCATTCAAGCCACACCAAAGTCTCGTTCAGGCCGCATTCAAGCCATCTTCGAGCCGTGCTCTAGACACCTCCGAGCCTTCCAACGAAGCCTATTTCGTAGCTTCCTGGAAGTCCCTACCAACACCATTCTGAATGCACCATTCCTGCGTCTAGCACCATCGTGACGCTCAAAGACGCTCATCACTGCTAAGTGTAATTTGCGCAAGACGTCGAGCGAGACGGTCGGTTGTCCGCCAGGTGCAAAGTATTCTCTCACCTCCGAATTGTAACGAGGTGCGGTCTATCGCCCTCGATTATGCAAACCAACTGTAACCGCAAGCAAGTATGGACTTTGACCGGCACAGTCCCGGTCAAGTGGTTTTTTACCCGGTTGAGGGGTTTTTTCACGTTAAAACTTTGCGTGTACAATCGATCTACTTCATTGACTGTGTGCGCGCTCGACCGCTCCCGGGCTAAGATGGTCGAATTTGAGCCGGTTTAAGAGCGCCGAGTTAGACCACAACAAAAATGAATCAGGAACATATATACGTTGTTGGTAGTGAGTGACTCAAGTCAAAGCAGTTACATAGATGTCGGGATACATTTTACTACTGGCACCACTTTCCCCAGTAAAGAGGGTTTGATTGAAAGGGTTCGGAATGTCGCCAAAGGATTGAGTTTTGTGGTTGTAGCTCAAAGATCTGATAAACTTGTTGGAAGACTTAAACGGAGAGTTTTTCTAGGTTGTGATAGATCAGGTTCCCCTCGTGTCCACAAAAGTAGAGTGAAACAGAATTTAAGGAAAAGTACCTCAAAACGTTATGAATGTTCATTCTCATTATTCGGTCAAAAAGATGCATGTGTTGATGGACAATTTAACACAACTACATTACAAATAGGTAAAACTTATATTTTTTTTTATTTTTTGTACTCATGTTGCATATAATCTAATATTTACAGTGTGATTTTTGCAGGGTGTGAGTTTGCTGAAGAAATTTAGTAATGAGAACTTTGAAAAAATTTCATTTAAAATAATTAAAAAAACACAATTTTGACTTCATGTCTTATTTTTGAACTCAAATAGTTTGTGTAACAGACTGTTTAATGTATTTATTTCTAACACTAACGTTTTAAAATTCTATTTGGATGCTTAAATGACCTTATTATTAATACTTGGTTTGTAAATAACAATTTGGTGTGTACATAACGATATTGAGTTGTGTATAGCCATTGGCTGTCCATAGCCAAATATGGCGTATCCATAGCACTGCTCATTACCATTTATGTATATAAACGAGTGACAGTGCACTGCACGGAGGGCCTCCCGTGTCTCGTGCGATAGTACCCGGCATGCGGCGGGATTTGCCCACCCCCGGCGCGGACTTATTAAAAAAAAATTATTTAATTAATTTTTTAGAATTATTTAATTTTTTTTTAAAAAAATTCCATTTTTTTAAATAACTAAAACATTATTTTGTTTGTTATTAAATTGCCCGAACCAGCCGGGCAGGTCGCCAAGGGTGGTGTAGCAAACCGTGGGTTGCGCTGTTTGTTTTCAAAATATTTAGTCTCACATCGCCCTATCATGATCACATTGAGTATATATTACATCGTGTCGCAAAGCTATTTGAAAATTAACATTTACTTGATTGCTTCTGTGACATGTAATTGCTGATTATTTATGAAGAATTCTCTGCAATTTTTTGTGGATATTTTTTCAAATTTAGAACAGTAAAATTTTAATTTTATAATGTAAGGTAGAAATCATATTGAAATTATAGGTTTAGAACCCCCTACTATCCGCATCCGGATCCCCTGGAGTTCCTGTGGAAACTTCAGGGGGGTGGAGTTCCCCTTTTGTGAATCGCCTGAGTGGAATTAAAAAAAAAAGATTTACATGAAAGTTGTAGATATCCCCGAGACGAATAACTTTCATGTTGAATATTTTTTGATTTGAAGTCGTTTAGACATGAAAATTATTCGTCTCGTGCATATCTACAACTTTCATGTTAACAATTTTTTTTTATTCCACTCGAGTGATTCGCAAAAGGGGAACTCCATCCCCTGGAGTTTCCGCAGGAACTCCAGGGGATCCGGATCCCTACTATCCTAGGTGTATGAGTCCTATGAAAATTTAGACGGACGGTTCTGATTTGTTTGTGTGATCGAACGGCTGAGTTGTTATAATCTAACCAGATCGGACGGTCCTGATTCATTGGATGGTATGTCATGATTATACGGTATAGCCAAAAACTATTTATTTATACATAGTAAAGATAAGGTAACTATTGTTCGCAAATGAGCATCAAAATTAAATTATTATTTCTTTTATTAAAATTCAAAATTTTGCGTGAAGCACAAAATGCTCACACACAATCACTCTTAGAAATAGCAAAAATGTCACTCAACTCTATGATATCATGTAGTTGAGGACATGTTCTCAAAATGCCAGGAGTGAAGCCTCCCCCCTGCCAGGCTGTCACGCCAGCCCCTCGTGTTTATGTATTTTTTAATTATTTAAAATTAGAGAATATTATATATTATTTTTATTATGCTACTTTTTAATTATTTATTTAATTTTTCTAATATCATTCATGTTTAAAATGATTGAAAATTATTAATTAGAAAAAATTTAAAATATTAAAAAACCTAAACTAAAAGCGCCCCAGCCAGAGCCCCGTCGGAGTACCCCGGCGGGTTTATCGGAATCTGATGACCCCGCTGGTGGGCTTCGGGCAGGCTAGCAGCGGCAACCTGAATCGCGCGCCATGCACGTTTAATTTAAGTTTTTTTTTTAATTTTTTTATTTTAGGCCTGAATCACGCGTCCTGTTACGTTTAGTTTCACATAGTGGGAATTCATTGCAATTTCGAGTGTATTGCAATTTCGAGTGTATATATTAGTTGAGAAGACATTGTTGAGATTTAAGATTTATTAATATTTAAGATGGCTGATTCTTGAGTGAGTGACATGAAATTATCGTGATTGTGGGGGATTTTGTCACCTTAGAAGGATAAAATTATAATTTTGCATTATATGGTAGGTGTCCTATTAAATTTATAGATTTAAGTCACCCTGCTATTCTAGATTTAGGAGACCTACAAAATATAGACGGACGATCGTGATTCGTTTGTATGATCGAACGGTTGAGCTGTTATGATCTAACCAAACCGGACGGTCGGGATTGATTGGATGACATGCCAGGATTACACGGTATGACATGAAAGTATTTTTTATATATAGTAGACACACACAAGTGACACTGCACGGGAAGAGGGGGACTCTCATGTTCCACACGACAGTACCCGAGCGCTTCCGGCGGGACGGGATATTTATTGCATGATTTTCTCAGCTTTCTGATTTTAATCCTAAAGTTCTGTTTGATCATGTTTTTGGCTCAAGATCGACCGAACTCAATTTGAATTCGTGCTAAATCGGAGCATCTCAATTTCAACTTTCTTGAAATACATTTTCAAATTGTTTTTATATAATAAAGGTTTACATATTTTTAAATATTAAAATTTGCCAAAATAAAAGTCGAGGACTAAGGCTTCGTTTGGGGGGACTTATTTTCACCGATCAAGCGGTTACGACCGCATGAACCAGATCTTAATTAAGATCCAGTTCATGCGATCGTAACCGTTTGACCGGTGAAAATAAGTCCCACCAAACGAAGCCTAAAGTTCCGTTTGGCACGATGATAACGGTCATAAACGTGATGATTGATGAACTGTCGTTCGTGAATACCCGACCTCAGTTAAAGAACTTCATTAACTTTTATGTTTGTTGCGGACTAACTCGATGCTCCGGTCGGGCCGGATATTCTTAAACCGCCTTAGCTCGCGGAGCGGTCGAGCGCGCACACAGTCAGTTGAAAAATGGGGGATGGACACGGGAAGTTTTAACGTGGAAAACCCTTCAACCGGGTGAAAAACCACGTGACCGGGTCGGTGCCGATCAAAATCCACTAGCTTGTTAGAGTTTACAATTTGATGGGGGAAATCGGGGCGACAGACCGCTCCCGTTACAATCTTGAGAAGAGAGAGTGTATGCACTCGTTGGTGGGCAACAGACTGCCACGCCAACGGAACTTGGACGGTGGAATGCGCGAGATACTTCAGTCGCGTGCGCTCAGAGGCGACGCGTGTCCAAGGGTTGTCACTGCTTCCTTTGTGCGTCCTTCTCAGTCCTTGGAGTGTTCCCCTTGTAACTGAGCTCTGGTGGGGTGCCAATAGCCGATGACAGGTTCTGGTAGCTGTTGGCGGGTGCTAGTATCCGTTGGTGGCCGCTGGAGGTTGCGGGTGGCTGTCGGTGGTTGGCGGCGAGAGGCGGCCACTGGTGGTTGACGACGAGGGGTGGCCGCCGGCAGAGAAAACGGGAGAGCTCCCACCTGAGGAAGAAGAAGAAGGGGGAAGCGTAGGAGGAGAAAGTTATCAAATGAGGAGCCCCTGGGGTCCTTTTATAGGCTCCAGGGGGAAGTTATGCCGGGCTCCACCACTAACATAGTGGGTTAGTGGGTGGTTTTGCCCCGATCGGACGGCCGGCGGGGCCTCCCCCTTGATCAGACGGTGGGGAGGTCATCCCGAGGTGGGGCCGCCCGGACGACGCCGACGGCGAGGAGGCGGCCGGACACGACGGTGGCCGACCATGGCCGAGGCCGGTCATGGCCGCGGCCGGCCATGGCCGCGGCCGGCCATGGCCGCGGCCGGCCATGGCCGCGGCCGGCCATGGCCGCGGCCGGCCATGGCCGGGGCCATGGCCGGGGCCATGGCCGGGGCCGGCCATGGCCTCCGCCGGCCATGGCCGCGGCCGGCCATGGCCGGAGGGGAACCGCCGGCGGCGGTTCCTTCCCTAAAGGTGGGGATGAATGAGGCCCACTCCCATGATCTCCATGAGAGATCATGGGGGTTAGGGGGGCCCACCCATGATCTCCATTGATGGGGATCATGGGGGTCTCCTTTTCCTTATAAATTAAGGTGGAGCCCATCAATGTTCAAAACTAGTTTTCTTTTCTTAGTTGTGGTCACAACCTAAGTCTCAAATTGCTGTGAGTCCCACTTAAATTTCATTTCACATTATTCACATATCAATTGTTGCTGCGAACATAACATTGAAAAACGAGAGATGACAAAAAGAAGACTTTGGCATCACATTTGATTAATATTGGTGAGCGTGTCACTCGACGTTCTTAAGATTTGGCCAAATTAAGCCGTCTCAACTCAAGAGTCTGTCATAGAATGATCCAACCGGTGGTGGTAAGACTTCTTTACATGAAAAACTCGAAAGAAAAAAAAACAGCCAGATCTACGCAGACCAAATTTTAGAGTGTACATAGCTGAATTTATTTGTACATATATTCTGTTTATTGATAGACTGTGGGTTACTCTCGCCTATCTTTAGGTGGATCACTCTCGCCTATCTTTTTGATACAGAATTAAATACAATCATATAATCTGGAAGTTGTTTTCGTGAAATACTTTAATATTTTAAAAATACTGTAAATATTGTCAAATAGGATAACAATGCTCATAAAATTGGGCCTAAATTTTTTCGGTGACTTGGGTGAGTGTAAGGCACCCAAAAACACGACCCCCTCGTTTCCGGTGACCTCTCCAAATCGTCAACCGGCAGAGCGAGCTCGAGCGCGACAGATCTGGTTTTTACCATGGCCTTGCAGAGAGAGCACGAAGACTTCGTCTACACCGCGAAGCTCGCCGAGCAGGCGGAACGCTATGATGGTAAGACCTCTGCAAACTCCGGCGTCTTCTTCATTGGATTTAGGGTTTAGAGTTTTCCTTCCGATTCTTGTTTTTACGAAGCAGAAATGGTTGACGCAATGAAGAAGGTGGCAAAGTTGGATTCGGGGCTCACTATCGAGGAGCGGAATCTGCTGTCGGTCGGATACAAGAACGTGATCGGGACGCGGAGGGCCTCTTGGAGGATCCTGTCCTCGATCGAGCAGAAGGAGGAGGCGAAGGGAAACGATGAGCACGCCAAGTGGATCAGGGATTATAGGCAGAAGGTGGAGTCGGAGCTCTCCGACATCTGCAACGACATTATGATCGTCATCGACGAGCACCTCATCCCTTCTTCCAGTGCCGGGGAATCCTCAGTCTTCTATTACAAGATGTAAGCATCTTAGTTGAAGACATCACTAATTTGATTTCTATGCCAAATTAGGTTTTGGAGGTTGTGTGGATCACAGATTTTGGTTTTAGGAAGGGGGATTATTATCGTTATCTGGCGGAGTTCAAGTCTGGGAATGATAGAAAGGAAGCTGCCGAGCAATCTCTGAAGGCTTACCAGGTCAGGACCTGTTTTTTCTCCTTTAGAGATTTAATGTTTAGTAGGTCTTTAATGTGTTTCTCCAATTAATGGAGACTCTATTCTTTTATGCATCTATTTATGGTGTATTCGTTCTTGGGAATATCTAAAGTTATTGGATGCAGCTGAAATCTTGTTGAAGTGTAGAATTTTGTTTAAAAATTCAGCAAGAATGCAAACAGAGAGTGTTAATTTAAATGATTTGTTAGTTTCTGCAGAATTGCACTCACTTGAAATTACATTTCTCCTTGATTTGCAATCTTTAAATTCTTCTTGAATATGTCACTTTTACCAGTGGAACTGCCTCAGTGAGGAAGTCAGTTGGTTGATTATTTGTGTTGATGAAATTTATGATAGTCTCGTCATTGCTTAACAAACCTCAAATGAAACGACGCGAATATTGATATGCTTGAGCATGCATAAAAATTTGGATTATTGGTCATTGCCGCTGCTGACATGCTGTGGAAAAAGATTATTGCTGGCTCATTTTGTACTTGGTGAATATCATTGAGAATTTACCGTAATTGAATTGCTTCACACATTGCTCCTATTGCAGCAATATACTCTGATTTGCGAATGATAGCATCCTATATTTTTCTTTCGTGAACTCCATGATATTACAATAAAGCCAAGACAAAAATATAGTTGATGTTTTTTCAACCAAAAATGATCATACTAATCACTGTTGGTGAATCCGTCCTGCTAGCTTTTTTTGCTGTTTTTCATATTCAGTCCAAGTCCTTTTGTTCCTTGTAGATGTCTCAATTTTATTTTGCAAAATGGGATGATTTTTACTGAAATTTTGCATGATTTTTGAAACCTACTTACTGCTTAAGATATACCGGGCCTGGTCTGAGTGAGATAAGTGAGTGAACCGATTAAACTTCGACATCGTTGAGATGCAATTTATCATTCGACATTATTGATATGTCAACTAGTTTGCAATTGTTCATATGCCAAGAATGTTTCTCAATAAGCCAAGAACAATCCATTCAAAGTATTTCATCATTTTTAGGTAGAGCACTACTCATTTCAGGGTCATTCCAAGGTAAATTAAGTTATCAACGTGCAAACAAACTATCAAGAAATCAATACTTTCGTTTACAAATAGGGCTGGTTCGTTCTTCCTTCTCTCGAACCCAATTTCAAGGAAGTAGTCGTCTATCTTTCAATTCCATGCTCACGCTCCTTTAATAATTTATACATTTTTTCCTCCCTTCTTTTTTACCACGTATTCTTGTGGTTACTTAACATAAACATCTCCTTTGCTCGCCATTGTAAAAAAAACCGAATTAACATCAAATTGAAGAACATTGAGCTTCAGTTGTGTTTCCTCATCATGTGCTATCCTTAGGGTTACCATACGAACCACCAAAGTAGACTTCTCATTGAAGTCAATTTCATGAAATCGCTAGTGCTTCTTAGCAAATAATTGAGTTAATGTATTTTGACGGTATCATCGTCTCCATATTTAGTCCTATTAGACCCATTTTAGCCCAATCACCTTTTTGTCTTTAGGTAGATCAACTAGTTTTCATGTATTATTGTTCTCAATAACTTGCATCTCTTTTTTCATTGCTTGAATCCACACATCCTTTTTTGTCATCTTCAAAACTTTGACGCTTACAAGAAAAGTCAGCAAAAGTAGATAACTAATTAATGTCTTGTATGTTTACGATTGGAGAATTTGAAACCAAAACTAAAATTTTATTGGTGATGCCACTTGAACTTTGAGCTGAGTTTGAATTTGATCTCTGCTGAACATGACTTGGGTGTGAGCTTCTCTCATGAATACTTAAAGGCCACAAAGTATCATGAAGACTCAATGTTTGAACACCTTTATATTTTTTCCACTACCTTGCTGCCATTTCATCAATGCCAATATTTCTTGAGACTACAAGTTTATCATTCTTAGGATTCAAAGGTCGATATCCCTTTGCAATCTTTATGCTTGATAATCACATATTTTCACCTTTCTTCGCCAATTTATCTCTGCTTTGGGACATATTTAGAGCATTTGAGATGTCAAAAGCTTTCAAGTGATTAACTTAGGGATATTGCTTGTGCTAATCTTCAAATGATATCTTGTTTCAGAAAAATTATGCAGGTGAATGATTGAGTATGTGGACAACCATATTGACAGTTTCTTCCTGGAAACAACATATATTTCCCTTGAAGCAATGCTTTGAAGCATTTCAACGTTGTTTGATTTTACCTTTATGCTATACTATTTTGTTTTGGCTGCATGGTATGGCAAGCTGCCTTTGAATTCCATCATCATATAAATAATTCATGAACGAATTGTAAATTAATTCTCTTTAATGGTTTGTCAGTGTTTTAATGAAGAATCCATTCTATCAATTTACTAAAGCTTTCAATGAAGAAAAGTGGACAAGGGATCGGTCTTTTCTTTTAAAAACTAGCACATATGCATGCTGTACCCACCTCTCTCTCCATTTTCTCTCGCTCCTCCTCTCTTGATCTGCATACTCTCTCCATGTTACGAGTCCAAGTATCGCAGACACATTCACTCAAGTGGACCCCCTTTGTCATAATTTATAGAGCGCGCATATGGAAGTCGTCATGGTCGTGGGCGCATTCACTCAAGTGGACACCCTCATCATAATTTATGGAGCGTGCATATGGAAGCCGCCATGATCGACCTTCTTAAAATTAATTTGTATGAATTAATTAATTCATACTAATTAATAACAATCAATTGACTTAATTATTTTGTATTTCCTTGTTGGGTTACCTTTTGTATTTCCTTGTTTGGGTGCCTTTTGTATTTCTTTGTTTAGTTTTCCTCCCTCATCTATATAAGGGGGAGATGTTTATGTGTGAAATCATCTTTGGAATGTATGATGGTGTTTTTTAGGGCTGCTCCCTAATTTCGCCTCTTTTCTTCCTCATTTCTTCTCGCTCACCCCCACCGGCCTTCCCCCTTGCCGGATTCCTCCTGAAATTTATCTGTGATCTTATCATCATGAGACCGACAACAACATCTATCGGGATGGGGTTCATGTATTAATTTTGAATCCATTAAAAACATAGCATAAAGTTAAATAATGATTGATTTGAGATACAAGTGAAAGTTAAGCGATATATTTGAAGCAAATGAAAATTAAAAGGACCTATTTGAAACTAGACCCAATGTTAAGGGATCTATTTGGGTATTTTGTCATTAAAGAAAGTGAAATTGAAGGGCCTGTTCATTTGATGGTCCCATTTCAAAACTATGACCACCACAACATTTTCTCTTTAATTATAGTATATATATATCTATGTGTGTGTGTACTTATACTTATATATACACCGGACCTCGCATGTGCATCGTGGAATGATTGGGTATCAGCATTGTTGTACACTGCACTCGGGGGGGGGGGGCACTACTAATATATAAAACTATTTCAAACTTCAATCTTGTTCCTGTATCATTCAGATGGGTGAAAGCTTCCTTGCAAGCAGTTTGGCAGTTCATTCATAGTTCAATAGTTTGATTAATTCAGAGTATTCCATTAAACTATTTGCAGGCAGCTTCAAGCACAGCCGAGGCAGATCTTTCTCCTACGCACCCTATTCGCCTTGGATTGGCATTGAATTTTTCAGTCTTTTACTACGAAATTATGAACTCCCCTGAAAGGTTTTTGATTCTTTGATGCCAGAATTAACTTTATAAGAAACTTTCTTATATTTATGCAAATATTGGTGTGTCATATTTAATTTGGTTTCATGATCCTCTCCAGAGCTTGCCACCTTGCCAAACAAGCTTTCGATGAAGCCATTTCGGAGCTAGATACCCTGAGTGAAGAGTCATACAAGGATAGCACATTGATCATGCAACTTCTCAGGGATAACCTTACTTTGTGGACCTCTGATATTACTGAGGATGAAGGTTAGTTGCTTACTGGAGTCTACCTCATGGGATTGAATACTTTTGTCAACATAAGAACCCAAGATTGTATTCATATGCTTATTGAAATGGTCATATAACAATGATATGCAGTAAATGTCAACATATGAAGCCAGGATTGTATTCCTATGCTCATTGAAATGGACATATAACTGCAGTAAATGCTATCTGATATATATATATATGTATATATATATATATATATATATTTGAGCTCTTCATTTAATTTAAATGTTTATATACCTTTGATGTGTTTAAAATTGTGATAATAGGATTTTGATTTAATTCGAAAAGGATTCATAGGGTGGCCTTCTACTTTTAGAAACTTGACAGGGGGTTTGAGTAGAAAGTTCTGAAGAAGGGATTGCATATTTGGTATAGGACAATTCAATAGTCTGAAATGGTATTTGATGTGATAAAAATGAAAAATAAAAATTATGAGCTCTAGATCAATTACTGCATCTCATACGACCTATTCCAGCATAAATACCATGATGACTCTGATCTAACTCTATATTAGATTGCAGATAGACAAACAACAAATGCAAATGTGATAGCTACTAACCTAAAATTAATGAGATATTGCTTAGTCAATATGTAGACATCCTACACGATTAAAATAATTAAATCTAAATATCAATATAAATAACAATGCAGCTATACAAGTGTACAATGTGACAAAAATGGGAACTTAAATAAAAACTCACCGAGGAAACGTGATAATGACTAAGGCTCCGTTTGGCGCTGTGATGTCGGTCGTAAATGCATGGGTTAAACCGTCATTCGTTAAGGAACACCTAACAAACGTCATTGTTTGAACATAAAAGTGGATGAAGTTCCTTAGGTGGGATTTAACGAATGACCATTTAACCCTCATGTTCATGATCGCCACCACCGTGCCAAACGGAGCCTAAAATTATGGTTTTGAAAATACGATATTTTATGCGTTCATTTTTAATTTTGAATGTAGGGCGAGTGGGCTAAATCAAGTTTTGAGCGCATTATCAAACTCGTCGTTTTAGAACTTTAGATGATTCGTTAATTTTGTTCGAGTAGGACTCATACGTATTTTCTGGATCGAATCTTGCACGTGATTTAAACGACCACAAACAAATTCACAATAATAATTTACGACTAACGGCGGTTAAAATAGTAGGAACGTTCAACAACAAGCTTAAAATTATTTAGTGGACTGCATAAAATTAAAACTAGTGAGTGAGAGCCAAAGATGGGAAAAGATACCGCGATGAAAATTGGCTCGATTCAAATCCTTCGTGCACAAGAACACCACATCCGCAGATTGGTCTCCCATGGACGGAGCCGGAATGGACGGAGGAGTCGACAACTCAATCGTCGTTCTGGATCATCAGAATAGGGGTTTCGAAGCCGACGACGATCCAGCGAAAGAGATTCGGGTGGAAATAGACGGCGGCGATAGGTGTCCTTGCGAGAACTTCGATCGGAGAGGGTGAAGCTGCAGGCGGTCTCTGAAACTGGTGCTCGATCAGAGACGACGATGGCAGGGATCTTTTCCGGTATTATAGGGAGAACGAGAGGTTGTCTTGTTCCATGTTTCTATCCGACTGATTTCTTCTTTACGGGCAGAAGCTTTAATAGGAGGAATTATTACCTCTTGCCATGAATTCCTCTTCCCAAATAAGTCTCAAAATATTGCATAATAAATCCTTCCCAAAATTTCCTTCCAATTGCTTTGGTGCAAGCTTCCAAATAAATCTTTCCAAACTACATTAATCCGGATTCCCTTCTTAACTGCTAAAATTATATATTCATTTTTATAAATTTTAATTTTATGTATTCTTTAAATAATTTAAACGTGCCGCTACTTGTCTTAAATACTCAAATTGCCGGACCATTTATTCATGGTCTCACCGGGTGGTCAATCCGACGAGTCAAAACTAGAAATGACATCGATGCACGGGAAAAAAGATGAGATAAATAAAATAACATAAAATAATAATAATAGCTTATCGCGTGATGATATCACACGTTCTTGGAAGCGGGGATGGTTGCTTCAATTCTCCCGGAGTTGAGAGAGCTCGACCCCGACGAGATTTTGCAAAAACTGGTAACAGAGAAATCAGGGTCGTTGCTGGTGTTAAGTCGGTTGGTAATGTCTGAGGCCTCAAAAGGTGGTTCGATGCTCTTCTGAATTTGAACTGGACCGAATCTCCTGCAATAAGCAAACACTCAATCTCCCCTTGAAAAGTATAACTCTCGGCGATAATGATGGATCGTGAATTTATAATGTTCAAAGATTGTTCGCAAATCATTAACAATAATTTTATGCAGTTCTTTTAATTAAATTAAATGAGCTTGCACATCAAATGAAATATTTTCATGGAATGAGAGGGAGTGACGGTCAAGTAGGTGGGATATTGAGAACTCATGGTTAATCTCAGAAGGAGATTTATTATGGGAGTAAATTTTAGAATTATTAAATTTGAGTTTTGCTTGTGGAAGTATAAAATCTCATTGCATTGGATTCTCCTCAGTTAAATACCTAAGAATATCTCTCAAACTCCTATTAACGATCTTGGTCTGTCCATAGACCAGAGAGTGATAACGCTACTAAACTCGAGTTCAGTTCCCATTTGTCCCCATAGTGTGTTCAATAAATACAATAAAAAATATTTGATATATTGACATAGATCGACAAACCCTCCTATGCCTAGAGGATAGTGTGGAGAAATAAAGGCATCATCCCTAAATATGAAGTCGACATAGTTAGGTGTATGGACTCGAGTAAATGACCTTCAAAAATTGACAGACCGAGAATCAAGTCTAGATCATGTTGGGGTGAGTGGCACAATTGGATTACGACTTGCTTCATGGGGTGGGGGTTCCCGTAGAAGTGAGGTAAATAGCAGCGCGATGGAGTGAACAAAAAGTGAACTAGAAGACCGAAAAATCTTCTCTCTTGCCCGGGAAATAAGACAGTTCTTTTGGGGAAAAAGAACAATCTTACGTCCTATGTGCTCGAAGGAATGAGAGTATCTCATGCCATCGTGCATGACATGTCGGTCGTACTACCAGGATTGCCCTAATAGAGTAGCGTAACCCCATTCAGATAACGGAACACAGTCATGTCATCATCCTTTCGGAGTTCGAGGCGAGATTGTAGTACTAGGAAATCATTCGTATACTCATCCACCGATAATTTGTCTTGGCGTAGGTTGTGGAACCAATGGTAGAGGGTCTGCAAATAATCGGGTGGAACGTATCGTTTCCGAAGTTGCGTTTTAAACTATGCCCATGTGGTGATCGGAGGCATGCCTAAATTAAATCTAGATCGCTCGAGTTGTCCCCATCAAACTAGGGCGGACCCTTTTAGTCCAAGTGTGTCGTACTCAACTTGCCTAGCTTATGACAATTACTTCCAAGTTAGGAAACTGTCCATCCGATCACACCGGTCTAAACAACTCTTGGGTTCTTAGTGTCCCCCAAAATCACCAACGTCTAATTTGACTCCTATGTCCCAACGAGGTTGGTTACGTGGTTCAGATTCGGGAACGGGGTGTGCAAGTTCTAGCGGCTGTTACGGATCCATTCGGATCACTCGTTTATCGTATTATATGTTGTATGAAGTTCGTATTAGGAGTCAAGTATTATTATATTAATATTTATGTATTTTTAATATTTTATGTGCCGTCGGGTAATTACGGGTTTGCCACCTTTGGGGTTCTATAAATAGACCCTTAGATTCTTGTATCAAGTTATTAATGAAATGAAGTCTAGTTCTTATCCCTTGTTGTGAGATCTTGGTGGCTCTTTCCTCCAACGAGCAACCCTGCCTAGGCAGTCGCGGTTCCGGCTTCACGGTATCTCCCACTACCGCCATCTTCTCCATCTCCGATCACTATTCCGGCGAGTTACCGCTGTTACGGAAGTAGGCCCGTAACAACTTGGTATCAGAGGGAGCGGTTCTCTCTTGAGCCGACGCCTTTCCATCAAGCTCCATCTATACTTCGCTGACCTCCAGCACATCACCACCATCCAGCATCTGCCTCCACGTGCCCAACATATGATCCCGCGCCCAGCAGACGACCAAAGTCGTTGTCCTGCTTCGACGACGTCCTCCATCGACACTCTGCTTACCAGATCAGCCTGCATCTCCTGCTCCGAAAGCTTCTCCCCGGCGCAATCTCTTCAGCAATAACCCTCGACAAAGCAACACAAATCATTGTTATTCGATGTCTTCTCCGCCCAGTGCTCGACGCCGATCTTGGATGGACGTGACGCGAGTCCCCCAGCACGAATCGTCGACGATCTGCTCTTTTTTCCGCGTCTCCCGCCGTGCGATTCCACCCTTCTGCATCATCGATAACCTGCAGTGCTCGGCGACATCCTTCCGCCTCTCACTTTGACGACTCGAGCCCCACACCATTGTCGTTGTTTCATCAGGCCTATTTTTCTCGAGCCAACCACCGCAACTTAATTTTAATTTAAAACCCTTCACAGTTAATTACCCTCGAGCCCCCCGCCAGTCCTCTCTGATACCTAATTTATTAATCCTTTTCATTATTACCCATTAAATCAGCATCCGGTCATTCTTCCAAAAAAATAAATAAATTGTAGCCGGTTATTTAATTCCGCCTCCTTTTTTCCGCACGCCTACATTGAAGACTTTACCCTTTTATCATTATTATCATCATATCATTTCACGTACAGCTGTTTTATTTCTTCTCTTTCACACTTCTTTTTACCAACCCATCATCCCTCTAATTGATTACTGTTTTAGTAATTAATTCTCTTTATTTTTATCCTCACAAAGATATCAGCTTCACCCACCTTATGATTTGGAGGCTACTCGACTCGCTCACGAGATACATCGTCTTGGCGCCGCCATCCTGGTCCTCTTCGAAGACATGCTTGCTAAAAGTAAATAGTTGCTCACCATTCCACCGACGCCACAGGGCCATGCAGTCGCCACTCCGCCGTTGATTCCAGTTATTGCCTTGCCAGCCCCGGCTCCACTTGCCCCATCGGCCCTTGCTCCGCCGGCCCCCGCTCCGCCGGCCCCGAGGCTCCCGTTCCTGCCTCCCACCACCTCACCGCCTTCAGACCCGTTCCTTCGGCCGACCGTCGCTTCCCCGACCTACTTGCTGCTGCTTCTCATCACCGCTCCACCGACCATGCCAGAGCTATTACTTCCACCGCTCGTCTTTCCAACAACGTCGTCGCTACTCGCCGACTTCGCCGTCGTCGCTACACGATATCATGCATTGTTCTGGCGGGAGATAAAGATGCCAGATGATCTGTTCACCGCTTGGAGTTCAAGCTCGATTTTGAGGGCGGATGAGATGTTACAGATCGATTTCGGATCACTCGTTGTTTATCGTATTATATGTTGTATGGAATTCGTTTTAGGAGTCAAGTATTATTATGTTAATATTTATGTATTTTTAATATTTTATGTGCCATCGGGTAATTACGGGTTTTGCCACCTGGGGGTTCTATAAATAGACCCTTAGAGTCTTGTATCAAGTATTAATGAAATGAAGTCTAGTTCTTGTCTCTTGTTGTGAGATCTTGGTGGCTCTCCTCCAACGAGCAACCCCGCCTAGGCAGCCGCGATTCCGGCTCCACGGTATCCCTCACTACCGCCATCTTCTCCATCTCCGATCATTATTCCGACGAGTTACCGCTGTTACAGAAGTAAGCCCGTAACAACGGCCTAGGGTTAGGATCTACTTCGACCACTGGGGCAGGTGCTCGATTTAAGTGCAATGTGGCTTCTATAATGTTGACCGATGTGGGTAATCCATTCACCATGTTCCCGAAACTACCCATGTTGGTGGTGAGATTGTAGACCGCTTTCATTAAGTCACTCATATGTTGGGTCAAATCCTCTATGCTATTTTCTAAATGATCGACCCGCTTTTCCATAAGTTGATTTTAATTTTCTCAGAAAATTTTAATTGACTTTATGAAAATAATAATTTAAAGTTCTTTTTTTATTTATTTAAAACGAGAGAATACCGGAGTGGGTAGAAAAAGTTTTTTTTAAGAAATTCAAATTAAAATAAATTTTGAAATAAAGATTTAAATTAAAAGTACATTTAATAAAATATTTTTTTGAAAATGGATTATAAACATTTCAAAATAAAATTGTTTTTAATTTTTTTTCAAACTCGGATCGCTTGATTTGCGATGAGAGCAAATTAACCTCCTCTGATACCAAACTAAATCGATTTTTAAGCTCGAAATCAAACTCGTCGTTTAGAACTTTACGAGATTTGTTAATTTTGTTTGAGTAGGACTCGTACGCATTTTTCGGATCGAATCTTGCACGAGATTAAAACGACCACAAGCATGACAGATCACTGCCATATTATTAAAAGCTTGTGGTAAAAAGGGATTTTGTTCTAGTGCCCGAAAATAGTATTCCAAAGCTTTTTATGTTCTCCGTTGCTTGTATGTATAAGATTATGCGTAACGCCGATTTAAATAGTAGGAACGTTCAACAACAAGCTTAAAATAATTTAGTGAACTGCATAAAATTAAAACTAGTGAGTGAGAGACAAAGACGGGGCAAAGATACCGCGATGGAAATCGGCTCGATCCAAATCCTTCGTGCGCAGGATGTCAGGAACATCACACCCGCAGATTGGTCGCCCACGGATGGAGCTGGAATGGACGGAGGAGTCGACTGCTCAGTCGTCGTTTTGGATCGTCGGAATAGGGGTTTCAAAGCCGACGACGATCCAGCGAAAGAGATTCGGGCAAAAATAGACGGCGACGACAGGTGGCCTTACGAGAACTTCGATCAGAGAGGGTGAAGCTGCAGACGGCCTTTGAAACCGGCGCTCGATCGGAGACGGCGACGACATGGTCTTTTCTGGTATTACAGGGAGAACGAGAGGAGGGCTCGTTCTCTATTTCTATCCGGTTGATTTCTTCTTTACGGGCAAAAATTTTAATATAAGGAATTATTACCTCTTGCCATGAATTTCTGTTCTCAAATAAGTCTCAAAATATTGCAAAATAAATTCTTTCCAAATTTTCATTCCAATTGCTTTGATGCAAGCTTTAAAATAAATCTTTCCAAAATACTTCATTAATTCTGACGGGAAGCAAATAAATCTTGTGGATTTCCTGATTCCCTTCTTATCTACTAAAATTATATTGTTTTTTTAAAATTTTAATTTTATGTATTCTTTAAATAATTTAAGCTTGCCTCTACTTGTCCTAACTACTAAAATTGCCGGACCCCTGGTTGATACTCGCGGTCTCTGAGTTGGGAACATTCCAACATCCTGGAATGAAGGAATTCAATTATAAATCGTCAATCATGCTTCATAATCCATAAAAATCCAGCCATGCAACCAATGGACAATCAGCAATAGAAAACTAGTATATGCTTCAAAGAGCGAACTGACAAATGGAGCCAAACATTTCAACCATAATGAGTGATCATCAAAGAAAATCAGTTAAACATTCCAGCTATATAATGGCTATAACCCATATATGCATATATAGTGATGGGGCAATAATTGCACCAATTTCATATCAATGCACGGAGAGAGTGAGAGAAGAAGCATTTGGAGAGTATGAATAAACCTGAAATGCAGCACTAGCAGCACCAAAAACAAAGTGGGGAGGGAAGGTGTTATCCAGCTAAAAAGGATCTCAATTTACTGAAATGCAGCACGACCTCTATGATTGATCTAAGAAAAGAAAATAAAATAGAAAAGAAATTAAAAAGAAATAAAACTAAAAAAGATCGCAATTTACTGGAGTAAGAGAGCCAGTGTGAATTACCATGCATAGAAGCCAAATGAAACTTGTGTAGAAGGATTCAAAGATCCAATCCATTTATATATTCGAAGTTGCAATTATCTGATCAGTAAAATCAACATGAGAATACTGTATTGTAGAACAAATAATGAATGATAACAATAAGTAAAAGAAGAAATTAAGAAAATGATAAGTAAAATATCTCAACTCTCTAGAAAGAAACCCCCTCATTGTTGATAACTAGAAGAAAAACAATTAGCATTGTTGGTAAGCAGACATAAACTGAAGAGTTTCTTGGTGCTTACATACTCGTTGCATAGTAAACGTGATATAATAATTAAGTACTTTATAATCAAACAATTCAATGACTTGCAGTAAAAATAAAATATAAATAAAATTTAAACAGAAATAAAATTAAAGAGGATAGTGATTTTGTAGCTTCAATGGAGGCGAGTGATGGTGGGAGACATGGAAGTATTGAGACCTATCAATAAGTGAAGTAAAAGAGGCAAAGCGTGAAATACCATGCATATAAGTCAAATGAATCTCGTGTAAAAGGATTCAAACTTCCAGTGCTTTAAGAAATCACACCATCAATACATGATCAGTAAAATGCAACATGAGAATAACGCAGAGTAGATAATGAAAGAACGATATGTAAAAGAAGATATTAAAATATCTGTATGCAACACTTCATTTCCAAACATCACTGTAGATCGATTGAAAAGAGATCTCCAAAAGATTATTTGTCTATTCATAAGCATCATTTTGAGATTTCTACTCATAAGCATAATTTTTAGAATTGAAAAGAGATTAAAAAAAATGAAATTTGGCATTCGATTGAACCAGAAATTGATTAGGACTAAATGTCTGGTTTTAGTGAATTAATCTATAGATTGAATACAACTAGTTTTTAAGTTTCGCAAATATAAGTAACTATAGATTAGGTAGCATTCAGCTAGGAAGCAAATCGAGCAACTAGGAAGCAAAATCACAAACCACTGAACATTCAACTAATCCAAGGATCTGCATTCAGTCAGGAAGAAAAATAAAAAAATGTAGGGCATCACCAACCGTTGAACCTGAGCATTTCTCTAATCCAAGGATCTGCATTCCGCCCATGTGAAATATAGAAGAAGAAGAAGAAGAAGAGAAAGAAAAAAAAGAAAAAGAAGGAACCTATGGGAGGCAAGATTTGAGAGCCCTCCTCCTATCGTAGAGTGCAGTCGTCAAGGAAGATAAACTGTTACGGGTCGCTGACTGTGAGTGGGTGAACCGGCGGTCCTGCGGGGTTCCCTCCAGCTTGGGGGCTGCTAGATGACTACTTCCGTTTGGCCGTCCGATTGAGGGTGATAGGCCGAGGAAAAGGCCAGAGTTGTCCCGCTCAATGTGAAGAGCTCCTTCCAAAAGCGACTAGTGAAACCTTGTCGTGATCGGAGACAATGCTCTCCGACAAGCCATGTAGTCGGAAGATTTCAGTGAAGAAGAGGTGCGCCACTCGTTCGGCGACGAGGGGTCGAGCTAGTGGAATAAAATGAGCTCCTTTAGAAAATTTGTCCACCACTACCATCAATACGGATTTCTCTTTACCGCGTGGAAGCCCTTCCACGAAATCCCTGGACACATCCACCCATATTTGCGTTGGTACTGGTAATGATTGTAGTAGGCCGACGGGAAGGAGGTTGACCGCCTTCTGTTGTTGACAAATAGTGCACCGGGCGATGAAGTCCTGAATGGCGCGACGTATCCCCTTCCAATAAAATTTCACGCGGACGCGGTGGAGCGTCTTGTGGATCCCTCGTGAACCCGATCATGCACATCCTTCAGAATGATGGGAATGTGGGGCGAGTCCGGCGGAAGATAGACGCGGCCGCGATAGTGGATGAGTCCTTGGTAGGTAGTCCAGGTGGCCGGAAGAAGTCCATCCCGGACCCGCTGTAGTCGTTCAGTGAAAGATGGGGATTTGTGGATGCCGCCCCAGATCGCATCCAATATAGGTGCTGTCGACATGGAGATAACGCAGATAGTGGCGGAGATGTCGGTATGGCGGCGGGATAGTGCGTCCGCGGTGCGATTCAAAACTCCCGCCTTGTATTCAACGGTGGAATTGAATCCCAAAAGCTTGCATACCCATCGTTGTTGCGGCACGGTAGTGAGGCGCTGTTCTAAGAGGTATTTCAAACTGTAGTAGTCTGTCCGCACCACGAAGGAACATCCCCATAAGTACGACTGCCGATGTTGAACGGCCTTGGCAAGGCCGATTAATTCCTGCTCGTAGGCGGGTAATTTTTGATGGAGTGTTGTTTGACGGCTGAAATAAGCAATCTGGTGGTTGTGTTGTTGTAAAACCGCCCCGCATCCTTGGGACGAGACGTCGCATTCGATGAGAAATGGTTCACGGAGTCCTGAAGTTGCAAGACCGGCGCTGAAACCAAAGCTGTTTGGAGTGCCAAGAAATCCTGCTGAGCGCCTTCGTTCCATGTTTTATCTTTAACTGTTTTGGCGTTTAGTTTCTGGTAGTCGACACAAAAACGCCAAGTTTTATCCTTCTTATGGACCAGGAGGGCCGGTGAGGAGAACGAAGAGACGCTCTGTTAGATCAGACCGTGCTCGATTTCATCTTTTTGAAGGAATGGGTAACAGTAGGGTCGCACCACGACGGGGGCCGCGCCCGAAATGAGACTTATTCAATGATCTTGGGAACGGCGTGGCGGCAATGTTGTCGGCACGGTGAAGGTGTCGCCAAATTATTGTAGAAGGACGTGGAGATCGTTGGAGGAGGGGTTGGTCGCCTTGGGTGGGCCCTGGAGGAGGAAAGATTGTGTACGGCCAGGTGGGGAGATGTACGACCATTCCACTCGACGGGGCCCGTCGTGCCACTGCATCGTTTGGTTGTTGAAGTCCCAAGTAATGGGTCCCAGAGTGCGGAGCCAACGTACTCCTAACACAAGATCAAAGCCTTCAAGATCCACTACCAAGAGATCCACCTCAAAAGGATATTTGTGGATGGTGATGGGAACTCGACGACACAGTCCCGGGCACGTCATGCTGTGCCCATTTGCCACCGAGACTTGCAGTTGACGAGTTGTAAGGGGGACTCAGAGGTGTGCGGTCGTGGTATGGCAGATGAAGTTATGCGTGTTGCTCGAGTCCAGTAAGGCAACGAGTGACGCGCCGGCGAGGGTGACAGGGAGCTGGAGCATTTGGCCTCCTGGGGGGGGGGGGGGCGGAAATAGACGGAGATTTTCGGCGCTTCCGTATCCAGGTGCCCGTCTTCGTCGTCCGAGGGGTCGTCCACCTCAATGATAAAGAGGTGCTTGCAACGGTGGTTGGGACCGAATAGCAGTTGAAGCAAAGTCCTTTTGCTCGGCGGTCGGCCATCTCCGCATTGGAAAGACGACGGCGAAAGGGCATTGTGGGTGTCGGG
Source organism: Platanthera zijinensis (assembly GCA_039513925.1). NCBI lineage: Eukaryota > Viridiplantae > Streptophyta > Magnoliopsida > Asparagales > Orchidaceae > Platanthera > Platanthera zijinensis. The sequence continues at coordinate 15,361,604 of CM077090.1, forward strand.
CTGCCGCTGTGGTTGCGCTGTTGATGCGGAGGAAAAAGAGGTAGAGCGAACGGACACGCCTTGGTCCCAACGGTAGAAATTGGGCCGGTCGAGGAGGATGCGGCGTTCACACGTCCGAGCGATACTCATGGCTGTAGTGAGGTCGAGTGGGTCCTGAAATTCAACGTCGAGGCGAAGCCGTTCATGAAGCCCTGCCGTGAAGAACGAGACCTGTTGATCAATTCAAACGGTTGGGGCGCGGGCGAGCAGTTGTTGAAAACGGTCCAGGTAAGTCTCTAATGGCTCCGTTTGGTGGAGCGCGATGAGGTCGCCGAGGGGTTTAGCCCGATATGATGTCCCAAAACGCAACGTGCAAGCCGTCTTGAACTCGTCCCACTGGAGGTAGGGACGCTTGTGTTGGAGTTGTGAGAACCATAGCTGAGCGGCTCTTCTAAGGTGGAACGACGCGAGGCTCGGTCGATCGTCACCGGTGGTACGTTGGTTGGAGATGAAGATTTCACACTTATGAAGCTAGGAGAGAGGATCATCCTATCCGTCAAACACCAAAAAGTCTAGCCGGGTGTAGCGGGGCGCGGCTGAGCCCTCGACACGTTGGCCAGAATAACCATCGTGGTAGTCGTTCTCCGGTGCGGAGTGATGGCTCGCCGGGCGTCCCAGCGTCGCAACGCCGGCGAAAAGTTGGGTGATGCGGTTGTTGAAATCCCCGAAACGGTATCCATGCGGTCGAGCCGGTCAAGGATTTGCTGGAATTGTTCGTGATTTGCCATCAACAGAGTTGAGGGGGTCGGTAGGAGGCCGAGGCTGGCGGGTTCGGCGAGACGGGGCGCGCTGCTCGGAAACGGGAGAGCGGCCGATTCCGCGCTGGCGGTAGCAATCAGCGGTCGGAGGAGAGGAAAGGGCTCTAATGTCAATATGTTATGGGTCGCCGACTGTGAGCGGGTGAACCGGCGGTCCTGCGGGGTTCCCTCCAGCTTGGGGGCGACTAGGGTTAGAGAAAAAGGGATGAGAAAGAGAAGGAGAAGGGGGTGAGAAGCTAGAGAGAGGAAAGAGATGAGGGAAAAGATTTCTTCTTGCTTGCCCCTCAAGCCACCCCCATCCGGGAATATAAAGAGAGTCACCAAAAGTAGCATGCCTCTCACTTGGGCTTACACATGTGGGTTCAAATAAAAGTACCAACATAACATTAAAATAAAAAGTGTGAATAAAGAGACCAAAACTAGATAGGGAGAAATCTTCATGCCGTGGTGCCCTTCGACGTGCTCGCTTCCTCTATTTCGCGTCAGCAGTATACGGGCCCCCAGTGCGGGTCTGGTAACATCGCCGTGGTCGGTGGTAGCTCCGTAACATAACATTTAGTGAGCCAGAAGAAAGAGATTGAGGTCTTGGATAAGATATCGAGGAAGTTCTCCGAATTCGTAGATTGGAAAATAGACCTAACTCCATCCTCGTGAATTGGCGGGAGCCGAGAGGAAGCCGATTCTTGGGATGTCAAATTTTGACGACGTGCTTTCTCCTTCCCGTTCGGATTACCAAAACCTATATGAGAAATCGTCGTCCTTCTACGATAATGCGCTGCGAGAGAACTTCCTCAATAGATAAGCCAACATTTACTGAATGTTGCATCACAAATGTTGTCTAAAACTATCACTCAATGACATAAAAAATGTAATCTATTATATGTTTAGACAACATTTTATAAATGTTGCAAACAAAAGTATTGCTAAATGTCAAAAATGTTGTAGTGTTTGAATATTGAGATCAAAATCATGAAGTCTACATAACCGACTTCACACCAAAAATATGTGCAAAGTTCTAAGAAAATGACAATCTAAACTGCATATATAACCTTGAAAGTTTATCCCAAGCAAAACTTCTGACATATGTTTATTGAAAAGAAAAGTCCAAAGACGGAGTCAACCCTCTGGTGATTAAGAAAAACTCTTCCTCTTAGTGACACTAAAACAACAAAAGTAAACATGTATGAAAATCTATGCATATAACAACTGAACTCAAGGATCATGACTTCTATTTCTAACATAACAACTATGCATGCTTCTTAAAACGTGTTTTCAGTTTCAAATCTTATTTAATTTCTTTTAAGTATTTAAAAACCTAAATTCTGATTTTCTACTTATACTTGAGAATGTTTACATTCATGTTTTTCTTGATTCTTAGTTTCATAATTTATTAAGCACATTCTGTGATTTGAGTCTCTGGTGGCAACTCTAAGGTGCTTTGGTGTGTTCTTAGGGTAGAATATGGACTCACATCTAACTGATTCCATACATTGAAGAATGGATCACCGGCCCGTAATTGAGGCTTATATGATTTATTGTGTGTTTGTGTCGTATGAGTATGATGGCGTGCATCCACCAATCATGAAAGAAAACACCTCTGATACCCCTTGACAATTTATGCATTTAGTGGTCCAAATTCTCCAGGGATGGAGATACCCGCATAGGTCCACTAGTGTAAGAACATATCATTCAATTCATATTTAGTGGTCCAAATGCTCAACGGATGGAGACACCCGGATAGGACCACTATTCTAAGGACTTATCATTCAAATTTTTTTTATATTTTGGGTTCTAACGTGCTTGCATCTTTCAGTACCTGCATCTAGTGGTTGGAATTTTCACCTGATGATAAAGTTGTCTTGATCAAGATCCTAAGTGTGATCGTTTTGATGTTTGATCAGATCGGATTGAAGATCACAAGATCCTACACCATTCATAAATTAAGACTTAAAATATGAAATTGAACTTTGTATTATCCAATTACATGCTCAATCAACACAAAAATCATTAAACTCAAGAACATGTGGATGATTATATCAAACAAAAGTAATTGAAAACTTGAATAAAAAAGATAATACCTTTCTAATTTCTACATTAGTGAATATAAAGGAAACATCATTGTAAAACATCAAATACTCAAAAAATATTTTTTCACATTCTCAAGTACTTTTGAACAATCGACACTCGGGATAGGGTTAAGCAATATGATATAATTCCACGATGGGGTATGGGGGTCGGGACTTGGGATAGGGTTAAACAATGGGGTATGGGCGCTTGACCGGTTGAATCAGTCGGTATAGGGTTGGATACGTTTTTCCCCTTTGATTGGACCAGTTGAATCGGGTTGGGATCGCGATCCTAACAATCTGAATCGGATAGTGATCAAAATGCTTAACTTATGGAATCGTCCGCATAGGGCCACTAGTCTAAGGAATTAATATTTGATTTATCCTTGCATTCTATCTCATATTACATTGACATTTTTCATTATCCATCAATGCAATTAACACATCCCTATATTTTCTATCATATTCCTCTTATAACTTTGATCGTGAACCTTCGCTTTATCATTTCATGAGAGTTTTTATTTCATAAGATTCTCGTACTTAAATTGGAATACAATCAAATTTCTAGGATGGATTAACATGATTTACATAATTGCATAAGAGATTAACATGATTTACATAATTGCATAAGCCATCAAATTTGTTTCATGTATCTCACGAACTTGGATCATTGACTACAGTGCCTTATATCACATGACCACTCAAATATTCTCTAAAATATTAACCAATGTATCTTTTCCATTCATTTTTCTAACAATTCTACTACATCTCTTAAAGGTATTGGGACAATTTGCTCATGTCACGGCTTTGAGCTATCTACAGCTTTATATGTGATTAAATGTCTCTTAAGTTTGTTATCTGTTAGTCTACTAAGAACATGAACAGTTCAATGCCATAGTTTCCCGATTCCTTTGTCTTTTAGGACATGATAAAAGGAGGATGATTGGTATGACTGTATGAGTATTCACTCTAGAGGGACTATTTAGAAATTGCATTTTCATTGTCTATGATGTGTCTATTCCTTTTTGAAACTTCGTTATCACTTATAAGCATGGTCACCCATCTTTTTCCAGAATGAGATGATGTTCCAAAATTTGCTAATGTGTTTAGTCTTCAGTATGACTTGTGTGAGCATGAAAAACATTGACATGTCACAACTAATCATCCTCCTTTTGTCATTCCCTAATATTCTCCTCCAAGTTTTTTGGGTGCATGTATGTTAACAATGTTAGGAAAGACATGATGCGCTTAGGCATTAACGAGATTATGACTAAGGAAAGGGCGCAATGGCGACAAAGGATCCATATAGCTGACCCCACTATGGTGGGATAAAGGCTTGAGTGTTGTTGTTCTATCTTAGCAATGTAAACTTAGATGAGAGGTTTGGATAATTTGAAAGTTCGAGGGGAGGTCCTTGTAATTATGCAAAGTTAGAGGGGAGGTCCCAATAAATGAAAAAAAAAACTCCTCTCTAACTTTGCATAATTACAATTACCCCCCCCCCCCCTCTATCTTTCTAAATTATGTAAAGTTTCTTGTGCTCACACTGTTGACGTTATGTTATATGGTATTATCAAGTCGCAGTTTTATGTCATATACGTGTAATATCCTATAAGGGTAATATAGACATGTGGATTCTTTTCCACTCATGTATAAGTAGGTGCCTTTGTTATTGACAAACTAATAATATTGTGTTTTTCACATTCCACTTGGTATCAGAGCTCCCATGTGCCCAAACTCGAGCGCTCGAATCCGCAGCATCCATGCTTCACGCTGCCAAACACAACTCATGTTATCGATCGAAGCAGGGCGGCCCCTCGTCCCTCTTGCACGAGTCGCGTGTGATGTTTTGCGGATTCAAAAATGATGTTGAGCCTGCGAATACCATAGAAGGGTGAATCCCACCGCCAATCTCTATAGGATCGACCGTTCCCGTTTGATCTAGTCATTGATGAAGGTTTTACTTCTGCTTCAAGATTCCGCTTCTGCAACATCAATCGAAGCCTATCCGGCTTTTCCCGCTTTTGTGATTCATCGTCGAAGCTCCTAAGGCGCTTCTATTATGATCTGATCGACCGGTTCCCGTGGCATCTTCTAGCTCCATTCGTTGCTCCTTCCAGCTCCCATCGAGAGTCTTGGACTATACTACACCTATCGCTTGTCTCTCCACCAAATGTGTCGTTCATACATCTTATCTTCTACCACGTGTATTTGATGTCTCCTAGTGACAAATTTGATCCTCGGGCTCAACATTGTGTATTCATTAGTTATTTCTCCACTACAAAGGGATATGGGTGTTACCACCCTCCGTTACTATGTACTTTTTGCACCATGGATGTTGCCTTCTGCGAGGACGAATCCTACTTTCCGGATTTGACTCATTCCATTCGTCAGGGGGAGATTGGGGACAATGCCAATGATATTTCTGTTACTTTTCCTCTCGTTCATCCCACTCATAATCTAACTTTCATCTAAGAAAAACCCTTGTCTCATGTTACTCCTCGGTCCTTGATGTTCCTACTTTCGATTGTCTATCTTCGCACACAAATAAGTACACATGCCACTGCCGTTCCACCCCTACCAGTACCCGCCTCAGACTCGGATTCTGGAGGTGATCTTTATCTTCCTCTTGCTTTGCTAAAAGGAAAACGATCTGCACACGACTCCCTACTCTGACTATGTTTCTTATCATCGTCTTACTCATGCGCATCAGGCTTTTGCTACATCGTTATCCTTGATTATTGTTCCTAAGACATGGCAGGAGGCCTTGCATATCCCTGAATGGGCACATGCAATGGAGGAAATGTTTGCCCTTCATAAGAATCACGTATGAGACATATCTCTTCTTTCCCTAAGGAAGAAAGTAATTGGTTTGAGGTGGGTGCTCTTTGTTAAATAAAATCAGGATGACACAATATAACGTCATAAGACAAGGCTGGTGGCTCAGAGATATACCCAGAATCAAGGAAGTGACTCTAAGGATACATTTGCTTCTGTAGTGATGGACTTCATACGAGTTCTCTTGTTTTATATCGCTTGTCTAAGTTGGGATCTTCATCAACCTAACATGAAGAATGTCTTCCTCCGCATTGAGTTGAATGAAGAGATATACCTGAAATTTCCTCCCGAGTTTATGAGAAAGGGACAATAAAAGCTAGTTCGTCACTTGAAGAAGTCCTTATGTGGTTTGAAACAGTCGTCCAAGGCATGGTTTGGTAGGTTTCAAAAGCCCTTGCTCAAGTTTGGCTACAAGCAAGAAATCTAATGACACTATGCTCATTAAAAGACGTGATCAGAAGATCATGATTCTCATTGTATATATGGATGACGTGGTCATCACAAAAAGGATTCTGAGGAGATCGCCAACCTCAAGGCACAATTATCCACAAAGTTCGAGGTGAAGGATTTAGGAAGACAGCGATACTGTTAGGATCGAAGAGGAGAATAGAGAAATTAAGATTAGAGTTTGAGAGAGAGAAAGAGAAAAGACCTGAAGAGACTTTTGCATGCCCTCACCAAACAAGCCCTAGAGGTATTTATACCTCTAGGTCAAGAGTTCCCCCCCCCCCCCCCCCCCCCCCCCCCCCCCGCCCATGTGGGCTGAACACACAGGTTCAGCCCCAAGCCACCGCGATTTAATTGGGGAGGGATGAACCGGTAGGTTCAACCCTGCTTTGTGCTGCCTCCTTCCGCCGACACGCATATTGTTGACCCGTGAACCAGTTGTTATGCAGGGTCATAACATTCCTCCCCCATCAGCAGCCAACTTGCCCTCAAGATGAAAGTCTGGATAAAGTTCTCGGAATTTGAGCAGATCGACCCATGTGTTGTGCGCCACCGATAAGTTCTTCCATTTGATGAGGATCTTCTGACGGTACTCAATACCGCGCTTCTTTCATTTGGTGAGCAGTAGCTCCTCTGGGAGCGACCACAGTTCCCCACTTTGGGTTGCTTCTGGCAGGGTACGACACACCTGTACCATTTCCCCAATCTTCTTTTTCAGCAAAGAGACATGAAAGGTCGGGTGAATACGGGATCCATCTGGCAGGGCCAATGTATATACAACCGGTTCCACTCTCTGGGTGATTCTGAAGGGCCCATAGTAGCGTGGTGCTAACTTTTGGTTCGTCCTCCGAACCACAGAGGTTTGTTTGAATGATTGAAGCTTGAAGAAGACCCCATCTCCGACTGCGAACTCCTGTTCCATCCTGTGTTTATCTGCTTGGACCTTTATTCTATTCTGAGCAACCAGATGGTTTTCACGCAAAAGGGAAAGAGTACGGTCCCGATCACGCAACTCACGATCAACAACTGGTAGCATCGTTCCCCCTTTCATATGTCCCCAAGGTCGGGGCAGAGCGTCCGTAAACAACTTCAAACAAAGTGAGTTTACTTGTAGTGTGGTAGGTGTTGTAGCAGTATTCAACCCAATGAAGCCAACGGGTCCAGGTGCGGGGGCGTCCATCACAAAACATCGTAAGTACGTCTCGACCCCCCTTATCAAGCACCTCCGTCTGTCCGTCCATTTGAGGGTGGTGGGAGATTCTCATGCATAGACGAATACCCTGTTGCCGTAATAGCTCCTTCTAGAAATTGCTCACAAACACAGTATCCAGACCCGAGATGATAGCTCGAGGGATGCCGTGAAGTCGGACTATCTCCCGCACAAACAAATCGGATACTGACTCCCCCGTATAGGGATGGTTCAAGGCCAGGAAGTGGGCGTACTTAAACAACTTATCCACCACGACCATGATAGCTGTCTTCCCTTGGGATCTGGGCAGGCCGTCGTGAAGTCAGAGATCGTGCCCCAAATTTTATGTGGAATCTCCAGGGGGTAAGCAGACCTGTTGGTGACGTTTCGTATTTTTGCCTCTGACATATCTCACACTGCTGCACAAATTGCTGAACGTCCCTTCGTTGGCCCTTCCAGAAAACTTTGGCCCGTACCCGTTGAAGGGTGCGAAGGACGCCCGCATGTCCCCCTACCGGTGATAAATGAAACTTGTGCAACATGATGATCTTTCATGGTAATGAAAAGGGTATGATCACCCTGTCGTGGTAGTTTAAGTGTCCATTCAAACCCTGGATTGATGGTCTGCCCTTGTTGAAGCGACTCCACAATTGGGCGTAGGTCCGGGTCCTGAAGGATCTCCTCCCTATGTTGTCTAAAGCCCCGATCAGCGGCCTTGAGATGTGGTGAAATGTCCCTTCTGGTATGCGGGAAAGTGTGTCTGTCACGACGTTCTCTTTCCCTTGTTTGTATACGGTCTCGTAGTCATAGCCCAACAACCTCGTCACCCACTTTTGTTGCAGAGGAGAGGCCACTCGCTGCTCTAGGAAATGCTTCAAGCTTTAGTGATCACTTCGTACCTTGAAGTGTCTTCCCAAAAGGCATGGTCGCCACGGGGCCACGACATGCATAATGGACAACATTTCCTTCTTGTAGGTAGATAAGCTCAGTGTCTGTGGCGCCAAAGCCTTGCCGAAGTAGGCTATCAGATTCCCCTCTTGCATGAGGACAACCCCAATCCCCACTCCTGACACATCGGTCTCCAAAACAAACTCTAGTGTGGTCCTTAGTGAAATTGGGTAGAGCTAGCACCAGTGTGGTAATCATCGCTGTCTTGAGAGTCTGGAATGCCGTTTCTGCCTCCTCTTGACAGCTAAATGCATCCTTGTGTAGCAGTCGTGTCAACGGTCGTGCTATCTTTCCATAATCCTTCACGAACCGCCGGTAATAGCCCGCCAGCTCGAGGAAGCTACGAAGAGCTCAGACCTTGCGTGGCTGGGGCCACATTTGCATGCTTTCAATCTTCTTTGGATCGACATGGACTCCTTGTTCCGAGACTATATGACCTAGATATTCGACCTCATCTTACCCAAAGGAGCATTTGGAGAGCTTGGTGTAGAGCTGGTACTGACGGAGGATCATAAACACTTGCTCCACGTGTTTGGGGTGCCCCTCCCAACTGGCGTTGTAGATCAAAATGTCATAAAAAAATCAATACGGACCTACGGAGGAGGGGCCTAAAGATCTCGTTCATCACCGCCTGGAACGTCGATGGCGCATTGGAAAGTTTTTAAGACATCACAAGGAACTTGTAGTGGCCGTCATGTGTCCGAAAGGTTGTCTTGTAGATATCTTCTTCCTTCATCCTGATTTGATGGTAGCCCGAGCGCGGATCCAGCTTTGTTACTAGGCTTGTTCCATTTAATTCGTCTAACAACTCTTCTATCATGGGAATGAGAAACTTGTCCTTGATGCTGGAACTGTTCAGGCCGCGGTAGTCGACACAAAACCTCCACAAGCCATCCTTTTTCTTCGCTAAAATGGTGGGTAAGGAAAAAGAACTGGTGCTGGGTGTGATAATTCCTGCCTATAGCATCTCCTTAACGCTCTATCTCTGTTGTCTGTATGTGTGTGTAGCGATATGGTCGAAAGTTGGTCGGCTCGGCTCCTTCCTTGAGGCTGATCTGGTGGTCACTAAATCTCTGCGATGGAAGTGAGTGGGGCTCCTGGAAAATCTTTGAGTATTGCCCTAGCAAGGACTGCATCTGTTCTGGCACCTCGTGTGGAGGAGTAGGTCGTGGCGTAAACTCTATAACCACTACATTAGGATCTTCTTGGTCTCACAATCTTTTTAGGCATCAAAGAGAAACCTCCTTCATGGGTGAGGTTTTGAGCTCATTCAGGCAGTAGTCCTTCCCACCCTGAGTACACTCTATAGTCATGTGGTGCCAGTTCAGTGTGACCTTCCCCAGATGTTGTAGCCATTGGACCCCCAGAACCATATCGGACCCCCTGATGGGCAATAAGTAAACTTCCAACCAACAAAAGTACCACTGCACCCGGAGTTCCACCTTCATAACTCCTTCACACTGCAACTTGTTGTCAAGGCGGCGGCGCGGTTGACCTCAAGCCCCAACCTCTCGGCAACTGCGGGGTTGATGAAGTTGTGTGTGTTGCCACTGTCAATCAAAATGGTCATTTTTTGTTGGAGGATCCTCCCGATGATTCGCATAGTCAGGGGCGTGGTCCCTCCCTCCATAGCCTTGATGGATACGCCGAACTCAGCCAGGTCGAGTTCTTCCTCCTGTTCATCTCCCTCGCCTTTCGCTCCCCTATGTTCTCTGTTTTCCTCAGCATGTATACCTAGATCATTTGACATTTATGTCCGGGGCCATATTTCTCGCCGCAGTTGAAATACAGCTATTTTTACCTTCTTGTTTGTAGCTTAGGCCATGCTTGTTTCTTCACTGTCGCCTTTCCTTCCGTAGTTTGTTTCCTTCTGATCGTTGGCGGGTTCGCCATATTCTTCCCATTGGCCTTTTTTTGGTGGCATGTAGGCTCTCGAATTCTACTGGCCATGTGCTCCATACTCCTGGCTGAGGCCAAGAGGCCATCAACGCCCTGTCGTCCAATTAGGGTATCCTCTTTCCACTCTGTGTTGATGTACGGTCCGTGTAGCAGCCGGGGAGGTCTGTATTCCCAGCCGCCGCCTGTCCTGTTGCTGCCGGCATGTTCCAATCCCTTAGGGTTAGGCAGAATCCCATCCCGAGGAGGGTAGATCGTATCCCCAGGTCGCTGGTCAATCAGGTCCTTTCGTCCCTTGCCGAGGCCTCCTAGTGACTAGATCGGTACTTCATCAAAGACACTTGATCAAAAGGACTACTGTCACTCCATTTGTTCATTCCAAAGACTAACTGATTGACGTTTTCACCAAAAGGCCTGGGTTGCGGTATATTCATTGATGATATATACGAACTAGGGATGATTGATATTTTCGTCTGACTTGGTGGGGGGGGGGGGGGGGGGGGAGTTGACATTATATTATATAGTATTATCAAGCCATAGTTTTATGTCATATATGTGTAAACCCGCTAAGAGTAATTTAGTTATGTACTGTCAATTCTCTGCTCATGTATCAGTATGAGTAGGAGCCTTTGTTATTGACAAGCTAATATTATTGTGTTTTTTTCATGTTCCACTCACACTTCGCGCAAAATGGGGTAGCCTTTGTTATTGACAAGCTAATATTATTGTGTTTTTTTCATGTTCCACTCACACTTCGCGCAAAATGGGGTAGCTGAGATAAAAACTGACATGTTCTTAAAGTTACCTTCTCTATGGTGTTCAAAATCTACCTGATTGATATTTTTACTGCCTTTTACTTCTGATAAACATAATGACTTCTTTGTTCTCAAATGCTTCCACCTCATATTTTTGTATATGAGTCTGCTCACCAACTGGGCCAGGGAGTTGGCTAAGGCTCTGTTTGGCGGGACTTATTTTCACCGGTCAAGCGGTTACGACCGCATGTACCGGTCCTTAATTAGGCCCTATGGCTATCAAATGTGTTTTTTTTTGGTATTCTAGACAAGAGTGTTTTAGATTTTAATATAATTAGGCTCTGTTTGGGGACTTATTTTCCCCGGTCAAGCGGTTACGATCGCATGAACCGGACCTTAATTACAGTCCGGTTCATGCGGTCGTAACTGCTTGACCGGTGAAAATAAGTCTTCCCCCCCAAAAGCCTTAGGTCTTTAGAAATTATTATGAAAACTCTCTGAAAGTCAGCATAATTACAGGTCCCGGTAAATGGCCATATATAATATGACTATTTGCATTACCCATTTTACACGTGTTTTTCTAGTAATAATGTGTGTAGGTTTAAGTGTAATATGACAATTTGCATTTACCTATTTTACATGTATTTTTCTAGTAACCTAATTAGAAATCACTATTATTCACGCCATTTTGCGCATTCCTTAAGAGTGCCTCATCGTCATTAATTCCACTTCGAACTCACGCCTCGTCGACGATGCATCCTGCACATCTCACTCAATGTCGCCGCCACTTCTCCCACATCTCATGTGTATCCAGTTCGCCGCATTCTTCCTTTATGGGTCCATCGCTGCCTTCTTTTAGAATAATGTCGCCTCCCCGCTTGGAGGCAGCTGTAGCACAATACTTTTGGTCACATTTGGACGCCCTCTCCGACAAGTCACGTGCTAGGTTCATAGATTCCGCGTGCATGTCTTTCTTATCGGTTTAAATGAGACCTGCTCTGGGTCGACTTATACTTTATATTTTCTATGTCTGCAAGAATTATGAGGGAAATGTAGGTACGCCTCATTTTGTTCAATCTACTTTTTTCTCATCATTATAATGTGTTGCTGTATAGGCCTGGGCGGACAGGCGGCTAGAACTGGCGGTCTGGTAGCCGGGCGGTCAGCCCGGCTAATCTGGCGGTTTGGTAGCCAGGCGGTCTGCCGGCTAGTCTCTGGGATCTTGATGGTCGGCTGAGTGTTCTCTGGTAGTGACCGGGCGGTTAGTTCCTACTAACCGCACGGTTTGGCGGTCTGCTTGGCGGTTTGGCGGTTAACTTTGTAGATGTTGTCTTTTGTATTTTTAGTCCCACATTGGGTATTTGTATTCTCTCCCATCTCCTCCATTCTATATAAGGGAGGCCATACCTTTGTAATAGATACCTTTTTCTGATAATAAAATTTCAGTTATACCCGTTCCGGCTTGTTTCTAGTTCGTTTCTTACATGTATCAGAGGGATTCTAGTCCTCCTGATTGTGTTCTCTTCTTCTGTGCGACCTCTGCCCCCTACCCGCGGTCTGTCTTTCAGCTCGCGCGAGCTCTCACTCTCCAGTGAATTCTTCTATCCTCCTCTTCTGTTCGCGCGGTCTGTCTGCTAGCCGCCCGACTTCTCTCCCTCTGTTTGGTTCTGCGGCTTGGTCTGTGGCTTCTCTGGCCGCTGGTGTCTGACATCGTGACCGCTGCAGATCTTTTTTTCTTCCTATCCGCGCGATTTCTCTCTGTTCGCGCGAGTTCTGCCCTTTTAGGAGGGCCTCTCTGCCCGCCGCGGTTTGCTTTTTGTTCGCGCGGTCTTCTCGCTCTCTCTATCCGCGCGGCTTCTTTTTCTTCCCGCCCGGTTTCCCTTCTTAAACCGCGCGACCTCTCTTCAGGATGACCAATTCTGATGGCTCCACCTCGTCTACTGTCGTTGTCCCACCGCCGCCTCCTCCTCCTCCTGCTTCAGGGAATCTTGGCACCGTCTCTAAGCTTTTGGGGCCCAATTATCCCGACTGGAGTGTCTCATTCACTTTTCTTCTCCGCTCTCAACGCAAGCGTCATCATCTTACCGATGACCCTCCGCCTGCGGACTCTGCCCAGTTTTCTGACTGGGATGCGAATGATGCGCTGGTTCGTACTTGGCTGGCGAACAGCCTGTCTGATGAATGTCTTCCTGTCATCCGTCACGATGAGACAGTAAAACAAGCTTGGAATCACTTGGCCGCTCTCTACTCAAAAGGGGGACAAACGTCTCGCATCTATACTCTCTATGCGGATCTCTTTGCTCGCCAGTCCATGTCCCCTCCTGCAGCTTACCAACAAGTCCAAGCGCTTTGGAGCTGAGATTCTACAAAATCGTCCTCTCTCGGCAGATGTGGCCACTCAGCTGAAGCACTTCCAGGAACTCCTAGTGGTCTGTTACCTTCTGCGGCTTCCGGACTCATACGATATGATCCGGCAGCAAATTCTTGGAGAGGCTGAGTCTCCTACCCTCGATGCTACTGCTGCCCGCATTGCTGCTGTTACCTCTCTACTCCAACGCCCCTTGCTTGCCGCTCCTCCCCGGCTCCGATTCCTATGCCCACCAGGCTCATCGTGGTGGATTTAGTGGTCGTGGTAACCACTCTGGCGGGCGTGGCCCCTCTCGCTACCTCTGTACTCATTGTGGCCGCCCAGGACACTTGGTTGACCGCTGCTGACAAAGCATCCGCATCTTCGTCCCGCTGGTGATACTCCTCCTTCTTCCAAGCCATCTGCCTCCGTGGCCACGACTTCAGGTAGTGCCCACGTTGTTACCCAGGTAAATGGCTAATCGACTCTGGCGCCACTAATCATATGACGGGCAATCCTCAGTGCTTTTCTCTCCTAGAAACACATGATCGGTTGCCCCCCTGTTCTCGTTGCGGATGGTTCTCCCTCTCCGGTGCATGGAACAGGCATGGTTCAAGTTACTCCGTCCCTTCGCCTGGAGGATACTCTTTATGTGCCCAAGTTTCCGTGCAATTTATTGTCGGTTACTTCTCTTTGCAAGCAACTTCAGTGTTCGGTAACATTTACTCCTTCTTCTTGTTCGTTTCAGGACCCGGACTCCAAGCGGACGTTTGCTACTGGGACTGAGAGGGGTGGTCTCTACTTCCTTGATGATGTATCTGCTCTTACCGTCTTCTCTCCCGCTTCTACAGATCTTCTTCAGTGGCACCTTCGCCTGGGGCATCCTCCCTCGCGTCTCATCCACCAGCTGTTTCCTCACCTCCCTCAGCAGGACTCTCCTCTCAACTGTGATGCTTGTCAACTGGGCAAGCATCACCGTTCCCCCTTTCCTCCTAAGCAAGTCGTGGCTCTTCCAAGCCCTTCGACCTTATTCACTCGGATGTTTGGGGACCTTCCCCTACCCTCACCATCGGGCGTGGAAGTTCCTATTTTGTAACCTTTATTGATGATTATTCTCGCTGTACGTGGGTGTATCTATTAAAGGATCGCTCCGAACTTTTTTCTGTATGGACTTCATTTTATTATATGATTAAAAATCAATTTGATGCCTCTGTCAAACTTTTTTCGCTCTGATAATGCAAAAGAATATCTGAGTAGTGATTTTGCTTCTTTCTGTACGCAACATGGCATCATTCATCAGACTAGCTGCGTCTATACCTCCCAGCAAAATGGGGTGGCGGAACGTAAAAACCGTCACCTCCTCGATGTAGCTCGCACTCTCATGACGCAGATGCAGGTTCCTCGTAGCTATTGGGGCTACGCGGTCCTCATCTCCTGCTACCTCATCAATCGCATTCCCTCTACCGTCCTCAAAGGCAAAACCCCTTTTTCCATCCTCTATCCCTCCAAGGACCCCTTTCCCTTACCTCTCCGCATTTTTGGGTGCACTGCCTTTGTTCATAGCCCTGCCGCAACTCGCGACAAGTTGTCCCCTCGTGCTACGAAGTGTATCTTTTTGGGTTACTCCACAACTCAAAAAGGTTACTGCTGCTTTGACCCTGTTCATCGCAGGCAGTTCGTCTCGGCGGATGTGACATTCTTTGAGAATGCCGCCTACTTCTCTTCTGATCTCCCACAGGTCGATGGATCGAACCTCCCTCTTCTTCCTACCGACTCGACCTCTCCTCCCATTCTCTCCACCACATCCACTCCTCTTGAGCTTCCTCCATCCCCACCTCCACCAGCCGCTCCTTCTCTTGATCATGATCCGTCTCCCTCGTCCCCTCGGCCGTCTCTCTCTCCTCCCGGCCAGCGATCTCCGCCACGGATGCACCGGCGACTGAGGAACTCGAGGATCTGGAGCTGCCCATTGCCCTTCGCAAAGGGTTCGGACGTGCACCCAGCACTCGCTGGCAGCTGTTATTTCTTATGATCGGCTAACTCCTTCTCGCAGGGACTTCGCCCTAGCCATCTCCGCGACTACCACCCCTCGCACCTACCAGGAAGCCCTTGATATTCCTCACTGGAAGGCTGCCATGGATGACGAGATTGCTACTCTCTCTGACCGGGGCACTTGGACCCTTGTGCCTCCTCCTTTTGGCACGGATGTGGTTGGTTGTCGCTGGGTGTTTGTCGTCAAGTTCCGTCCTGATGGCAGTGTGGACCGGTACAAAGCCCGTCTTGTTGCAAAAGGGTTTACTCAGACCTATGGTGTTGATTACTTTGACACGTTCTCGCCAGTTGCTCGCCTCAGCACCATTCGGGTCCTTTTATCGGTGGCGGTCAACAAGGATTGGCCTATTTCGCAGTTGGACGTCAAGAATGCCTTCCTCTATGGTGACCTTCACGAGGACGTCTACATGGAGCAACCTCCTGGGTATGTTGCTCAGGGGGAGACTCAAGTATGCCGGTTGAAGAAGGCCATCTATGGCCTAAAGCAAAGTCCCAGGGCGTGGTTCGATAAGTTCAGTAGCATCGTTGGGGCTATTGTTTCACCAGGAGTTTGGCTGATCACTCCTTGTTCATTCGCAAGACATCTTCGGGTCTGGTTGTGCTAGCTGTTTATGTGGACGATATTCTTCTTACTGGCGACGATCAAGCTGGTGTAGCCTTGACGAAGGTCCATCTCCGCCAACACCTAGTCACGAAGGATATGGGTTCTCCAAAATACTTCTTGGGAATTGAAATCTCTCGGAAACCGTGTTCCTTGGTTCTCTCCCAACGGAAGTATGCTCTTGATTTGTTGAAAGAGGCAGGATTGACGGGTGCTAAACCTGCCCGGTGTCCCATGGCTCCTGGAGAAGACAAGACGTGGACAGACGAATCACCTCCTCTATTGGATACTACGAGTATCGGCGTCTGGTTGGCAAACTCATCTACCTTACGGTGACCAGACCAGACATCTCCTATGCAGTGGGAAAGGTCAGCCAGTTTATGCAGTCGCCTAGGGAATGTCATCTTCAATCTGCTCTAAGGATATTGAGTATGTGAAGTCCGCACCTGGGAAAGGTCTTCTCTTTCAGAAAAAACGGTCACCTAAGAGTCGAAGCGTACTCCGACGCTAGCTATGCGGACGACAAAGGGGATCGCAAGTCGACTTCCGGATTTTGCACGTTTGTTGGAGGAAACTTGGTTAGCTGGAAGAGCAAGAAGCAGTCAGTCGTCTCCAGGTCTAGTGCGGAAGCAGAATATCGTAGCATGGCATCAACCACGTGTGAGTTAAAATGGTTGCGGGCTCTCATGCTGGATCTAGGAGAGGTCTATAATTATCCTCTTCCCATGTTCTGTGACAACAAGGCCGCGATCTACATTTCCAAAAATCCGGTATTCCATGAGCGAACAAAGCACATAGAGGTTGATTGTCACTTCATTCGGGAAGAAGTGTTGAAGAACCAGATTTGCACTCCGTTTGTTACCTCGAGAAAGAGCTGGCAGATATATTCACAAAACCTGTGTCCGCCTCCTTCTTCCACATTTGCAGCAAGCTAGGCATGATTGACATCTATGCTCCAGCTTGAGGGGGAGTGTTGCTGTATAGGCCTGGGCGGACAGGCGGCTAGAACTGGCGGTCTGGTAGCCGGGCGGTCAGCCCGGCTAATCTGGCGGTTTGGTAGCCAGGCGGTCTGCCGGCTAGTCTCTGGGATCTTGATGGTCGGCTGAGTGTTCTCTGGTAGTGACCGGGCGGTTAGTTCCTACTAACCGCACGGTTTGGCGGTCTGCTTGGCGGTTTGGCGGTTAACTTTGTAGATGTTGTCTTTTGTATTTTTAGTCCCACATTGGGTATTTGTATTCTCTCCCATCTCCTCCATTCTATATAAGGGAGGCCATACCTTTGTAATAGATACCTTTTTCTGATAATAAAATTTCAGTTATACCCGTTCCGGCTTGTTTCTAGTTCGTTTCTTACATAATGCAAATATTTTCCTTCTATTTTAATGTTATATGCATTATGCAAATAATAGAACTTCATTTTTTTTCTTCCATAAGTTTTTCATCATTTTAATTGACTGATAAGCTTTTGCGTGTGAGTTGTGTTTCTATTTGTAATTCTAACTAAATAAATATTAAATAACTTCCAATGCAAACGCACGGCTGTTTTTACCAGTCATTGTCTGTTCTATTTAGCCATAGTTATTACTGAGATTTTTGCCTTCAATTGTTGAAATTATGGAGAAGATTAGGCTGATCAAAGTTAGAGAGGAACCGCTATGATTCATAGGCCTTGTTTGAGAGAATTTCGGGAGCGGCGGCGTTTCCAGAAGCCTACCGCGGCACTCCGACCTTGGCTGAACTGCATTCGTAGTGGCCTCATTCTACTGTCGGCGTAAAATCCACCTAGGAATGCTGCTTTCAGCCTGTTCCGGACAACGGAAGGAGTCGGCGTTTGCGGTGGGCGATGGCATCTGGTGGAAACCCGCCTTGCTCCGAACAGTCCTACACTACTGAGTTATGCCCATTTTAAATATTTTCTCCCCATGTGATACTAACAGAGGACACCACAAAGGAGTCTGCTTCTAAGGCAATTTCTGGTGAAGAGAATACAAGTGGGAGCTAAAAATTGAAATGCGTCACACTGCCCATTTCGCCGGCCGGAAAATGTGTGCCAATTTAATTCGCTCGGAATGGTTAGACATGTAAGTTATGTTTGGTGTGCACATTTGCGGTGTCGCAAAATTAAGGGGACATGGTTTGCTTAAGCAGAAAGTTTCGATCATCTCTGTGCTGTTCATATCTTCGTCTCTCCCTTATATTTTTCCTTGCAAGTTGCGGGTCTTCTTCGCGGAGGGCTCTGTGTTCAATTGATTTTAACAGCCTGTTCTCCACCTTCTATCCGAATCGAGAGATACCATTGCCGCTGGTGCCGAAGGTGTTTGTTTTGATGGAGTAAATGCGAAAATGTTTCGATTTAGGGTTTATGTTTACTATATTTGCTCAAATGCAGCTTCGGGCCGAAGATGGTCGATTCTTTTGTGTAAGCTGCATGTTTTTTTGGGTACAAATTATGTTCCTGTGGTGCTATCATAGTTTTAGTGTGTTATTTCATTTGCCTATTCGCCTTAAGCCCGATCCTGACGCACGAGATGGCCGGAAATTTCAAAGAAGGCCAGGCGTCTCATGCCGGTGACCTCTGTCCGCTCGGAACCTCGGAGTCGGGTGGCGCTCATAGATAGATTAAAGATGCGGCCTTATTAGTAGAACTGAGATCTTTATGAAGCCAAGAAATTGTTTGTTGGAAAACTGAAGCTCGCATTGTATATTTTGTAGTTTCTTTTGCCACGGGAAACTTTAATTATACGTTGAGAAATTTTCTTTTAAAAATACATATTTTATTAATTGTCCAATTTACTAATAACAAAAAAAAGTTAAAAGTAGTATTTTATTATTATTCATTATATGCTAATAATCACATGGTTTGCCTATAACAACTCCTATTCGTTTGAGTAATATTTTGAAAAATTAGGTAATATTAGTCTTGGCAAAGGTGCAAACATACTCGCTGCCTATATTTTTGCCGCAATTAAATTAATTTGTGGCTTAATTTGAGGAATAGCTTTATAACATTATTTAGTTTCACAATTTATACGCTTGCAATTAATATTACATTGAAGACCAGGATTACTGAAATGCAATTGCAGAAATTTGAAAAATTCTGCGACAATTCCATGTTGATTTTAAAATAAATTAGCCTAAACTAATTTATCAATTCTATATTGCGTGTAAAGGCCTAATGAAGGCCTGCACGAAAGGACCATAACAGGCGCAATAGAAACACATTAAAAGGGGGTAATGTAGGCCCGCGTACGGGCCCATAAAGGCCAAATGGAGCCCCACATAATGCCCAATGGAGGCCCACATAATGCCCAATGGAGGCCCAATGGAGGCCCATATGATGGCCCAATAGAGGCCCGCATAAAGATCCAATGGAGGCTCATATAAGGCCCAATGGAGGTCCGTGTAAACCTTATTGCCGTGCTCCTGCATCTACAATTTGCTATTTCCCGTTTATTTTCGGTAGCTCACTGGGGCCCATATAACGGCCCACAGGAGGCCCATATGAAGGCCCAATAAAGGCCCGTATAAAAATCCAATGGAGGCCCATACAAAGGCAATGAAGGCCCATATAAAGGCCCAATGAAGGCCCGTGTAAACCTTATTTCCCGGGTAATGTTTGATAAGTTCACGAAATTATTATCTTCCGCTAATAACCTCTTCTGCATACTAATTCATATATAAAATGAATTAAACACAATTATCAATTAAACCTTCCCCACTGTTTATTTTAATTTATCATGGGAACTCTAATACGAGGAAGGTACTGTTAAAAAAATAAAGTAAAATGTATTTTGATTAACAAACATCAGGTTACCGTATATATAAATCATTTGACTAAATTATTATCTAATTTTTAAAATTATTCATTTGTATTAACATCCAATCAATTCAAAAAGTAAGATTAATTTTTTTTTTAAAAAAAGTACTTTTAAGTTTTAACAACTATATTACTCCTTTGTAGTTTCAAAATGCAAACTCCAGAGAAGATAAATCTGCGCAAGCCTTTAAGCATGCATAAAATACTAAAAATAGCATTAGTCACAGCAATAAGACTAACAAAGTTTAAAGCAGAAATTCATTTCAGGAGGTAGCATTAGCCTCAAAAACGAGAAATTCTTGCGTCCCACTGAAAGGTGTATTCCCTTTTGCCCTGGACGTTATCCGGGACCGTACCAAAAAAAAAGGCCTTGGAAGAAGGGGAAAATTTTGGGTCAGGATTCCTGATCATGAGCATGGTCAGGACAACCAATGAGGAGCCTGAAATGATAAGGACCCCGCGCAAAAGTGTATGACACAATCCACAATTGCGTGGGACCCACCTCCTTTGCAGCCGCCTCCCGTTCCCCTGGCCACCCTCGGAATGTTTGAGGACTTCAAGAAGGAAGTCAAGGATCTGATGCTCTTCGCACTCGCGGCTCGCGGTGAGTGCTCGACGCCCTCTGTCTCGGTAGTCGCTGCCCCCTCTCTGGGCGAGAATGCCCCTGTCAGGTGACCTGGGAAGGAAGTTGTGGAGGAAGAATTGGTGGAGGTTGGTGTCGTTGTTGGACACGGTCGGCACCATGCACGTCTCCTCGCTCCGCTGAATGGGCGAGTAGGGAATGCTGCCGAGATCGCCCTTGATGAAGACGAACTTGGTGAACCAATGGTGGTTCTTATTGGCGATTTCTCGCACCTTGAACTGCGAGCCGGCAAAGAAGGTGACTCCATTGTTGGTGGCGCGGTAGATGAACAGATTTCGAAAGACGGCGAGGTTGAACTTGATCCGCTCCTTCCGAAGGAAGTTCGCAAAAGCCACCAGCATGACAATCGCGTTGGGGTTGAGCTGCGCGGGGACAGCCCCAAAGTATTTCAGGACTTGACACACCTCCGACCAGAGAGGCAGGCGCAACCCCACCTCGAAGTGCGAGATGGGGAAGGCGAGTTCGTCAGGGATGAAGGTGTTGATCGCCTCGCCCCTTCCCGACCGACGCGCAGTGAACCCAGGGGGAACATAGTCTGCCACGAAAGCGAGATACTCCTCCTCCGAGGGATTCCCATCGAAGAAGGGGTACTCGGAAAACTGCTTCGCGCATTTTGACCTTCCGTCGGCATCAGCTCGCGTCTTTCCCATCCCGGATAGTCTCCGTGCGAGTGCAGGTGGCGAGAAGTCTGGTTCAAGAAGGTGTGACTACAATAAATGCGCTGGGCTAAGGGTAGGTGAGGGGGTCCTATTTATAGAAAAGATTAGGGCTTGCCGAGCCGCTCTCTGGAGTCAACTCGCTAGCTTTGATGCCGACCCCCTGCGACCTATCCTACCAAAGGGCGAGCCGGATTCAAAATAGAGTGTTACACTCGCGCGAAATCAACAAGCATCAAATATTAAACATCATTACAATTATTAAACATGACTGTGCGAGTGTCCTCAGGAAGAAATACATTTTAGGAGGGGGAAGGAGTTATCACAATACTCAGGAAGAAATGTGGGGCCCAGAGGGCGAGTGCCGGTAGGCTCAGCTAGGGAGGCATTTCCATCTACCCCGGCCTCGCACCCCCGTCCCCGGTGGTCGGCGAGGATTGTTGTTCTTGCGGATCCTCTCAAGGTCTTGATTTACAAGGCGCATATTCTCTTGTATGCGGTACATGATGGGTCCGTGAGAAGCCATCTCGCCGTCGAATCCTCGCCTCACCTTGTCTGCCAGCATCACATAATCCTGCTCCAGTGCGCGCAGCCGATGCTCGCTGATGGCCCTCTCCTCCTAGACCTCGCGCAACATGAACCCGTATTTCTTGAGGACCCCAACAATTCACTTCCTCATCTCGGCAGGGTCGATTGTGACATCCAAAAAGCCTTCCAGCGAGTTGAGAGAGGGAGGTGGCGAGTAGAGCCCCGGGTTGGAGGATTCTTCGGCTTCTGATTGCCCTGGAAGGCCTGCGACAATAGCAATCCAAATAATGTACGACTCGAGGTTCCAAGGTGGTGAATGCTTCAACTAACCATGCGAGGTGGACGTCCATTGAGGGTGTGGTTGGCGAGAAGAGCTCGGCTGTCCTTGGTTGGGCCGAGTGAGAGGAGAAGCGAGCACCTTGCCGTGTCCCGACGAAAGGAGCTCTGGAAGGGGATCAGATCGAAGGCAGGAATAGGAATACCCCCAATACCTCCCCCCGCGAGTGAGGGGTCATGAATAGGTTCGCGCGATGGTTCGCGAGCCGGCGATTTCTGCGACAGCGAGCCCAGGCCGGTGGTCCCGAAGGTTGAAGCTAAAAAGCAGAAAAGAGGTTCAGGCCAGAAGGATAGTGGGAACGGGCATCAGAGTAGGACGAGTTATCCAGGCTTCCTGCGTGATCGTCGACAGCGGTTCGAGGGTGCGAGTCCTTGGGAGAGAACTCGGCTCGCACCAAGGGGGTATCTGCATCGGCTCGCTGGGAAGGAGCGTGGTCGGCGGGAGCGTCATCGATCTCCTTCCCCTTGGACTGGCCAGCCTGCGAAGAGATCTGGAAAGGTCATTCCATAGCTCTCATTGCAATCAATAAGCACGGGGGCAATCTCAGATACCAGTTTCGTGGAGGAGGAGGCGAGCCCACGATTTGGTGTGGAGGGCAGGTCGTCGGGGATGGACTCACCAACTTCTGGGTCGGGTCTAGCCATCTTCGCGGGCTTGCGCTTCAGCAACTCACTCGGTGACGGATGGGAGAGCCAGGGGAATAGCCTGGCAGCGCTGGCTGCATTAAGCTCCCTGGCACGGTTGAGCCTCTCCTGGAACTCCATGGAAAGAGTCATGGTGTAGCTAGAATCAGAAAGGTAGGGGGGACGACAACGTTCTCCCAGGCATGCGGGCATATATATAACAGTTGGTGAATCCCACCATAAGATTCCTTGCTCCTGCCGCACTCGTCGGTCTTTCGGGGTTGGATGATTCTTTCCGAGTTTGGGGCAACCTCGCAAAGAGCGGGGATTGTGTACAATCCCAAATCCGACGAGTGGGGTCGGCAGGAGCAGGCCACGCCAAGGAATGCGCGGTCTAGGCCTCAGGCGAGTCGGAGGGGCAAGTGCCATAGGGGGGGAGCAAAAAGCGGGGCGAGTGGAGCATCCGGGCTCGCACTTGCCCCTGGGCCTTGGTAGGCGATAGGCGAGTGGGACAACGGATCCGCACTCGCCCAGGATCCCGGTAGGGGAGGCGAGTGCCAACCCCATCGAGCACTCGCCCACCCAGGCGAGCGGACTTTTCAGGGACCGCCCATCCAGTAGTATCTTTTACTATTTTGCCCCCGTTGGTCTATCGGTAGCCTTTCAGAACAGCGGAGTTGCGGTGTTGACAGACCGATCCGGGCTGCGTATAGCCGTTTGAAACAACGAAGTTGTGCTGTTTGCAGGTCAGGTTCAGAATCCTATAAATAGATCCACAGAGGTACCTCAGAAGGCAAGCTTTCTGATTTTCTGGTCTTGTAGCGATTTCTGAGGTACCCTTAGCTCAGCACTGGCTAAGGAGGGGAAGCGCTCTAAGATCTTCCGGGTGTGTGGTGAGACCTCCGTGCTGCAGCCTTGAGTCAGTCTCAAATCATAAGTCTTCGGTCAAGTCGACTCCCCAGGAGAAGTAAGTGTGCGATCGCCCCTTTTTAGGGTCCGAACTCCACAGAAGTCGGTCTCCGGTTTCAACACCCTACCTAATATATAATTAGTGAATGTGAATTAGGCTGGCATCAAGATATTTATTTAGAGGATATAGGCTCCGTTCGGCACGGTGGTGGCGGTCGTAAACACATGGGTTAAACCGTCATTCGTCCATGATCATCTAACAAACATCATCCGTTTGAACATAAAAGTGGATGAAGTTCCTTAGGTGGGCGTAAACGAATGACAATTTAATCCCCATATTCATGACCGCCGTGCCAAACAGAGCCATAATCAGTAACATTTAATTTTGGCGGCATCTAGATATCATTGTTTTTTAAAACATGAATATCATTTAAAAATGTGAGTGAAAAAGTGTATCGGTGGTTAAAAAACATGAGTGGCTTATGGCCCGGGGAAGTGTACAGCTACAACCTACAAGCAATAAGAAAATACAAATAAATGAGGGGGAAAAGTAGTTGCAGGAAAAGCATCAGAAAAACAATAGGTAAAATACAAAAGAAACACCTACGTTCATTGGCCGCAGCACAAAGAGATGTCTTTTAGTTCTGCTGGGAATCGACCAACTCCTTCAATTCGGAAGATTATGTTCATCTTACCTCGAAAGTCCATCAAACGGGCACACAAATCAAATTAGAGTCAATAACAAAGTTTTTATGTGGAAAATCTGAAAAGGGGGGGAAAATCATAAAGTTTGGCCTAATTTAGGAAATCCACTAGTAATATTGTCAGGGTGCACAAATGATTTTAGCGAAGGTGACAGACCCCCACATGTTCTATCACGTTAAAGGAGTCTTCCGATTGTTGAGCGTGTCCGGGATACCCTTTAGAGAGCTGCGAGCGGACTCGCGTCCCGAGGTTGGCCCGCAGTGATGTGTTCTGGAGTGGCATGAGGCTCGTCCTGGAGAGCGGAGCGTTCACTGGACCAGTATGGAGGGCGGAGCACACGGGGGGGGGGGGGGGGGGGGGCAGTGGAAATTGAAGCACGCACTTGAGCGTACCTTTCATTAGAACGAACTGGAGAGCGGAGCGCATGAGAGAGTGCACTGGAGAACAATGTGTTCACTGGAGCAAACGCCCGTGGAGCACGCATTGGAGCAGAGCATTTACTGGAGTGAACTGGAGAGCGAAGCGAAGGGGAGGGCACTGGAGAGTGGATCGCGCACTGGAGCAGAGAGTTTATTGAAGATAACTGGGGAGCGGAGCGCGGGGTGCACACTAGAGTAGAGCATTCATTGTAGCAAACTTGAAAGCAGGGCGCGGGGGTGCACGCACTTGAGAACGATGCGTTCACTGGAGAAACTTGAGAGCGGAGCGCGGGGGCATGCACTAGAGCGGAGCGCTCACTGGAGCGATGCACGCGGGAGGATCTTAAAAACTACGCGCACGGGTGCACGCACTAGAGCGGAGCGCTCACTGGAGCGATGCACGCGGGAGGATCTTAAAAACTACGCGCACGGGTGCACGCCGATAAGCGAAGTGTGCTCAGAGCGCACGGGGACGCGCGTCAAAGAGTTGTGCTTATGAGCGTGCTCAGGAAAGAATGGCACGAGGGTGGTAGTAAACTTTCGTCTAAGGTATTTTTGGTGTCGCAATGCTAGATCGCAGGATTCATACTCTTCCTCCAATAAAGGAGTAAAAATAAAAGATGTTTCACCAAAGGATGTTTTTCCCTTATATATAACAAACAGACATGTATGGGGTTCCCCCTTGCTCTGGCGCGACAATAACTTGTTGTTTGCCATCCCTATTTCGCCAAATATAGAACTTAATAAGTGAAGGGATAATGTCAAATTTTTGAATAAAATAAAATAAAACACCTAAATTAAACCAAATTATAATAAATTGTAATTGTTATAATAAAGAAAGATAAATTGGAAAGATGAATGTTTCACAAAAGAATGTTCTTTTCCTACTTTCATCTTTCTATAGCCTTGCACCAAAATCACCTGTTGAGACCAAGTATATGTCTTGAAAAAACCTATGTTAGCATTGTAGTGTGTTTGATTTGTGCAACCCTGTCTACACATTAGGACATGTAGTGCACACAATGTCAGTGTTGTGACAAAACTGGGTCAAATGGGAAAATACATCGGACAAATAATTCCGAAAATAGCAAAAATGCCGAATTGGATTTTGTTCGACTAAAATAGCTCACATCGAAGCCACGGAGGTCAAACTAGCCCGAAAAAGGATAGAGTCGGCCCTGACCCAAGCTAGTACGACCCATCACCTGCATTAGGGCTTGCACCCTAGCGCATGATGGACTTGACTAAAGGGGCGATGACAAACAGTCCATAGCGGTGGTCTGGGATGATAAAGCACACATTATGGCATCTTAAGAGAACTTCTGATGTATGTCTTGTATGCGTGAATGATTCAAGTTGTTTGGTCGTGGGGTATTCAGACTTTGATTGTGTTGATGAATTTGGATGTTACGCTTGATAGGTTATGCTTTCACATTTAGTAGTTTTCTCCTATAATCATAGGGTTGGGGTGGCTAAAACTAAAAAAAATCAGAGTTGTCATCCCATGTATCTTTGTTTAGGGTTTCAATGTGAGCTATTTTAGTCGAACAAAATCCAATTCGGCATTTTTGCCATGTATCTTTGTTTAGTGTTGTTGCGGAGATGAGAATGCTTAGGCGGATGTGTGGACACACGAGATTGGGTAAAATTAGGAATGAAAGTATCAGGGATAAGACAGGAGTAGCACCAATTGCAGAGAAGATGCGAGAAGCTCGTCTAAGATGATTTGGACACGTACAAAGGAGACCATTAGAGGCATTTGTTAGGCGTTGTGAGAGTCTAGTCACTAGGCATGTTAAACGAGGGAGGGGTAGGCCAATAAAGACTTGGAATGAAACTAAAGGGAAGACATGATGTACTTAGGCATTAGTGAGATTATGACAAAAGATAGGGCACAATGACAACAAAGGATCCATATAGCCGACCCCGCTATAGTGGGATAAAGGCTTGAGTGTCGTCGTTGTTGTGTATCTATAATTTTGTGTTGCGCGTGATTATGTTTTCATTTTTCTTGTTTAATTTCTCAACACAAACCAAAATATACTAGTTGAGCTGTAGTTGCTCCCCTCAAACTCCACCCACTCTGATTCTTCTCTAAGGCCATGTTTTTAGATGAAAGAACTTACAAAACCTCCCCATATAAAATGGCAAATATTTGGGTAACAGTTTAAGAAATTTAGATTTGATATAAGCAACAATTTAATTTTTTAAAACTAGAAATCTAGTCATTAAATAAATTCAAAAATCTAAAATTTAATTAATACAAATTAGGTAAAATTTAAATTGATTAAATCCTACTTTAAATCCAAGAAAATATTCTTGTTCTCTCAATAAAAACTTTAATTTGGGGCTTGTACATTGAAGAAATGCAAACATGTTGTAAGGAACAGCAAAATGAAGTAATACAAGCAACTTCAAGCTGCAAGCTAAAGGGTAAATATGGGAGAGAAATTTCATATAGGTGAAAACCAACCTTGTCTTCAGTATATGCTAACGAAAGTCTTCTCTTTCAATCTAGCTTTCAAACATCTAATGCATGGGATGCCCCTACATATCAAATCATGTGATGACATAAGAACCTATTACACATATTTATGCTATTATAATCTAAGAATTGGTAATGAACAAATAAAAAAAAAACAAGTACCATTTTCTGCAGAGACCACATAATCCCTTGTGCATCATGATCCTGATTCATTCAGGGCTTATAAGTTATAACTGATGAAATATAGAGTTCAATAGATAAATTACTCATAGAGTGGTCTATTTCAACTTCACTGGAGATTATATTTTCTATAAAAGAAAAGGGCGACATCACCACCCTTAAATGTAATGGCTGTAGTTCATTTGGCATCTATGGAAGAAGGTCTATCCATTCAACTGAAAGACTATACACGTTCAACCGCCTTTGTGAGAATTTCAAGGAGGAAGAAACACTGGGGAGATTTATTATATGTTTATATCACTTGGAAGTAAATGACAGCTCATCAGTTTCATGATTCAAATTTGTGATATGATTAACCCGGCTTACTCCGGGAACATTAGTTTCATCATCAATGAGACTTGAAATGGAGCAAGTTTCTTCAATTCCGTTTGAAACATATAATCCATCGTCTCCCCACATCTCACCATCAGACTCTGAATGCAATGTGAGAAGATCATCCGAAGAATAAGGGCAGGATCTGCAGAAGGTGTCATCGTCAGATTCTAACACGCCATCCATTACCGGCTGAAATGATTCACTGAGCAACTGAAATGAAGGAAACATCACGCCTTCCATGTTTCCCTGACGATGAATATTACAAAATTCCAATCTCATCCTAGAGGCATCCGAGTTATTCATTGATTGAAAAGAAACATTCATATGTTCTATAGGAGGAGACTGATACCCTGAAGAATCTGAACAGGAGGATACAAAGTTCTCTGAAATTTCATGCCCAACATCTACTTTGTTTCCCAATTGAAGTAGCTGAGTTGATGATATTGCTAGTTTGGGCCCTTCCTTGTGCTTATTAAGAATAGAAGTACCATCTAATTTGTCATCTTTGCTCATCAGTTCAAAAAATGGAGAGATAGTAGTCATTGATAATTTCCTTTGAAGACTACTTACAGGAAATCTATGTGAAAGACTTGAAAAACTAACTGACATGCCGATGTTGTTTTTCTTTGATATATTGAATTCTGGTTCACTTTTTGAATATATAACAGCTTCAGAAAAAATGCTTCCACCTTCTTTTTCATTAACTCTGTCAATATCTGAAGTTGCACCATCAAAGCATGAATTTTGAGCTTTCTCAACTTTGCAAAATGAAGATGATTGAATAGAGTCTTTAGAATGTTTCATGGAGAGTGCAGAATCACTTTGCTTATCAGATATTTTACCACTGAACTTATCTTTTTCAGAGAAGGAGACTACATTATTCAATTTGTCTGCTTCAAAAAACAAATTTCTTGAATCAATTTGGTTGCCTGACACACATATTTGTGAGTCTGCAGATAATCTATCATCACAAGTTTTGTCAATACAATAAACACTGGGAACACCAATAGCTGAAGGTTTTGAAGGCTCCAGACCCAACAGTCCACCATTGGTCCATATATTTACTGAAGGTTTTTTAAGGGAGTCAACTGGAAATCCTTGAAACTCTACAACTGTGGATTCAGTAACAGTAGAAGGTAAGATAATTGATGAGTTAGCTAACTGAGTAGACATATTACCACCAGGATCTTCAGAAATGTTTCTTGGTGGAAAAACATGATTAAGACATTTGGACGAAGTTACTTCAGTGCTGAGGGTTGAAGAACTTACATTGTCTGCAGTATTAGACGTGATCATATCAGACGGTGCTTGGGATGAATAATCATCGGAGGAACTGTAACATGTTATATGAGTTTCAGTATTTGACACAACAATCAGCTTTTCGACACTGCTTTGATATTCTGTAAAAAGACAATTGGAGTCAGCTGTTGACTCTACTTCTTGCTTAGTTTGGGGTTCAGAAAGCACCTCCTTATGACTAGCAGTGTTAGCTGAAGTATTGCCAAAAGAATCCTGAGAAGAGGATTGTTCAGGTGGAATGCAAGATTCCAAAGCAATTTCTCCATCAAGGCCATACATGTTTTTGATGGTGATCCTCGGGATCTTATTAATTTTGCATTCCTCCCCATCATAGTTCCGATTAGGTAACAATATTACTTCTCTGGTTTGGTTCTCAAAATTTGTATGGACTTCATAGTCCGAAGCATTAGCAGCATTTGTGTGCTCGGCAAACTCACTTATGTGTTCTCTCATTTCATCTCTGGACAAAGATGGTTCCACCATCTTCATGGTATTGAGCAAGAAACTTCCTTGATCAAGCATTCCAGTACCAATAATTTCACAACATAGATTTGATGTTTCAGGAGCTAAAAACAACAAACCTGCATCTTTAGGCTTAAAAGGAATGATATCACCACCACCTTCGTCAAAATAATTCAAGCGAGGTAAGGATATCACGCCTTGTCCGGTTTGGCACTCAATTTTTTTCTTAACTAAAGAGCGCAAAGCATTAGTGGAATCCATGTGCTTGTCCAACTGACTTGTGAGTTCACTAATTTCAATCACTGTAGTGGGCAAGGCATTATCTTGATTAAGCATTTCAGTACCAATTATTTCACAGTGTTGATTTGATTGTTCAAGAGTTAAAAACAAAGATTCTGGATCATGAGGCCTAAAAGGACAGATGTCGCCATTAACAACAACTATACTTGGAGTGGGTTGGGTGCTGAACCTTGAACTCATATTAACTTCACATTCACAATTCAAATGAGGTAACAACATTACTCCTCCAGTTTGGTACTCAATTTGTTTTTGAACTTTAGTGCCCAAACTATTAGTTTCAACCACGTCCTTACCCAACTGACTTGAGAGCTCACTTATTGGACCTCCAGCCAAATATGAAGACCTCGAATAACTGATTCCATCGGGAAATCTAGGACTTGTAGACTCCATAATTTTGTTCACCTCATCACATGTAGCAGAAGTAGTTTTATCCCATATCAAAAATTTTGAAACAAGTTTCGTTTGCACTCCAAGGACATCAGTTCCATGGTTCCCATTTGATAATGCAGAGCTAAATTCTGCAGCTTTTGAAATATCTAAAGCTTCTTTATAAAAATCATGAGATAGCATCTGGCTATCAGAAGTTATCATTTCAGTCTTTCCATTACTACTGATAGGAGCCGAGAAAAGAGGATTTAGCATTACATGATCACTAACACTAACTTCACTATAATTATTCAAGATGCGATCAACATCATGCTTGGTTTTTGTTTTTATAGCAGGCATACCATCATCATACAGTTCATTGGATATTGACGATGGTGTATTTTGCCCTTCTACACAACCCGACCGCTTGTCTGGACTAAGATGCATTAGCTCATTTACATAACCAGATAGTGATAATGTATCTGAAGTTGATGGATCATCAATTGAAAATTTTAGCTCGTCTGTGACAACTGGTGCAAACAATGCACTGTCGTTCAAACTGTCAATTTCATAGAATAGTGTAAATAAAAAATAAATATTAAAACAATTATTTGTATAAATAAATTATATTTAACTTCACTTTTACTGAAAGGAAATATTTCCTACCTCTTACTACGTAGGGTCATATGCACAGAATGACGTGCTAATACATTCCTCCCCCATAATCTTTGCTTCTACAAAAAATTTAAGCTCAATTAGAAGATTTTTTTAGGAAATATGGTAACTTAAGCCTTCAAAATACATATTTTCATACATGATAAGGCTAAATAGCACAGACTTGCAGTCATGCAAAGTAAAATAAAATGAAAACTATCACCTGCAAGAAACAATTGAGCCAAAAAAAAAAATTTGCAATTTGAACTCTAACCAACCCAACCCCTACTCCCCTCCGTTAAAAAAGAAGTCAAATATATACAAAAAAACCACTGACAACTGAGATACAGCAAAAAGAATGGTTTGGTAGTTTGAAATATTATTGTTCAGTCAATGGCTTAGAATCAGGGTTCTATGTGCAGAGCTGAGTAAAACGATATTTTTAAAATATAGGTAGTATAGTTTAGGTAAATATCGGCGAATATATAATTTTCTTGATTTATCGGCCGAGATAATTTTTGAAAATAGCATCCTCTATTTGCTTCTTTTTTCTTAAACTATTGCTGCTATAAAATTAAAATTATAATATGTTATAAAATTAAAGCTATAATATGTTATAAAATTAGAACTGTGAGAGTTTGAAATATAAATAATAATTATTAATTTGAACTATTATATGTGAGCGCCCTCTTTATATATAGTAGAAGAGGAAGAAAAATGTACATTTGGAGATGTGAGACTAAATACAGGGAGAAAATACAATGGGCCCCTATGTGGGCTTCTAGTCTTGGGTTTTAACACTTCCCCTCAAACTAGAATATATATATCAATCAGTCTCAGTTTGACACAAATATCCGAAAAAGATGAAGAAATTGGTTTGGCAAAAATGTCAGTCAACTCTTGATCTGCAGAAACAAACGAAGTGCATATTTGGTTTGTGATAACTTCATCTCTTGTGAAATGACAATCAACTTCAATATATTGTATTCTTTCATTGAATATTGAATTTTTGGAGATGTACATAACACCTTTATTATCACAAAAACATCAATAGAGGATAATCATTGATTTTTTCTCAAGTCCTTCAGAAATATTCTCAACCACTTCAACTCACAAGCAGTCTGAGTCATACACTTCTGTATTCAGCTTCGACACTTGACTTGGACACTATTGCTTGTTTCTTATTTTTTTCACGTGACCAGATTTCTATTGACATATGTGCGGAACCCAGAAGTAGATTTTCAATCTCCTTTATCATCTACATAACTTGCATAAAAATATGCTTCGATGCATAAATGATTGTTTCTTTGAAACAAGTCCTTTTAATAGAGTCTTTGATGTATTATGATATTTTTAAAGCAACTTCCAGATGACGTTCTCTGGGAGCTTGCATGAATTGACTAACCTTCCCAACAACATACAATGTAACACCCTAAATTATACAAAATAAAATTAAATTCTCCTCTATGATGATAGTAATGTCACCGTTTATTTGTTGCCACAAGATTTTTGAGATGTTTATGCAAGATTATTTTTTCGACGATATTTTGTTTGCAGTATTAAGGGATGGCTAAATAAGGGCATTGATACGGTGATGAATAAGGTGACTTTTCATTAGGCCGAATGGATTATATGGGCTGGATGAAGGTGTTTATGTGATTAATTAAAGGATTGAGGATTAATGAAAGTTTTTCTATCATGGTGGTTGGATTAAACAAGCAGATGGTTCTTGATAGGTTCATTTTGGGTTGTTCTTCTCCAAGGGGCATTTGTGCTTTTCTTCTTCTCCAAGCTGCGCAGTTTTTATTTTGTATATTTTTATACTCACTGTGCTTATGTATTGTGCTATGCTTGAAAACAATCTGCTATGTAATTACCACTGTTAAATTGTGGTGATCTGTGAGTCATCACAAAGAAGATGTCAAGTCTGATTATGGTAAAATAGATGAGTTTACCAACTAGTCGTATGTATCAAGTAATGTCTTGTAGAAGAGTGAATGTCTCATCCTAGAGTTTGTCAACTCCCACGAGCAAAGGATTTCGAGTAGGTTTAGTTCCAAGGAGACCAATTTGATTAATTAGATCGAGGACATACTTACGTTGAGAGAATTATAGAGTTATTGCATCTTGCAATTTCAATTCCCAAAAAGTATCTTGGTGAGCTCATATCTTCGGTAACAAAATGCTCCCGAAGATGTTTTTTTTGTTTTCCCTATTCCAGATGAGTCATCTATGGTAAGAACTACGAAGAATATTGTCAACGTAGACAATGAGAATAACCAGGTCTTGATTAGTTTTTTTCTGTATAAAGAAAGTAATCAGCATTGCCTCTAGAGAAATCAATGATAGAGACGACCTGACTGAATTTGTCAAATCGTGCTAGAGGACTTTGTTTGAGACCATAAATAGCCTTTCGAATCTTACCACACGAGGCTTCCCATGAGCAACATAACAAGGAGGTTGCTTCATATAGACTTCTTCATGTAAATCACCATATATGAAGACATTTTTGAAATCAGAATGAGACATTTGTCAATTTTGGCTAACAGTAAAGGAGAAGAGGACTCAGATAGTACTAATACGGGTATCCGGAGAGAAGGTGACAAAGAAATCAACACCATATATCTGGGTGAACCCCGTGGCGAGCCTTGTATCGATCCACGGTGTCGTCTGAGAGAAACTTGAGACAGATTCAATAACAACCAACAACATCGATCTCAGATGGGGTAACGTAAAGGGTCCAGATACCCCGTGATGTTAAGACAGATTTCCACATTCATAGCCGGTTTTCAGCAAGGTATACGAAGGGATTCCTAATATGTAGTAAGAACAGTGATGTTAGAGTGCCCAAGAAAACTTACTGCATGAAGAACTAAGATTGATGTAGAAATACACGGAAGAAGAAAGAAAATTAATATTTTATCAATTTCTCATAAGAAACCTCTTCAAGTACCTGTGGCCATCCAATTAATTAGTTAGACGGAAGTGAGGACACCTTCATCCCATAGTCCCTTCGGGGTGTGCATCTCTTGTAACAGACAGCGAGTAGTCTCCAAGATATGACAATTATTCCTTTTGGCTACCCCATTCTGCTAAGGGGTCCCCAGGTAGGAAGTTTGGAAAATGTCATGGTCTTCCAAGAACCTCTGCAGATAACTACAAGTATACTCGCCTCTATGATCACTTCCAAGAATTTTAATTTTAGCTTCAAACTGAATTTGCACGTGGTGATAAAATAACTAAAAATTTTTGAAACCTCAATTTTCTTTTTCATAAGATACACCCAGGTAAAGCGTGAGTGATCATAATAAAAGAAACAAAGTATTAAAAACCATTCACAGAGCAAATAGGAGATATTCAGACATCAGAATGAATCTCTTGGACATGGAAGATTTCTTCTTGGAAACGGTCCACGTACGACCCCAGCGGCTCCTGCGGTCCCTGCTTAATGAGGAAGGAGAAATCCCCGGCTGATGTCTTCGAAACTGTAGATTGAGCATGTCGACAACTGATGAAATCAATCTCTCGCTTTTTCCCTGAAGGTAATGGCGAATAACCGGCACTTGAAGAGGTCGGACATCGACCGAATTGATACCATATATTCAAACCATTGTAAGGCTCTGTTTGGCGCGGCGTTTTGGGAGCAGGGGACTGCGATTTTTTAAAACGCCGCGCCAAACGAATGTCACGGTGGCGGACGGTGGCATCCGCCACCGTGAAAAACAGCTGTGGGCAGCTGTTTTCCTACCGCGGGTGAAGACCTGCGGCAGGAAAGGCAGCAGCGCTGCAGCCCTTTTCAGGGCTGCAGCGCTGCTTTATTTTTTTTTTTTTTTTAAATTTATAAATTTAAAATAATTTTTAAGTTATAATATACTTATAATTTTAAGTTATTATTTTTTAAAAAGTTATATATTTTTAAGTTATTAATTTTTTTATATTTTTAAGTTATAATAAACTTATAATATAATATTAAAAAAAATTAAGATAACATCGAGTCAAATCCGAATATTGCAGATCCACTCACGGCGTATCACAGATATACACCATTATAACGGTTAAATTTATAAACAAATAAAAAAAATTCAATAACACTTTCTCTGTTTGAAACAGCACTGCAAAAGCTGTTCTTCCAAACAGATTCGCAGATTCTGCCACCACTCTGCAAAACAGCTGATTATTCCACCACTGCTTCCCACCACTGCTTCTCCAGTCGCTGCAGCCGCGCCAAACAGAGCCTAAGTGTTGCAGGGGGTCATCTCTTCAGGCGTAAAAATTCATGGGCGCCGAAACTGGCGCTATCAGCACCAACTCGCAGAACGGACTCGCTGGTGCGAGCTGGTGACCTGGGCGAGCGCGCCAATGCTGCTCCGCGCCGCGAGTCGTCGGGGGGCTCTCAAAGAGGACCCACGGCCGTATTATCTGATCGTCGCTATCTGGGCACACCTCCTTGCTAGGTCGTTGTACCTGGCACGCCTCGCCCTGCAAGACGTCATCCTTAGTTGGAGTCACCGCCTCGCCGCGCTGTGCGAGCAAACCTTGCACCATCTTCTCCATGGATTTCAACATCCCAGCGAATTCGGCAAACTGACCCTGCGTCACGAACTCGCCAGAAGGGTGCAAGTTCCCCGGGCTGTCTCCTTGCTCTCCCCGTCCTACCATGGCTCCGTCAGACAAGTATTTTCTTCAAGAACTGCCAGTCCACGCTCACCGCACCAAAAATATTGAAATCCGGATACCTGTTCAATGGAGTTTGGACTGGAGGGGCAGTTCAAGTTACTTGGCCCGTCGTTGGGTGCTCAAGGTAGGTTAATTCGAGCCAGGATTCAGCCTTCACTAATTTGAGATGGTTGCCTACTCACAGACCCGGTGAGCTGCAGTGTGGAGGCCCCACCGCTCACCCGGAAGCGTGTGTCGCGTCTCCCCCCTCCCCCTCTAAAGCCAAAGGCTGAGCTCGGCACCTTGGATGACACAGAGCAAGAACTCTCCGAAATTCAGGAGCTCTGGGGAGGCTGGGTCTGCCTCTCCAAGGTGCTTTGAGAGTCTATTTATAGGCAAACCACAAACCAGTGACAAAATCGTCTTTTATGGCCTGCGGATAGCGGCCTCCGCTTTTTGGTTTTTGCTATTGGCACCCCTGATTGGTGTGCGGACAGCGGAATCCTGCTGTTTGAGATGGCTATGGGCAGACAAGGTTGAGATGCGAGTAGACGGAAGGG
Source organism: Platanthera zijinensis (assembly GCA_039513925.1). Taxonomy (NCBI): domain Eukaryota; kingdom Viridiplantae; phylum Streptophyta; class Magnoliopsida; order Asparagales; family Orchidaceae; genus Platanthera; species Platanthera zijinensis. Next base: position 15,397,513 of record CM077090.1, read on the forward strand.
CGAGCCGACTCTCATTGACGAGGCGAGTTCATGAAGAGGGCGGTGTCGTCTCGCCCGCATGCCCGGCTCGCGGTCGTTCTTGCGCAAGGGGCTCGCTCAGCGAGCTGGTAACTGACTGTTGAGTCCGCCTCGCGGTCGTCGGAGTCTCCTCGCCTAACCCAATTTCTCCTGATGGGCTAACCTTGCCTTGGTTGGGAGCAGCTTGGACTGGGGTCGCTAAATTGGGGTTGTACACTTACCTCTAGGAATTGCCTCTGAGGGATCTAAAGGGAAGGTTTGCAGGCTGAAAAAGGCTTTATACGACCTTAAATAATCTCCTAGAACTTGGTTTGGGAGATTTCACAAGGTAATGAAGATTTTTTGATAATTTCAGAGTAATATTGATCATACTCTATTCATCAAATACAGGGAAGGAAAATTGACATCCCTTATAGTTTATGTGGGCAACATTGTTATAATAGGAGATGATCTGGAAGAGGTCTAAACTCTAAAAATCAGTCTGGCTAGAGAATTTGAGGTCAAGGACTTAGGGAGCCTTAAATATTTTATGAGTATTGAAGTTGCCAGATCCAGACATGGGATTTTTATCTCGCAGAGGAAGTATATTCTTGATTTACTTGAGATATGAGGAATGAGTTGATATAGATCCGCTGACACCCCTATCGAAAAAAACCATCGGTCAGGAAGGGATGATAGAGCGCATGTTGAGGACATTCCTTATTTTCAAAGATTAGTGGAGAAGTTGATTTAGTTGGCACATACATGGCCAGATATCTCGTATGTAGTTGGAGTGATCAGTCAGTACATGCACTTACCAAAGACTCGTCATCTCAATATTGTCCACCATATTCTCAGATACCTCAAGTCCTCTCCTTGGAGAGGGATCCTATTCTCAACGAATGATGAGCTAAATATTGAAGTCCACACCGACGCAGATTGGGCTGGATTTGTTGATGATCCATAGTCCACCTCAGGATATTGCACTTTTGTTGGTAGGAATTTGGTTACATGGAGAAGCAAAAAATAACACGAGATGGCTAGATCCAACACTAAAGCTGAACTCAGAGCTATGACACATTGAATATGCGAAGGATTGCGGATTCAAACTATTATGAGAGATCTGGGCTTTGAGAACACTGATCCACTCAGATTATATTGTGATAACAAGGCGACCATTAACATTGCTCATAACCTCGTTTAACACGGTCGCACAAAACACATTGAAATTAACAGACATTTCGTCAAAGAAAACAGAGTGAGAGGAATCATTTGTACTCTGTTAGTTCCATCTGAACAATAACTGGCAGACACGCTCATGAAAGGACAAGTGCTTTTGGAAGGATCATTATCAAGTTGGACAAGGTCAACATTACAAGCCCAACTTGAGGGGTAATAGAATGTATTAGTTTTGTATTTTTATGTTTTTCTCTTTACAAAGATCCTTGCTCGAGCGCGCGCCCGCGCACTCGAGCAAGGATCTTTGTAATAATGAACATTTTACCATCTCAACAAGTACCATTGTTGTTTCTCATTTGACACATGGCGCACCAAATGACTAATGAGAGTATGCAACTGTCATAAGGGGACTCATGTGTATTCCACTTGTGTGTGTGTGTAAAACTTTAATGTATATAATATATAACATTTTAAAAATTTAAATGATAATCAATAATATAAAGCGATTTAACTTTCTCAGGAAAATATGAAATAAATTTCGTACGGGAACGCAAAACATGAAAAAGACGAATTTTCACGCTAAATTCTCACTTATTAGTAATATTACTTTAATCATTTAAAATCGCAAACGAAATATATACTGACCATAAACAATCAGGAAAATTCATTTAGTTGGTAGCATAGCCACGAATAAAGATTAAAAAAAAGACAATTAATTACACATGCTTATTCAAAATATTCAAACTCCATAAATTGTTTCAGTTTTATACTAAATGCTAACCTTCTTCCTTCGAACCTTTTTTCCATTGTATGATTTCCCAACCATTATTGACTCAGAACTAGCCATTACCCTCTGAAAATAAGAGGGATCTGAATATCTCTTCACACAAGCTCCAGCCCCAGCACTGTCAAATCTATAGCCAAAAGTGGTAGTGTCAATGGAGATGGAAACAAAAGAAATCTAGGAAAGCTATAAGATAAAATAATTGCATCATACTTATCAAGCAAGTGGAGACGTGGTGGCTCACGGCATTTTTCGTAGGAATCTAGCACAAATTCAGGTAAATCGCTACCAAGAAGTTCTCTATGGCCAGTCTGGATATTAGCATGCCAGTCACAGCCTGAAACCAACTTTTCTTTTCAAAGAGCGAAAAAACCAATCTCTATAAAGCTATGGAAGTAAGGAGAGAGCTTCATGTTGAAAGGGAGCCTGTCAAAAGTCTGAACTTATAGTTTTAATGCTTTTTAAATTAGAGGGAGAATAGTGAGGAGTAATTCTTCAGAAAAGGATAAGTTTTCAATGAGTGAGTGTACGCTAGGGAGAGCGAGAGAGGGGAAGTTAAAAACTAGAAAGTATTCCATTGGTACACTTGTGTGCGAAGAAAGAATGTGAGTAGAAAGAAAACCAAAGAAAAAGGTTCTTTAGTAACATCCGTGTAAGGATGACTAAGAAGATTCTGCATGAAGACATGTGCTCTATGTAGAAGAATACACACATCAAATGCCTTTGTATATAAATTTTTCACTTGACACTATATTAGTATGGATATCTTATTTATTGCAACATGTGGCTTACTGATACGAACAGGCTGCAATGAAAGGAACAGAATATACAAGATAATGAGGCATGCTCGTTCCTAACTCTTGAGGATAGGTTCCCACTAATAGTTCTCTCCAAAGACTCAAAGAGAGACTAACAAAACAAATATCCAAGGTAAAATAACTCTCCATTTAAATCTCCTTATACAGGATGAAGACCAGCTACAAGAGGTAGCATAATAAAAGACAAAATGATGCAGACCGCCGGCTCATGCACGTGTATTCCCGCAGGAGGCGGTGGCCGTTCGGACGATCCGAGCCCACGGATGTGTCCAAACGATCGTTCCGAGTCTTTCATATATTATTTTATTTGCTTCAAGTTGTATTTGACACACGATCAGCTCAGACGATATGAGTCGTCTGATTCGGGTGTCGGCGGCTGAAGGATTGTGGTTTTCATTTCCTAGAACCGTCAGGTCACTTCTCCTGCTGGTGCGATGTCGAGAGAATCCCTTGGTGCAACTCCAAGATACCTCCTTCCCTCCCACGCCTTCCTCCGTGAGCCTTCAGTCTTCTACCTCCCTCCGTCCATTCATGCCGCCCAGACCCCCCCCCCCTAATCAGCCTCCACCGCTCGAATTCCAATCCTTCTGCCCCAATCCATTCGCATCCTCCTTATTCAGCCCCCACCACCCGGTCTCCACCTCTGTTGCACAGATCCGACCGCTGCCACCAAATCCTAGTCGCCGTCGCCCCTACTCAACCCCCACCGTCCAAAACCAATCATTGTCACCCTTACCCTGCCATTGTCACCCAGATTTACCTTGTCCTGAGCCCGCCAACAGCCTCTACCACCAACATGTCAGCCTCCAATCTTGTCGTGCAATAAAAGCCACTACAACCCTCCAACAGCCTCACCACAATCCTCCAACAACCACATTAAACCACTCTTAATCCCTCCAGCAACGCAGAATCTTCTTAGTTGCATCATTCAGCCGTCGCTTACATGTGTAAGTCACTAGTTTGAAATTTTTATTTTCTAACATTTTGTATTCTAACTATATTTTGTTGGATGTGACATTATATGTTTTGTTATTGTAAAATATTTGGATTTGCAGGACATATTCTACGTACGCTAAAAAGTACTTGCACCTCACTCATTTTGTGAATTAAAATTTGTTTTCCAAAATCATTTTCTATGAACAAATGTGCACTTGTTAAGTTCTTATATTACTTAATCGTTTATTGTCAATTTAGGTTGGATTGTCAACTACATTTACACTTGCATTAAATTGGCATTTTATTGAATTGTGTGTATGCACTCATATCATTTTAAGGTTGGCCGTAACACCATTTGCGCCTGTCGTGTGCTTGCTTGCTTTGCATTTTGGGTTAGGGCGTCACTTCCACCACCTATAGACTTGTGATGCGTCAAAATATGCAATTCATTATGAACACAAGATAACCCCAAAGGTAGCCGCATTTCCGAGTGAACCATCCACAATGAGACCGATTGTCCGAGCAGGCATGTCACTTGTCAGCAAAGTGTATATGTATCAACACACCCCTTCTGAAGGTTGAGTGAGGGGAAGCAAACTTGAAGGTTACGGTAGTTGTGAAAGCCACTAGTTGGACCAAGGGTACGGTCGAAGTTGTATAAAGATGAAGGACGGCGGAGTGAACTTGTTTAAATATTTTGTGACTTTTTGGGTGAATAAGAAGAGATGTGAACCGGTGGTCATAGAGTGGTGCCATTAAGGACAGAGAAAATGTTGGTGGTGGAAAGTAGTCGTGACAGAAAATTACAAAGGAAACATGTAACTGGCTATGGGTGTCACATTTGGTAGAAAAGTATGAGGTGAGGGTGGAATCATTTCCAGTAAGAAGGAACTGATGGGTTCATTAAGTAAGAGAAAGGAAAGATGTGGGTGCATTTGGGTGAATATGTGAAGGTGAAAGTGTTCGTTACAACAAATTGAAGGGAAGGAGTTGTGTGGTGTTAGTTGCGGTGGAAACAATCAGAGATGTGTTGAAAAGGGACAAAAGATGGGCATGAAATGGGGTCCATGGCGCGGAAAGGTGGCATGGTCCACCGATGGGTGGTCCAAGTAGGGTTATAATGTGAAGGTTTAAATATATAGGGGCCCATTGTGGGAGGAGAGAAAAAAGAATATAAGTCTATGTGGTGTCGGTAGGTGGCGTGAATGGGGGCTCAAGGCATTTGGTGTGGAGTGCAGGTGGGGTGCTCGAGGCCTGGGACACGTAGCTGCGTGGGTAGGCAATGCCTAGAAAAAAAAGAGAAATGAGTGCATTCTCTAGGGCGAGTCTGGCATGGATGTAGGTTTGGAGGATGTCCTGGATAGCAACAAGCGGATCCAAGATGTTGATGTCCCGGAGCCTAGAGGAAATTTCATCCAGGAAGATGACCTCGGCGGTGACGAAAATGGTTGCAAAGAATGATGCGGTGGTGTGAGGAAGAATAGTGAGGTAGAGGGAAGGTTCTTCATCTGATGTTTAGGCGCAAGCCATTGACAATAGAGGTCTATGATTGTGGAGGGGCAAGGGTCGGGAGTGTGGTTCATGTTTAGTGTTAGGTGGTTGTGAGGTGTTGAAGTGCAACAACAGTGGAAGAGAAAGGAGAGTATGCCTGGCTTGAGGCAGTTGAAGTCGGGAAAAGTTGCATAGTGGCTGATTGGTCAAGTGAGGACGTTGTCACGTTGACGTTGCCACTAGTGACATTTGGAAAAGGAGGTTGTTGGAGAACCTAGGTCAAAGCAGGGGGGTGATTTCCCGGTGACTGTGCCAACCAAGAGTCTCTTTGTTGACATGTAACAGCGCAGCGGTGAAGCGGCGAATATCCGCGCAAATTTGGTGAATTTAAGCGCGATTGACGACCATCTCATATGGAGGAATCCGTCAGCAAGAGAGATCCATTACGACAAAGAAAACTGGGGCAATGGGATTGGAAGTTCCCGACGGCGGAGTAAGCAGCGACGGAGACCGGTAGGTTAGACCAACTGATACAAACAACATGCGATGAATCAAGAACAACACGAATACGAACTAGCAATATTACACCAGAAAGGAATAAAATATACAAGATAACAAGGATGTCCACTCCTAACTCTTTAGGGCAGGTTTCCCCTAAGATTCCTTCCCTCCAAAGCTGCACTAACAAAACAAATATCCAGGATAAAATAAGAGCAATGTTAAAAGCACATCTAATACGGCTATTAACAGATCAAAAAATCTAACATGCCATGTTTTAAGCGCATACCGAAAAAAAATCCCCCACCCCAGCCCTTTGTTCTCGCGACACAATCCGCACAAAAGAGAACCCCCTTCTGTCGGACAATTGCCTCTACCGGAGGAAAATGCCGGCAATAACCGCAGGAGCCCGCCTCTCCCACGCGACCTCCGGGAGCTCGCCTCTTTCACCAGGACGCACGGCTCCTCTGATCGCAGTCACTCTGTTTCTATCAATTTATTGATACCATTTTCAAAATGAAGCAGCTTATTCATCCTTTCAGCTCGGGAAGGAAATGTCTTTGCCTGGTTGCATTGGAGCTAATTTAAAAGGCAAACTATGTCGGTCCCATGGTTGGCTGGAGATTTTTAAAAAGCTGTACGCATTTTTTTCGAGCAGAGGTATTTTTGGCTCTCTTAGCAGCCGGAGATTTAATTGACGTGAACTGCTTGGGCTTTTCCGGAGGCCGGAGCAGCCATCTTCATCTTCTTCCCCACAACGACTTTCTTGGCAGGCTTTGCAGGATTATGTAATTCACACATTTGTGAAATGAAATTAGTTATGTTTTAAAAGTAATTTTATTTATCTCTTCATTTAATGAGTAGAGAAAATATTATTCGAGCAATCCTTATGAGTCAAATCCACTATTTGAGCAATAACAAATTTTATATTTGGTGTGACAATAACATGATGATGTGAAAATAAAATATTTTTATATGATAATATAATTTGGCTGTCAATAGGAAAATCGGTGTGCTTTTTTAACAATGCTCTAAAATAACTATACATATATCTCCTTATATAGGACGAAGACCCGCTAAAAATAAAACACACTAAAAGACAAAATATGTAATTCATTACGACCACAAGATAATCCCTAAAGGTAGTTGTGTTTCTGTTACGGGCCTACTTCCATAACAGCGATAACTCGCCGGAATAGTGATCGGAGGCGGAGAAGATTGTGGTGGTGGAGGATATCGTGGAGCCGGAACCGCAGCTGTCAAAGCGGAGTTGCTCGTTGAAAGAGAGAGCCATCAAGATCTCACAACAAAGGACAAGAACTAGACTTCATTTTATTGATATCTTCCTTACATGACTCCATGTGCTTATATAAGAGCATCAATGGCATGAGTGTAAATAACACAAAAAACATCATACAAGACTTGACCCGACTAATAAACGAAACGACACGACTAATACATTAGACTCAATATAATAACTGGACTCAATAATAATAATAGGTACTTAACGTATAGGATTCATAACATCTCATTCGTCCTTGAAATAGAGCTTGTCCTCGAGCTCGAACTTCACGTGAATGGCCGTGTCATCTGGTATCTTGATCTCTCTCCAAAATAGCGCCCGGTAGTGTGTCGCGTCCGCGGTAGCTTGGGTGAGGAGTGGCAGTTCCGTTAGAACTACCAGTGGCCAGAATGTGTCTGATAGAGTTGTTGGAGTGGCAGTGAGCAGTAACACAGAGGACGGAGGACGGAGTTGGCAAAAAAGGGGCCGGCCGACCAAGGGCTAGCACAGGAGGCAGCGAGATGGTCGGAGGAACCGACATAGCAGGAGTCGGCGAAGCAAGAGCCGACAAGTGAAGCGATGGCACGTCGTCGGCTGGTGAAGAAGGCAACTGCACGTTGTCAGTCAGAGGTAGGGACGGGTCCGTCGGGGTCGGCGGAGCAAGGGCCGGCAGATCAAGTGCCAGTAAAAGATGCGGCGGGTTGGCGACTGCAAGGTCCTGTGGCGACGATGGAATGGTGAGCCAATGTTTACTTTTATCAAGTATGTCTTTGTAAAGTACCAGGATGGCGGCACCGAGATGATGTGTCTCGTGAACGAGTGAAGTAGTCTCTGAATCATAAGGTGTGGTTGACGCCAATATCATTGTGAGATAAAAATAAAGTTGATTAATTATTGAAACAGTAATCAATTAAAGGGCTGACAGGTTGGTGGGAAGAAATAATGATAGAAAGAAATAGGAACTATAACATAATGATTAAAAAAAAGGAGGTGGCGGTGCTGGTTTTTGAAAGTTTTAATAAAATAAAATAAGAAGCTGCAGGAAATTGAATGAGGAAATTGAAAGGAAGGAGGTGTGACGCAGGGCGAATCTATAGGCGGCGGGAAATCTGCGACCTAACCCTACATGATATGCAAATCCGACGGATTAAATCACAAGTTAGATAATAAATTAAAATATCCCACGTGGTTAATTAAAATGCAAGACAAAATAATTTATTTGGGCAAAAGCAAGCTTAGGATTTCCTCCACGTGGAGGGCCAAAGCTAGAGCGCACGGCGAATAAATCCTTCCTGCAGTTAGAGATTTATTAAAGAGTAAATAACATAAAAACTATAATCCTACGCAAGCACTTAATATCCAGACCATGATAATGTTTACAACCAAAAATCAATACAAAACACAATACGAATAATAGGGCTGCTGCCAATAAAAGAGATATGAACGTTGGAGGGCTTGGAGAAGGGTTCCGGTGATGGGGGAGTGAGGGCAGCAAAAGGAAAGGGCGGGATGGTTGGATCTGGGCTGGAATGCCCAGATCTTGACTGGTTTGGGGCTGAAAACAGCCGGGCTGCTGTTGGACGGAGATAGAGAGGGTGTGGGTGAGATGAGGTTGGGCCGAGGGAGAGCGGCGGCTCACTGGTGGGCGTCTGGAGGGGCGGAGGTGGCTGGGAAGCCTGCTGGTAAGCAGCTGAAGGGGTGGAGGCGGCTAGGCAGGTGGCTGGACAGGCAGCTGGAGGGGGTCCAGAAGGTGGCCCCGGCTCTCGAAGGCCACAGCAGGGGAAAAAACTCAAGCAGTGAATAGTAAATGAAATAAATGAATAGTTCCGTGAACAGTGCGTGAATAGTGGCTACTTTCTGAACAGGAAATCGTCCGACTATTTCGTGGGTTGTAGGGGTTGCGGATGAGGGTTTTGGAGGAGAGCGGTGGCTGGACAGCGAAGGGGAAAACAGGGAGGAGGGAGGAAAATAACAAAGGATACACACTTACCCAAGGAGTCGTCACCAAGGGGGCTCCACGGAATCGGCACCGCGAAGGAGATCACCGGAATGAAGGAAGAAGACACTCCAAACATTCAGCAATGAGAAATGACGGCAGCCCTAAACCATCTATTTATAAGAAATAAAAATAGGGCACTCGAAATCAACGGATATGATTGGTCGTTGGTCTCGGGGCCAAAACTACATGAAATAAAACCCGAAAAGTACACAGCTATATATGAAATTGATTCGCAACGCGAATCCGGACGCATCCACGGAGTCGGATCGTCGATCCGGGCACGCCATATATGGTAAGTCTCCAAATCAGCCCCGAATGGGCCCAAAGCCCGTCCTCGTCTCTGCTCCGCATCAAGGTGTGGGCTCCACGTGAGCTTTGAGATGGGGTTGGGCCGAGGGAGAGCGGCGGCTCACTGGTGGGTGGCTGGAGGGGCGGAGGAGGCTGGGCAGCCTGCTGGTAGGCTGCTGAAGGGGTGGAGGCGGCTAGCCAGGTGACTGGACAGGCAGCTGGAGGGGGTCCGGAAGGTGGCCGCGGCTCTGGAAGGCCACAGCAGGGGAAAAAACTCAAGCAGTGAATAGTAAATGAAATAAATGAATAGTACCGTGAACAGTGTGTGAACAGTGGCTACATTCTAAGCAGAAAATCGTCCGGCTATTTCGTGGGTTGTAGGGGCTGCGGATGAGGGTTTCGGAGGAGAGCGGTGGCTGAACAGCGAAGGGGAAAAAAGGGAGGAGGGAGGAAAATAACAAAGGATACACACTTACCCAAAGAGTCGTCACCAAGGGGGCTCCACGGAGTCGGCACCGCGAAGGAGATCACCGGAATGAAGGAAGAAGACTCTCCAAACATTCAGCAATGAGAAATGACGGCAGCCCTAAACCATCTATTTATAAGAAATAAAAATAGGGCTCTCGGAATCAACAGATATGATTGGTCGTTGGTCTCGGGGCCAAAACTACATGAAATAAAACCCGAAAAGTACACAGCTATATATAAAATTGATTCGCAACGCGAATCCGGACGCATCCACGGAGTCGGATCGTCGATCCGGGCACGCCATATATGGTAAGTCTCCAAATAACCCCCGAATGGGCCCAAAGCCCGTCCTCGTCTCTGCTCCGCATCACTCTCCCCGGCTTGAAAGAATTCATCTCCCGATGAATAAGAATCAGAATTCTCTCGCTGCATGCCAGGTAAAGCTCGAAGAGGTCCACCAGAAGTCGCCCAAGTGTCGTCGCTGGAAAAGTGTCTTCGTCAATCAACTCCTCCGGACTGAAAAGCTTCCATCTCCAATGAATGGAGACGGTCGTACTGAAGTCGAAGTCCAGGGCAAGTCGATCAAGCTCCGTTGGTAGCATCCAGGTGTCTTCAATGAAGGATTGTCTGCGCCCGCAAACCAGGTAGCGACACACAAGACCATTTGTAGAGGGGACAGACTCATGCGTAAAGATCTCAGTGATAATCTCATCTCTCAACATAGTAACAGAAGGATCCGGTGGGATCTGAGGTGCACTTGGTGGAACCTTTGGGGACAGGATCCCGGGTAAGCGGGGGTCAGAAATGGGCTGAGCACGGGGCAATGAATGTGGTGGCAAGGGCTCGGGGGTAGACTGAGTGGTGGGCGGTAAAAACGGTGGTAAAGGCTCGGGAGGGACACCAAGATGTGGGCCCGAATACTCGTGAGGTGCAAAGTATGGCATTAGGTACTCGACATTGAACACAGTATGAGTACTTATGCTCGCGGGGATGTCCAGCTCATAAGCATTTGTCCCGATGCGTCTCAGGACTGAGTAGGGACCCATTCACCTAAAGCTCAAACTTTTAGCAAGCCTCGCACGGAGCCTCACAACGCAGATTCTGACCATCACCTGCTCGCCTTCATGAAGTACTTGCGCTTGCTAATGAACATCCGCAAGAGATTTACAAGATTTATTATCAATATGGATTATTCGTTGGACTGACTCATGACACACATGCCAACGATGAACAAACAACACAACAGACTCATGCAAAAGATGACGAAACGACTCAACAGACTCATGCAAAAGATGACGAAACGACTTAACAGACTCATGCAAATGTTGCAAATGACACATGACCGACACAACGTACCTTCTACAGGAAAGTCTAATAATGACCGAGACGTCTCTAAAATATGGTGGCCTATCAGGGGGCTCTCTCGGTGGAGTGTACAAAAACTCATCCCGTGTGTGACGAGTGCTCAGATGATCGTGAGAGACAACTATACTCAAATACGGGCTCGTAAAGAGCCAAATGTCTCTCAGGGAACGTGACACATCAGGGGGCTCACCAGGAGGCAGTGACGGAACTAGGATTTTGAAGTAGCACAGACACAATCTAAGTACTGTCAATTTGGGGGGTTCAGGGGGCAGCGCACCACGAGCGAGATTTTTTTTTTTTTGCAAAGAAATCTGGACTGATTTCACATTGAAGAAGAGGACTGATTTCACAGCAGAAGAAGAAGAGGAGGACTGATTTCACAGAAGAAGAAGAAGAAGACTTATTTCACAGAAGAAGAAGAAGAAGACTGATTTCACAGAATAAGAAGATGACTAATTTCACAGAAGAAGAAGAAGTACCGCCGGCCACGGGGGCCGGAGCAGGTAGCCGCGATGGGAGCCGGAGCCAGAGAAGGTAGCGGCAACGGGAGCCGGAGTCGGAGCAGGGAGCGGCGACGGGATCGGGAGCCGGGAGCGGCGACGGGATCGGGAGCCAGGAGCGGCGACGGGATCGGGAGCAGGAGGAGCAGGGAGCGGGATGAAATGAAACCTAATTTAGCGATAAAAAAACCGGTCGGGCACGTGCCCTACTGTGCCCAGGGGTAGTTCCGTCCATGCCAGGAGGTGTGTACGAGAAGTCATGGCGAATGAGGCAACCACCTGAATGAAGATCATGCACACTGACTAGAAGACGTGACTCTCGAGTGTGGTGAGTGTCCCCAACAAGGAAGTACTCATCGGGTGAGTCAGCGGGTGGCGTGTCCCAAAACTTATCGAGGGTGCGATGTGTCATAAGATAGGCCCTCAAAATATGTGTATGCTCAAGCGTACTCAAGGAAGGCTCTACATACGTTATGCTCCACGCAAGATCAATTCTCTGGGGCAAGACTATAAATGATAGCGAAAGAGACACTAATAACTCAAAGCTCATAAACGAGCGTCTCACCCGAATCGTATCCTCACCAGGATGTGGCGGCTCATCAGGAGGCTCAACAGGGGGGTCATCGTAAAACTCATCACTAGGGTCATGATCCTCCATATGAGTACCATCGTAAGGGGTCGTGTTCCCTTGAATGGGTGGCATAGTCACTGTGAGATCAACATCAAGCTTTGGGCTCTCGGTCGTGATGTGACTCAGGGCAATGACAACGGGAGAGCAACATAGACCTACACTCAAGAATGAGTATGTGGGTGTAGTGTCAAGAATTGGGTCTACGGTGAGGGTGTTAACTAACCCGGTGCATGGCAGAAGAAGAGGTGTGGGTGAGGGACACAATACTGCAGACTCAATAGGTCGTTCAGGCTCACTCTCAATCGGGGTCGTAGGAGACGGGTCAGAGACAAGAGATAGGTCACTCACTGGGCTAAGCACCTCACGGGGGTGAGAGCAATCCGCCTCGTGTATCACTTCTGTCGTGGCTGACAGGATAGTGGTAGGCGTCATGATGACCTCAGCATGGGAGGGACTCGTACTGCAGAGGTCAAGGTGAGATTCCCATCGACCAGCTCTTACGGATCTCAATGACCGTTCATAACGAAGGGCGAGCTGATATGTCCGCTCGAGGAACTCCGAGGTATGATAAACTACCTTAGTACGAATGTCAGATTGAAGCCCAGACCTAAATCTGGTAGTGACCATGGCTGGATCCTCTCGGATATCACTCCTCACAACTAACTCATCAAAGCGATCCCTGTACTTAGCGACAGACATGCATCCTTGTTGCAGGGAAAATAATTGGTCGAGCAAGCGACTCCGATATGACGAAGGCAGATATCTTTGACACAATATACGCTTCATGTCCACCCAACTAGTGATGCGACGAAGACGGTCTCACTTGCGGGTCCTCTCAATGCTAGCCCAATAAGACCTCTCCTGATCTAAAAGTCTAAGTTTCGCAAACTTGACGCGACGCTCGCCAAATAACTCAAAATGATCTAAATAATGCTCCATATCCACGAGCCAATAGCTGAAAGACTCGGGACTCGATGTGCCGTCAAAGGAAGGGGAAGCAGTACGAAACTGACTCTCAAGATCTCTCTCGGAACGACTATCCTCATAATAATCATTCCTAAGGTAACTGAGTCGTGTTGAAGGATCAACACAATCTGCTCGCGTGTACGGATAAGGACGACGACAATCGTCATACTGATCGTCTCTAGCATAGTGGGGTCGCGTCGGTGGGTCAACACGATCTCTGAAAGTGGTGCACTGCGATCGAGAATGATCGTCGTAATAATGTGAGGATCTCCCTGACGGGGCTCTGTGAGAGCTGGTGCAAGTGGACTCAAGACCTCCAAAGTGAGGTGGGCACAAGTGGTCATACCTAGACATAATGAAAAACCTATAGAATCTACGACTGCGTATCGAAAAGTGCGCGCAACCTCCCTCTGATACCAATTGACGCAGGGCGAATCTATAGGCGGCGGGAAATCTGCGACCTAACCCTACATGATATGCAAATCCGACGGATTAAATCACAAGTTAGATAATAAATTAAAATATCTCACGTGGTTAATTCAAATGCAAGACAAAATAATTTATTTGGGAAAAAACAAGCTTAGGCTTTCCTCCGCGTGGAGGGTCAAAGATAGAGCGCGCGGCGAATAAATCCTTCATGCAGTTAGAGATTTATTAAAGAGCAAATAACATAAAAACTATAATCTCACGCAAGCACTTAATATCCAGACCATGATAATGTTTACAACTAAAAACCAATACAAAACACAATACGAATAATAGGGCTGCTGCCAATAAAAGAGATATGAACGTTGGAGGGCTTGGAGAAGGGTTCCGGTGATGGGGGAGTGAGGGCAGCAAAAGGAAAGGGCGGGATGGTTGGATCTGGGCTGGAATGCCCAGATCTTGACTGGTTTGGGGCTGAAAACAGCCGGGCTGCTGTTGGACGGAGATAGAGAGGGTGTGGGTGAGATGAGGTTGGGCCGAGGGAGAGCGGCGGCTCACTGGTGGGCGTCTGGAGGGGCGGAGGTGGCTGGGAAGCCTGCTGGTAAGCAGCTGAAGGGGTGGAGGCGGCTAGGCAGGTGGCTGGACAGGCAGCTGGAGGGGGTCCAGAAGGTGGCCCCGGCTCTCGAAGGCCACAGCAGGGGAAAAAACTCAAGCAGTGAATAGTAAATGAAATAAATGAATAGTTCCGTGAACAGTGCGTGAATAGTGGCTACTTTCTGAACAGGAAATCGTCCGACTATTTCGTGGGTTGTAGGGCTGCGGATGAGGGTTTTGGAGGAGAGCGGTGGCTGGACAGCGAAGGGGAAAACAGGGAGGAGGGAGGAAAATAACAAAGGATACACACTTACCCAAGGAGTCGTCACCAAGGGGGCTCCACGGAATCGGCACCGCGAAGGAGATCACCGGAATGAAGGAAGAAGACACTCCAAACATTCAGCAATGAGAAATGACGGCAGCCCTAAACCATCTATTTATAAGAAATAAAAATAGGGCACCCGAAATCAACGGATATGATTGGTCGTTGGTCTCGGGGCCAAAACTACATGAAATAAAACCCGAAAAGTACACAGCTATATATGAAATTGATTCGCAACGCGAATCCGGACGCATCCACGGAGTCGGATCGTCGATCCGGGCACGCCATATATGGTAAGTCTCCAAATCAGCCCCGAATGGGCCCAAAGCCCGTCCTCGTCTCTGCTCCGCATCAAGGTGTGGGCTCCACGTGAGCTTTGAATGAGGCGTGGGTTGCTGAACCGGCTGGCAGGCTTTTAATAAAGGAGAAAAAAATCAAGCTGGATTGCGGGGAAGGCGGTCGCAGAAGAGCAACGCACAAAAGCTCTGCCGGAGTTGACTGGCGCAGGGCTCGAGACAGGGATAGGCTTGAGACGTCAACATAGGAGACGGTAATGGATGCAGGGCGGCGTGCGGGGGTTGGATCGGCGGAAGATGTCGGAGCCTCAACCGCTGGCCTCAACGCAAAAGCAGGGCGCAGAAGGACGTGACGGTGCTCAACCACCTTTCATTGTTGTTGGCAAGGAAGAGACGCGGCTTTTTGGCGAGGATCCCACACAGGAATTCATTGGACGTGCAGGTTGGGATGAGAGAGGCGATCCCGCTGAAGGAGGTGACTGGCTCAACGTCAAAAAAACACAGACGAGCTTGACAGAGGTGCTGATGTGCTTGATGGTCGGGCTCAACGGTGGTGCGGCTCGAGAAGGGGAAAAAAGTTGGAGGTGTGTGGTTCACTGCTGCAGATGCGGATGCTTGGTTCCATCGTGGGTTAGAGTTGTACAACATCGGATGTCGGAAAGCGAAAGGTGCGTTAGAGGCAGGCGATGAGAATGAGTTGGGGCCAGTTACTGAGGAAAAAAAGAAAGGCTCGGGTTTGGGGCTGAGGGAATTGAGCGGCGTGCGAAAGAAGACCGATGGCTCTGATACCAAGTTGTTACGGGCCTACTTCCGTAACAGCGATAACTCGCCGGAACAGTGATCGGAGGCGGAGAAGATGGTGGTGGTGGAGGATACCGTGGAGCCGGAACCGCGGCTGCCTAAGCGGGGTTGCTCGTTGGAGGAGAGAGCTGTCAAAATCTCACAACAAGGGACAAGAACTAGACTTCATTTCATTGATACCTTCTTTACATGACTCCATGTGCTTATATAAAAATCTCAATGGCGTGAGTGTAAATAACCCAAAAATATAAAACATAAAAGACTTGACCCGACTAATAAACGAAACAACTCGACTAATACATTTGACTCAATATAATAACTGAACTCAATAATAATAATAAAACTAGGTACTTGACATATAGGATTCATAACAGTTTTCGAGCAAACTCTCGCGTAGTGAGGCTAACTGTTCAAGCGTGGGTGTCATATCACTTACCAATGACTAATGCTCTACAGAAACACCTCTCAAAAAATAAGACTCGGAGAAGATATCTGTTATGTGCTATGGTCCACCGTCAGTTATCATATGTTATTATTATTATTATATGTTGAGTCGTCTTGTATCGAGTCGTTATTATCGAGTCGAGTAGTACTCTTAGCGTCGTAGGATTTTAATATTCGTGCGTCTATTGTGGTATTTACAAGTATGCCATTGTGAGTTCTATTTAAGGAAACTCTTGGGGGTCATTGTAAGCATGCAAGAAGAAATATTAAGTTGCTTTCTCATCCCAAGCTCTTCTCCTTCCTCATCTCCCTTCTAGGGTTTCGGCCCACTCTCTCATCCCCTCCACCACTTCTAAGGGTTAACCCCTTTGTATCCTTCACCCGTTGCCCCTCCGGCAACCACCGAAAGAGGCACGTAACAAACTTGGTATCAGAGGGACTTTCCTCCCCTCCGATCGCCGCTCCGCCGTTTCCCGCGGGCTGCCGCTGCACTTCTTTCCCCGGCGTCATCAACTCCCTTGCCGCTGCACCCCCAGCGCCTCCAACAAACTCGCTGAAGCCCACCGCCGACGTCGCCTCTAGCCGACTCAGCCTCCGTCGTTCTTCCGCCTGAAACAGTCGACAAGATCGTCTCCATCCAGCAAACCAGGCCGCCGACGTCGACCTCCAGCGCCCTCCGCCTTGTCTTTCTCCAATAACGACGTCGAAGCCCCGCCAGTCCCATCGAGCTCTGCGCCTCCTGGAGCCTCACGCCTTCAGCCCGCATTCCACGTTACCGTTTCCATCCTCTTTAATTCCTCTCTTCTTTATTTTATTTTTTTTCTTTTTTTTGCTGGGTCCCCCCCCCCACCTCTGCCAACAGCCCACCTCTTTTTTTTCTTTATTTACTTCCCCATCTCTTCCTGCCCACATCATTTCTTCCTGCACACATCATCTCTTCCTGCACACAGTCCTTCCTCCTATCACATCAGTCCTTCCTGCACACATCTCTTGTTACTCTAATTTTATTTTATTTTTCCCCCTTCCATTCCCACGGTTACTTTCCCCCACCATTTTACTTTCCCTAACTCTTAAATTTCTTAATTAATTCCTCCTGAATTAATTAATTTCCTCAACTCTCCCCACTTCTCTTTTTTTCTTCTTTTTTTATTTCCTTTTAATGGACACCCAAATTAGTGCCGCGGAAGCGGCCACTCTTCACTCGATGTTGTTAAAGTGGTCGGCGTCATTCCAAGTCTCTATGTCTCGCTTCGACGTCAAGCTTGATCAATTGGTGAGATCGGGCTACTTTGAAGCTCTACTCCCATCGCCGCCACCGCCGCCACCAGTCTTTGCTCTGCAGACACCTACTCTGCCGGTTTCCACTCGGCCACCTCCGACCACATCGATACCTCTACTGTCGGTCACTTCGACCGCATTGCCGTTGCTGCCTCTCACCGCACCGCTGTCCACACCAGACCCGTTTCCGCCGCCGACTAACTTTTTGTCATTGTTCGCCGCCGCATCGCCGGTTTCGCTGGACCCCTTCCTTCAGTCGGTCGATGTTCCCTCGGCCATCTTGCCATTATTGCCTCCAGCCGCTCCGCCGGACCAGCCGGCCCCCTTGCTTCAACCGATGGTTTTCTCGACGGCGCCACCGCTACACCTTACTGCTCATTCCACCGCGACACGCTACAAGGCTCTATTTTGGCGCGAGGTCAAGGAGCCAGAAAAGCCGCACACCCTACTGGAGTTTGAGCTTGAGGACAAGCTCAAAAATTGAAGGACGGGTGGAGTGTTATGTGTTATGGTCCACCGTCAGTTATCATATGTTATTATTATTATATGTTGAGTCGTCTTGTATCGAGTCATTATTATCGAGTCGAGTAGTACTCTTAGCGTCGTAGGATTTTAATATTCGTGCGTCTATTGTGGTATTTACAAGTACGCCATTGTGAGTTCTATTTAAGGAAACTCTTGGGGGTCATTGTAAGCATGCAAGAAGAAATATTAAGTTGCTTTCTCATCCCAAGCTCTTCTCCTTCCTCATCTCCCTTCTAGGGTTTCCGCCCACTCTCTCATCCCCTCCACCACTTCTAAGGGCTAACCCCTTTGTATCCTTCACCCGTTGCCCCTCCGGCAACCACCGAAAGAGGCACGTAACAATATCATTCTCAATCACTTATATACAGGGAGATCGAAAGTCACCACTTGTTTCATTATTGCATGTAAGACAATATTAATTATATAATAGTATAACAACCTAACAGTTGTAAATTTTAGCCCTGTCAAGCAGATGGGAAAAAGGGTATAATATACAAATGGCTTTACATTACTACTTTCAAGAATCATTTTCTTCTTTCGGGGTAATGATCAAGAGATAGGCGACAAAGGATCCATATAGCCGACCCCATTATAGTGGGATAAAGGCTTGAGTGTGTTGTTGAGGTAATGAACAAAAAAATTATTTCACATTAAACTAGCAATTACAACCATCACTGTGATTTTGACAGATAGGAGGAATCGGGATTTTACTAAATTGAATGACCCTCTATATTTCTCACTATATAAAACCGAAAAATATGAACTCATGTCCTCGATAAATTCAAAATTGCAGAAGTTGGCATAAAGTCAGATTAGCAGCCATGGATCAAAAAATACCTCAGAAAACTAATCTACACTTGTTCCCAGCAGCTATTTTTTATCACACAATTTTAAGAAAACAGTATATAAATTTCTAGATGAAAAATACCAGGTAGATGGATGCAAAAGAAAAGGCATATCTACATTAAAAAGGTAGGTTATTGTAGAATAATGTCAGAATAATTGGGAATAACTGGAAAAACTTTATTGATCCTTTCTCCTCAACTAAATACATGACTTGGTACACTTAAATAGGAGAGAAAAGGGTTATGAAATCCTATTCTACAATGAGGGACTAAAAGCATGAGATGGGCCTAAACATGGGCCTTAACATTGGGCTCTTTTATATATTTCTTCAACACTCCCCCGCAAGCTGGAGCATACAAATCATAGGCACCAAACTTGGACATAAACTGATAGTATAATGATCTTGGTAGGGCTTTTGTGAGAATATCAGCAACTTGCCGGGTAGCAGGAACATGTTGTAACTCCAATTTCTTCAATTGAACCTTCTCCTGAATAAAGTGACAGTTAACCTCGATATTTTTAGTTCGTTCATGGAACACAGGATTCTTGGCAATATGTATAGCTGCTTGACTAACACATAATAGAGTTGCAGGTGAGGGAAGTTTCACCCCTAAATCACGAAGGAGACTCTCAAGCCAGGTGAGCTCCGATACAACAACGGTCATTGCCCGATACTCTGCCTCAACAGACGAACACGCAACAACAGATTGCTTCTTGCTACGTCAGGTAATCAGATGCCCTCCAAAGTAAGTGATGTAGTGGTAAGGTAGACATGAGGGTGGACTCGCTTAATGCAGTCCTATATGCAATGACGTATAATGAAAGTGCACAAGTGGTTCGCTAAAATTGCAAACAAGTAATTATTTATTATGAATTAACAGCAGGTACACGTGCAGTTGCAAATAATTAATTAATGGAGAACAGAATATCAATTTTGCAAAACGAAAGAGGCGCAATTACTTTCAAGCAAGCGCAGAAGAAACCCTGCAAATCATACGACGAATAATACAAATAACAATTAAAAGTGAACATCCACTACACAGTATATGTGCCAAAATATACAACAGTAGAAGAAATGTCTTTTACCACACTTTACACATGTAGTGGCGACGGTGGTGGTTTTTGGCGGGAAAATAGGGGTCGTGGCACACAGAGGAGATCAGAGCGATGCAGATCTGGACTGTTATGGTTGATGGAAGTGGAGTCCACGACAAAGGATGGGAAAAGGGGATGGGGAAGGCTGCTGGAGGGGGGATTCAGTGGGGGGGAGGTGGAGGCTGCGAGAATGAGGAGGAGTTGGCAGGGGGTGTTAATTTGGGAAGTGGTGGTGGCTAGTGTTGACAGGAAGAAGGTAGCAGGCGGAGGGGGAAGTACGTCGGGCTGGACGGGGAAGGACTCCGCCTTGGCGGAAGCGGGAAGGTGGCTGTAGGGAGTTCTGGTGGTGTTGGAGCCGGCTGCACAGGGAAGAGGGATGTGGCGGTGATGTTGGACTGGCGCGGGGTGAGGAAGAAGGGGAAGGGATGTCGGCTCTGTTTCCGGCACGGGAAAGAGGGAGACGGGGGGGATCTGGCAGAGGAGGGCTTACCGGAGGGGGCAGGGACGGGGCGGAGGCAAAATAGGAGGGGGCAGAAGTTGGCTTCGCACCAGCGGGAAGCACGGGAAGGGTCGGCGTCACACCGATGGATTCCGGAAAATCTCCAAATTCTCCAAAACTGCTCCTCTTCCCAAACCGCAGGGTATAAAAACCTTAAGTAAAATTGCCGCCTAATGTGAACCACAGCTTAATAACTCCATAGTACAACCTGAATAAAACCATCCCAATCAGACGACTCACAATGTCTGGACCGATCAGGGCTAAATACAACTTGAAATAAAAAGTACAAAATATGAAACTGACTGGAAACACACATCCGAACGCGACCATGGACTCTGATCGCCCGTCCGGGCAGCGGATCACCGCCTCCTGCGGGAATATATGCGCGTCGGTCGTGGCGCGTCGTTAGTAAGTACAAAAATCAATTGTGGCGCCCGATCATCCAGCAAACCAACATAATCAACATCAGAGTAAGCAATCAATGATAGGGAGGAAGAGGAAGCTAGTTTGTATACGAGTAGGTGTTGTCTTCAAATATCTGAAGATGTGCTCAACGGCCTGAAGATGAGAGGTTCGTCGATCATGCATAAAACGACTGACAACTCCAACAACGAAGGAAATATTAGTTCTTGTCACAGTAAGATAAATCAGTTTCCCAACAAATCGACGATAATACTCAGGGTTTGGAAGTGGCAGATCTAAATCAGAGCTCTGAGCACAGAGTTTGTGGCTGACGTCCATTGGAGGTGTCAACAGGCCTGCATCCCGAATAGCCAGCATCCTGAAGAAGATCAAGGCAGTATTTCCGTTGAGAGAGGACAAGACCATCAGAATGACGTACTACCTTGAGACCAAGGAAATACCGAATATTCCCCAGATCTTTAGTTTGAAATACAGAGTTTAAGTGCTACTTAATCATCTGTATTCCCATGGAGTCATTCCCTGTGATTAGAATATCGTCAACGTAAACCAAGAGAATAACAGTGCCTGTTGGTCGATGACGGGTGAAGAGAGAGAAGTCAGCTGAGCTTCGAGTGAATCCAACATCCTGAACAACTTTGCAGAATTTGCCAAACCATGCACGAGGAGATTGTTTGAGACCATAGATAGATTTCTTAAGATGGCAAACACGTGACTCCCCTGTGGTCACAAACCCGGGAAGTTGATGCATGTAGACAGTTTCTTGAAGATCGCCATTGAGAAACGCATTCTTGACATTCAACTGATAGAGGGGTCATTAGTGATGAACAACCAAAGAGATCAAGACCCGAATAGTACTCATCTTGGCAATAGGTGAGAGGGTTTCATCGTAGTTGAGGCCTTGTTGTTGAGTGAAGCCGCGGGCAACGAACCGAGCTTTGAGGCGGTCGATAGTACCATCCGAAGCATGTTTGATGGTATAAACCCACTTACATCCGACGAAGGTCTGGCCGAGAGGAAGTGAGACAAGATCCCAAGTCTGGTTAGCCCAGAGGGTGGTCATTTCCCCATCCATAGCAGTACGCCACCCAAGATGTTGAAGAGCCTCCTGCAGTTAGGTATCGAAATGGAGGAAAGAGACAATGCCAATTTGAGAAGGGGCGGAGACAGGCGATGCAAGGAGACACAATTCGCCAAGGGATGAGCCGTGGAGGAGGTCGGATCAGCTGGTCGCACGAGAACATCAGTAGAGGGCACCTGTTAATGGGCATCATATTTGGGAGAACGACGGGTGTACACACGAAGAGATGGTTTAGGTGGTGGTGGTAACGGTGGTGGTGGTGGAAGAAGCGGTGCGAGAGGAATGTAACAGGGATGAAAGACTTTGTTTCAAGACCCTAAACACCTAGAGGGGGGGTGAATAAGTTCTTAACTTATTAAGTCTCTTTATTATTTTTAGTCAAACAGATATTTATCTTCTTTCAACACAGATTAATATATCTACAGAAAATTAACACAACACAGCAAACACCAGATCTATAGTGGTTCCCCAAGATATGGGTACATCCACTTTCCTCCTTCGTCTATCCAGCAGATAACTGGATTCAGCCTAACTTCCTTACACTGGCTCAGATCCGCAGATCTTACAAACTCAGAACCCAATATGGTTCCTACACCTCAGACTTTACACAAGTCCTACCTCAGATTCTTCCCTGAATCCTACCTTAGGCCTCAGCCCTACCTCAGCCTTTATAATTAGGCTTACAACTCAGACTTTCCACAATTCCTACCTCAGGCACACTGCCCTACCTCAGCGTTTATAATTTAGGCTTACAATCTCAGATCTAACAATAGATCCTACAAGAATTTGTGAGTAATAAGTTTCAGAAAACTTCACCAGCTAGATTCCTCTGTTGATGTTGTCTTCTTGATCAGTTCTTGTATAAATTGATTCTTCTGATCCAACCTAACTTAGCTTTTCAAAGCTTCTTGATTATGACAAATAAGGTGGATCTACTCTTCAAGTTGAAGTTGATCTTCAGTCAGCTTCTGCCTTAGATTCAGATTGAACTCTGAATCTTTCTTGCAGACAGGCTTTGATCTGTCAGAATTCTTCTTTAAGATCCAGAGATCTTTTCACGTTGATTGTTCCTTATTCTTAGTTCTGTCGTTTCCGATCTGTCTCTTATATAGAGCTTGCTTCATGGTTACCGACTGATCCGGTTCATAACAGACTTCTGACAGTTCTGACAGTGGTGTCAGACCGGTTAGTTATGACAGCTGTCAAGTCACCAGTCACATCACAAGGTTCTTCAATGTCTGTCCAACTCAGCATACAACACTCAGCAGACTGCTTTACATGTGTCGACACACATAAGCTAAATGTCGACACAAGTCTTCAAGGTGTCGACACAAGTCTTCAAGGTGTCGACACAGATACTCCAAGTGTCGACACAGTCATACTTCTTCTCGACACTGCTTTTTGTTGTATGTGTCGACACAGCAGCTTCTTGTCTCGACATTTCTGTTGCAGACAGATGACGTTGAGTGTTTGTCAAATGGCGTTGAGTGTGTGTCGACACAAGTCCTGTGTGTCGACACAATTACTTCTAAACTTGACACAGCCTCTTGAGAGTTGATGTGTCGACACAAGTCCTGTGTGTCGACACAATTGCTTCTGGTGTCGACATAGTTCCTGAGTGTCGACTCATCTTCTGATTTAAGGTGTCGACACAATTCTGTTGTAAGTTGTCGACACAATTCTGGATGTCGACACAACTGCTTGTTTAGGTGTCGACATAGCTTTGAGTGTCGACACAGCTTCTTTATAAGTGTCGACACAATTTGTAAGTGTGTCGACACAGCTTTCCTGAGTGTCGACACAATTTGCATGTGTGTCGACACAGCTCGCCTGAGTGTCGACACAAGTTTCCTGAGTGTCAACACAGCTTCTTCACAAGTGTCGACATTTGTACTTAGAAAATTTTTCTTCAAATTTTTAAACCTGCACAATGAAACTCAAACTTCTATCAAATACACATTGATGCATATCATTGACTAAGTTGTGGCTTCTCCAAATTTAGTACACATTTTCCAATGTACCCAACAATCTCCCCCTATTTGGAGAAGTCATAACCCTTAGTCAAAGATATACATCTCTTTAGATAAAACAAAATTGTAATAGAAGTAAAAAACATTTCAGAGCAGATAATTTCATAATCAATGTAAACAACACACACTTAATACTGAATCAAATTTCATTAATCAGTAAAATTATGGTTTACAAGAATTTTTTATAGAACAAAAGGAAAAGTAATACATTGTTCTATCACATAAACATAGCAATCCTATTATTGACTAGGCTCCTTAATAACTATCCCTTTGTCAGGCTTGATTTTAGTCTGCACAGAAGGTTCAGCATCTTTCAAAATAGTGAAAAGATTTGGGGAAGTACTTGCTTGGCTCTTGAGCATTAGCAAGTAGCTTCCCAACCTTAGCACTTCTTTTATGCTGTAGAATTGCCTCTTGTCCAGCTTGATATTTGATCCATTCTTGCTCAGAATACCACCTACCTCTGTCATGGGTCTTATCCTTAACAGCTTTCCAGATAGTAAGAATGATATTCCTAGAAGTTGGGCTCCATTGCTCAAAATCTGGCTTCAGCTCAGCCTGCTCTCTGAATCTCTTCTTGGAGAGTTGAGCTTCTTTCTGAGCTTCCAATGCAGCTTCTGACATTTCAACCTTTTCAAGAATTACATTTTGTACCTCTGGTGGAGGACTATACATTTTCAGCACTTCTTCTTGAACCATATCAAAATCAGCTGGGGGGTAGATCACCTGAGAACCTTCAGGCTGATCACCTTCAAAATAATCAGGTTGAATCCCAGACTCAGCTACATTTGCATCATCACACAGAGGAGGATATCCAAGAGTGGCTCTGATGTTATTGGTAGTCTATTTAGTATGGTCAGAGCCGGCTTTGACTAGTACTCTCTCCCTCTTTATGACTTCTCTTGCAACATGATCTCTTAGATCTTCCTTCTGGAATCTGACTTGATCAGCTATATATTCAGTTCCCTCTTTAAAATAAGCTCTGAATTTTGTCAGGAAGGTTTTTATTTTCTCTTGAGATTCTTGGAATGTGGCTTTGACAGCAGATATATCATCCTGGATTTGCTTTGAGATTTCATCCTTCAGAGTAGTGCTAGAATCAGTGAGCTTTTTCAATATTTCATGATGAGAATCCTTGAGATTTTCATTCATCCTTATCTGATTCTCCAATACATAACCCTGCTTCACCTCAATCTCATCCACTTTAGCTTGGATATTTTTCTGTTGCTCGGCCAGAAACACCACAGCATTACCTCCTTTATGGAAGCAATCTGTCATCTCCTTCTTATTTTGATTTACTTTAAATCTTATGGATTTGATATTCTTGGCCAACTGAAACTGTAACTCTTTATGAGTTTTATCTACATATTTTTCTATAGTCTGCCTTTGATTATCTAATTTTATTTGCATCTGAACCAGTAAAGAACTGAAGTCCATGCTTGATGTAGATGGTGCAGTTCCTAACTGTAAAACTTTCTTATATCCAGAACTCTTCTTCTTTATCACAGACAGCTTTCTTTTCTTAGCCAATGTGGTTTCTTCATCTTCAGAAGATTCAGATGTATTTTCAATATCAACAGTGTCCTTTTCAGCTGGGGTATCCTTGGATAACTCCCCCTCAGTCTTTTGAATTTTCTTTTCTTTTTCAATTTCCTCCCCTCAGTCCTATCAGGAAGAGAATCAGGAAACAATTCTTCCATTGTAAATTCCTGCTGTATCTATTCAGAAGGAATAAGATTATTTTTTTTTAAAAAAACTAATGAAAAGACTAAGACCACTTTGAAAGACAACTTTTATTGTGTAAACAAAAGTGTCCTTTTGAACAATTTTGGAAGAGAATACTATAATACATCACTAGTCTGTGGAGAAGATACTTACTGGTTCATGTTGAGCATCATTTTTATCAGTTAGTTCAGCTGCAGAGTTGATTTCAGATACAACATTTATTATTGTATCTGCAGCTAAGTCACTATCCAAGACAGCAGTATCAATACCCCCCCCCCCCTTGGGCAGGCAACTCAGTTTCTTTTTCTAGGTTTTCTCCCCCTGGAGTAGAGTCAACTTGTTGCTCCTGATGCTCATTGTCCTTTGTTTGAGCATGAACATCTTGTTGTTGCTGATCTTCATCAGAACTGAAGACTACTGCCTCCTCAGAATCACTGGAGGAGTTAGGCTGTACCACCACTTCCTTCTTCTTCTTGCCTTTCTTAGTGTGCTCCTTAGGAGCAAGGACTTCTTTGGTCAGAACTTTGTCCCACCTAGACAGAATCCTTACATCCATTCTTCTCATGTGATTTATCTTGAAACCATTTGCATGTTTCAAAACATCAGGAATTACTGATATTAAGCAAAGACTGAGGATCCTTCCCAGATTAGATTTTTTTATTCCTTCTTGAATTTTATCAAACACTACTGCTGCCCAGTTAGTGTTAATCTTAAATATAACCCTTACCATCAGATTGAACATGTGGGCAGATATCTTATCATGTCCACCAGTCTTGCAGATGATCACCTTGCCAACAACTTCAAAAAGAAATTTTTCTTGGGAATTCATCCATTTTCTATTGATTGATGATCCAATCTTAATGCTGGGACTCAGTCCACACCAGCTTAATGCTTCAGTTATTTGGGAAGGAGCAATTTCGTCTGTTTCCTTAATCAATGACAGATGTAATGCTTTCCTGATAGATTTCAAAGTGAGCTTCACTTGGGTATCTTGAATGGATGCTTTGATTTTCTTTCCGTCAGAGTCCACAGTAGCGGTTGTGTAGAACTCCATAACTTCCTTTTTTCATATCTTGGTTGATTCAGAAACCAAGAATTCTAATCCATTTTCAGAAATTAGGGATATAACTCCCTGAATTTCACTAGAAGCTGTCGTGAAACCGTCACGAACCAGTTCATACCCTTCATTAATCTTATCATCTTGGTGTGGCGCCATTGTCGTAAGTGCTAGAGGAGAAGAGAAGAGAATGTCTAAGTCGACAGAAGGTGTAGAGTCAGAAATTCTGATAGCGCAGTCGACCAGATTTTGGATTCACCTATTTATAGTACTTGAGTCAAGGGCAGATCAAAAGTCGGGCTTAAGTCGACAAATCTGTTTTTGTGTCGACAACAATGACCTAGGTCTTGACAGAACTTAAGTTAAGTCGACATGACTATATGTCGACATACTAATTTCTAAGGCGACAAAAAATATTTTAAGTCGACACATTTATGTGTCGACATACTTGAGTCTGTGTCGACATACTTGCATCTGTGTCGACACTGACAACTTAAGTCTCGACAGAGTTGTGTCGACACCAACTTTTTTTGTGTCGACACAAATATCCTCTCGACATATAGTCTCGACAAGGTTGTGTCGACACCTATTCTCTTGTCTACACAGATACTGTTTCTGTGTCGACACATCCTTTTCCTGTGTCGACACAACATACTGAGTGTGTCGACACAATTTGCTTGTGTCGACACAAACTTTGAACTTAGCCAAATTTCAACAGAAATTTGGTGCTAACATATGCTACTCATGGAAACTTTTGTTAACTTATTCTAGGTTCAACATACCTAATTCAATTTTGAAATTATTGAATTTAGTTTCATCCAGTGATTTTGTGAAAATATCAGCTATTTGATTATCTGTTTTTACAAACTCTAGACTAATATTTCCCTTTTCAACATTTTCTCCGATAAAATGAAATTTTATTTCTACATGTTTGGTCCTACTGTGTGACACAGGATTCTTAGCAATAGAAATAACACTAGTAGAATCACAAAATAATGGTATTTTACTTACTTGGATGTCATAATCTTCTAGTTGATGCTTCATTAACATCAATTGTGCACAGCAGCTACCTGCAGCTATATACTCTGATTCAGCTGTTGATATAGCTACACTGGTTTGCTTCTTGCTGCTTCATGACACCAGCCTGCCACCAAGGAACTGACAGGTTCCTGTGGTACTTTTTCTGTCTTCCTTGCATCCAGTAAAATCTGCATCTGAGAATCCTGTTAATAGAAAATCTCTATTCTTAGGGTACCAAAGGCCTAGATTAGGTGTGCCCTTAAGATATCTCAAAATTCTTTTAGCTGCAGTATAATGAGATTCCTTAGGGCATGTTTGATACCTAGCACAGACACATGTTGCATACATGATGTCAGGTCTACTAGCAGTTAAGTATAATAGGGAGCCAATTATTCCTCTATACAAAGACTCATCAACATTCTTGTCACGGCGTCAAGGCGAACCAAGGCGAGGGCCGGGCGCCTTGACGCCTAGGCGACAAGGCGGACGCCTAGGCGATAATAAGGCGAGCTAGTCGCAAGGCGACAATTTTCTTTTTTTAAAAAATTCTGGGAACTAATAGACAGCGGTTATTATTATAACCGCTGTCTATAGTCCCTGAAACCGACTATAGACAGCGGTTATGATAATAACCGCTGTCTATAGTCGGTTTCAGGGACTATAGACAGCGGTTATAATAATAACCGCTGTCTATTAGTCCAATTTTTTTTTTTTTTGAGAACGAATGGAGGTTTAACCAATACCATACAGGCATACAGCATGAATAACTGAAGTAATGAATGGTTTACACTGGTATTACCAATACAGCAATGCAGAGCAGTATTTTTTTTAGAAGGAATGAATGTTTCATACAAATATACAATACAAGTATTCCGTAGATTGAACATTGAAGTAGTGAATTACTAAACACAAATTAACAGAAAAGTGAACAATCCAAACAAAAAAACCATAGCTTGAATAATATTTTTTACATAAACTTAAATAATTTTAGATACACCAATACACCATACATCACATAGAATCATCATCTAGTAAATTGTCATTTACATTGTTTGTGCTTGGTTGGTTTGTGGTACTCGTCACTTGTCCATAATTATCTTCAATATGTTCATCATCATTGACAAGTACAAAATGATCAAAATCCTCATCCCCTTCAACTATTTGTTGAAGATTAGCTTCAGCTCCACTCCGTAAATTTCGAGCCCCAGTTCCAATAGCTCGCCCTACAGCTTCCCATGTCAGATTATCATCATCAAAAACTAGGGCATCCTCTGGCTTGTTCATCATCCACTCACTACTCCAATCTAGATCATCAAGCACTAAAGGGTTGTAATTTCTTCTCTTTTCACGTCTTTCTTGGAATCGTGCTTGTAGACGACGATTATATTGGATGTATACAAGGTCATTTAGTCTTTCATGCTCCAATCTATTCCTTTTCTTTGTGTGAATCTGAATCAAGATAATTGCAAACTTATTAGTATTTTGGAGAAAAAAAATACTTTTAACAATAACTATTTGTATACTTAGTACTTACAAACTCAAACGTACTCCAGTTGCGCTCACAACTAGAAGAAGAGCAACATAAGCCAAGTATGCGCATTGCTACCTTTGTAAGGTCAACATTTGGTCCTCCGTGCGCACCCCACCAATCCACTAATCATTAATAAGTTAAAACAAATATAAATAATTTAAGAACAAATTAAAATTTTAAAATGTAATCAAATTATCAAAACCTAAAATTAAAATGTAATCAAAACCTACTTGGATTTAAGGTGGTACGTTGCCTGATAGCCATAGGCTTTCCAAAACTATTTCGAGATGCTTTGTAATTAGTGCCTTGCTCTGCAATCTTGTCTTGCAATTCTTGATCGGGCACTAGTCTCGCAATAACATCATTGAAGGCATCTTGGAATTTCCAAGCATCATCCATATGGTTTTCCTCGTATTCAAAATATTTTCCCGGATTTAGGAACAAAGCCGCTCTATATAATTTTTGTTCCATTTGATTGGTCCACCTATTTTCAATAATCTCAATTATCTTTTTATATAATCTCTCTTTATTATCAAAATGTTCTTTGATTTTTTGTTTAGCCTCTTCCATTGCCACATATACTTCCGGCATAGCCGGTCTTTCATCTCCGTCTACTAATCGCAAAACGGCAATTAGTGGCTTTCCTCCTTTCAAGCAATCTCTTACTCCATTCCAAAATACACTTGAAAGTATTATTTCAACAATCTGTTTTCCGGCTTCGGTTTTTGCCAAATTGGCGGTATTCCACGAAGGAGATACAAAGAATAACTTCAACTTCTCTTCATGCTTAAGAAGACTTTGCAAAGTGAGGAATGATGTTGCAAATCTTGTCACCGAATGCCTTACTAGGTCACCACCTATAGTAACTCTTACTGCATCAAGCAAGCGAGTATGCCTATAAATAAAATTTGTGATCATCCTTGCCTTCCTTATCACAGATTTGTTTTGTTGCATCTTGCCTATATCCTCCAACATGAGATCGATGCAATGAGCGGCACAAGGTGTCCAAAATAATGTGGGTCTTCTCTCCATTAAAATTTTACCAGCTGCCTTGTAATTGGAAGCATTGTCAGTGACCACCTACACAACATATTTTGGAAAATATATCAAAACCTTTAGACTATTAATCTTGAAATGTGTAAGAAGAAATTTAGTGAAACAAACCCAAAATATACCTGAACAACGCACTCTGCACCTATCTCTCTAATTTTACTATCAAGCAACTCTGATAGCATGGTAGCATCTTGAATATGAGAGGAAGCATCTACGGAACCCATAAAATAGGTTCCTTCTGGACAGTTGACAAGGAAATTGATCAAATGTCTCCCTCTCCTATCGGTCCAACCATCTGACATTAGAGTGCAACCATATCTTCTCCAATATGCTTGATACTTTGTCTTCATCACCATAACTTTTTCTTTTGTACTTGCTAATAAAGGTACTCTTAAATCATGATAACTAGGGCCCTTATAACCAGGCCCATACTGTCCAACTGCTTCAAGCATGACTTCAAAACTTCGAGCCTTTGCAGCATTGAAAGGAATTCCACATTCGTAGAACCAATCCGCAACATAGCTATCAACTCTCTTCTTCTCTTCAGGAGATCTAAAACATCTCTCAATTGTAGTTTGTGAAGGACCTTTTGCACGTCTATCATCAACTACATCTTCCGGGGCACGCCTCACATGAGCATCCATTGGTCCCCTTTTTTGTGGTAAGTGGATTACTTTTCTCTTTTTGGAACTTGTCCCCGAACTTGGAGTAAATGAAGTCTTAGCTGTAAATAATGCCGGGGATACATTATGTGATCCCGTTGGCTCTCTTTCTTGCTCACTTTCATTGTCATCATCACAAGTCAAATCCACCCTTTCTTTTTTCTTATCATTCAAAGCTGCAAACATCTCGGCTGCTATTTCAGAAGTGGTCTTGAAACACTTCGATACGTCTCCATACCCACCACATAAGTGTTGCTTCAACCTTTTAATACCACCTTTAATTAATCTATCACATAAATTGCATTTGACTGTATTTTTATCTTTTATATCAGGCCAATGTCCATACTTCCATCCAGGATCATTTGACTTTGCTTTTCTTTTAGGATCCGTTTTTGGATCAAGTTCATTGCTATCAATGGATGGAGCAAGACTGTTGTTGTTTTGGTCTTCCATCTAGCAAAAATAAGACCTATAAAATGCAAAATTAGTCTACTACACAACTTCACAAATCACCATTCACAAATCACAATTCACAAGGCCATTCATGTAGCACAATTAGTAATGTAGCACAAGATTAAAGAATTAAAGACCAAGCAAATTTACAAAAACATGATTCATGTACACTATTCATTTACCAATCTACATACACTAAACTATACACAAACATTTGTTCTACACAAGCATGAATTCAAGAAACACGATTCATGTATCACAATTAGTCATTATATAATCACAAATCCTATTTCTAATAGTATCAATTTTTTCCTGAGAAAATTGCGTCACTCCATCATAGATCTGCAATAAAAACAAATAATTTGTTAAAAACTTAAAATCAATTGAAAATAACTATTATCATTTACCAATCTACATACACTAAACTAACCATGGATGGCAGATGCAAACTTTTAAGAGCATCAACAATGTCAATCAAGTAACACATGATGTAATACCCACATTGAATGTTATCTGGTTGTTTGGGGCACTAAAAATATAAACAATTGATAAGTATTTTAATTAAACATCATATTTACAATTATACATATAGACTATAGCTTACCGGTTTCCACCTTAAAACTTTTGGTTTTAAAAAATTGATATGCCGATCTTTTGCCAAATCCTTAATTGCACTTTAGAAAATATCGAAATGAATAGTTAATACTTAATAGTTATGAATTTCAAATAAAAAAATAACTAAAAATTAATTAATAAAATTACCTTGTAATGACATTTTTAATATCATCACGAATGTCAGCATTTAGGGGATCCAGCCAATAAATGGTATTATTAGTGTAATCTAGTATAGCCAACATCCAATGTTCTCTGTAAAATAATTGGAAGAATTAATAATTTAGTGGCAAGTAAAAATAACAATTATCCTTGAAATTTGATAATTCATAATTAGTTACTTACAATCTATGATAAGGCAAAAATAATAAAGAGTCCACTTGGAGTTGACTTAGCCTGCGTTTTAGATCCAATGCTCGAGTTTTTGAATGTTGCTTGGCATACTTATCATCAATAGCAAAAATGGCTGTGGGATTATGAAAATATACACTTCTCTTGTATGTATATTTCTTTAATTGTGATTCTATGTACCTGTATAAAAACATGTAATTTCAAAATCAACGGATATGTTAAAAAGAAATCTTAATTTCATAATATTTGATAATCGGTACTCACTAGTCACTACTCACCCAATACATGCTAGTATGATGTTAACTCCAATTCTTTCCATGTTTAAAAAATCGTACAACTCTGTAATTTCAAAGAACGTAGTTGTTGATTCAGCAGACCCAAATACTTCTGGATCAAATACTAGCGATATTGATTTATTTTCTTTTTCCATCATAGTTATGAAATTGGGTAACATAACCATCGATCCATTTGTAATCTGTGGAAATCAAACAATTAACATTGAATTTATTCATTGCTTACGTTAAGGTCAAACCGTCAAAAATAATAATTATAAATTTAAATACCGGAGAAGATAAACTCCCATGTAATGTCTCAGGTTCATTTGACCCTACAGGCTCCGGCTGACAAAAAAAAAATAACACTTGTGGATAATGGAGATCAAGACATTTGATAAAATTATATAATTAAACATAGGAATACGGTAATACCTGAGAAAATGCAGCAAAAGATTCATGTGGAGGTGCAAGGGCAACACTTGTGGACATATGCGTTCCAGTGCCAGCACTAATCATACGCATAAGTTGTTCAATTTGATTTTTCATATTGTTCATCTCTTCTTGCTGCGCTTGTTTGTCTTTGGCCCACAATTCTTGTTGTTGGTTCCATGATTGTTGTTGCTGGTTCCACGCTTGTTGTTGTTGGCTCAACCTTTCTTGGACTATAGCTTCCACGTCTTCAATATTAGCCACTGGTCTATCACGCCTATCATTCTTGAAATAACTTTTAATCGTGCTAAATTTTCCACCAGCTCTAACTCTACCCGGATGTTCTTTGCCTAAAACAGTAGAAAGGATGTCATTCCTTGATTCCCTTCCAGATGATTCAGCACTCTGAGACTCTTGGCTTGAAAACTCATCCTAAGCAAAACAGAAGCAATTCAGCAATATTGCAAAATATAAAATAAATTAATGATACATAAATAATTAAATACATTTAAACTTACAATTTTGGATGCCAACTCAGCTGCATCTTTATTAATGAATTCACCAGTCTTTCTTTTATGACCGGCTTTCCATAACTCAGCACGAGAAATTGGTGCAGTTGCACCTTGTTCAACCTTGACAAAAATTGAAAAAAAATTATCATTTAAATTATTTTGAAATCATACTTATAAAATAAATAATTGGAGAGATAATAAGAGAAAAAATACCATTTTTTTTTGTAATCCAGAATAACCCATTCTGGAAGTAGTATGAAAAGTTTTTTGTGCTTTTGCTCTCTCTGTGTTAATCTTACTTTTCTCCTACATACAATTTTGGAAAAAACTTAATATCTAGATTGCTAATATTATAAATAAATGATATAAAGCATTGAATTTAATAAGAAGTAAGAAGTAAGAACAAAACCATAGATTCTGGAGTGGTGTGATGGTCGACAAAGATTCTCCAGTCTTCAGGAGTAATAAAGTTATACATGACAGATACATTGTACCGATGCTCCAAATCAACATCTTTTACATAAGTGACAAAAAGTTTGGATTTCCAAGACCTCCAACTCTCACCCATGCTTTTCATTAATACATTTCGCAGACCACTAATATTATCAAAATAAATCTGAAAATAATAGAGAATATTCATTAAAAAACAACTAAAAAAACAATCATGTAAAAAGTAATCAAGAATCACTAATGAAAAAAAGTACGTACATTTAATTCATCCCACAGTTGATCTTTAAGTTGCTTATCAACTTCCTTCCATTGAGTATATGTAATAGGGACATAAGATCTCACAAGAGAACCCATATAACTCATCAATTTATGTGTTTCAGGCCCGGGAATAATTTGGCCATCATCATCCAAGGGAATCATAAGCTTCCTCCCCTCAAGCCTTAGCTTATTCAATTCATTCAATTTAGTATAGCCTCTAGTTGACTTTGACGAAGATCCTTTATCGGCCATTTTCTGTAATAAGAAAGCCCTAAAAAACCCTAAACCCTAAATTCATAGCAAATCTAAAGAATGCTCACTATTGAAGACTAGAGTACTACAAAAGTAAGAAGAAACACAACTACCACACAATAAACTACAACTAATGGATAATGGCCATTCACAAATCATAATCACACTCACATATTCACAAAAAAAAAGTTAAATATGCATCTTAGTGATCAACAAACACAACAAATATTTGTAATATATATACCTCAACGAGATGTATACCTTAACGATTACAATGCTAAATGTAAATATAGGACTAAAATGCTAAATAAGAAGCACATTACACAACAAACAAAATATCTCAACAAAGTCAAAAATCAAAACTAAAAGCAAATGTGATCAAAAATTTCTAAGATATATACCTAAACGAGAAGTTTCGAAGCGGAATCGAGGGATCAAAGCCTTAGGGTTTTTCGCACAGCACAGCGGCAGTAAGAACAAAAGGGTCGGGGTAAAAAAAAATTTACGGCCGAGCAGCTTATATTGAATGAATAGACAGCGGTTATATTGAATAACCGCTGTCTATTCTCCCCATAGACAGCGGTTAATTATATAACCGCTGTCTATTTCTCCCAGGATTGTAGAATAGACAGCGGTTCTTCAGTAAACCGCTGTCTATGCTATCCTAACCTAGCATAGACAGCGGTTTATTTAATAACCGCTGTCTATTATAGCATAGACCGCGGTTATTACAAAAACCGCTGTCTATGCTAGGTTAGGATAGCATAGACAGCGGTTTTTGTAATAACCGCGGTCTATGCTGCCCTGCAGGGGAATAGACAGCGGTTTCTAGAATAACCGCTGTCTATTCCCCTTTTTTTTAAAAAAAAAGGCGCCCAACGCCTTGTTTGCAATTGGGCGCCTGGACGCCTAGGCGTCGCCTAGGCGACGCCTAGGCGACGCCATGACAAGAATGCTCATCAATAGGTTTCTCTGTTTCACCTTTGCATATAGGCATACTTGTTCCCATTGGAGTTTTCATTGTAGAAGCTGAGTCCAAACCATACTTCTTAATCAACTCCTTGGTGAACTTAGACTGAGATATGGACAACCCACTCTCAGTCTGTCTAACTTGAAGTCCCAAGAAGAAATTCAGCTCACTCATACTACTCATCTCAAACTTCCCTTGCATAAGTTTGGCAAACTTCCTATAAAGATTGTTTTCAGTAGAACCAAAGATAATGTAGAAGCCGAGTCCAAACCATACTTCTTAATCAACTCCTTGGTGAACTTAGACTGGGATATGGACAACCCACTCTCAGTCTGTCTAACTTGAAGTCCCAAGAAGAACTTCAGCTCACTCATACTGCTCATCTCAAACTTCTCTTGCATAAGTTTGGCAAACTTCCTACAAAGGTTGTTTTCAGTAGAACCAAAGATAATGTCATCCACATATATCTGGACTAGTATTATCTTGCATTTTGATTCCCTATAGAATAGAGTTTTGTCTATCTTTCCTCTAGAGAATTTATTCTCAATGAGGAAGGCAGACAAGGTTTCATACCAAGCCCTTGGAGCTTGTTTCAAACCATATAGAGCTTTCCTAAGCCTATACACATAATCAGGAAAGTGAGAGTCTACAAAAACTGAGGGTTGTTCTACATAGACTTCTTCCTTTAAATCACCATTCAGAAATGCTAATTTCACATCCATTTGATATACCTTGAACCCTTAATATGCAGCATAGGTCAAGAACAGCCTTATTGCCTCCAGCCTTGCCACTGGAGCAAAGGTTTGATCAAAATCAATACCTTCCTCTTGCCTGTAGCCTTTTGCTACCAGTCTAGCTTTGTTCTTGACTATTGTGTCATTCTCATCAAACTTGTTCTTGTAGATCCACTTAGTTCCTATTATGTTGTGATCCTTAGGTTTTGGCACCAGTTCCCAAACCTTACACCTTTTGAACTGACTGAGCTCTTCTTGCATTGCATCAATCCAGTTGGTGTCTTGCATGACCTCTTCAATCTTCCTGGGTTCTATCTGAGACAGGAAGCTAGAACACAAAACTGTGTTCATGCTCCTGCTCCTTGTTAGAACACCTTGACTTGCATCAACAATGATCTGGTGAGCTGGATGATCCTTTATGTGTCTCCTTGCTGGAGGAATTCTGTCAGCATTATGGCTATCTCCAGTTTCTTCATCTTGTTGCTTCACATTTTCTTCTTCACCCAGAGGGACTTGATCTCCCCCTGGATAGCTGGCATCTTTATCCTCATTCAGTTTAGCAGGAACATCTTCATTGATGGTCAACTTGTCCAGCTTATCTGTTAGACCTGTAGAACTAACTAAAGAACTAGACAATTCACTGTTAATAAACATTGACTCATCAAATACAACATGCACAGATTCTTCTACAACTTGAGTAGTCAAGTTGTAGATCCTGTATGCTCTACTATGGTTGTTGTACCAAACAAATATCCCTTCTAGGGATTTGGCAGCAAACTTAGTTTGGTAGTGTTTACTATTTACTAGTACAAAACACTTACTACCAAAGATTCTGAAATAGGATATGTTTGGTTTTCTGCCTTTTAAAATCTGGTAGGGAGTCATCTTGTGTTTCTTGTTGATGGAGGCCCTATTGAGCACATGACATGCAGTATTTACTGCCTCAGCCCAGAAGTATTCAAGGAGAGTAGTGTCATTCAGTAGAGTTCTACTGGCTTCAATTAGAGTCATATTCTTTCTTTCAGCAACATCATTTTGCTGAGGAGTTATAGGTGAAGAGAATTCCTGATGAATCCCAAGTTCTTCACAGAATTGTGTCATACATTCAGACTGAAATTTAGTTCCATGGTCACTTCTGATTTTGACCACTGAGATGTTGTATTCATTCTGAATTTGTCTGACAAAAGTCTGGAAAATAGTTGGGGTTTCAGATTTCTGCCTCAAGAAGAAAACTCATGTAAATCTAGAATAGTCATCCACAACAAC
The DNA here is from genome assembly GCA_039513925.1 of Platanthera zijinensis. Taxonomy (NCBI): domain Eukaryota; kingdom Viridiplantae; phylum Streptophyta; class Magnoliopsida; order Asparagales; family Orchidaceae; genus Platanthera; species Platanthera zijinensis. The sequence goes on from CM077090.1 coordinate 15,434,982, forward strand.
AAGTGTGTATGCTTTCCTACCAAGACTATGAACTAGCATAGGACCAAACAAATCCATATGCATGAGATACAAACATCTCTTTGAATCTTTGATATCAAGTGACTGAAAAGAGGACTTAGTCTGCTTGCCTTTTTGGCAAGCTGAGCACACACCCTCTTTTATGCACTGAACTTGAGGACCATTCCTCACTAATCCCATGCTAAACAGCAGTCCAATTGACTTATAGTTCAGATGAGCTAGTCTCTTGTGTCATTTGACACATAGAGAAGCTTTCTCTCCTGCAACCAAACAAATAGGTGAGTTGTTAGACTCACACTCTAGGTTAAGGCAAAACACATTTCCTTTCCTAGTGCCAGTCAAAATGATCTCTTGATCACTTGACCTTTTTACTAGGCACTCTCATTTGTGGAAAGAAATATCATAACTTAGATCACTAAGTTGACTTATGCTAATCAGGTTATGTTTTAAACCCTTTACATAAGTCACTTTAGTGATAGTAATTGAATCACAAAATATGTTACCAAATCCTTTGATGATTCCATTTTCTGATCCACCAAAGATAACTTTGGGTCCATTCTTTATGGGCACATAGTCCCTCAACATTCTCCTTGTTCCAGTCATATATCTGGAACAACCACTATCCAAGTACCATATAGGGGTATGGTCACTTGGATTTACCTGCAACAAATAATGAATCACTTACCCTTAGAACCCAACTTGCTAGTGGGTCCTAGGTCCTTGTTAGTTTGAAACCATGTGACTGATCTAACAGGAATCCTACTTTTGGTTTTAACACTTAAGTTAAACCAGCAATCTATAGCAAAGTGACCCACCTTGCCACAACACCAACACTCAAACCTATTATACATCTTCTTAGGTACAGGCCTTCTTACTTTGTTGTCAGTAGGCTTGTTAAGTGTTGGTGCTGGAACAACATTCTTCAAGAACTCCTCTTGAATATGATGGGCATGCCTATAGAATGGTTTATTGGCATTAGCACCCTTGCTCATGAAATTTTCATGCTCACAGTGACCATGTGTAATGTCATGATCATACCTGTTAGTAGGATTCACTACCTTCTTAAAGAAAATAGGGAGATTAAAAGCTTGAGGCTGAACTTGGACTTTACCTTTTCTGTGAGAATTGGTAGCCTTAGTTCTTCCCTTATATCCTAGACCAGTCTTTCCTTTTTGTGAAATAAAATTGTCTATCAAAGGTAAGACTGATTTTGGCTTGGAGAATTTTGCCACTAGCTCTCTCTCTTGCTGAAGTTTTCCCTCCAGTTTCTTGATATGATTCTCTTTGAATGAGATTGTGCCCATCTGAATAACTATAATATTTTTCAATTTGGCAATCTCATTCAGTTTTTGATCAAGCAGTTTTGCTGAATCTGCTACAGCCAGTTTGAGAGACTCAATCTCCTTGGCCTGCTCTTTAACAAGAAACTTGCTCTTCTTTAGAGCATGCAACAGCCCACCATACTCATCAATGAGTTGGTGAACATCCCCCTCAGACTCAGATCCATCCACTTCTTTTGAAGAAGATGCTTCTGATTCTGATCCTATAAAGTAATCTGAGACTAGGGGTGAATTGTTTACCATTCTTGGTCCAGGCTGATCCTGACACTTGTCTTCTTCAGATTGAGCCATCAGCCCTTTACAGCAATACTCTTCCACTCCATTTATGGAGTCCAGCATCTGTAGGAATTCTAGTTCCCTAGAATCCTCTTCTGTTAAGAAGAGTCCAACATATGCTTCTGCCTCTTCTTCTTCAGATTCTGAAGATGAAGAGTATGTCCAACTCTTCTCCTTCTTAGCCACTAGAGACTTCTCCTTCTTGCCTTTGATTTGTTGTTTCTTCTTGTCCATTGATTCCTTTCTTTTATCAGGACAGTCAGCTATGACATGCTCAGACCTGTTGCAGCAATAACACACAATCTTAGAGTTAGATTGTTTACCAGGTTTAGAAGCATATATGTCCTCCTTAGGAGTTTTCTTCTTCCTGTAGTATTCATCCTTGGAATAGGATGTAGATGAAGATCTGGTTCTTCAATTCTTTTTATTCATGAACCTTTAGAATTGTCTTGTGAATGCAGCAAAGTATTCATCAGATGTATGACTATCTGATGTACATGCTTCAGTAACACCTTCTTCTGCTTCAGTACTCCTTCTAGGTGGAGAAAGAGATATTCTCCTACCCTTCCTTGAGCCCTCAGTCTTGAAGGCTACTGACTTTTCTTTATGTTCAGATCTGCTGCCCTTCTCTTCTTCTTTCCTAGCAGTAAGCTGCATTTCATATGAAAGCAGTTTTCCAAAGAGTATAGGTGGTGGTGTGTCAGCCAGTTTGACCACTTCCCTGATGGCACATATCTTAGTGTCTCAATCCTTTGTTAGGGACCTAAGAAACTTGTCATTCAGTTCATAAGTACTGAAGACTCTTCCATATGTCATCAGTTCATTCACTATTCTGAAAAACTTTTTATAGCATTCAGCTATGCTGTCAGTTTTATTCTGCCTAAAGCTCTCATACTCCTGATTCAGCATAGACTTTCTGTCCTCTCTGACTTCTTCTGTGCCTTCCATATAGACAATCAGTGTATCCCACATTTCTTTGGATGTTTTACAGTGCACAAGATTCTGGAATGTTACATCTATGACACTTACAATTATATTCTTAACTCTTTTATCTAGTGTAGCCAAGATGATCTCATCCTTAGTCATCTCTGAATAACTCTTAGGAGTTTGAATGTTTGCATCAAGAACTGAAACCTTCATTGGGATGAAGGGCCCTTCCTGTACTGTGATATAAATTCTTGGATCAGATACATCCATAAATAGTCTGACCCTTTCTTTCCAAATGCCAAAAGATTCTTTCCTACATATGGGTAATTTCATAGAACCAAACTTCTTTTGATTTTCACTTGAATCCATTCTTGTCTGTTTTTAGCCTTGGAGAAATCCTCTGACTGTTGGGTCAATTTTTGAGGAACCTCCCTCTGATACTACTTGAAAGACTTTATTTCAAGACCCTAAACACATAGAGAGGGGGGTGAATAGGTTCTTAACTTATCAAGTCTCTTTATTATTTTTAGGCAAACATATATTTATCTCCTTTCAGCACAGATTAATATATCTACAGAAAATTAACACAACACAATAAACACCAGATCTATAGTGGTTCCCCAAGATATGGGTACATTCACTTTCCCCCTTCGCCTATCCAGCAGATAACTGGATTCAGCCTAACTTCCTTCCACTGACTCAGATCCGCAGATCTTACAAACTCAGAACCCAATATGGTTCCTACACCTCAGACTTTACACAAATCCTACCTCAGATTCTTCCTTGAATCCTACCTCAGGCCTCAGCCCTACCTCAGCTTTTATAATTAAGCTTACAACTCAGACTTTCCACAAGTCCTACCTCAGGCACACTGCCCTATCTCAGCCTTTATAATTTAGGCTTACAATCTCAGATCTAACAATAGATCCTACAAGAATTTGTGAGTAATAAGTTTCAGAAAACTTCACCAGCTAGATTCCTCTGTTGATGTTGACTTCTTGATCAGTTCTTGTATAAACTGATTCTTCTGATCCAACCTAACTTAGCTTTTCAAAGCTTCTTGATTATGACAAATAAGGTGGATCTACTCTTCAAGTTGAAGTTGATCTTCAGTCAGCTTCTTCCTTAGATTCAGATTGAACTCTGAATCTTTCTTGCAGACAGGCCTTGATCTGTCAGAATTCTTCTTTAAGATCCAGAGATCTTTTCACGTTGATTGTTCCTTATTCTTAGTTCTGTCGTTTCCGATCTGTCTCTTATATAGAGCTTGCTCCATGGTTACCGGTTGATCCGGTTCATAACAGACTTCTGACAGTTCTGACAGTGGTGTCAAACCGGTTAGTTATGACAGCTGTCAAGTCACCAGTCACATCACAAGGTTCTTCAATGTCTGTCCAACTCAGCATACAACACTCAGCAGACTGCTTTACATGTGTCGACACGCATAGGCTAAGTGTCGACACAAGTCTTCAAGGTGTCGACACAAATACTCCAAGTGTCGACACAGTCATACTACTTCTCGACACTGCTTTTTGTTGTATGTGTCGACACAAGTCCTGTGTGTCGACACAACAGCTTCTTGCCTCGACATTTCTGTTGCAGACAGATGGCGTTGAGTGTTTGTCAAATGGCGTTTAGTGTGTGTCAACACAAGTCCTGTGTGTCGACACAATTACTTCTAAACTTGACACAGCCTCTTGAGAGTTGATGTGTCGACACAAGTCCTGTGTGTCGACACAATTGCTCCTGGTGTCGACATAGCTCCTGAGTGTCGACTCATCTTCTGATTTAAGTTGTCGACACAATTCTGTTGTAAGTTGTCGACACAATTCTGGATGTCAACACAATTGCTTGTTTAGGTGTCGACATAGCTTTGAGTGTCGACACAGCTTCTTTATAAGTGTCGACACAAATTGTCAGTGTGTCGACACAGCTTTCCTGAGTGTTTTCCTGAGTGTCGACACAATTTGCATGTGTGTCGACACAGCTCGCCTGAGTGTCGACACAAGTTTCCTGAGTGTCGACACAGCTTCTTCACAAGTGTCGACACTTGTACTTAGAAAATTTTTCTTCAAATTTTTAAACCTGCACAATGAAACTCAAACTACTATCAAATACACATTGATGCATATCATTGACTAAGTTGTGGCTTCTCCAAATCTAGTACACATTTTCCAATGTACCCAACAAGGGATGGTGGGACGGGGTAAGGGAGGGGGTAGAGGAGGAGATGGAGAGGAGTGGAAAGGCGGGACCTCGATAAAGGTGACATCCGCCGAAACGACCATTTTGCGGGTGTCGGGAGAGTAGCACACATAGCCTTTCTGAGTGCGGGAATATCCAACAAACATAAATTTGTAGTCCGAGGAGCCAATTTGTCGACGGAGGGACCAAGGTTATGGACATAATAGATACAACCAAAGACACGAGGTACGAGAGCAAATGGTTGTTTAGAAGGAAAAAGAAGACTAAATGGTGTTGCAAAGTTGAGGAGGGAGGAGAGCATTTGATTGATGAGCTAATAAGCAGTAGAGACCACGAAGTTCCAGTAAAGAGAAGGAACTTGTATTTAAAACAAGAGAGATCGAGCGACATAGAGAAGATGAAGATTTTTTCTCTCAGCCACACCATTTTGTTGAGGAGTATACAGGCACGAAGTTTGATGAATGATTCCAAACTCAGTACACATAGTGAAGAAGGTACAGCTAGCGTATTCGCGTGCATTATCTGTACGAAGAACTTTAATATTTGCGAAAAACTGAGTATGAGTCTCAGTAATGAAAGTACGAAAAGTAGAGAATTTCAACACGATCATGAAGTAAATATAACCAAATCATGCGCGAGTAGCCATCAACAAATGTAACAAAATAACGATATTCATAAACACTCGAGACCTTATATGGTCCCCAAATATTTGAATGGATTAAAGCAAAAAGAGTATCACTCTGATTACAATGAGGTAGAAAAGATACACGGGATTGTTTGCCAAAGATACATGATTCACAAAAAAACTCTTGAAGAGATACATCAGGAAGAACCTTCTTGAGAATCGGAATGGGGCATGCCTAAGACGGTGATGTCAATCAACAAACGTAATGGAGGAGAGAGCAGAAGGAGGAACATCCAAAAGATATAGCCCATTAGATAGCCGCCCTTTACCAATGATACTCTGTGTCCGAAGATCCTGCACAACAAAAGTGGTAGGTGAGAAAGTGATGTTGCAATCCAGATCGTTAGTAAGGCAGTTAGCATAAAGCAGGTTAAAAGGCGAGCCCGGAACATGCAGAACCGAGGAGAGAGTAAGAATCGAAGTCAGAGGCAAATCAGCAGCGCCAGAGACCAGGGTGATGTCACTATTGGCCACAGTGATGAACTTAAGATAAGCAGAGATCAAGTAGTGAGATGGTTGTTGCGGAGTAATGTGGTAGGTAGCATTAGAGACAACAATCCATTGAGAGTTGTGGGAGAGACCTTAGTTATTAAAGGCGCAAAGCGCACCAATGCGCAAAGAGGTCATAGAGCCTAGGCGCAAGGCTTAAGACGTAGGCGCACGCCCGAAGAAGGCAAGGCGCAACCACATTCATTTTAAATAATAAGCATCAAACATTAGTTCATTTTCTTGAACAAATTCTTCGTATATTTTATTCATTAATCATTCATTATTATCATTTATATTTCTTAAAAAATAAAATCAATAGGTCACGTGAATCATATCTAAGTCTCAACGATCGATTATGTTTCAAAAATATTAAATCATATAAAAATTATTCGGTTCTTGCATTTTTTTTTTTGAAAAAATGGTTTACAAGAAAAATCATATCCAGATGCGCATTTAATGTCCAAAGGCGCAAAAAAGGCGCACGAAGGCGCAAACCTCTGAGCCTGGAGCCTGAGGCGCGCCTTCAACAACATAGGGAGAGACAGGAGATACCTTCATTGGAGATCGACGCAACATAACCAGAGGAGCGAACGACCACCCCTTGGAGATGCTGGAGCTGGGTGCGTAGAGTAGTGATGTCATCATAGGTTGAGGAGGTAGGCTCGACAGCATTGGAGACATTGTGATGAGGAGGCAGACCATGCTTGTGATAGCAAGTGGCCTCAAAGTGACCGTCTCGACCACAATGAAAGCATTTAGGGCGAGGTCGCCCAGTACGTCCCCGTCCCCGGGTGTTGGTGCGACCACGAGCCGGAGCAGAAGGGGCGGTGAAGGGTTGTTGGAGAAGAGCCGGAGTAGGAGGCCCAGGAACATCAGGTGGCGGAGTGACCTTCAAGATCATCGAGCAAACATCGGAGAGAGGGGGATTTGTAGAGGAAGAGAGAACATGAGCCCGGATATTGTGGAGATGGGGTGGAACCCGGGCCATCATCATGGTAATCCCGTTGTACAGCTTCTTTTTGGGCCCGCTGTACAGCTAAATCCGTCGTAGGGGGCTGATGTTGTATCTAGGCTTCGACAAGCGTCTTGGATCGAGCAACAAAAGAAGTTAAGTCACCTGTTGCACCGGGGTCAAGAGTCTGAAGGTCGGTAATAATATCAAATATATGTTGGAGGCTGTTTTGGCCAGAATAGAGGGAGTGCAGTTCCGTCCACATAGCCTTCACCGTCTCATGATATATGGTCATGCGGTAGAGCTCAGTTTCAATAGAATTGAGGAGCCATGATTGGACACGACCATGGTTATAAAGTCACTCGTTAGTTGGAACAACAGGAGTAGTCGTCGTCAGATGGTAGAGAAGCCCTTTAGTCTGCAGGATGCGACGCACAGAGTGCACCCACTCAATAAAGTTCTGCTTGCCGTAAAGAGAGATGGTAGTGATCTGAAGCTCATCACGGGCATCCGGGAGAGGAGCAGCCCTTGCAGGAAGCAACGGTAGAATCCATGATCACTTACAAGGCAGCCAGAGGCGGTAAAACGGGAGAAGCGGCAAGAACCCTGCGGCGAGGATCCGACAGGTTGGCAAGAAGAACTCGGCGGACTGGCGAACTGGTGGCAAGGATGTTGTAGCAGTTGCGGGCAGAGGGATCTGACGGGCTGGAATAGAGGAAGTGCAGTTCCGTCCACATAGCCTTCGCCGTCTCATGATACATGGTCATGCGGTAGGGCTCAGTTTCCATAGAATTGAGGAGTCATGATTGGACACGGCCATGGTCACAAAGTCACTTGTCAGTTGGAACAAAGGAGTGGTCGTCGTCAGATGGTGGAGAAGCCCTTTAGTCTGCAGGACGCGAGGCACAGAGTGCAACCACTCAACAAAGTTCTGTTTGCTGCAAAGAGAGATGGTAGTGAAATGAAGCTCATCACAAACATCCGGGAGAGGAGCAGCAGCCCTTGCAGGAAGTGAGGAAGCAGCGGTAGAATCCATGATCCTTACAAGGCAGCCAGAGGCGGTAAAACGGAAGAAGCGGCAAGAATCCTGCGGCAAGGATCCGACGGGCTGGCAAGAAGAACTCGGCAGACTAGTGAACTGGCGGCAAGGATGTTGTAACAGCTGCGGGCAGAGGGATCCGACGGGCTGGAAAGAACCCGGCGAATTGGCGGACTGACGGCAAGGGGGTTGTAGGCCCCTATGTTGCACCGACACCGACACGCGACACGATACGACACGCGACTCGTCCATTCTCCTAAACTAGTAATATTCGACACGTTCGGACACGTTTGTTAAATTCATATTTTATAATTATAAAAATTATAAAATACTAATAAATAGACAAGAAATGAACAAACTTGACATATAAAAATGTAATACTCATACTTACATGTTATATATCATCTAAAAAAACAACTGATTTCATATCTGGCTCATCCAGTGAGAGATTTGCAATTTCCAGCATACCAACATCTTCGAATGTATCAAAAGCATCTCTGCCAATATCCCACATCTTTGTTTCTCCTTGTGTATATTGTGGATTTTTTCTTGAAAGTAGACGTAGATTGTTGTGTATGAAAACCAGACCTTTTGCACGCTTTGGTGTCATTCTATTTCTCTTCATTGAGTGCACAAAAGAATATGTACTCCAATTTCTCTCTGCACATGATGATGAGGATGGTTGTGCAAGAAGCTTTAAGGCTAAGCTTTGTAGAATAGGAGCACTTGCTTCATGAACAACCCACCAAGCCTTGGGATCCATTGAATATCTGTTTTGAATTGAATCAAAATCTCTAAAATCTCCATTTATGTATGCAAAATTTGCATACTCTAAATTCACCCGTGTTCGCTCCTCAATATCCGGAAAGTATTTCCTAAAACATTTCTTAGTTTCTTGAATTATCTAACTATCCTTATATGGAGATACTCTTGAAGGATCTTCATGGAGCCATTGTTCACTATAATACCTAATTTAAAAAAAAACACAAGTATTAATAACATAAAAATTAAACATTAATATTGTTTAGAGAAGTCAAAACTTGTATATATTGCTTGTGTATGTAAATACAAGGAGAGAATACAATTATATAGGAGATGAGAAGAGAGAAAAAATCCTATACAAGATGTGGGACTAAAGAAGAGAGAATACTAGGGCCTATTTTGGGCCTTTATACATGGGCTTTTCTAATACTCCCCCGCAAGCTGGAGCGTACAAATCGTATGCGCCAAGCTTGGACAGGCATTGATAGAAGAGGGTACTTGACAAGGCCTTTGTGAGGACATCCGCAACTTGTTCAGTACCAGGAACATGTCTGAGGTCGATCTTCTTTAGTTGAACCTTTTCCCGGATAAAATGACAGTCGACTTCAATATGTTTAGTTCTCTCGTGAAAGACTGGGTTCTTGGCAATGTGTATAGCAGCTTGACTGTCACAGAGGAGAAGAGCCGGTGAAGGAAGCTTTACACCCAGATCGGTGAGAAGGCTTTCAAGCCACGTTAGTTCCGACACCACTGATGTCATCGCCCGGTATTCTGCCTCAGCTGATGATCGAGCAACGACCGCTTGTTTCTTGCTCCGCCAGGTAATCAGATGTCCTCCAAAGTACGTGTAGAAGCCACTGGTGGACCTTCGATCATCGAGGGACCCAGCATAGTCAGCATCAGAGTATGCTACCAGAGTAGGAGTGGAAGAAGAGACTTTATACACCAGTCCTTGTCCAAGAGCCGTTTTGAGGTATCTGAGAATACGTTCAACCGCCTGAAGATGAGAGCTTCTGGGGGAATGCATATATCGACTGACGATACCAACAGCGAAGGAGATATCTGGTCTGGTTATTGTGAGGTATATCAATTTTCCAACTAGGCGACGGTAATATTCTGGATTGTCCAGTAGGATATCGGAGTCAGAGGCCTGCACGCATAACTTGTGATTGACATCCATTGGGGTGTCAATTGGCTTACAGCCTGAGTAACCCGCATCATGAAGAAGGTCAGTACAGTACTTTCGCTGAGAAAGGATCAAACCATCTGGCCGTCTGGCGACTTCTAGGCCCAAGAAGTACCGAAGGGGCCCCAGATCTTTTGTTTGAAAAACGGTGCTCAAATGAAGTTTAACCGCCAGTATTCCATTCGAGTCGTTCCCAGTAATAATGATGTCGTCCACATAGACTAGCAGAAGGACGGTCCCGGTAGATCGGTGGCGAGTGAAGAGCGAGAAGTCGGCGGAGCTTCGAGTAAAACCAATCTCCCGGAGGGCCTTACTGAACTTGTCAAACCATGCCCGGGGAGACTGTTTGAGACCATAAAGAGCCTTTCGAAGATGGCAGACTTGAGACTCCCCCGTGGTCTCAAACCCGGGAGGTTGTTGCATATACACAGTTTCCTGGAGATCACCGTTCAGAAACGCATTTTTGACATCCAGTTGGAGTAGGGGCCACTGGCGATGTACCGCAATAGAGAGGAGAACCCGGACTGTATTGAGTTTGGCCACCGGGGAAAAAGTCTCCTCGTAGTCGAGCCCCTGCTGCTGGGTGAAGCCACGAGCCACAAGGCGGGCCTTTAGGCGGTCTGTTGGAACACTCTATTACTAATTTGGGCAAGGATCACTATGTTTTTAGGAAATCAGTTTGACCTAGATATTTAGTTGAAAAGGTCAAGTTAGAATGAGTCTAGGGCTTAGAACTTAGGTTTGAAGCTGCCCCCAGGACCATTCAATGATCAAGACTTAGAGCTGAGACAAAGACAATTTTCGTCGAGCTCAGTTCGACGAAACGTCGAACTCCGTTCGACGATCTCTGAGCTCAACTCTGCTAAGTCGTCGAACTCCGGTCGACGATCTTCGAGCTCAGATCGACGATCTTCCTTCAGCTAGTTTCCAAGTCACTGAGCTCAATTCGACGATCTTCTAGCTCAGTTCGACGATCTATCCTCACTTATTCTTCAGGTCGCTGAGCTCAGTTCGACGATCGTAGAGCTCAGTTCGACGTTTTCTGTCTGATGTTCAAATCCAATCTCTGAGCTCAGTTCAACGATCGTAGAGCTCAGATCGACGTTTTTCTAAGAGATCGACGACTTTAAGGATTCAAATTCAGTCGGCCTTTGAAATGTTTTTCAAATTCTCTCAGCATTTATTTCAAGAGATTTGTTAGCCGTTTTCATTTATTCTGGAGCAAGTTTCAAGAGATTTTTCAGAGAATGTTTATTGGACTTTCCTCCAGAAGGCAAAATATTTATGGAAGACATTTATGACTGCTAACGGCTATCTTGGACAGAGGATCATCAGAGATTAATATATCTAACAGCAGATCAAGATTAAGAATTGCTCAATACAGACATACACAGGATAGTCAGATCAACTCAGAGAAAAATCAAGTGATCAATCCTTAAGAGTTAGATTGAAAATTAGCATACTGAAAAGTGTTCATAGCTTCAACATCAAAGACTCCAGACAACTCATATTTCAGCCTCTGCTGAAATCATCTTCTGCTGGAGATCTGAAGCTTCTGAAGGCCTATCACCCTAACAAAGCTTCCACTCCTGAACTATTCTACATCTCAGGGGGAGCTTTGACAACACAATCAATCCACTAAGTCTTCTCTCAGTGATTGAGACAAAGAAGACAACTTCACCTCTTCTTTTTTCTTTTCCTGCTGTAAAAGGGTTATCAAAACTCCCTTCAAAAGTTTTGAATCTGGTTCTGAGAGTCTTGTCAAAACTCAGTGGTGGCAAAACACCTTATCAAAAAATCTAGTTTGGTTTTTGAGCACCTTATCAAAAGCTTATTGGTGCCCAGGACACCTGATCAACTCTTCCTGCAGTGGATTCCTACCAAGGGTGGTAGAAGAGTGGATGTACCCAGGTTTTTGGGGAACCACTATAGATCCTTGTGTCTTCTGGTTACTTGTGTATATTCTTTGCTGTGTGCTGTGATTTTTATTTTACTGCCTTAATTTTATTTCTACAGCAGAGCACCTTACACCTATACATAAATTAAGTCTTTACTGCTTTGCAATTTTAAATTGTAAATTTACTTTAAAATACTCTATTCACCCCCCCTCTAGAGTTGAGATAGATCTTTCTCTCACTTTCGGTCAATAGTGCCATCAGCAGCATGTTTAATAACAAAGACCCATTTACACCCAACGGGTTTCTGACCGGGAGGAAGAGGGACGAGAGTCCAGGTCTGGTTAGTCCAGAGAGCAGCCATTTCCTCCTTCATGGCAGCCCGCCAGCCAGGATGTTGGAGCGCCTCCTGCACAAAATTAGGAACAGAAACCGAGGAAAGAGAAGTAGCAAAAGTGTGAAGATGGGGAGAGAGGCGATGTAGAGAGACGTAATGAGCCAGAGGATGAGCGGTGGATGTCTGTACCTGATCTGCCGGGCGCGGAGTAACCGTGTTTGAGGCGGACTGCAGTGGGGCCATAGAGCAACGAGGGCGACGAGTATAGACCCGGATGATGGGTAGTGCGGGGGAAACAAGAGGTAGAGCTGGTGGAACCGGTAGTAGCGGCGTTGTAACGGGGAGAACTGGTCGTGGGATGGATGGAGGTAAAGGAGCCGAAGGGATAGGAGTAGTGAGAGAATCCGAAAAAAATGGTTGAGTCTCGCGGAAGATGACATCCGCAGAGACAGAGAGCTTCCGAGTGGCGGGAGAATAACAGAGATACCCCTTCTGAGTACGGGAATAGCCCACGAATATGTGTTTAGCCGCCCGGGGATCCAATTTGTCCGAGGGCGGGCCCAGATGGTGGACGTAACAAGTGCTACCAAAGATACGGGGCGGAAGAGGGAAAGCCGGATTCGAGGGAAACAACAGGCTGAACGGAGTAGCATAGTGGAGGACGGAGGAAGGGAGACGGTTGATGAGAAAACAAGCCGTGGAGACCGCAAAGTTCCAGTAATGCTTGGGCACATGCATTTGAAGCATGAGGGAGCGAGCCACATCAAATAAGTGGCGGTTTTTACGTTCGGCAACGCCGTTTTGTTGAGGCGTGTAGGCACAAGAGGTTTGGTGGATAATCTCGAACTCAGAGCATAAAGTAGCGAAGTCGTGGCCAGTGTACTCACGAGCATTATCCGTGCGCACAGTTTTGATAGTGGTGTGAAATTGGGTACGAGTTTCAACGACAAAGGCTCGAAAAATGCAAGGAAGCTCGGAGCGATTACGAAGTAAGTACAACCACGTCATGCGAGAATAATCATCAATGAAAGTAATAAAATACCGGAAACCAGAAATACTAGTAATTTTATACGGTCCTCATACATCAGAATGCAATAAATCAAACGGAGCAGAGCTCCGGGTACAATGAGCAGGATAAGATGAACGCGGCTGCTTGCCGAGGATACAAGACTCACACTGAAACGGATGGAGAGAGAAATCAGGGAGAGCCCGCTGGAGAACAGGTAGAGGAGCGTAGCCAAGACGGCGATGCCACTCGGTGGAGGAGACGGAGGAGAGGATGGTAGGAGGTGTGTCGAGAAGGTAGAGCCCGTTCTGCAATCCATCTTTACCAATGGTAGTCCGCGTCCGGCGATCCTGTATGACAAAAGAAGAGGAAGTGAATATAACAGAGCAATCCAGATCAGCAGTAAGGCGACCAATAGAAAGTAAATTGAAGGGGGAACTCGGAACATGAAGAGCCGAGCGGAGAGGAAACGGCGGGCTGAGAGAGATGTCCGTCGATCCGGAGACGGGAACAAGAGCACCATTAGCCACGGTGATAGACCGCGGATGAGGAGAGTCTGAGTATGTGGCAGGCCGCTGGGACGTAATGTGATGAGTGGCACCGGAGTCCATGATCCAGGACGGACCGGTGGAGAGACGGGTCGTACCTGCTTGGGAGACGAAGGTGGAGGCCAGGGAAGCAGGAGGCGGGTTGAGCAGTCCCTGGAGGTGCTGGAGCTGGAGGCGAACAACTTCAAGGTCCGGAGAGGCAGGAGAGGAGGCATCTGCGGCCACCGAAGCCGTCGGTCGAGGAGGATATCCATTCTTGCGGTAGCAGGTCGCTTCAAGGTGTCCGTCCTTGCCGCAGTAGGAACACTTCGGCCGCCCCCTGCCACCACGCCCGCGGCCCCGAGAGCCGGAGCGGCCACCACGAGCAGAGGGAGGCGAGGGAAGCAGGGGCGGAGGGGCCTGTTGAAGAAAGGCCGAGGAAGTCGGCGCAGGAGCATCCGGAGGAGGCGTCACGCGGAGGAGCATGGAACAGATCTCAGAAAGGGATGGAACGGTGGAAGACGCCAGAACCTGAGTCCGGATAATCTGAAGGTGAGGCAGAAGACGGACCATCATAATAGCAATGCAAACCGCCTCCTTCTGAGCGCGCTGGGCAGCATGATCACTGGTAGAAGGCTGATGCAGTATCCAGGCCTCGGCCAGAGTCTTAGCCCGAGCGACAAACGACGTCATGTCCGGGGCGCCACCGGTGTCGAGAGCAACGAGATCGGTGAGGATGTCGTAGAGGTGCTGAAGGCTGTCCTTGCCGGAGTATAGGGAGTGCAACTCATCCCATATAGACTTGGCCGTCTCGTGATACATGGCCATCTGATACGGCTCACCATCCAAGGAGTTGAGAAGCCAAGTCTGCACACGACCATCGTTGCGGAGCCAATCGTCCGTAGGGGGAGCCGAAGGAGCCTGTGTGAGGTGAGGCAGGAGACCCTTGGCCTGGAGAACCCGGCGCACAGAATGCGCCCAAGGGAGAAAATTTTTCTTCCCGGAGAGAGAGATGGTAGTGATGCGTAATTCATCGCGCAGGTCGGTTGGACAAGCCGGACGGTCTGCGGGCGGACTAGCCGCCGGGCCGGTGGAGTCAACAGAGGAGTCCATAGTCCTGGAAGACAAGCCGCAGCGACTTGGAAGGAGGCCGCAGCGATTTTGACGAAGACCGCAGCGACCAGGCAGGAGTCCGCTGGAGAGGCAGGCCGCGGAGAGGGAAGGAGATCGCCGCGACTAGGAACAGGCCGCAGCGACAAACAGCGAGCAGAAAAGGCCGGGAGAACGAACCCGCACGGTCACGATGCGAACACCAGCGGCCAGACAGGCCACGACCAGAGCGGGTAAGAGGCAGACCGCACGGTCTGGAGGCCGCGAGAAGGCGGCGAGAAGAAAAAGAGACCGCGAGTTACCAAACTCGAGCGGATAGAAGAGAGACCGCGAGTTATCAAACTCGAGCGGATAGGAGAGAGAGAAGCCGCGAGTTGACGAACTCGAGCGGGAGGAAGAAAAGAGACCGCGAGTTGAAGAACTCGAGCGGCGAGAAGGAAACCGCAAGGAGCAGACGCCGAGCGGATAGGAGGGGAAGCCGCGAGTGGCAGAAGCCGCGCGGATAGAACTAGAGACCGCGCGAGGTGCACAGTAGGTGGGGTCCACGAGAGAAAGGAGAGAAACTATAAAAAGGGGTGGGAGGAGGAGAGAACCTGGATCCACGGGGAGAGGCAGCGGACTGTCCGTTGAGGCCGCGGACAGTGAGCGAGTAGCGGCGGATAGAAAAGGAGGCAGACCGCTGGAGACCGCAAACAATCCGCGAGGAGACCGCGGAGTCCGCCAGAAGGCGGCGGGTAGATGCGGTTTAAAAATTGCACAGAGCGGTTAGATCGGAACCTGACTCTGATACCATGTTGAGAGAAGTCAAAACTTGTATATATTGCTTGTGTATGTAAATACAAGGAGAGAATAAAATTATATAGGAGATGAGAAGAGAGGAAAAATCCTATACAAGATGTGGGACTAAAGAAGAGAGAATATTAGGGCCTATTTTGGGCCTTTATACATGGGCTTTTCTAATAAATATAAATATAAAAAACACATGAAAAGTTAGAAATTACTTTGGATTCAAGGCATGTGCTAAGCAATGAAGAGGAGTGTTGTTCTTTGACCAACGATCAAGTAATATTGTTTGAACAACATCATAAAAAGTTGATTGCTCATCTAACCTTTTAATCTCATAATCATAAATAGCTTTCTTCACTTTTTCAATCATAAAATCACACATGTCATAGACTAAGTGAAGGCAAGGTTTATCTGTATCACAAAACCTCAGCATATCATAAATTGGAGTTGTGAAGGATATGATGTAATCAATAGAGTCCCACCATGAATCATTTAGTACTTTTTCCTTCACAAACCTTGCTCTTTCTTGATTGTCATCTCGATAAATACTTCATTTCTCACAAATCACCATGGTTTGGAGACCACTTTTAATGAGCTTAAATCTTTTCAACATAACAATCATTGAAGCAAATCTTGTATCAGCAATGGATAGCAATTTCAAGTTAACAAACTCATTGTAAATTGCAAGCCTCATGGAATGATTCATGATAAAATTATTTACCTACAAAACATCAAAAATAATTTCAAGTTAACAAACTCATTATAATATTGCTAACCTCATGACATGATGCATAATAAAAGTTTTTACCTGCAAAACATCAGAAACAATTTCTGATATCCAACTGCATTCCAAATAAACATCTTGATTGACTTCCGTATTCTTTGAATCACATATATCTTTAATGCAAGATTCAGAGTGTGCACCACACAAGGAGTCCAAATAATAGAGGGAAATTCTTGTTCGATAAGTTGTCCCGCAGCCTTGCAATTAGCAGCATTATCAGTTATAATTTGGACAACTTTCTCATGTCCAATTTCATTTATAACCTCTTTAAATAGGTTAAAAATAAAATGCATATCCTTTATCTCACTCGAGCAATCAAGAGCCTTCAAAAACATTGCATCTTCATCACTAACTGCAATGAAATTAATAAGTTATCGCCGTTGGGAGTCACTCCATCCATCGCTCACTAGGCTAACACCCTTCTCCTTCCACATATTTTTTATGGATGCACACAATCTATCAATATTTAATTTCTCTTTTTGCAACAAGGTGGTATTAAGCAAATTGTATTTTGGTGGTAAATATCCCGCAATATCATGATTTGCAGCATAAATAAAAGCGGATATAAAGTAAGGATTCCGTGCTAGATTAAATGGTAAACCTGCTGAATAAAACATTCTCGCAATCTCACAGTCTAACTGTTCTCGTTGACCCAAGTTAAATGACTTCTCAAGTGCTCCTTTTCCACCACTTTCAACTTTTCTTTTTTTGGTGAAATAATCAACCCCACTATAAGATCCACCTTCACTACTTGAAATTTTAGAAAGGGGCAAAGGAACCTTTCTAGGAGCAAAACTTGCAATTCTAACATTCAACTCTTTTTCTAAATTTTCCATCTCGATGAGATCACTCTTTTCTACTTTGGCACATTTTTCAATTCATTTTCCACTGAGCATTAACAAATGTGATCTCACTCTTGTATATGAACTTGTAAAAAAAAATTCGCAAAAATTAGTATGTCAAATTGCCTCCCGCCTCACCATGTGTAGCTAGCTTAGTGACAAACCTCCATAATGGTTTATTCGGATCATCATCAGATATATGCTCTTGTGAACCACTATTACTACCCTTACTTGAAGACATTCTACAAAGAAAATTCATCTAAAAATGAAGAATATAACACCTTTAAAACAAACCAAAATAACATAATAAGAGGATTTGGAGCAAGCGATTGCCAATAAAGAGTGCAATGATAATAAATTGACCATGGGTATGTAAGGACATAACTACAAACAATACTGTGAAACTACAGATACACCTCAAACTGAAATGAAAAATGCTATTTTTTCCGTTATCAATGTGAATTGCCTAGATAGTAAATTGACCATGGGTATTCACAATAACATGAAATATTTAAAATTATGTTACACGATATTGACAATTTGACAAAAAAGTATAAGTAAATTAAAATGTTAACATAGCAAGAAGAGCAAGATTAGGAGCAAGGAAAGCTGATGCAAGAAGAATCGGAGAGTCGTGTGCTCAAGAGCAAGAAGAATTGGAGAGTTCCAAAGCCAAGAAAAAAAAAGTACTTTTATTTAAAACCTAAAACCAAGAAAGGAAAAAAAGTCATGTTTATCTTTTCTAATATTGTCTGCATGCCACATACTTGTAAAATTGCATTCTATCCTTATTTAACAAATTGTCATCATGAAGATAATAGTAAATTGTTGCATTCTATCAAATTATCATCATGAAGATAATAGTAAATTGCTATACTTTTAGGAATCAATGTCAGCACCATTCTGAAATTATAAAAAAGTAATAATATATTTGGCTCATGTATCTCATTGGTAATTTCTATCAACTAGGGTAGAAGATAACAAGCTTATCGATTCATATTCAATGTAATGAAGAGGAGAAATATATTAGATGATTCAAAAAACAATGCCCCACATCCACTTCTTTCGTGACAAGGAACATGGGGGAGGGCCTCCCTAGTTCTCACTTCCAGCACAAACGCCATTTTTGGCATTTGCATGTGGAGGAACTGAGAGCACCCTAAATGTGAATGTCGTTTGCCGCACCAGAACACATTTCGGTCAACACGTTGGGCGGATAACGGGATGCCAGAAAGATCCGAGTATAAGAATGGAGCTTAAGATAGACTTACGGGTGCAGGAAATGATCGAACAACCAAGCTCTGAGCAAGAAAAAACTTGAGCCCGTTAGGTAGAGGAACAGGAATTCAATCACGAAGAATAGAAGATGAGAAGATGACATACCTGGAGCTCAAAGCAGCGAGAGCACGAAGAGTCGAAGATGCCCTAGACCTCGCGGAAGAAGAGCAAGAAAAACGACGATGCCCTAGCTCTGCGGGAGTCGGGAGGAAGACGATCTTCACCGGAAAGCTGATGCCCTAGCTTTGCGGGAGGAAGAAGATCTTCGCCGGAGTGAGAGCACGAAGAATCGGAGCACGATGGAGCAAGGAAAGCTGATGCCCTAGATCTGCGGGAGAAAGACGACGCACGCTCTGCGGGAGAAATGGGATCAAACAGCGGCTCAGGTTGCTTTAAAAAACAGCGGGACACGTGTGTCCCCTGGGACACGCGTGTCCTGTGTGATCAAAAACGTGTCGGCTCTCCGACACGCGTGTCCGAGCGTGTCGGTGTGTCGGACGCGTGTCGGAGTGTCGGACGCGTGTCGGAGAGTCCGACACGGACACGTTGGCCCCCCGAGAGTGTCGATGCTTCATAGGTTGTAGCAGCTGCGGGCAGAGGTGAAACAACGAGGCTGCGACTTGAAGCAGACCGTGCAAGCACATGAGAAAAACAAAACGAGGCCGCGAGGAGAACTGGCGGTCAGGGGAGCCTGGAGCTGCAAGCCTAGCCGCGAGCGAGAAGAGAACGAGGCGGCGGCCTGGAGCAGAGAACTAGCGCAGAGAGCTGGAGGCCTGGAGTTGCGACCTGGAGCAGAGAGCTGGCGGCCTTGAGAGGAGGCCTGAGGAGAAATGGCGAGCTTGCGGCCAGGAGTTGCAACCGAGAGCTTTCGGTCAAGAGCAAGTAGCGGTCGGCCTAAAGAAGAGGGGAACTGGCGAGCTCAGAGCTGCGAGGAGAAAAGAAGACCGTGGAGAACTGTGGAAACCGCGACGAGCAAAGCGTGCGGCAAGTACGGGAGACCGCAGCGAGAAGAAGAAACCGGTGGGCCCCACTAGTCATGGTGGCTAAGCTATAAAAACAAGAAGCACGGGGAAGGGTTGGGGTGGTACCAATGGCGGATCCAATTTATGCCGAAAAGGGGCGGCCGCCCCCCTCTCAATTAGTCTAAAGTATTAAAAAAAAGAGGTTGATGCAAAAACGCGGAACCCGGATTTAGCACACGCGCCTTTTGAAAATATTCATACTATATGACATGTTTAGGAAAAGTGTTCAACATTAAAGTTGTAGATCTCGTCGAGATCTACAACTTTCATGTTGAACACTTTTCCTAAAAAGGCCATATATTAGGCATATTTTCAAAAGGCGCGGAACCCGGGCAGAACTATGCGAACTTTTGAAAATAGGCCTAATATATGGCATTTTTAGAAAAGTGTTCAACATGAAAGTTGTAGATCTCGACGAGATCTACAACTTTCATGTTGAACACTTTTCCTAAACATGTCATATGATATGCATATTTTCAAAAAATACGTTTTAAATAAAAAAATTATAATACTTTAGACAGCGGTTTTTATAAAAAACCGATGTCTAAAGTATTAAAAAATAATTTTTTTGGTTGTTTTAAATTAAAAAAAATTTTATTTTAAATTAAAAATTTATAATAGTTTAGACAGCGGTTTTTTATAAAATCGCTGTCTAAAGTATTAAAACATTATGTTTTTTGCCATTTTAAATTTAAAAAAATGCTTTTTAAATAAAAAAATTATAATATTTTAGACAACGGTTTTTTATAAAAACCGCTCTCTAAACTATTAAAAATTTATTTTTTCTGTCGTTTTAAATTTAAAAAAATGTCGTTTTAAATAAAATAAATTATAATACTTTAGACATCAGTTTTTTATAAAAACTGTTGTCTAAAGTATTAAATATTTTTTTGCCGTTTTAAAAAAAAATTTATAATACTTTAGAAAGCGCTTTTTTATAAAAACAGTTGTTTAAAGTATTAAATTTTTTTTGTCGTTTTTCTTTTTAAATTATAATACTTTAGAAAACCGCTGTCTAAAGTCTGTCTATTTAATTTTTAATCCGGGTATGCCTTAATTAGGGTTTCCTTTCTACTCCAGCTGAGCTCATGATATTTTATCAGCGTGCATTTTTCTCCTTCTGAAATGTATAATTTCTCCCGCTGATTTAAGTGATTTGTTATTGTGAATCATTAATTCTTAGCTGTTGTGTTGATTCATCATGTTTTTTCTTTGGATAATCTGTGTTATTTAATATTTGAAGTTCATTCATTTAGAATTGAATATCTGTTCTCGTATTGATCTATCTAGATCGCACCACATTTTTAACTGAAACCAGGGGTCCAGGAGCCTCACTGTGAAATCTGAGGAAAAGTTGGTTCATTCAAAATCACAAGACATCAGATATTTTGGGAGTTTGTGGCATTGAACATCAGTCATCAGGTATGGAACGGGACACCCATGTAAAATATTGTCTTTTAATCTCTTATAGTCTTATACTCTTTAATAGTGTTTGTTTTTTGTATATAATTTTTATTTTTCAGAATGGAAAAGTATTTTAAAAAGAAATTAAAATCATATGAGCAACCTAATTCTGATGTTCCAAGTAGAGAAGCTATTCCAAATTCTTGTGTTGATGTTTTAGAGGAGAAAGATTGTGTAATTGTTAGTGAATCAAGTCAATTCAAACATCTTAAAAGAAATCGTGAACAGTTTAATTTGGATGAGTTAATTTCGGATCCTGGATTAAGACCAATGATTTTTGATTATCATGTGAATATAAGAGATCAAGTTCGAAGGACTTATTAGCTAAAAGGCCCGTGCCAACCAAGAAATCATAATTTTAAGTTTACTTATTTTGGCAAATATTCAAGACGTTTTGTTCCAGATTGATTTAACTTGCATAGCAATTGGTTAGAGTACAGTATAGCAAAAGATGCTGTATTTTGTCTGTGTTGTTATTTTTTTAAAGTTGAACATGAGGATCAAGGAGGTGGAAACACATTTGTCACTACGGGATGGTCTCATTGGAAAAAAATTGAAAAATTACAAATGCATGTAGGCTCTCATGCTAGTGCACATAACATAGCTTTGCAGAAATGTCAGGATCTTATAAGTCAAAATACTCAAATTCAAGTTGCATTATCTAAGCAAACATATATTGTTAAAGCAGAGTATCATGTCTGTTTAACATCATCAATTGATGTTATTAGATTTTTGTTGAACCAAAGATTATTTTTTCAAGGTCATGATGAATCCGCGGCATCTAATAATCAGAGAAATTTTCTTGAGCTTTTAGAATGGTTGGGAAAGCACAATGAAGATATTGCAAAAAGTAACCTTAAAAAATGCTACAGAAAATAATAAATTAACATAACCTCAGATTCAGAAAGATATAGTAAGCCCTATTGCTTGTGAGATTAGAGAGGTCATAGTTTCATAAATTGGTGATGACTTATTTTCAATATTAGTTGATAAATCTCGTGACATATCAATTAAAGAACAAATGACGGTTGTTTTTCGTTATATGGACAAGACCGGAAGTATTATTGAGTATTTTTTTGCTATCGTTCATGTCATTGATACAACAACTTTATCCTTAGAAGCAGCAATAGATATGTTATTTTCTACTCATGGTTTGACACTTTCAAGACTACATGGACAAGAAAATTTGATATGCAGGGGGAATTCAGAGGCCTTAAAAGTTTGATATTAAGGGAAAATGAATCTGCGTATTATGTACATTGTTTTGCTCATCAATTACAACTAGCACTTGTAGCTGTAGCAAATAATGGCTGTCAAATTTCTATGTTCTTTACTATGGTTAGCAGTATTTCTAATATTGTTGGAACTTCATGTCAAAGACGAGATAAACTTAGAGAGGAGATTGCTAGAATTACTATAGCGCTGGATAATGGAGAAATTCATACTGATCAAGGTTTAAATCAAGAAACAAGAATCAAAAGAATTACTATACTTTTTAGTGTGTCTGATACTTATATTTTCTTCAGTTGTTGATGTGCTAGATGACATAAGATTAGATGGATCAGATTTCAAGAAAAGATCAGAGGCATCTGCTATTTTAACTTTTATTCAAACATATGAATTCACATTCAATCTACATCTAATGAAGCATATTTTAAGAATGACGAATGAATTATCACAGGCGTTACAAAAAAAGGATCAGAATATAGTAAATGTTATGTACTTAGTCAATGTTTCTAAAAAACGTCTGCAAAAAATTAGATATGATGGTTGGCTAGATTTGATAAAAGAAGTTACATTATTTTGTGAGATTAATAAGATAGAAGTAATAAAATGGAGGAAAACTTTAAAGTTTTGGGAAGATCAAGACGAAAGATAGAAGAAAGAAATAATCTACATCATTATTGTGTTGAAGTCTTTTATGCAGTTATTGATTTGCAACTGAATGAATTAAACCATCGGTTTAATGAAGTCAACACAGAACTACTGATTTGTATGACTTGTTTAGATCCAAGTGAAAAATTTGCAGCGTTTGATATACAGAAGTTGATGTGTCTTGTCAAATTCTATCCATCAAACTTCTCTTAAATGCAACTTATAACTCTTCAAAGTCAGCTTGAAACTTACATTTTAGATGCATCATTCCCGAGCTGAATTTTTGAATCTTACGGGAGTTAGCGATCTAGCGAAATAATTTTTTAAGTTTAAATTGGATATGACATATCCTCATGTATTCAGGTTGATTAAATTGATATTATTATTGCCAGTTGCAATAGCTACAGTGGAAAGAGCATTCTCCAAAATGAAGATTATCAAGTCACGTTTACGCAACCGAATGAGTGATGAATGGTTTAATGATAGCTTATTGACCTACATTGAGAGAGACAAATTCAAATTAATTGAAAATGAGTCAATTATTCAGCGATTTCAAGCAAAGAAAACACGTCGAGGGCAATTATGATTGATTGTAAGTGAATGTTAATTTTTATTATGCATTAATACATATATTTTTTGTGATACATTTTTTAAACATTAATTTCCACCACCCCCCCCCCCCGAGATAAAATCCTGGCTCCGCCACTGGGTGGTACCACGGAAGAAGGAGGATAGCAGATAGAATTAAGGAGTCTGCAAGAGAGCAGTGGATAGAAGAGTTGCGGGTAGGATAAGGGAGGCCACGGGGAAACAGGAAGCTGAGAGACCTACAGTTAGAGTATGTCTAACCGCAAAGAGATGTGAACAAAAAATTGTAGGACCGATGACTCTGATACAATGTAGAATAATGCCAAAATAATTGGAAATAACTAGAAAAACTTTATTGATCCTTTCTCCTCAACTAAATACATGACTTTGTACACTTAGGCTTCGTTTGTCATAGCGGTGGCGGTCGTAAACACATGGGTTAAATCGTTATTCGTTAACGACCACCTAGCAAACTTCATCCGTTTAAACAGAAAAGTGGATAAAGTTCCTTAGGTGTGCGTTAATAAATGACAGTTTAACCGTCATATTCACGACCGCCACCATCGTGCCAAATGGAGACTTAAATTGGAGACGAAAAGGGACAGGAAATCCTATTCTACAATGTGGGACTAAAACATGAGATGAGCCTAAACATGGGCCTTAACATTGGGCTTTTTTACATATCTCTTCAACAGTTATAAAAGGCACGTCCTATGTTCTCTCAGTCAACATATGTAAGAAATGTTACAGCTTTACTGGTGAAAACCTTATGCAAAATCAAAACTATCACTATTTAAAATTCATAACCTGTTATATAAGCAAAATGGATGTGACTCTTCTGATCCTGAACTGACTTCTCAAATTGTGGTAGTGCTGCTTCAATCTTTTTTATATGATTCAGCACTCTGTGTCCTCTAGCTGCCGTGGTAAGCACTTGTTGATGTACATCATGAAAAACGACTGCAGCAAACCTATCAAGCCGACAAATTAGTAAAGTGTGTTAGAAAAATGAAAAGGGGCAAGGTCGCAACTAACTGAGGGAAAGAAATACACCAACTCTTTTTACACAAGAGTGCATAGGTATAGAAATTATATTTGTAGATACTTTGTGAAGACATACATTTTAAAATAGGACCAATGTAGAAAGCTCATACAAAATAAACAAAATTCGGTTACTTGAACACTCGTATATTCCAAATATTTGATTGTAGGTACTCTAACAACTTCCCTGGTTTCTTCACGGAATATCCTATTCCGGCCGTTTTTTGTTCCGGTACTATTCCAAGGGTCTTCTGCAGTATAAGGTTTATCCTATGGACATTGTACTTGAGACTGATCTGGACTCTGATGTCCGCATATTCCTGTGATTCATCTTCTCAAGGATTGTATTCAAAAGACCTTATCTTATCCTATTGAGTGTTCCCTGAAGCTTTCAAATATGATGTCCGAGGCATGTTGAATAACAGTTTATGATTTCAAAGGAGTTGAGATTAATTTGACGAAGTTACAATATAATCTTATAGTTTATGATTTCAAAGGAGTTGAGATGAATTTGAAGAAGTTACAATATTATTTTATTATTTTTGATAGGTCAGGTCTCGCATCTTTCAACATCATGGTTTATATCGTGAATTACATGAGTAATACCAGAAATAAAGGGGGAAACACTCAAACACTGTAGCGACCCCCCCCCCCCCCTCCACATGTGTTATAATCCTAATTAGAACTGGATGTCTCCCGTAGAATCTCCATCTTCAATATAGTAACAACTTTATTTTCATTGGTAACAGAGTTTGGTACTGAACTGGCCTCTTTAATTGGCATCAAAGTGAACTTTGATCCACAATTCTATCAATCGTGTCATAGCACATTCTTAATATTGTAAATTATCATCTCACTTCGATGTCGTCATCCTACTCTCTAATGCGGAGCAGAGACGAGTACCTGCGGTGG
Source organism: Platanthera zijinensis (assembly GCA_039513925.1). Classification (NCBI taxonomy): domain Eukaryota; kingdom Viridiplantae; phylum Streptophyta; class Magnoliopsida; order Asparagales; family Orchidaceae; genus Platanthera; species Platanthera zijinensis. The sequence continues at coordinate 15,460,328 of CM077090.1, forward strand.
AGGACGAGTTTTGGGCCCGTTCGGGGCGATTGACAACTTTCCATATGGCCTGCCCAGATCGACGATCGGACTCCGCAATGTATTCAGATTCGTGTTGCGAATCGATTTGATATATTATTTCATTATTTTTGATTTATTTTAGTGTATTTTGAGTGGCCCCACCTCCGGCCAATTATAGTCGTCGAAGGTGGGATGCCCTAACCTTTGTTTTATTTTAAACTTTTGTTTTAATATAAATAGACTTGTAGTGAGCTAGTTTAGGTCATGGCAGAATTTGGAGAAAGCTATTCCCGGATTCCCGCGATCATCCCACGGTGCCGACTCCGTGGAATCCTAGGTGACAACTCCTAGGCTTGTATCTCCCTCCCCAAGATTTGCCCTAACCCTAGGCTCCTTCTTCCCACTCCAAAATACTCATTCGCAACCCCTACAAATCCCAAAATCCAACCACATATTGATGTTCCCTATTTGTTTTCTATTCTACTATTCAATGAAATTTACTATTCATTAGATCAGTTTTTTCCCCTTCTATTTCACCGCCGGCAACAGGTCTTCCATCAGGCCGCCACCCCTTATATTACCCAAACCCTGTCCCAGAATCAGCCGGCCCTTCTCCCCCTTGCTCCATCAGCTCAAAGCCACCACCCCCTTGAAATTTCCTCCCGATTCAGCCGCCTGCCACTGCTGTTTACCCAGCCGTTCCCCTGTAGGCTGCTGCCCCACCCTCAGCCCAGAACAGCCAGCCTCCCATATTTCCCTCCCTGGTTAGCCGGCCACCCCTTCCCCACTGCCCAGCATTCTGCCCTTCAACTGCCACCCCCTCCTCCACCTCCCAGAGTTGTCGGCCGCCTCCTCCCTGGCTGTCACCGCCCCTCCACCACCCAGATTTGGGGAATTTCAGCCCCCGATCATTCGTCCCTTCACCCGTACTTCATCCCTTAGCCCGGATCCGCTACCAAACATTGGATCCATCCATCCCTCGCCCGGATCTACCCATACGTGGTCGGATCTATCCATTTCCGGTCCGATTCCACCGTCCACCGAGGAGGACAGCAACCTACGCTATTTCCACGTCACCGGTTCAACATTAGATCGTCGTCGTACACGCATCTCCGGCTCCGGATTCTTCAGTGTCTTGGTCAGCCCACTATTTGGTGAGATTTTGTTGTATTGGTTTATCATTTTCAGCATTTACTTACTGAGTTGGACATTTTATATTTGCTTTGAGAAACATTATCGTAGAATTTTGCCCTAGATTATTATTGTGATTTGCATGGTTTATTCGTCACACGCTCTTACTTTGGCCCTCCACGCGGAGAAAAGCCTAAGCTTGTTTCGCTCAAGTTAATTATTGTGTCTTGCTGTGAATTTATCTGCGTGGGGGTGCTTTAATTGTTATCTAATTGTGGCTTAATCCGTCGGGCTTTGCATAACATGTAGGGTTAGGTCGCAGATTTTCCGCCGCCTATAGACTCGCCCTGCGTCACTCTCCTTTGTTTGGGACCGTCACATTCTTCTTTGTCCTCAAAATTGTCCATGTCGGCCTCCTACACCGATAATGGCATCTTACTCTTTGGCATGGGCGGACCCATTATAGGCCGAGTGTGGGCAGTCACCCACACTCAATTTTGCGATAATAGATTACGGGTATTGGCGTATTGTTCTCGACGACATCCAATCTTCCTCTCTTGTTGCTTGGCGAAAGCCTAGGGTTCTCCACTTCTCCTCCCAGCTCCTATCCACCTTCGCGCCCTCGCTGGGCTCAACGAAAACCTAAGGAGACTCCTCCTCCGGGCTCCACAAACACAGGTCGCGACTCCTCTGAGTGCTCCTCTGCGAAATGCGGCTCTCTGGATGTTTCCATAAGAACTGATGCAGTCCACTAGCTTCTTAAGGTGGTGTTGCTTTTGTTCCCCTAGGACCTCCGCCCTAGATATTTCTTAGGGTTTAGTTCTCTCTGGATCAATTTGTTTTTTATTTCTATGGTTCTTCCTGTTTGGTTCTGATTTTAAGTTCTTTAGAATGTTCATGTTAATGTGTGTCCCAATAAAAGATGTCTGGTTCATTCGGATTCGGTCATTCCTATTACAATTTTGGACCGTTAAGTTCTTATCTTCCAGTGAATTATCTGGATACTGGATCGATTTCTTTCTTCATAAACTCCCAGTAAGCTCTTTAATCTCTTTGTTACGGGTCCAAATGTTACGGAACTACACGACAACGAGCCACCATGACAAGTCTACTCGCGCCGGACGCGTATATTGCAAGGGCCCACCGAGACCGCGGAGAATAATTAATAATAAATAGGTTGTTATGTTTGTTGACGCATTTCTAGTATTTCCAGTATTTCCTAATTTATGTATGTCCTTTTATATTCGTTATTCGTCACTATAAGAGGGCCGACAGATCTTGTAATCTTTATCTTGAAATGTATGAAGGTTTCTAGGATTGCTCTCTAATTTTGTCTCTTCTCGTCCTCCTTCATTCTCGCTCACCCCCGCCGGCCCTTCCTCTTGCCGGATTCCTCCTGGAATTTATCCGTGATCGTATCAATTGGTCCGACCTGTCAGAGGGCACGCTCTCGCCGCCGGTGCTCGAGTTTGCCTAAGGAATTTAGAAATCTCTCCCTGGTCCACTGACCCGCACAACACCCGATCCCCGCCGACCCGCGCCATCGCGACACAGCCCTGTTTCCGCGACACAGCACCCGATCCCGCGTCGCCATAGGAAAGACGAGCGGCCCGATCGTTATCGCTGTTCTGCACGACGCGCGACCCAGCCGACGCGCGGTTCACCCTCGTCGGACATCCTGATCCCAATCCGCCTCCGGCATCACTCCGCCAGCGCCGATCTGTCACGTCCTGCCCTCCAGCAACCGGATCGGCCCTCCGGCAACCGGTTCGGCCTGCTCCACCTCCTTCAGCAACCGGATCGGCCTCTGGCATCCATTTCACACTCGATCCACCTCGATCTGCCACAAAGCCTCCTCCAACAACCAGTTGATCCAGCCACGCCCCAACCCCGCCGCTACAACTCTCCGGATCTTCCGCCGCCCAGGGACTCTGTTCTGCATCGTTCTCTTCTCAGCGTCTGGCCCCGCTCCGCTCCAGGTATCGACCATCCTTCGCCCGTGCCGCAGGGCTTCTGTCAGCCGGATCTGCTTCCCTTTCTATTTTTGCTGCAGAAAGGTCGCCGCCCCGGGCCTCTGTTCCGTTGTAGCGACTATTGTGCCGCCAAGGACATCGCCGACATCACATCTAGCCTACATCCTGGGCACCATGGTCGCCGCCCAATCCGCCGTGCCCAGGCCGTTGTTCTTGTTGTCGCCGACCACCAACCCTCGGCTAGATTTCTCTGACCTAACTGCACAAATCATGCTTGCATGCGCCTCCCTCCACGCCAAAGTCGATCGTCTTCTCGTGTACCACAGACGGACTTCTGCAACCCCCCACAAGATTCCCTGCCCTAAGCCGTCTCCACCACGGCTGCCTCTTGCACCATGCAAAAGTTTTCTGGTCATGCCACCTCTCTCCACAATCGCTAATGCACCACCTCTCTCTACGGTGGTCGTCCCTCCGTCGCTTCCACCGGCCGCATTACCGCCTCTTCTGCCACCTCGCCCGGTAAACTCGCCGCCCCCTTTACCGGCTCTTACTCTGTCGGCTCTAGTCTTGCCACCCCCTCCGATCATCTCATTGTCTCCTCTCCCGGCTCTCGCTCTGCCGGCCCCTACCCTGCCACTTCCACCGGCCGCATCGCCGCCTCTTCTGCCGCACTGTGCCCCGCTGCCCCCGACGGATACGTTCCTGCTGTCGGTCGTCGTGTCTCCGACAACCTTGTGGCGGTTGCTCACCACCGCCCCACCAACCTTGCGGAAGCCATTACTTCCGCCACCTGTCCTTCCGATGGCGCCGCCGCTACTCACCAACACCACCGCCACTGCTACGTGCTACCGGGCCTTATTCTGGGGGGAGGTCAAGGCACCAGATGATCCGGCCACCCGCTTGGTACACGAGCTTGAGGGCAAGCTCGTTTTGAAGGAATGATGAAGTGTTACGGGTCCAAATGTTACGGAACTACATGACGATGAGCCACCATGACAAGTCTACATGCGTCGGGCGCGTATATCGCAAGGGTCCACTGAGACCACGAAGAATATTTAATAATAAATAGGTTGCTATGTTTGTTGACGCATTTTTAGTATTTCCAGTATTTTCTAATTTCAGTATTTCTTAATTTCCAGTATTTCCTAATTTATGTATGTCCTTTTATATTCGCTCTTCGCCACTATAAGAGGGTTGATGGACCTTGTAATCTTTATCTTGAAATGTATGAAGGTTTCTAGGGTTGCTCCCTAATTTCGTCTCTTCTCGTCTTCCATCATTCTCGCTCACCCCCGCCGGCCCTTCCCCTTATCGGACTCCTCCTAGAATTTATTCGTGATCATATCACTCTCCCTCTTGTGCCCTTCAAAATTATCTGCAAATCCACCGTTTCCTTTTTTGATGCAGGAAAGATATGCAAATCCCTCTGTTGCTTCATCTATAGGTATTGAAGAAGAAATTTAGAGCTGATTTACACATCTTGATCTACAGCTTGATCTTTCTGCTATTGGAGGTATAATAACTTCCATTTTATAATTGATTTATCAAATAGAAGATCTGGAATGATTTTAGGCTAAATCAGATGGGGGGGGGATTTCTTTCTATATAGTTGCTGTCTTCTTCTATTTAATTTCCTACCTAACGGTTATGAAAATATGAGGATGGGTTGTTACTTCTTTGCAAGCTTGATTTTTTTAGGTCAATCATTATTTTGACGAATAGTGTAATCATGGAAAAAAAAATTAAAAGAAAAGCAACCGAAGAATCAACTAGTTCTTCTATTGTGTGTCTACGATTAGAGCTCAATATAGATGATCTTCCCGCAGACCCAGGATTACGGAAAAATATTTATGATTATGAGTCAAATGATAGAGTGAATGTTCGAATATGGTATCTGCAAAAAAAAAAGCTTTCAAACAAAAAAATATTAAAGAATGTTCCTGAAAATATTAAATTAGTATCACCAAACATTCAAAGATATATTGTGCATGCTGCAACAATAGAGACTACAAATTCTATTATGAACGAAATTATCCAAGCTAAAATATTTTCTACTTTAGTTGATAAAACCCGTGATTCTTCAGTCAAAGAGCAAATGACACTTATTTTAAGTTATATTGATGAAAAAGGAAGTGTAATAGAGTGCTTTTTAGATATTGTGCATGTAGAAAATATTACAGCTTCATCATTAAAGGCAGATGTTGAATCTTTTTTTGCTAAACATGGGTTGAGTATATCAAGCTTGTGGGGTCAAGGGTATGATGGGGCAAGTAACATGTAATGTGAATTAGATGGGCTTAAAACATTGATTATGACTAAAAATTCATCTGCATATTATGTTCATTGTTTTGTTCATCAACTTCAATTGACACTCGTTGCGGCCGCAAAAAAACACACATCAAAATTTGCTCTTTTTTTAGCTTAATAACGAGTGACAGGCACGGGGCTCCGCCCGTATGACCAACCGCGACAGTACCTCAACTAAGATAGTTCACGAGGGGACCCTGTGCCCCGCGCGACATTATTCCTGCCACAACATTTTCCCACCGCGACGGCGCTCCCGCCGCCCGCAAACCCCTAAGTGTTGTTCTACGCTCGTCGCACACTTTTGCGACTTGCACAAAAGGTTGCGAGGGGCGGGGAAAACACATTTTTTTATTATAGGAAGAGAACTTTGTTTATATGATAGCACATTTTTTAAAAATAAAATAAAAAAATATAAATTTAAAAACTGGAATTTTTTCAATAAAGAGGGGTAAAATGGGAAAATGAATGTTTAACCAAAGGCTGTTTTTTCCTTTTAATATAGTATAGATTATAACAAATGTTGTTAGAGCATCATGCAAACGTAGAGATATTCCTCGAGAGAAACAGTGTGCAAAAGTTATTGAAAATATTTATAGTGGTGAAGTGAAAACAGGGAGAGCATTGAATCAAGAAAGAGCACCCGCAAAGGCAGAGGACACAAGATGGAATTCTCATTAGAGAAATCTCTTAAATTTAATTTGTTTGCTCTCCTTGGTGATTAATGTGCTTGAAGTCATTGAAGAGGATATCAATCTTTCGGAGCATGGAGCTGAAGCAGGTGATTTGTTGGAGGCTATGCAATGTTTTGAATTCATGCTTTTGACTTATTTAACGAAAATCATATTAGGAATTACAAATGAGTTGTCACGAGCATTAAAAATGAGTGATCAAGATCTTGTAAATGTTATGACTTTGTCAAAGTTTTCAAGATACGACTACAAGCAATGCGAGACAATGGTGTGATTCTCTATTAAATGAAATTACTATCTTTTGTCAAAAAAATGATATTAATGTTCTAAATATGAAAGAGAAATTTATAACTCGAGGGAGATCGAGACGCAAATCCGAAAATAATACGAACTTTCACTTCTATCGAGTTGAATTATTTTATGTAGTTATTGATCTATAAGTTACTGAGCATAACAGTCAATTTGATGAAGTAAACACATAATTGTTTTTATGTATGAGTATATGACATGTTGAAATCCAAGTAATAACTTTTCAGTTTTTGATAAGCAAAATTTAGTTCGATTCGATGAACATTATCTGTTGGGCTTTTCTCCAATTGCCTTAATGGAACTTGATAATAAATTTAAAAGTTACATTTTAAACGTACGCTCAAGTAGAAAATTCTTAGATGTTAAAGAGAATGAAGGATTAGCTCAAAAGTTAGTACAATTGAAGAAGGATGTTCTATACTCATTATTATATTTGCTCGTGAAGTTGACACTACTGTTACTTGTTGCAATGACAAGTGTAGAAAGATCTTTTTTTGCGATAAAGATTATCAAAACATTATCACACAATTAGATAATAGATGATTGGATGAATTCTTGTCTAGTAAACATATATTGAGAAAGATGTCTTCTTTATCATCAACAAAAAGATATTATGAAATGTTTTCAGAACATGAAGCATCGAAAATGAGTATTGTAACCAAGTACTTTTACTTTATTAATAAAAAATATCATAATTTAGATAATTTTTTTGGCAAATTTGTAGTCATTTTTATTATATGTATTAATATTTTGTGTTTTTATTTTATTGAGTTCCCCCACTGAAAAATCCTGCTCGGTCCGCCGATGCTCCTTGGCCTTCGGCTTGTTGGCCTCCCTCACGGTCAATCCCACCCTCCCCATCATCTACAAACCTAATGACATCCATAAAAATCAAGCATGGGTTGGATGGTATTTAGTGCGCGGGGGAACCCCATGCCTGATGCAGTCAGTTCTGCAAGTTACAAACCTAGTAGCGGCAAAGCATTATTAGTGGCAGTTTGAGAATCTGACAGCAATAAGTTGTGCCTAATGGCTGGTGCGACCTGGCGTCCTATTGATTTGGAGCTGCGAAGTTTGCAGGCAGTTGAAGCTGGTGCAAATTGGTGTACCTCTGCACTGGTGCAGTAAGATCTGCGGGATTTGCGAATTGAAGTTGTGCGAGTTGTAGCTGTGCAAATTGAAGTTGTGCGAACATGAGCAGTAAGGGTTGCGGTCTATGTGGTTGAAGCAGTGAAGACTAAAGCTTGCAAATTGGAGCAGTACGGATTGCGACCTGGAGATCATCCTAGCATTATTGCAAGTATTTTGTGTTGTTTACTTTGTAATCATCCAATACCTCGCAAAACTGTTTTGTGTTGGTAACTTTCCTTGTATTTTGTACCATAGTTGTGGAATGCAAGTTGTTGTTCATTGTGATTTGTGAATTGTTATCTCGCAACGGATTTATTCAATATGATATCAGAGGGAGGTTCGAATTAGCTGTGTTGGTTTGTTGCAAGATAACCAAGTGTGGAAATGGATAGTGGTGGCTATGCCAGAGGTTTTTGTGTGGAGATGCCTACACACAAACTACAAGAAGTAGAGATCATGCATAGAGAGTTATCTCCTTGGAGAAGATCTTTGGAAAGTTGCTGGCGGGACTGAACAAGAGGAAGTTGTTGCAACCGGAAACAACGGACCAATCATGTGAGCTTGGAGGACAAATGCAAAGGCGGAAGTTGTATTGAAGAGGTCTATATTGCCGAACCTGTTCGACCACATTCTGGTATGCAAATCCGCATCACAGATTTGGACTTCTCTTGATGCGTTGTTCAACAAAAGAAATGTTGCGTGACTACAATACCTAGAGAACGATTTGGCCAAGGCGAATCAGGGGGGATGTTTGTATCTACCTTCTTCCTAAAGATAAAAAACTTGTGCGCAGAGATGCATTAGATTGAACCATTTTTAGCACATCCAGATGAGCTGCTATTTCCTGGAGGCAAAGATTCTAGCAAGAGAAGCACGAATTGTTCTGGGATAAAAGAAGAGCGCACACCAAAATACCGCTATTGATAGTTGCACACCATTTTCACACCAAAGTTATTGACACACCAAGTTTTAAAATCGTTAAGTGCTATGCTTTAGGTTATTTTCGCACCAATTGTTAAGAAACAGCAATAGTTCAGCATTTTCTTCCCTTTCAGACTCAGTAAAAAGCTAGCTCTGCTGTTTTCAGCCAAATCATTACTGGAACTTGATGAAATCTCAAAGCTTGCTCCCATCACTAAAAGAGAACATTCTGGCGAAGCACCCAGAGCCTGGCAGTCACTAGTTACTATCTAAGAACAAGGAAAAGATAGATCGAAGTCGGCTCGTGCTTTTCGTTCGGCGATGGGAAAAAAGCAGAAGTTCTGGGATAAAAGAAAGGAGAGGTCCGGAGATGGGCCGTCTACTTCGCACCAACAAGGCATAAGCAAGGCCCCTTGTAGTGACAAGGGTCAAAGGAGCAATTTATGCTACAGATGTCACAAGTCGGGTCACTTTGCACGAGACTGCAGGAGTGTCTTGAAGTCTGGGCAGGTTGCAGAAAAAGATGAAAGAGGTGGAGGGCAAGGTGAACCCAAGAGAGGAGGACAAAATGAACCCAGTGGTGATGATGAATGGGGGAGCTGTTTTCTAGCTAACATGACAACAACTACTGTGGACGCGCTGACATCCATCAATTTCAAGGACGATTGGATCATCGACTCGGGCTGCGACCACTATCTCACTGGAGATGAGTCAAAGCTCACCTCCAGTCAAACATACAAAGGAAATGATGTAATCGTGATTGTTGATGACACAGTACATCCTGTTGATGACACAGTACATCCTGTTGATGACACAGTACATCCTGTTGAGAAAGAAGGAATGGTGTCCCTAGGAAGCCGTGAGAGACCGCTCACCTTGAAGTGTGTATATCACGTGTCGGGGATGAAGAAGAATCTTCGCTCAATAACCAACACAGTGGATGCCGGTTACCATGTTCTATTTGGACCAAAGAAAGTCATGTTCTTGAAGAATATTTCCTCAGTAAAAGATGATGTAACGCACACTGGGCGACATGTGAAAGACTTGTTCGTGCTCTCGACAAGCTCCTATGTCGAGAAGATGAAGACTAGAGACAGTGTGATTATTTGGCATGAGAAACTGGGGCACATTGAGATGGGCAAATTGAAGGTTATAGCAGCCAAGAGCCTGGTGAGAGGTCTGCCCAACTTATCTTCTTTTGGCAACGGACATGTGTGTGAAGGATGTCAGTATGGGAAGGCACGCTGCCTCCCATTTGATAAGTCTACTTCAAGGTGCAAGATGTCATTGGAATGTATTCATAGCGACTTGATAGGTCCGTGTGTTACTCCCACCTACTTCGGAAACAGGTACATGTTGGTTCTTGTGGATGATTTCACCCGCTACACGTAGACCTACTTCGTGAAGGAAAAATCTGAAGTTTTCCAGAAGTTTGTGAAGTTTAAGGAGCAAGTTGAAGGTGTGTTGAACTTGTAGATCAAGATGTTGAGAATTGCCAACAGATGGGAGTTCACCTCTACTGAGTTCACAATTTTTTGCAAGAGACACGGGATCAGAAGGGAGCTCATGTGCTCACACTCCGCAGCAAAATAGAGTGGTGGAGCGAAAAATCAAGCACCTGGCAAAGACTTGCGGGAGCTGGTTACTTGCTAAGAAGATTCCCAAGGCTCTATGGGCTGAGGGAATGACTTGTGCAACCTACGTCATTAACAGGATGCCTCTAAGTCTAGTGAACATGATCCCCACTCCTCACACGAGATGATGGTCAAAGAGAAGCCGAGCGTGAAACACCTTAGAGTATTTGGAGCCACTTGCTTTGTGCATGTTCCAGACTCGCAGAGGACCAAGCTGGAGGCAAAGGCACGTAAATGCATCTTTATTGGGTATGATGAACGGAAAAAGGGTTGAAAGTGCATGGACATCGAGACACGGCAGTTCATTGTTTCAAGAGATGTGGTATTTGACGAGTTGTCATCATACCAAGGTGTTTTCATTGTTACTTTGGAGGAGAGCATAAAGGAAGGAAGAAGGGAAGAGAGAGTTGGTGATGACCCTCTAGTCGAGCTACCTATGTCTCTAGGTGCTCCATCTCCATCAAGTTCAAGTTCTTCAGTCCTTGAAAGCAGGGGGAGCAATGCTCTAGGACGAGGTGATACAGAGGATGAAGTTGCTACTATTGCAGCAGAGAACAATAGTGGATTGAGGAAATCTAAGCGGACCATTGTTCTATTAGCACGCTATAGGGAAAATAACTTGGTGAGTACATGCTTATTTACAGGACCACTTGACGAGTAAGAGTCGTCATGCTTTGAGGATGCTATTGGAGTAAAGGAGTGGGAGGAGGCTATGAAGGAGAAGATGTCTGCGCTCAAGAAAAACAAGACTTGAAATCTTGTACCTAAGGTGAATGGAATCTCCCCAGACACTTACAAATGGATCTACAAAGTGAAGAAGAAGGCAGAAGGAAACATGAATCGGTACAAAGCTCATGTTGTGGCAAAGGTATTCTTGCAACAATATGGAGAGGACTATGACGAGACATTCAGTCTCGTTGCAAAGATGACCTCTGTGAGGGCTGTGATTGCCTTGTCAGCAAGTCAGAATTGGAAGATGTGGCAACTCGACGTAAAGAATGTCTTTCTTTACGGAGAGATCGATAAAGATATTTTCTTGATGCAACCACCGGGCTAATAGCAGAGTACTTGCAGTTTTGCGGTTACTTGGCATCGGACACAGACTCAAGTCTGTTTGTGAAGAAGCAAGGGCAAGTTCAGGCACTTGCGTTACTATACGTTGACAACATGATAATAACTGGAAATGATGACGAAGAGGTGGCAAAGCTTAGGGCAGAGCTATCAATCCGGTTTGAAATGAAGGATCTTGGTAAGCTGCATCATTTCCTTAAACTAAAGGTGGAGAGAAAGGAGAACGGAGTGTTTGTTTCCCAGAAGTCCCATGTTAGAAGAATCGTGGAGAGATTCGGTATGAATGAAGGGAAGAATAATTCTACTCCCCTAGAGGTCGGGCTAAAACTTCGATGTGATGAAGGGAAGATCCTACCAGACTCGGGGTTGTTTTGTGCTTTAGTTGGAAGTCTGATATACTTAACAATTACAAAGTTAGATATCACCTTCGCTGTCGAACGGGTAAGCCGGTTCATGCAGGAACCTAGGAGATCTCATTTGGAGGCGGCAAAAAGTATTTTGAAGCATGTATGATCAACCTTGGAGCTTGGTTTACTTTATCAGAGGGACATGAGTTTTAAAGTGCACGGGTTCACGGATGCTGACTATACTGGTGATACGAATGATAAAAGGTCAACTTCAGGCTATGTATTCATGTGCGGACCTACTATTACATCGTGGTGTAGCAAGAAACAAGACTCTGTGTCTATCTCCACAACCGAGGCAGAATATAAGGCGTCATCCTTGGTAGCTCAGGAAGGCATGTGGCTGCGCAGGTTAGTTGGGGAAATTCATGAGGAGGTGCATGAACCTACCTTGCTTTTCGGTGACAACAAGAGTGCTCTAAAGTTGGTTACCAATCATGTTTGTCATGCACAAACAAAGTATATAGAGATTGAGCATCACTTCATTCGTAAGGTGTTTGGTGGTTCAATAGCTGTGGAGAACGTGCGGAGTTAGGATAACGTCGCTGACGTATTCACCAAACCTCTTGCGAAGGGCCCATTCGAGCGATTGCGGGGACTGCTCGGTCTTGTTTCCCCCAATCACTTTGAGGGGAAGTGTTTAAATTGATTGGGGCAGATTCGGAGTTGGTTGTTTTGCCGGATCTGGTGTTGCTTTGGTGATCTGATTGGTGTTGTGTGTTTGGGAGCTCATGGCTATAAATAAGGAGGTCGCCGACGAGCTGGTGTTTAGCAAAGATTGGTGGTTTTTTAGATTTCTTGTGGTTGAGGTCATCGGCAGACAGTGATCTACAACAGGCCGTTGACAAGCTGGTGTTTAGCAAAGGTTGGCGGCTATGTTGCACCGACACCGACACGCGACATGACACGGCACGCGACTCATCAATTCTCAAAAAATATCATATTCCGACACACTGGGACACGTGTATTAAATATTTATTTTTTATAATTATGAAAATCCTAAAACATTTAACAAAAATAATAATAATAATAAACAATTAACAAAAATTCAAATAAACAAAGTCATGTTTAAATATTACTCATCAAATATTCAAATGCAAAACTTAACAAAAGATCAAAAAATGATAAAACATTAACACATTACTATTATAAAATATTAGTAAAAATAACGGTTTCTCAAGCAAATTTTTTCTCCCACTTTCAATCTTCCTTTTTTTAGAGAAAATATCCACGCCACTAATAGATCCACATTCACTACTTGAGAAGCTAGAAGTGGGCAAAGTCACTTTTTTAAGAGCAAGACTCGTTATTCTAGCATTCACCTCTTCTTCTAGTTTTTTCATCTCAAATAAACCACTACTTGAGACTTTTACACACTTTCCAATTCTTATTCCACCAATCATTAACAAATGTGTTCACTCTTGTATATGAACTTATAAAATATTTTTCATAAAAATTGCACTTCCAAGACAAATTGTCTCTCACCTCACCATGAGTTGCTAGCTTTGGAACACGCGCGTCCGATTGATCGGGACACGCGCGTCCGATTGATCGGGACACGCGCGTCCGATTGATCGGGACACGCGCGTCCGATTGATCGGGACACGCAAGTCCGATTGATCGGGACACACAAGTCCCGCGTGAGCCAGCGTGTCAGACTTCCAACATGAGTGTCGGAGAGCGTCAGAGAGTCGGACGAGTGTCGGAGAGTCCGACACCAACACGCTGGGCATTTTGAAGTGTCAGTGCTTCATAGGTTGGTGGTCTTCTAGTTGTCGTGTGATTAAGGGTTGTGGTTTGTGACATCAGATAGCAGTCAGTTCTGGGAGTTGCAAACCTAGTAGCGATAGAGCATTATCAGTGGCAGTTTGAGATTCTGACAGCAACAAGTTGTGCCTAGTCGCTGGTGCGACCTGGCGTGCTATTGATTTGGAGTTGTGAAGTTTGCACACAGTTGAAGCTAGTCGAACTGGTGTACCTCTGCACTAGTGCAGTAAGGTATGCGGGATTTGCGAATTGAAGTTGTGCAAGTTGTAGCTATGCAAATTGAAGTTGTGCGAACTGGAGCAGTAAGGGCTGCAGTATGAGTGGTTGAAGCAGTGAAGACTAAAGCTTGCAAATTAGAGCAGTAAGGATTGCGACCTGGAGATCATCCTAGCATTATTGTAACTGTTTTGTGTTGTTTACTTTGTAATCATCCAATACCTCGCAAAACTGTTTTGCTTTGGTAACATTCCTCGAATTTTGTATCATTGTTGTGCAATGCAAGTTGTTGTTCATTGTGATTTGTGAATTGTTATCTCGCAACGAATTTTTTTCAACACATACATCATCTACAAACCAAGAATCAATGTTTATAGCAACCCTATGAAACAATTAAGTAAGCATGCATGCAAGCAGCATGAAAACCTAACTCGCACCACTACAAAGAGCCAAACGCCTGGTTCGAAAAACCAGTATCAGATCACAGATTCACAGCAATTCAACAATCTCAGCAAGATTCACGCCTTCGTAGACATTATTTCCACAAACCCTACTACTAAGTGAGCCCGGGACACTTATACTCTCCTCCACTGTCAAAATATAAACCTAGGGCAAGTAGACGGCTCAAACACAGAGTAAAGGGCAGGAAATAATTGAAGCAAGAAGAGCATCACTGACTCTGCTAGATCACCCAGTTGACGCAAGATCCCGACGAGGCCAGAAACAGTGAATCCACCCAAGATATTCCTGGGATCCTCCCCCTCCTTTCCGGCTCCCTGGTAAAGCCTGGAATCACCCAGGCCGTACTCATTCTTCAATTCAAACCGTACCAGCGGCATTGTCCTTTTTTCCTTCTCGCTGCTTGGGCGAAAAAGAAGAGGAGCTCCAGATGGCCGGCGGCGGCGACGAAATGTCGGCGGTAGAGTAGCGGCGGTCTGCCCGTGCTAAGAGCTCTCTGCCACGATACAACAAGCCGCGTCCAGTGCACTTTGATAGCTGTTTAAAAAGGTGTTGTTATTTGAAGCTGTAGCCCATTAAAATGTGCATTAATACATGAAAGCAAACATAGAAAATTAGAAAGTGAATCTCTCTCTTTTTTTTCTTTTTTTGGGGGCTTTTATGAAACATATATGTTATGAGCCATCCGGTTTTCATTCGGTTCGAAGTAGAGGGGTTCACAAAGCAAATCAAATTACGTATCTCTTCAATCGAATTTAAATTTGACATAGAATGCAAAAATTCGAATTAGTTTGAATATTCGATGTCGGATTCAGATTCAAATTCGTCATCAAATGTTGAATTTGAATTCGAATTTGGATTCGAATTCAGATTCGAAATCGAATTCGAACATGGATTTAAATTCGAAATTTTTAATATTTAGTTTATATAATATAAAAATATAAATACATTTAATATTTATAAACATATATTAATTTTATTTAAATATATATTTAAGTATTCATGAACTATTCATAAATCCTTCGAATATGAATAAAATTATTAGGATTCAGGTTCGAAAACTATTCGAATTCGAATCTGGATTCCATATTCGAATTCGAATAGAATTCTTTCTGGTTAAAGAATCTCTTTCTAGTTGTTCTGGAACAATTAGGAGATTCTCTAGAAGAAATACGATTTCTCCTTCTTTTGGAGGCAACATGCTATTGGGTGGTGCTTATGGGGTCAAATCAATACGTTCTAAGAAGAAATATTGGAAGATCAATCTCATTAATCTTGTAAGTATCATACCAAATCTCATCAATCGAATCATTTTTTTCGAGAAATACGAGACATCTAAGTCGTACAAGTAAAGAGATCTATTCATTGATAAGAAAAAGAAAAAACGTGAACGGTGATTGGATTGATGAGAAAATAGAATTCCAGGTCGCGAACAGTGATTCGATTGATGATGAAGAAAGAGAATTCTTTGTTCAGTTCTCCACCTTAACGACAGAAAAAAGGATTGATAAAATTCTATTGAATCTGACTTATAGTGATCATTTATCAAATAATAGTTTTTGAACCTGAATCCTAATAAATTTATTCATATTCGAAGGATTCATGAATAATTTGTGAATATTGAAATATACATTTAATTGAATTTTTACGAATCGAATCCCGAATTATTCACGAACTATACTATTTGTTAACAATCTTAGTATGGAGAATCGACCCGTCTTAGATTTGAGTCGAACCAGGCGCGCGAACAGTCGAGTGAAAACCAAACTGTGATTGTAAGAGAGTTTTTTAACGCAAAAAACCAGAAAAAGGTGAAAACCAAGTGGTCGGATTTGTATCGGACCAAAATCCTCTATCTTTCTTTTGTTACAAATGTTTGGAGTTCCTCGGAGAGTGACAAGTCCGTCTCTCCATTACAAGCTTTGAGTACAAAGAGAAGAGTAAGAAAGCTAATTTCACTGAGCTTCAATGATGTGTCCACGAGAGCGTCAGCAAGAGCGTTCTCTTATGCCTTCTCCCGGGCTCACTGAAGTGTCTCAGTGTGCGTTAAGAGAACTAGAGAGGGAGCGAAACGAATCCCGAGCGAAGGAACGATATAAGTCTCATATTTTTTCCGGAAAACCTTAGAGTTCTTTCTAGTCCCTGGAGTTGCTTCCTTTCAAATGAAAGACTGTGGGGTTTTTTATAGCTTTCTGAAGTGATGTGTTGGTAATTATGTCTGGCATAGTCTTGAGTTGGTGAATGTCACCGCTCTATTTTGGTCATCTGGATCACCAATTTTCACAAAATAACAGACATCCCGGGAGGTACGGGCAGGTTGCCCGATGCCGGTGGCGGCTGGAGACGCCGCCGGGCCACCGGCGTGCGCACACAAACAAGGGCGTGCGCTTGAGCTCGCCCAAGCACCATGCTTGGGCATTAGGCATCACGTGTGCACGCTGAACGTGCGCAAGGGCGCGCGCGCACACCAGCGTGTTGCGCGTGTACGCGGGGCGTTGCGCATGTACGTGGGGCGTTGCACGTAAAAGTGAGGGGTATGCATACTAAGCGCGTTCCCGCAAGCGGTGTTCACGTGCGATGGTAGTTTTGGGCCACTTTGAGGAGCGTAGTCTGTACGCTCGGTTCGCTCGATCGGCTTGGCTTGCTTGAACTCTTTGACCTGGTTTACTTGGAAATCTTTAGGTGGGACACCAGCAATATATTTATTAATGAAAACAAGAAATGACTCTTACAACACAAAAAATTAGGGAATTGTTAAAAGCACCGTATTTTCGCTACGTGCACCGCAAATTCACTTAATTTTTTATTTAAAACACTCTAAATGTATCGCTATGTGCACTGCAGTATTGTGCACCGCAGTATTGCGGATTGCTGTGCTTGACGGCCTCAAGGGAGGTTCCAGTATTTGATCCTTATAATTTATGCAATGTGCGTGTGTAGTAGTGTGATGTTATGACAAAATTAAGCACTCATTTTATCTAAATTGTTGAACTTTTATCTAACAAGAAACAAATTAAGGATTAATGTCTTAAGTGTGCCACAAAAATTAAGTAGCTTCAAATCATACAGAGAATGCATAACAGAGAAAAGGAAGAAGATATACACTCTTAAGTGCTGAAGGAGTACACACTGTTAAGGCGATAAAAATACGAAAATATACAAAGAATGAGTGCAACTTCAAATCATATTTCTCACCAAAAAATACGTTGTTAGCAAACCTCTTTTAAAAGCCCGATTCCTGCCCCTAAAAAATTTTCATTTCTCTTTAATTTATTGTTATTTGTTTCAGAATTTTTTGCCCTAAAAAATCAATAATTTCTCAGTTTTTTCTATGTTGTTTGTTTCAGAAGCAAAATCCAGTCCTCCTTTGTTGGTGTCGTTCGACGCTCAATGGAGATTATTCTACAACATTCATACTCTACAAGGTAGAAATGCATATGAATTGTTTTTAAAATTATATTTTGTGTAGCGAAACAAATGTATATACCGATATTGGTAGACATTTTGAAACCGAAATTCAATTTCCATCAAGGAAATTTTTAATTGAGTGGGCTCGTAATGTCAGTAAATACCTTAGTTTTGTGGTCGTTGTTAAAGGTTTAGATAAATTAGTGGGTGGAAGAGCAAGCCCACATGTGTTTCTTGGGTGTGACAAAGGTGGTTTAAGCAATGCAAAAAAGGTTAGGTTAAACAAAATTTGAGAAAAACTACTAGCAAGCGTTGTGAGCGCCCTTTTTCTTTGATTGAGAAAAAATGCACACTCGGATGAATGAACTATTCAAGTCAAATGTGGGACGCATAACTATGTCATGGTTCATTTAGAAGCACATTCGATTGTGGGGAGATTGGATTGCGAGGAGAAAAAAAAGTTCATGACATGATTGCCTCCAATATAAAACCAAGAAACATATTAACCACGCTTAAAAAAAGGAATGCAGAAAATCATACGGTGATGCAGAATATCTATAATGAGAGATATAAGTTGCATAAAGAAGAATTAAATGGTGTCACACCCATATAGTATTTGTATAAGTGTCTAACCGATAGTGGCTATTTGAGTTTTAATCGAGTGAGTGATTGGGTGAACTTGTTAAGCTTGTTCTTTGCGCATCCGACTACTATTATCCTAAGTAAAACATTTTCTACTGTGTTTTTAATGGATTATACGTACAAGACCAATCAGTACCGGTTGCCATTACTATCTGTGGTTGGAGTTACATCTACCCAGCTAACCTTTTTCCCTGTTTTTGTTTTTCTATTTGATGAGTCGGAGTCTAGTTACAGATGAGCACTTGAGCATTTCAAAGCTATCTTAGATGAAACCTCCTTGCCAAATTTTCTAGTTACAGATAGAGATTTGACATTGATGAATGTCATTAAGTTTATATTTCCAAATGTCAAACATATTCTATGTCAGGTTCACGTGCAAATGCAGCAGTACTAAATGCAATCCATCACTATTTGAAATTGTATGGTCAGAAGGACAGCTTTCACAAGAGAAAATGTCAAAGTTATCAAAGGGAGAAAGTAAGCTTAAAAATAAATTATATGATAGAGTCCACCGACAACTACCTTCTTATATTTCTGAGCACTTGGTTGATGTTTTTTGGATGAACCCGCAGATGATCATTGTGGATTTCGTGTCATTAGTGAATAACTGAACATGGGTAATAATTGACAATAAGTTAGAGAAGACTTAATGGATGAATTGGTGAAAAGAGAAACATTATATGATGCACTATTTGGAGCTCCTAGACAAATGGAATTAATCAACAACTTTGAGTGCAAATGCTCACCCGCACCATTTAAAAAGTGGATGTTCATGCCATATATGAGGTAAATTAAATCTTTTTGTTACAATATTGGTGTGACTCTAATTTCACGAAATCAGAGTATGATGTTTCTACCATTGGACTCGGCACTTCCTCAAATCCCAAATATAATTTTTATTGGATTTGTAAATGGTAATCATTTTGTGAGATTATGCATGAAAAAAGGATGTTCATTGCCCCAACTTTACTTCTCATGGAGGAGGTATCATACACACATAGCGAGTTCATGAGAAAATATTCTCAACAACAAATCATGAAAAGTATAAATTTTAAGTACAATATTCATAGTCAATTAAATTAAATAAAATTGTACTAGCAAAGCTTAATTTTATTGCATAAGTTTTTGAGAGTATTAAAGACAAACAACTTTATAAGAATGGATTCTCGACAACAAATTAAGAAAGACATACATTTTGATTTTAATTTTCTTAGCATATTAATTTACACATAAAATTTGTAACATTATTTTAATTTATTGCAGAGATTTTTGAGAGCTATTGAAGATGATCGAATTTTGGATTAACCTTTTTGTAGCAAAATGACATGATAACTAGACTCCGACTTAAATGATATAGTATAGTATAGTACAAACATTTATTTTTGAGTTTTTTTTATTTTTTTGAGTGATTTACTAGTAATCATTTGGTTTTCAAATATCCAATTTCAAATTTTATAGTTTGCTAGTAGTAATGGTTTGCTAACAATCAAAATAGGTTTGCTAATAATAGCACCCGATTTTTTTCTTGAATTTATTTATTTCATCACACAAATATTTAACCTGAACACCTGAACAAACAAATCAAATTATAATTGTTGATACTCTTTATATTATCACATCTCAAATTATTGAAAAGTTAATATTATGTATATTGCAATATAGATCTGGACAGCATCACACAACATTTCATTTGTTCTGAAAGCTGATTAAAGATTCAACTCAGATGTCTCTAAATAGATAAGCTGCAATAAGAAATAATTTTTTTTATGACCCAATTGTGATATTTATACATGCGCGAATTTTGGTATATAGATATTAATCATAAAAAAAAAATTTGCCTTTTGATTGGGCCCCCCCTAGTCAAACTTCCTGGATCCGCCCCTACATGAGAGCCGCTCGCAAATCCTCGAGCGTTAAACTCTGCACGTCGCTTATTTTTTTCACGGGCACGAGAGTTTGAGAGTGGCACAAAGAGTATTTTTTTATTGCAGGTAAGATATTTTGCATATATGAGAATAATTTTTATAAAATTATAAAAAAAACGCACAAAATTCAAGAAATTGAAATTTTTGCAATAAAATAAAAATCGAAAAGTTAAATATTCGCAGGGGGGCGGAGGCCGCCGAGGGTATATTCCGATTTTAATATAGTATAATTATGTACTTGTTTTGACTAATTTTGAGGAAATATTTTGTTAACTTACTTAAATTATACGTTTTAATAAATATTTAAAAATTTGGAAGGAAGAAATATTAGAAAAAGTCTTTTCGGATTGGAGGGGGAAAGATAAGAAAGAAGATGGTGCACATGGCAAGAACCCTAACTGCATTACATGGCGCCATGGCGGGAAGGTCTTCTTGGGGATAGAATAGCCCTCCACATGTGGTGGGCCCCGGGGCCTCCTCATTAATTCCGATTAGACCAAATTGATGTGACCATGCTTTAACTAAATTATTATTCATATACATAATCTAATAATAGAAGCTTAATCATTTATTTTCTAGCCAGACTAATCTGTCGGCATTTGCTGGATTATCTTCTAAATTTTATTTAATTATTTTAAGAATGTTGTTATTACTAAATTCTTTTTCACCGCTAGTAAAGTATTACTTTTGAAAATAGTTATTTGAAAATTATTTTATTATTAGCAAATCATCTCACTTTAAGAAAAAAAAAGGTACAATCATAAACTTGCATCCATTTTCATCCATTCGTTCATTCATTAATTTAATCATTTACAAAATATTGTTTGATAAATCAAAACATAGCGTTCGGTCAATTAGAAACACCAAAACACCATCCAGTTCAAATTATGTCACTAAGTCAGACGTCTTTTCTCATATCTCCCTTCAGCAACATTGCATGAATAAGATTAGTCCAAAAACTTATACAATTTTATACTAGTTCAAGAACAAGACAAGAATATATCTCAAAAAACTAGTCAAATACTTGGCAAAAAAGGGCTAAAAGAGATCATTTTCTACAACAAGACATGCATAGTGTAAAATCTGGAGGCAATCAGAACCAGAGAATAGTAAAAAATAAATTCATAAAAAAAAGAATACACAAGTCAATACAGCCATATCTACATTACACTATATGAGGTTTCAAGGTATACCTTTCAATCGAATGATTACAAACTACAATATCCATTGATGGAGGGGGCACATCCAATTATACCATACAACAAGGGAAGAATAAAATGTTTGAGCGAATCATGAAGAGAAGATATGTATGAATGACTGAGAAGAGGAGAACCTCAAAGTGAAGGAAATGATGTATGAATACGTATACCTTTCAGTCGGAGTGAAGGAGAACGACACCCTAAGAAAATCTCGGACGCTGCGGCAAACAAATTTGGAGAACGGCGGCTGCAAGTTGGAGCAGAGCGACAGAGCGACATCGACCTAATCTCCGGCGCCAGGGAATAAATCGTGGGCACGACGACAAACAAATCCCGGGCATGACGACAAACACATCCCGGGCGACAACAACATGGGAGGAGAACGATGGTTGCGGGTTGGAGGAGAACGGCGGAGCGGCAACAACCTAATCTCCGACGTCGAGGAAGAAATTGCGGGTTGCGGTAGGAGGATCGGGAGAAACGAGAACAAACCCTAAATGATTTGCTAACATAAAATTTTGAGTAGGAAAAAAATTAAGAAAAGTGTTAAACCAGGTTTTTTGTTGGTTTGCGAACAGCCAAAAGGGGTTTGCTATTAACATATCATATGTTACTCTTCTTTTATCTTAACTGCATAGTAAAGGAGTTGCGGGAGTACTGTTCATATGCCTCCGCCATCTTGAAACTACGAAATTACCCTTCAGTCTAGGTATGTAAGTAGGAATCAATTGAACCGCTTAACCTAATCAAATCGTATGTTTCAGATCAGTTTTAGTACACTGCTACCCTTATTCCCTCAATTTATTTCTTCCTGAAGGCCAGGTATGATGGTTCGATAGGACCAGGAGCTAGCTATCGATAAGGGCTAAGATTAAACTGTGAATTGACTACACCAGAAAGCCAAGATCCATCATTCTCATAAGAATCATGTAGACTTTATCTACCCTAACTCTTTCAAAGGTGAGTTCTTTGATAGAGTATAACTTTGCTCGACTCCTTCATCAGTACCTCTTTTTGGTCAATGAATCGATGTACCGACACTTATCATTTACAATCACTCTTTCATCGACAGCACCCGGTCTCTGCAAGACAAGATCTCATCTATATACCTAGGTCTCACGCGAGTACGCGACACGCTGACACCAGACAAGCCTTAATTTAGGGCATCTCCCCCAGATTCGGTATCATGCGAACGTCGTGCTTCTTTCGTTCTACATTCTTCTAGTCTTTCCCGTCTCAGCATCCCCGAATAACAAATCAGACCAAACTGAACCATTTGGTTTGGCTTGGTTCCAATGATTTGTGTGGTTCAGTTCCACATTTTTTAAATCATACATGAGTGGTTCGGTTTGTGGTTTTGCTTAAAAATGGAACCGTCATAATCCTACTTCCAACCACGTTGTTGAACCCAAAAACCACTGTTCAACGAGGAGTTCAGACCAAAGGGGTAGCTTGCACTTACTTCTCCCATGTTAGAACACTAGGATAGGCACTCAGAGCAAGAATCTCACTCACAAAGGTAGAAAACTGTGAATAGACCCTCGAGCTGCAGCGAGCAGGTCCCGTCACACACCCATAAGATCCAAGAGAGATTCCCCTCTCAAGCCAAGGCTGAGTCGGACACCTTGGATGGCACTCGAGAGCACAAGACTATAAACCTAAAGACCACGGTGAGCAGTGGGCTGGAGATCTCGCAGACCAAAGCTAGTCAAAGGAGAGAGAAAAAGAAAAAGGTCCTCTCTAAAGGTACCCTTGGGGGTATATTTATAATTTCTTGAAAGTGGATTGCAAATAGCGGAATTCCGTCTTTTGATTTTACAAAATATAGTCCAAAATGGTCTGCCAACAACAAAATCCCATTATTTGGAGTGGCTAATGGCAGACCAAGATGGGGATTCCCGGATAAACGGGTCCCACCTAAACAGGCGAGTCCAGGCTACTCTGTGTCGGCTCGTCTGGGGGTGGCGAGTGACCGGTTAGGCGGGGACTCGCCACTCACCCTAAACTTGGGGCGGGTGCGGGCTCATTAGCCCTACTCGCCCCTCCGACTTGTCTGGGCCCATCTTCTTGATTGTTTGATGGCTTAATTAACTCACTTGACAAACACAAGATTGCACACAATCCCCGCTCTAGCCGTAGAGGCGGAACTCGTGTCTGTCACTTGTATTTTATAAAAAAATATATTCCGTGGATGTATATATTTCCCAAGTGGGTTGATTAAGCCATTGAGAAATTAGGAAGACTGGGCCCAGACGAGTCAGAGAGGCGATTAGGGATAATGAGCCAGCACGCACCCCAAGTTTAGGGCGAGTAGCGAGTCCTAGCCTAACTGGGCACTCGCCATCCCAAGTGAGCCAGCGCAGAGCAACCTAGACTTTCCTGTTTAGGTGGGACCCATTTCTACAGGAAACCTTATCTTGGTATGTCATTAGCTACTCCAAATCACGAGATTTCGTTGTTGGCAGACCAGTTTGGATTGCTTTTAATAAAATTGAAAGGTAGAATTTTTCTATCCGCAGTCCACTTTCAAAAAACTATAAATAGACCCTCAAGAACATCTTTGGTAAGAACCTTTTTCCGCTTCTCTCTCATTTGGCTAGCTTTGGTTTCCGAGAGCTCCAACCCACTACTCACTGTAGTCTTCGGGTTTGTCGTCTGGTACTCTCAAGTGCCCTCCAAGATGATCGACTCAGCATTGGCTCTGGAGGAAAAGCACTCTTTGATCTTCCAAGTGTGTGGCAGGACCTCCTCATCGCAGCTCGAGGGTCTATTTGTAGTTTTCCACCTATATGAGTGAGGTTCTTGCTCTGAGTGTCTAGCCTAGTGTTCTAACTCGGGAGAAGTAAGTGCAAGCAACCCCTTTGGTCTGAAGTCCTCATTGAATTGTGGTTTCCGGGTTCAACACCCGTTGTCGTTTATGAAAGTGTGTCGCAAATCATTTCATTAGTTCAGTTTCAAGCACGCAATGATGCTCGTTTGTTGATCGGCGATCAGATCACTAATCAGTCTATGCAATCGACGATCCCTCACCGATAAGACCTGCAGAATGATCAACGCCAACCTATTGGGATACGAGCAATCCATCACAAGGGAACTCATGTGCCCCACACTATGATACCCCGACCAAGTCTACCTCTACACACCCACGCTTGCTCTCGGGCATTGATTCATGAAAGTTTTCTAGGCGTGGAAAGCATGCGCGCTCGAGAATAGACGAGCAAAGAAAAATGCATTATTCTACCCAGTATACTATCGAGCAGGGCACGATAGGTCCCCCATATAAGTCTACTCATGCACTTTAAGTTGCATAATATTTGGATGTTGGTAATTATAGCATTGGACCCAGATGAGCAACTATCAGTTGAATGTAGGTGAAATTAGCCAAATGAAATGTTGATTGCTAATATTATATTTAGCATTGTTGCGAGTCACCTGATTTTTCCCCGGTCCGGAGAATCAAACCGTCTTAGCTAGGAATTGGACCAGACGCACAAACTGTCAATGAAAAACAACAACAAATGTCAAAAAGCTTTTTTTGGGGGAAACCCGAAAAGGGTGAAAAACCATGTGTTCGGATCTATGTTAGGCTAAAATCCACCATTTAGTTTGATTTTACAAAAGTTGACAGATTTTCTTAGAGGGTGATAGAACACCTCTCCGTTATAAGTTCAAAAATATGAAAACATCAAAAAATAAACTAACTCCTTAGAGCGTGCATAAGAGCGCTCTAGTGGTGAAAAGCACTAAATCCTCGGAGCCTCAATAGAAGCGCTCATGTTAAGCTGGAACATTGATGAGAGCACTCCTGTAGAGAAGGAAAACCACGTTCTTGAAGCCTTGAGATGCCTTCATGCTAGAGAGGGAGCAGAGCGAATCCCGAGCAAAGGAACGATCTAAGTCTCACGTCCTCGTCAGAAAACCTCAGAGCTCTCTAGACCTTGGAGTTGCTTGTCTTCAAATAAAGGCCTGATGACCTATTTATAGTTTTCTGGAGAGACATACTGATAATTGTGTCGGGGGTGAAATTTGTGCTAACGAATGATGTCGCTCTGTTTCAGTCATCTAGATCACCACTTTTCAGGAAATGATAAAAGTGCCCCCCAGGTAGTCTAGGCGGCCCATACAGGCTGCTCAACAACGGAGACGGCCAACGACAATGGCGGATGCAGGCGCGCATGCACGCACAAGGGAGATGTGCACAAGGGGGCGCGTGCGCGCCCGTCGGGGCGTGGCGCATGCATGTGGCACTCTTGGTTTGGATCCCATTTCAGGATGTTCTCGGACCTTTGAGGTGAGAGCGGCTCGGAGCGCGCGACTCATTTGGTCATGTTGGCTTACATCCGTGCCCTTGGTCATGATCTTCTTGGTTTGACTCAGGAATTTCATGGGGACCCTATCAAATGCCCCCAAATTTTCGTGGGTCGTGATCCGCGAAGCGAGGAACCCGAAAATTTTTGGACTTTAACATTTTTGCCTCGGAGCCGTGGAGTTTGGATTGTTTCACCAAGCGTGCGCCATAGTGAAGTTTTTATTTTGCGGTGTGGAGTGTCCTTTTTGTTTATCTTGGATGCGTACGTGGATATCCTGGCGCCGCTCGCATATGCTTTGCTAGCGGAATGTTCCACAGTGGGTGCCTAGACGGTGATTCTTGTAGTTGATTGCTCAGGCATCGTCCTTACTTATTGTGCGGTGTTTACGGTGCTTGTAACGCGTTAAAGGAACGTCCTTTCATTTTGCACCTTGCGTGACACGCTGGTGTAGAAGTGTGTCACTTTTCACACTTGCCCTTGTATGAATGTGTGAGTATGCTGCTGCGGGCTAGCTGGTGCCGTTGCTGTAGTGAGTTAGCGCTGGCGGCAGTTTATCAGATGCAATATGGAGGGATATTCCTTTTCGTGTCTTGATGTCGTGGAGGGACCATCGGGCCCGTTCTAGCTAGAAGATGTGGAAGGACTTGGCGTCCGCTCTAACGTGGAAGCATAAAAGGAATTGGTGTCCGTTCATATCAAAAGTTGAGAAAGAGCCTCTTTAGGCGAAAGCCGTTATTGGCGTCTGTACCTCAGGATGTTGGAATGATGCGAGCTTTTGCGTTTGTAGAATACATGGGTCTTAAGGCTTTGAAGTGGAGCAGTGTCGGATGACTGAGTGGGCCCTGAGATGTCGACTTCGAGGGTAGGTCCGTCACGGCAAGACAAGCATATTGTTGATCTTTGCCTTGTATGTTGAGTATATTGGACACAATGTACTTGATTTGAAGAAGCCCTTTAAACTCAATGATATACACAAATATGTATTTGATGTATATTTCAGTTCATGCTTGCAGGTTGCCTATGTCATATTAATTTGATAGGTGGTCCAAGTTACATTGACAGGTGGAATCTTAGAAGCTGACTAAAAAGTGAAGAAAATTGTCTAAGAATAAAAGCATCGAGTGAAGTCAGCAAAGTGCTGAGTGTAGTCAGCACAGGCAGCATCTAGCAACTTTGTAGTGCAGAAAATTGGCTAAGAACAAAAGTGTCGACACACTTCAACTATGTCGACACATTTACAGAAATTGTGTCGAGACTAGTCAGCTATCTCGACACCTTGAAGACTAAGTCAGCAGTGTCGAGACAAGTCAAATATCTCGACACTTTAAAGCTTAAGACAATAGTGTCGAGACAATACAACTATCTCGACATAAAGAGGAGTGAAGTGTAGACTTAAACAAGTGTCGACACCAGCAGACTGGAGTGTTGAGAAAATTCAACTATCTCGACACAATGAAGAATTAAAGCAAGTATAAAAGTGCCGACACCCAGCAGACAGTTGTGTCGAGACAATTCAACTGTCTCGACACAGTGCAGATTTATAGATGTCGACACAGATGATAGTTGTTTCGAGACAAGTCAACTGTCTCAATACTTTCAAGTTCATCCTGAAAATTCTTCTAAGTAAAATTGTGTCGAGACTACTAAGATGTTTCGACACCTTCTAAGAACACTTAAGTAATATAGTGTCGAGACAATTTGGACATCTTGACACTTATGTTTCTGAAGATGTGCAGAGTCAATACAGAAGTGTCAAGACAAGTCAGAAATGTCACATCAGCTACAGTAACATGGTATCTCAATAGAAAAAGTTTAAAAGAGAATTTGAAGTATGATGTCACATGATGATATCATCAATCAGAATCCAGCAATCAACAAAGGATATAAATAGAGGGGTTGTCTTCACAGAGATAAGTAATTCAACAGATCAGAAATTCTCATTCTAATTTCTTACAAGCTAAGGGGAGAACAACATCTCCAAGGAGGAGGAGGAAGACGAAAGTCTTCAAGAAGAACTTCAGATCCTTTCATCAAGTGATTAGAAGATTCAAGTGAATCTGTTCTACAAATTCTTCAAGGAAATTAAGCCGATCATCAAGAAGATTGCAGATCCAGAGAAGTATCACTTCAACCAGATTATTCATCAAGATTTAATCAAGTGCGGCTGAATTGAAGAATCTGAATTCATTCAGATCAATTAGATTACAGATTTGTTTTCTGATTATGTTTACCTCTTAATTTTTGTAAGATCTTTGTGAGATTTGAGTGAGTAGGAGAGTTAATTTCTGAGTTGTAAGCCTAATTTATAAAGGCTGAGGTAGGTTCTTGAGAGACCTGAGGTAGGTGATTTGAGTGGGATCACTGTGGTGTAAGCCTGTGTTATAAAGGCTGAGGTAGGGTTCTTGAGGGACTTGAGGTAGGAGATTGGGTGAAACTCCGAGGTAGGAACTGTTGGTCTGAGTGTAGGTTTCTTAACAGAAATTGAGCCTATAAGATTTTTGGATCTAAGCTGAAGAGGAGGAGATATAACCTTATCTAGCACATTGCTAGTGAGAAAGAAGGGGGAAAGTGGATGTACCCTATATAGGGGAACAACTATAAATTCTCTGTGTGTTGTGATTTGCATGTGCTTGTGCTATGTTCTGATATTTGCATATGCTATGTTCTGTGGTTAATTGTGTTGAGTTATTGTGAAGCTTATTTCTTAAGTATATTATCTGCTGAACATAATATCTACTGAACAGTTAATCTAAGTGACAAAGAATTTTTAAAAGACACATATTCACCCCCTCTAGGTGATTATCTACTCATATGATTATCTTTCAAGTGGTATCAGATGGAGATTATTCAAGAAAGACTTAACAGTCAAAAAAAGATCCAAAGGGTAGTTGAAAAATATCAGATCTAATGACTTCTGAATCTCACAGAGAACTCAGCTATATGAAATTGTCAATATATACTAAGGATAACTTTGTTATACGGAAGCAGAGAGTGAAATTATTTATGGAGGCTTCAGATCCAAGAATCTGTGTCACTGTACAAGAAGGACCATATATTCCAATGAAGATATCTGTCCTAGATGCAAATGTTCAAACTAATAAAAAACTATCTGAAATGACAAAGGATGAAGTGGTTCTTGCCGCTATGGATAAAAGAGCTCAAAACATAATTGTCAGTGCAATAGATAATTCAACTTTTCAGAATCTAGTGCACTGTAAAACATCCAAGGAGATGTGTGACACTCTCATAGTTTACATGGAAGGCACAAAAGAAGTAAGAGATGACAAAGTCTCTACTAAATCAGCAGTATGAGACATTCATACAAGGAAAGCCTGATTCTATAGAACTATGTTATGAAAAGTTCTTTAGAATAGTAAATGACTTAAAGAATTATGACAGAGAATTCTCAAATTATGAGCTTAATGGCAAATTTCTGAGATCCCTAAATAAAGAATGAGACATTAAGATTTATGATATAAGAGAAATAGGGAATCTGAGAAACATGTTACCCCAAGACTTATATGCAAAGCTATTGTCACATGAGTTTCAGCTAAATTCTAGAAAAGCTGAAGCTGAATCTGCCAGAATTTCAACTCAGATTAAATCTGTGGCCTTCAAAGCAGACACATCAAAGAAGTCTAGAAGAGAAATCTCATCATGACCAAGAAGGGATGAATATACAGATAACACTGGAACCTATTCTTCATCAGAAGAATTATCAGGTGATGAATTGACACTGTTTACCAGGCAATTTAAGAAAATGATGAGAAGAACCAAACAGTGGAATAAGAAGAAATCAACTCGACCAAGTTTCAGTAAAAGCAAAGACAAATACAGAGAAAAATCTGTGTTCAGGTATGATTCTCATCAGAATAAACAATATAAGACTGACATTATCTGCTATTGCTGTAACAGGTCCGGGCATGTCATTGCTGACTGTCAAGTAAAAAGAAAGGAGAACAAAAAGTCAAAAGAAAAGAAGTTCTATAAAGACAAGAAATCAAAAAAGGATCTGATGGCAAAGGAGACAAAAACCTTATCTGATAGTGATGCTGATTCAACTGAATCAGAAGAGGAACATGCTGTACTGTTCTTGATAGTTTATCTTTCAAGACAGCCTAAACACCTAGAGGGGGGGGGGGAATAGGTTCTACTTATTTATAAAAACTTCTAGGCAGAATTCAATTAATGGCTAACACAATAATCACAGCAATCACAGAAAATAAAACATCACAGATTGCACAATGTTTTATAGTGGTTCCCCAAGGTCTGGGTACATCCACTTTACCCCTTCACCTATCTAGCAGTATGCTAGATTCGGCCAAACTTCCACTAATCTCAGATCAACAGATCCTACAACTCAGAACCCAACTGGTTCCTACAACTCAGGCACAACTGCCCTACCTCAGCCTTGCCCCAAGGCCTACAACTCAGAGAAGACCCTTCTCCTACACTCAGGCACACAGCCCTACCACTCAGAGTTCAACACTCCTACACTCAGCTTTTATAACATAGGCTTACAACTCAGATCTGTGTAAACAGACCCTACAGAAATATAGAAAAGTTTATTTAACTGTCTTGCCTAAATTGAGAGAGAAAAGGCCAAGACAATTCTTGATCAGCTGATGAAATCAACTGTATCTGAGCTTTCTTCAAAGCTTCTTGAATATGAACTTAGCTGAGTTGATTTCCAAACAGCTTCTTAAGAATCCACTGGTGGTTTCTTTCTTCTTCTTCAAATTCTGGCTTGATCTCTCTACCCAGCACTTTGAATGATTCTTCTGAATTCTGATTAGAACTCTTCTTTGATCTATCCTTAGATAGTCTTCTTAGATCTTCCGGAGAAGATCTTCTTAAGTGCCTAGCACTTTCTTGAAATGAATTGGATTGTAATCCTTCTCTACTTTTTGATTCTCAGCAATGTATTTGAAAAGAGTTAAGAAGGTTACTTTCTCCTTCTGAATCTGTCTATTTATAGACTTTCTTCATGGTAACCGGCTGATCCGGTTTCTAACCGTTTTCTGACAAGTCTGACAGTTCCAGTTAACCGGTGGCAACCCACAGCTGTCAAGTCTTCAAACAAGTCCTGTGCCTTAGTCTTGAACCACAAGCTGTCGAGACAGTCTGTCAGAAAGTGTCGAGACCATCTGTCTATCTGTGTCGACACAATTGACTTTGGTGTCGACACAGTCTTCAGTGATGTCGACTAAGTTGCCTTTGAGTCGACACAGCTTCTTCTGAAAATAACTTGTTCTTGACCCTTCAGTGTGTCGACACAATCTTCTTTTAACTCTGCTGTAATGTGTCGACTTAATCACAATGTGTCGACACATTCTGCTGGTGTAGACAAACTTGAAGTCGACTATATTCTTCTGTGTCGACACATACTGCTGGTGTCGACAAACTTGAGGTCGACTATATCCTTTTGTGTCGACACATTTTCCCAATGTTGAGGTCGACGCTTTTCTTCTGTGTCGACACAAATTCCCAGTGTTGTGTCGACTTACTTCTTCTGTGTCGACACACTTTCCCAGTATCATTGTAGACTAACTGCTATGTGTCGACATACTTCCTCTGTGTCGACACTTTTTCCCAGTGTAGTTGTAGACTAACTGCTATGTGTCGACACTGCTTCTTCTGTGTCGACACTTTTTCCCAGTGTAGTTGTAGACTAACTGCTATGTGTCGACACTGCTTCCCAGTGTTGATGTCGACTAATTTCTTCTATGTGTCGACACATCCTTCTCTGTGTCGACACTTGGACTTAGAATTTTTTCTGCATACTTTATCAATTCTTCACCTGCACATGTCAACTCAAAACAACATCAAATACACCTTGATGTATATCATTGAGCTAGGTTGGGCTTCTTCAAATCAGGTACACATTTTCCAATGTACCCAACAATCTCCCCCTATTTGGAGAAGTCATAACCCTTATAGCCAATGATATACACCATTTATAAACAGTACTAAATTGATGATATGTGACATAACAGGAATACTTAATATAAACAAAACATAAAAAAAAATCCATCACAGAATGAACATTATAATATGCCAATCAACATTTTGTTTATAATTGGGTAATGTTTGATTACATTGTTTTACATTTAATGATCACATCACAACATTACAAACACACTATGAAGGAAATAAAAACATAATCAGGATTGATCAGGCTCTCTTATGATAATCCCTTTGCCAGATTGAATTGTAGCTGTCACAGGAGCTTCTGATTCTTCAGCTATCTTCTTTCCTTTTTGATCAGCTTTCTTCTGAGCTTCTTCCTTGATCCTTTGCCTTTCAAAATAGTGAAAAGGCTTTGGGAAGTACTTGCTTGGCTCCTTAGCATCTGGTGGCAGCCTTCCCAGCTTAGCTTTCCTTCTGAATTGTACTATTGCTTCCTGTCTTGCCTCATACTTCTGCCATTCTATCTCATTGTACCACTTCCCTCTCTCATGAACTTTGTCTTGTACAGCTTTCCATGCAGTGAGTATTATGTTCCTTGAAGTAGGACTCCACTGCTCATAATCTGGCTTGAGTGCAGCCTGCTCTCTGAATCTTTTCTTTGCTAATAGAGCATCTTGCTGTTCTTTTAGAGTAGCCTCTGGCTTATCAACCTTCCCAATGACAATATTAGTAACCCCCTTTGGAGGACTATACATGCCTTGAACCTGTTGATCAATCATGTCAAAATCTGGAGGGGGGTAAATGACTTGGGCAATCTCAGGTTGATTGCCTTCAAGTAGATTTGTTTGTATTCCTGACTCAGCCACCATAGCATCATCACACAATGGGGGATATCCCAATGTGGCTCGGATACTATTGGTCACCCATTTGGAGTGCTCTGAGCCTGCATGAATTAGCATTCTCTCCCCCTTTATGGCTTCTCTAGATACATGATCTCTTAGATCTTCCTTTTGAAATCTGATTTGGCCATCTAGATAATTCACACCCTCTTTAAAAAATGGTTTTAATCTTTGAAGCTTTTCAGATATTTCTTTTTGAGAGGTAGTGATTGCAGTCTTAACAGAAGCAATGACAGCTTGAAAATTCTTATCAAATTCTTCCCTTTCTTTTGTTTTATCTGTAGGCAGGCCAGGAACAACCTTCTTGACTTCCTCAATGATCTCATTATGAGATTCAGTTAAATTATCATTCATTCTTAACTGATTTTCCAATACATAGCTTTGCTTCAGGGCAATATCATCTACCTTTTTAGTAATAGCCTCTTGTTGTTGAGCTAGATAAACCACAGCATTGCCTCCCTTTTGGAAGCAATCTGTCATTTCTGTCTTATGCAAGTTGACTTGAAACTGGATGGACTTGATATCCTGAGCTAAGTCAAACTGAAGTGACTTGCTATTTTCATCAACATACTTTTCCAGAGCCATCCTTTGTTCATCCAATTTTACCTGTAGATCTACCATAAACCTGTTATAATCAAAGGCAGGAGATACTTGTGGAGGTGTTGTCTGTAAAGCCTGCTTATAATTCTTACTTCTTCTCTTAAATACAACAAGTTTTCTTTTCTTTGCCATCCTGGCTTCTTCAGTTTCAGTATCAGATGAAGTATCTAGGTGAATTTTTTCTTGAGGAGGATGAAGTGTATCTGTCCCAGTGACCTGTTGCTCAGTCTCAATATCCACTGGCTCCCCCTCAACTTGTGGCTCAACTTCAGCTTCCTGATCAATTTCCATACCTATGGACTTCTCAATTTCTTGTCCTCCTCCTACTCTATCAGTAGTAGTATCAGCATCAGGGAATAACTCCTCCAGAGTAAATTCCAGTTGAGCTGTAACTTCTACAGCAGTTAAATCCTGAGATAAGTCTACCTGTGCTTCCTCTTGCACTTGTACTGACAACAGCTTTTCCTGTACTCGTTCAGTAATTGTAGTATCTAGAGTAGGAGTGGACACTAGCTCTTCCTGAACCTGTGCATTAATAAGAATATGAGCAAAGTCTTTTATAGTAAAATACATTAGCTCCCCCTACACATGTACCTGATCAGGTGCAGATACATTTTGAGCAGGAGTGGAAACTGGCTCCCCCTGTATTTGTGCAGGTGTTGACACTTGCTGGACTAGAGTTGAGACTGGCTGTTCTTCAACCTGTGTCCTGAGTGGGTCTTCTTGTTGTTGTTCAGTTTCTTGAGTTTGAGAAGGGGATTTCAGAGGGGTGTCTGGCCTGCTCTCTTCAGGCACATCCTTGGACAGCACCCTATCCCACCTAGAGAACAGTGGCATATCCATCTTTCGCATATGATTGATTTTAGTCCCTGGCAGTTGCTGCATCACTTCAGGAATCACTCCATTGAGAAATAAGCTCATGATTCTAGCCATGTTAGGCTTCTTGATTCCTTCTTTGATCTTGTCAAAGAGTACTCCTGACCAATCAGTAGGAATTGTAAAAACTATCCTGGTCATAAGGCTGAACATATAGGCAGAAATCCTATCATGTCCACCTGTCTTGCAGAGGATTACTTTCCCAACAACTTCAGACAAGAATTTCCCTTGCTGATTCATACCCTTCCTGTTGAATGCAGCTCCAATCTTTATACTCGAGTCCAGTCCACACCATTGAAGGGCTTCCCTTGTCTTAGAACTAGGAACTTCCTCTTCATTCTCAACTACTTGTAATTGAAAGATCTTTCTCAAAGTTCTTGGAGTAATCTTCACCTTAGTCCCTTGAACATTGGACTTAATCTTGAGGCCTGTTGAGTGGACTGATGCAGAGATAAAGAATTCGTGCACCTCCTTCTTCCAGATTTTAGTTGGCTCTGAGATTAGAAATTCTAACCCTGACTCGGAGAGGAGGGTGATAACTCCTTGAACATCTGGCGGCGCATCTGCAAAGGCCTGGCGCACCAACTCATACCCCTCATTGACGTTGTCTTCCATCCTTGGCGCCATCGATTCGTCGAGAAAGCTTGAGAGAAGAGAGAAAGATAGACTGTCGACACATGGTTTTTATCTCGAAAACCTTGGAAGCGTGTCGACAGAAAGCGTTTTTCACCTATTTATACCTTCTGTTGAAAGAAGTTCAAAAGACGCCAAACACAGACTAAATGTGTCGACATAGACGGAATGTGTCGACACAAACTTCTATTGTCTCGACATTACTTCAGCTTACTATGTGTCGACACCAATTTGTGGTTATGTCGACACCTTGGATACATAATAGATAGACAGAAATTCTGTGTCGACTCTAAGGATAAGTGTCGACACATATTCTGTAAGTGTCGACACCATTATCCTGGTTGAGTCGACATTACATTTCTGGTTAAGTTGACAATATAACTCTTAAGTGTCGACACATATTCTCTGTGTCGACACAATATTTCTGACTTGTCGACATTATTTCTCTGAGTCGACACATATTTACTGAATGTGTCGACACATTCTTACTTAGCCAATTTCTGTTGATTCAACACCACTTGTAAGTGTTACTTCAATGTGTCCTTTTTAACACTTGATTATGTTTATTACTTTTACTTACTTACATACCACTTCAATTGCATTGTTAATGATTTTGTTAATACATTAATCAATGGTTAACATACCTAATTCAATTTTGAATTTATTGAATTTGGTTTCATCTAAAGGCTTAGTAAATACATCTGCTATTTGATAATCTGTTTTTACAAATTCCAATGAGATGTCTCCTTTTTCTACATGTTCTCTAAGAAAATGGTATTTGATTTCTATATGCTTAGTTCTACTATGAGAAACTGGATTATTAGCAATAGAAATAGCACTCTTAGAATCACATAAAAGAGGTGTTCTACTTACCTGAATACCATAATCCTTAAGCTGATGCTGCATCCATAATAGCTGTGCACAGCAGCTTCCAGCAGCAACATACTCTGACTCAGCTGTGGAAATTGCCACACTGGTCTGCTTCTTACTACTCCATGATATTAGTCTTCCTCCCAGGAATTGACAAGTACTTGTAGTACTTTTCATGTCCTCTCTACATCCTGCAAAATCTGCATCTGAATAGCCTGTTAGTAGAAAATCTCTATTCCTAGGGTACCAAAGGCCTAGATTAGGAGTGCCCTTTAGATATCTCAGAATCCTTTTGACTGCAGTATAATGAGATTCTTTAGGGCAGGCTTGGTACCTAGCACAGACACATGTTGCATACATAATGTCTGGTCTACTAGCAGTAAGATATAGTAGAGACCCAACTATTCCTCTATACAATGATTCATCAACAGGTTTACCTGTCTCATCATTGCATATAGGCATACTTGTTCCCATAGGAGTTCTCATGGTGGAGGATGACTCCATACCATATTTCTTAATTAATTCTTTGGTGAACTTAGACTGGGATATGGACAATCCATCATCAGTCTGTCTTACTTGGAGTCCCAAGAAGAACTTAAGTTCTCCCATCACTACAAGAAAATTGACTTTTAGTGACGAAAATTTTCATCACTAAATGTTATATTTTGGTCACTAATGACCTTTAGTGAAAAAAAATATTTCGTCACAAGATCGTCACTAAAACCCCGCCACTAAATGTTTTTAGTGACAAAAAAAATAGCCACTAAATGTTGGGTCTTTGTGACCAAATTAATTTGATCACAAAAGTCATTCAGTGACCAAACTTATTTGGTCACAAAAATCATTTAGTGACAAAATAAATTTGCTCACTTAAACATTCAGTGACCAAAACAAATTCGGTCATTAAAGTATCTTCAGTGACCAAACTAATTCAGTCACTTGAAGTAGTCTCAATGATCAAATTAATTTGGTCAATAAAATGATATAGTTTCGTCTACATTTTGTACAATTTATCATAAAATATTATAGACTTATTTCATTTAATATTAATTACAATTTAATATTAAACATTCAAACAAATGAATAAATAAACTACTCAATTTTTTATTAATTAAGACAAAAGAGGGTGGGAGATAGCCCAAACCCCTCAGTACAAAATAATAGAACTATCTCTTATTAAACTAAGTACAAATTTCTATAGACAGGTGATCCTCCTTCTTGGCCGTTGAAAAAGTCACATCACTTATAACCACTTTCATTGATCCTGAATTCAATATACCTTCCATTCAAGACAACATTAGCTCTCTAGTTCCTACAAGGGCAATTGGCGGAATGGGTGCTTTATTTGGTTTTGGCAGCAACAGCGAATGCCCCTCTCTACATCGCGCAAAATTCTTCATAATGATCCTTCTATCCTGCAAATTATTACAACAACCATGTCAAGTAGAACAACATAATGATATATATATGGTTAATTATAAGAACATCCTATGAAAGTTTGCATAACTACAAGCACCTCCCCAATGTCAAAATTACAAATATCTCCTTTAATTTTGCTCAGTTTTTGATGTAAAGCAATAAAATCAACTAAAATATTTCTAATTTTCAAATATATCAGTTTGATATTTTCAGTCTTTGTAAATTTTAGTTATTACAAAGGGTAGACTTGATAAACATAAAATATTATAACTGATTTTCACTTTTCATCTAAAATTCTAATGAAAATGAAGATTATGTAAACTGAGAAAACTTATACGGGATAGTTTTGTAGTTTCAAATCATAGAAGGGAGGTCCATGTCCAATGCCCGCCGGCCCTCTCTCCATCTAAAATTTTAAATTTTTTTATGCGTGATTGGAGGTATGAGTGTATTAGTCCTTCAAGCAATTTTTTCATGCGATACATTCTTAATTCATATTCGGTAAACTACATGCATATTCCAGATCCCATGCTCATAAATTTTTTTTTTCATTTTGAGCAGCAAAATATTTTTTTATTGTAATCCAATTCTTATTCTCCTTTTCTAAAAATGATAACTACTTTATTTGTTGTCATTAGTACGAATTGGGCAGGCAAGTGCCGTTAATGGACGAATTGCGCCGCCCCCGAAGACATTGGTCGTGGGCGACGACATGCGCCGCCCCCGAAGACATTGGTCGTGGGCGACGACATGCGCCGCCCCCGAAGACATTGGTCGTGGGCGACGACATGCGCCGCCCCCGAAGACATTGGTCGTGGGCGACGACATGCGCCGCCCCCGAAGACATTGGTCGTGGGCCACGACATGCGCTGCCCCCGAAGACATTGGTCGCCCCCGACGACATTGGTCGTGGGCGACGACATTGGTCGCCCCCGACGACATTGGTCGTGGGCGACGACATTGGTCGTGGGCGACGACATTGGTCGTGGGCGACGACATTGATTGTGAGTGTCTTATGCGATGAAACGGCTACCCTAATGCTCGATTCTCTCGCATGGGCTGTACCATTAAATTGTTGTAGTTGGAGAATGCGTTGAATTATGTCATCAAAAACTTGCCGGCTGATAGGTAGAATAATTTCTCCATTTTTTAACTTTCATTTAGTACAAACACTAAGGGTAAGTAAAGTGACTCATCACCAGTAGTGTAGCAAAGACCAAACTAAAGAAGAATCGAAAGCCTTCTTATATTAATTAAAACATCATGCTAAACAAAAAATAATCAGTATAAACTATTTCAAAGAAAGTTTTCAGACCTGGGATCTCTATAATA
The DNA here is from genome assembly GCA_039513925.1 of Platanthera zijinensis. Lineage (NCBI taxonomy): Eukaryota > Viridiplantae > Streptophyta > Magnoliopsida > Asparagales > Orchidaceae > Platanthera > Platanthera zijinensis. Next base: position 15,498,363 of record CM077090.1, read on the forward strand.
GAAACAGGCTTATATATGTTCTAACAGGGCTTGAAGGCCCTCAAAAACTTCATTAGGGATATTGGTATTTTAGGGAAGATAAACCTGCAAAGCAGCTCATTCTCCACATTTGATCAACCATCCATCTGCATATATTTTCAAAACAAATTCATTTGGATGAAATTTTGTTATATGTGCAAAAATAAAGTCAAAGTAGAGCATTTTGTTCTTGAAAATGCAATTTGGAAGATATATAACTTTAAAGTTAGACGAAAGGACTCATACAAGATCATGCTTGTGATCATTAAGAAATGAACAATGATTTTATGTACAGGATAATATAAATGAACAATTAATACAGAAACACACCTTCGACCCCAATTCTAATGATTTTATGTACAGCTGATTGTCAGGATCCTGCAAGAAGCCGGGCTTCAGTTTTTTGCTTGAAAATGAGACAAAACTGTAACTAATATAACCAGGAGGATATAAATACCTCTTCTAGTGCCTGCTGAAGCACTGCATTGCCCTCGTAAAATAAGGCTTGGCATCCAAGGCCAAATGGCGGCATGCTTCTTGGGATTAATCTCCAAAGTTTCCTCCAACTTAGAAAAATTAATATCAATGCAACTGGCAGATTGAAGTGAAAAACACTAGACCACCCTTCATCGGTGACAAAATCAATTACCTTTGACGAACTTTATCAAGTCGGATCGAGTTTGGAACTGCGACAACTCAATTAGCACTCTTGCCCAACTCATGAGATTCTAAAACAACAAACCGTAAGTAAATAAAAACAAAAATTAAGGAAGAGTTACTGCTAAGAAACTGAAATTTTGATGAGAATCGAGTATAGAAGATCAGAAAGGGTGAAGAATCAAAGAAATAAAGCAATCAGGGCTCACATCGGCATCAAAGGGGACTCTTGGCGTAGACGGCCTCGGCGTTCTTGCGAGCGTGCTTGTAGAAGAGGATGCGATCGAAGTGTTGCTGACCTAAATCCATGCCCATGGCTTATAGAAGGGGACACGGGATTTGGGAGAGGTGGAGGTCCCGGTAGAGGCGGGGAAACTGTCGATTGATTAGTGATTTGGGAGAGGCGGAGAGGAGGAAACGGCGGAACCTGGAACCGCCAGATAAATTTAGGGCCCTAAATTTATCGTTTTGCAATTTATTTTTGTAAAGAGAAGTTGGTGTTATGAAGTGATGGACAATTAGTTTTGTTAATAGAGAGACATCATAAATAAAAATTAAAATAACATAAAAAATCTAATTTTTAATTTTTTTTTCAAAGGCTACATGCAGCCCATCCGTACTCGTTCCCTTCTCACATCATTCAAGGTTTTTGGAACTCAGTCACACGCCTCCCCTTATCTCCCCAAGGTTTTTTCTTTGGTCACTAAAGATGTGTCTTTAGTGACTAAACTTTGACTTTGTCACAAAAATATATTTTTTAGTGACTAAACTTTTAATTTGTCACTATAGAAATGTCTCTAGTGACGAATATATTTTATCACTAAATTTTGGTCACTAATGTTTTGCTTTTAGTGTTTAAAGTTTTCTTTAGTCACTAAAGACGTGTGTTTAGTGACTAAACATTTATTTTTCACTAAAAATATCTCTTTAGTGACTAATTTTTTAAAAAGCCACTATAGATATGTTTTTAGTGACTAATTATATTTTGTCACTAAATTTTTGTCACTAAAGACAAGTTTTCTTGTAGTGCATACTGCTCATCTCAAACTTCCCTTGCATAAGTTTGGCAAACTTTTTACAAAGGTTGTTTTCAGTAGATCCAAAGATTATGTCATTAACATAAATCTGAACTAAGATGATCTTACCTTTTGATTCCCTAAGGATAGAGTTTTGTCTATCTTTCCTCTTGAGAATTTATTCTCAATGAGGAAGGTAGACAGGGTTTCATACCAAGCCCTTGGAGCTTGTTTTAACCCATACAAAGCTTTCCTAAGCTTATATACAGAATCAGGTTTAAGAGGATCTACAAAACCTGATGGCTGCTCTACATATACTTCTTCTTTAAGGTCACCATTCAGAAATGCTGACTTCACATCCATCTGGTATACTTTGAAGTCTTGGTAAGCTGCATAGGCAAGGAACATTCTGATAGCCTCCAGCCTTGCTACTGGAGCAAAGGTTTGATCAAAGTCAATCCCTTCTTCCTGCCTGTATCCTTTTGCAACTAACCTTGCTTTATTCTTCACTATTATCCCACTTTCATCTAGCTTGTTCCTATAGATCCACTTGGTGCCAATTATGTTGTGGCCTCTTGGTTTAGGAACAAGCTCCCAGACTTTGCACCTTCTGAATTGATTCAGCTCCTCTTGCATTGCATCAATCTAGTGCTGGTCTTGGATGGCTTCTTCAAACTTCTTAGGTTCCATTTGAGACAAGAAACTTGAATGCAAAACTGTGCTTTGATTTCTGCTTCTAGTTTGCACTCCTTGTCTTGGATCACCAATTATCTGATCAGTAGGATGATCTCTTAGATATCTTATAGCTGGAGGAAGATTCCCTTCAGGTTGAACATCTCCAGCTTCTTCATTCTGCTGAACCTCTTGGTTGTCATCAGCTTCCATTATCTCTTGTACTCCCCCTAGACAGCAGCCTTCATTTTCCAAAGCTCCATCTTCCTTTGAAGCTTCAGCAATGGAGAGCTTGTCCATCCTCTTGCTTATACCTGTTGAGTCATTTGATCTACAAGACAACTCACAATTGATTAATCTTGTTTCATCAAATACAACATGCACAGATTCTTCAACAACTTGAGTAGTTAAGTTGAAGACTCTATAGGCCTTACTATTTGTGCTGTACCCAACAAATATCCCATCCTGGGATTTGGCAGCAAACTTAGTCAAATATGACTTGCCATTGTTAAGTATATAGCACATGCAACCAAAGATCCTAAAATAGGATAGATTTGGTTTTCTGCCTTTCACAATCTCATAGGGAGTCTTTCTGTGGCTTTTGGTGATAGAAGCCCTATTGATGACATGACAAGCAGTGTTAACTGCCTCAGCCCAGAAATATTCTGGGAGAGAGGTGTCACTCAATAGAGTTCTACCAGCTTCAATTAATGTCCTATTCTTTCTTTCAGCAATCCCATTTTGCTGAGGTGTTCTTGGAGAGGAGAACTCTTGAAAAATCCCAAAGTCCTCACATAATCTTGTCATGCTTTCAGATTGAAATTCAGTACCATGGTCACTTCTGATTTTGACCACTGTACTATTCAGTTCATTCTGAATTTGCTTTACAAAATTAAGTAATACACTTGGGGTTTCAGATTTTTGTCTCAGAAAGAACACCCATGTAAATCTAGAATAGTCATCTACAACCACAAAAGTGTAGACCTTCCTACCTAGACTATGAACTGGCATAGGACCAAAAAGATCCATATGCAAGAGGTATAAGCACCTCACAGAATCCTTGTTTTCAAGGCTTTGAAAGGAGGATTTTGTCTGCTTTCCCTTTTGACAAGCTGAGCATATCCCTTCCTTTATACACTTAATTTGAGGTCCATTCCTCACTAGCTCTTTGCTAAAGAGCTGGCCAATTGTCTTGTAGTTTAGATGAGCCAATCTCTTGTGCCACTTAACACAATGAGAAGCATTGTCATCAGCTACAAGATAGATGGGAGTAGCCTTATTCTCACATTCAAAATTAAGACAATATACATTTCTCTTCCTATACCCAGTCAGTATGATCTTTTGATCACTTGACCTCTTGATATGACATCCATCTTTAACAAATGAAATGTCATATCCTAAATCACTTAGTTGGCTTATGCTTATTAGATTATGTTTCAAGCCTTTTACATAAGCCACTTGAGTGATAGTAATTAGGTTAGAAGAAATGTTACCAAACCCTTTGATGACTCCTTTTTCAGATCCACCAAAGATCACTTTAGGTCCATCTTTGACAGATGAATACTCCTTCAGCAGCCCCTTTGTTCCAGTCATGTGCCTGGAACAACCACTATCCAAGTACCATATAGGGGCATGGTTACTTGGATTCACCTGCAATACAGAATTACTTACCCTTAGAACCCAAGTAAGTCTTGGGTCCTTGGTTCAGGTTAGCATTAATAAAGCTATCATAACCTCTTCTAACAGGTAGACTCTTATTCTTTATAACACTTGTGTTATACCAGCAGTCTAATGCAAAATGGCCTCTTTTGCCACAGCACCAACATTCAAACTTATTGTATCTAGTTCTAGATACATCCTTGTCAGAAGAATTTCTGTTTATTGCTGGTGCTGTTGCAACTTCACCTACTGATTTCTTAAAACCATTGGGTTTATGACCATAGGTAGGCCTGCTTGCATTTACACCCTTGTTCTTCAGAACATTAGTTTTAATATGACCTTGAATGTCTTCATGATCATATATGTTAGAAGGCACTTTCACCTTACTAAACTTTATGGGGACTGAAAGGTTTAGTGGCTGAATAGGGGCTTTGCCTTTCCTCTTGAATCTGCCAGCCCTGGAGTTACCTTTAAATCCTAATCCAGCCTTACCCTTCTGAGTGACAAATTCATCTATCAAGGGTAAGACAGATTTTGGCTTAGAGTAACTAGCCACTAAATCCCTTTCAATTCTAAGTCTGGCCTCCAGACTCTTCACTTGATCATTAGTATAGTTAATTGTGCCCATCTGAATAATAGTTATATTCTTCAGCTTGGCAATTTCATTTAATTTTTGATCAAGGACTTTTTCTAATTCAGTTGTTGCAACCCTTAGTTCAGCAATTTCCTAAGCCTGAGTTTTAACCAGGTTCTTGCTTTTCTTAAGAGCCTGCAACAAGTCCCCATACTTGTCTATCAATTGATAGACATCTCCTTCAGATTCAGATGCATCTTCATCACTTGATGCAGATATAGCTGATTCTTCACTTGTACTACAAACAGATATACTGGAAGGACATTTTACCTCATTAGGACCAGACTGATTCTGGCATATGTCCTCTTCTGATCTTGTCATCAACCCCATGCATTGATGTTCATTGATGGAGTCTAGCAACTGCATAAACTCCTCTTCCTCAGATGCAGCATATAGTCCAATATATGCTTCAGCTTCAGATCCTGATTCTGAAGTTGACTGGTCTGACAGACTTTTATCTTTCTTTGCTACAAAGGATTTCTCCTTCTTGCCTTTCTGATAAGTCTTCTTCTTTTCTGAAGATTCCTTTCTCTTGTCAGGACAATCAGCCACTACATGTCCAGGCCTATTGCAACAATAACAGACAATCTTTGAAGTAGTGGCTTTGCTGGGTTTTGATCTGCTCTTCTCTTTCCTTGATGACCTTATCTTCTTATAATAGTCATCAACTTGCTGTGATGGGGAAGGCCTAGACTTCCACTGCTTCTTCTTCAAGAACCTCTGGAATTGTCTTGTGAATGCAGCAAAATCTGCATCTGAATCACAGCTTTCAGATCCCTTGTTTGAACTTTCAGAACTATCTTCTGTAACATCCTTAGGAGGAGATGGTGATTTCCTCCTATTCTTCCTAGTGGCTTCTGCATTGAATGCCACAGCCTTATCTCTATGCTCTCCTCTTGAATTCTTTTCCTCCTCCTTTCTCACCATAAGTTGCATTTCATAGGATAGCAACTTTCCAAACAGGGTTGGAGGAGATATCTCTGCCAATTTAGCCACTTCTCTTATGGCACAGATCTTTGTATCCCAATCCTTTGATAAGGATCTTAAGAATTTGTCATTCAGTTCATAGGTACTGAAGACTCTTCCATAGGATATTAGCTCATTCACAATTCTATAGAATTTCTTATAGCACTCAGTTATGCTATCAGATTTTCCTTGTCTAAAGCTTTCATACTCCTGATTTAGCATAGACTTCCTGTCCAGCCTTACTTCTTCAGATCCCTCCATGTAGACAATCAATGTATCCCACATCTCCTTGGAGGTCTTGCAGTGAATCAGATTCTGAAATGTTGAATCATCTATGGCACTAACAATAATGTTCTGAGCTCTTTTATCCATGGTTGCCAAGATGATTTCATCCTTGGTCATTTCTGAATAACTCTTTGGAGTTTGGATATTTGCATCAAGAACTGATACCTTCATTGGAATGAAGGGGCCTTCCTGTACTGTGATGTAAATTCTTGGGTCAGATGATTCCATAAACAGTCTGACTCTTTCTTTCCAGATCCCAAAGATTTCCTTCCTGCATATGGGTAATTTCATAGACCCTAGCTCCTTATGATTCTCTCCAGAACCCATCTTCTTGAATCTTGAATCTGCCTTTCAGATCTACCTCAGACTGTTAAGTCCTTTTTGAGGAACCTCCCTCTGATACCACTTGATAGTTTATCTTTCAAGACAGCCTAAACACCTAGAGGGGGGGGGGTGAATAGGTTCTACTTATTTATAAAAACTTCTAGGCAGAATTCAATTAATGGCTAACACAATAATCACAGCAATCATAGAAAATAAAACATCACAGATTGCAAAATATTTTATAGTGGTTCCCCAAGGTCTGGGTACATCCACTTTCCCCCTTCACCTATCTAGCAGTATGCTAGATTCGGCCAAACTTCCACTAATCTCAGATCAACAGATCCTACAACTCAGAACCCAACTGGTTCCTACAACTCAGGCACAACAGCCCTACCTCAGCCTTGCCCCAAGGCCTACAACTCAGAGAAGACCCTTCTCCTACACTCAGGCACACAGCCCTACCACTCAGAGTTCAACACTCCTACACTCAGCCTTTATAACATAGGCTTACAACTCAGATCTGTGTAAACAGACCTTACAGAAATATAGAAAAGTTTATCTAACTGTCTTGCCTAAATTGAGAGAGAAAAGGCCAAGACAATTCTTGATCAGCTGATGAAATCAACTGTATCTGAGCTTTCTTCAAAGCTTCTTGAATATGAACTTAGCTGAGTTGATTTCCAAACAGCTTCTTGAGAATCCACTGGTGGTTTCTTTCTTCTTCTTCAAATTCTGGCTTGATCTCTCTCTATCCAGCACTTTGAATGATTCTTTTGAATTCTGATTAGAACTCTTCTTTGATCTATCCTTAGATAGTCTTCTTAGATCTTCCGGAGAAGATCTTCTTAAGTGCCTAGCACTTTCTTGAAATGAATTGGATTGTAATCCTTCTCTACTTTTTGATTCTCAGCAATGTATTTGAAAAGAGTTAAGAAGGTTACTTTCTCCTTCTGAATCTGTCTATTTATAGACTTTCTTCATGGTAACCGGCTGATCCGGTTTCTAACCGTTTTCTGACAAGTCTGACAGTTCCAGTTAACCGGTGGCAACCCACAGCTGTCAAGTCTTCAAACAAGTCCTGTGCCTTAGTCTTGAACCACAAGCTGTCGAGACAGTCTGTCAGAAAGTGTCGAGACCATCTGTCTATCTGTGTCGACACAATTGACTTTGGTGTCGACACAGTCTTTAGTGATGTCGACTAAGTTGCCTTTGAGTCGACACAGCTTCTTCTGAAAATAACTTGTTCTTGACCCTTCAGTGTGTCGACACAATCTTCTTTTAACTCTGCTGTAATGTGTCGACTTAATCACAATGTGTCGACACATTCTGCTGGTGTAGACAAACTTGAAGTCGACTATATTCTTCTGTGTCGACACATACTGCTGGTGTCGACAAACTTGAGGTCGACTATATCCTTTTGTGTCGACACATTTTCCCAATGTTGAGGTCGATGCTTTTCTTCTGTGTCGACACAAATTCCCAGTGTTGTGTCGACTTACTTCTTCTGTGTCGACACACTTTCCCAGTATTATTGTAGACTAACTGCTATGTGTCGACATACTTCCTCTATGTCGACACTTTTTCCCAGTGTAGTTGTAGACTAACTGCTATGTGTCGACACTGCTTCTTCTGTGTCGACACTTTTTCCCAGTGTAGTTGTAGACTAACTGCTATGTGTCGACACTGCTTCCTAGTGTTGATGTCGACTAATTTCTTCTATGTGTCGACACATCCTTCTCTGTGTCGACACTTGGACTTAGAATTTTTTCTGCATACTTTATCAATTCTTCACCTGCACATGTCAACTCAAAACAACATCAAATACACCTTGATGTATATCATTGAGCTAGGTTGGGCTTCTTCAAATCAGGTACATATTTTCCAATGTACCCAACAGTTCTCCTATGAAGAAGAAATCATCAGAGAGGCCATATATAAGGACAATAAACTCCACAACTTCATCACATTATGGTGATTCTGAAGATGATATGAAGATTAATTTGATGGTACTGTCTGATAATCCAGATACAGAAATTGCTGAATGTCAGGATACTCAGGTAATCTTTGATAATTTCTATTATTCTATAAATTCTGTTCATGAGACTATGGATGAGCTAGACTCATGTCACTCAAAGTTTGATTCACATAAGTCTAACCCTGAGACTGAACTGCAAAAGCTCACAGTCAAATTTGGAAAACTGTTGGAAGCTCTTGTAAATAGCAAGAAGCTTGTCAAAGAACAAGCTATAGAGATTGCATCACTAAAAGGTCTTGTATCATCATAAGATGGATACTCAGAAGATAGGTCTTTAAAGCTGACTAAGATCATTGATGATCAAATTATGTTGATAAAACAAAAAGATGCAATCATTCAGGAGTTAGAACTCAAACTCCTGAATGAGAAAAGACCAGTACAGCTATTTTCTAAACCTAAAACTATGCTGCCCATTATAGATACCTTCTCAGGAACACAGGGAAGTGGACTTGGTTATATTAAACCTAAGAGAAGAAGAGGCAAAAAGCTGACATGACAAAAGAGTCCAATCATTTCACAACCCGTGTTTTAGACTAAGGAAAAAGAAACTCAGAAGTCTGAACTAGTTGGACCAAAATCATATGTGAATATGACAGCTATTTCTAATATGCTTGCTCTAAGGAGGACTGCTGTAACTAAGAGACAAAACAACCATTTTGCTCCCATTCAAAATACAACTATCAAGTTTGCTGATTCCTGTGCTAAGGAATTTCAGCATAAAGTTCCTTCTGTTCTTCTAAAGAGGAGGTACAATTGATATGAATGCTGGTATTGTGAAAAGGTAGGACACTTTGCCTTGAACTGTTGGTTCAATAACACTATGTCTCATGCTCAAAAAATGTACCCAATTAAGAAGTTCACATGTGGTCTCAATGGAGCCACAACTAACAAGAACCTAGGACCCAAGACAATTTGGGTTCCTAAGGAAAAATAAATTCTTATTTTGCAGGAATGTCCAAACACCAGAGATAGGCCCATCTGGTACTTGGATAGTGGGTGTTCCAGACACATGACTGGAACAAGGAGCAATTTGAGGGAATTTATCCCTACGAAGAATGGACCAAATGGATCTTTGGTGGAGCTGACAAAGGAATTACCAGAGGTTATGGTAAGATCTCAAATGACTTAATAACTTTCACTAAAGTAGCTTATGTGACCTTGGCTATGACATTTCATTCCATAAGGATGAGTGCCTAATAAAAAAGTCAAGTGACCAAGAGGTCATCTTGACAGGCACTAGGTGTAAGAATGTGTATTGTTTGAATTTTCTTTATTTAAAGTTAGACTCACCCTTACGTCTAGTTACAAATGAGAAAGCTTCACACTATGTCAAATGGCACAAGAGACTAGCTCATTTGAACTACAAGACCATAGACAAACTTTTCAGTAAAGAGCTAGTTAGCAATGGTTCTAACACTAAATGCTCTAAGGGGAGCATTTGCTCTGCATGCCAAAAAGGCAAGCAACCCAAAGCTTTATTCAAAAGTATTGAAACCAAATACTCAATGAGGTGTTTATACCTCTCGCATATGGACTTGTTTGACCCTATGCCAGTTCATAGTCTAGGAAAGAAAGTCTACACTTTTGTGATTATTGATGATTAATCCAAATTTACGTGGGTTTTTTTTCTAAGGAAAAAGTCTGAAACTTCTGATGTCTTCAAGACATTTGTCAAACAAATACAGAATGAATTGAACAGTTCTATGGTCAGAATCAGAAGTGATCATGGAACTGAAATTCAATCTGAATGCATGACAAAGTTTTGTGAAGAACTTGGGATTCAACAAGAGTTTTCTACTCTAAGAACACCCCAGCAAAATGGAATTGCTGAGAGAAAGAACAGAACTCTTATTGAAGCTGGAAGAACCATGCTGAGTGATTCTTCTCTCTCAGAATATTTCTGGGCTGAAGTAATTCACACAGCATGTCATGTTCTTAATAGAGCTTAAATCAACAAAAGGTTGAATAAGACTCCTTATGAACTAATGAAGGGCAGAAAACCAACCTTGACCTATTTTAGAATCTTTGGATGTAGATGTTTTGTCCTAAAAAATAGGAAAACATGCATAACTAAATTTGCTGAGAAGTCCTATGAAGGCAATTTTGTTGGTTATAGTACCACAGTAAGGCCTATAGGATCTACTACTTGAGGAATCAAGTTGTGGAGGAGCTTGTTCATGTTGTATTTGATGAATGTTTTATGCTTTATAATGATAAGCCAGGTAAAACAAATACAACAGGAGAAGACTTGAAGCTAAAGGAGCTGTCTATAGAAGATTCAGTTCCAACAAGCCAAAATATACAAGATGAAGTCAACATTATTGAAGAAGAGCTTGTACAGGTACAATTAGAAGAAGAAACTCAACAACAAAATGTAGCTGGTCTAAGAGAAGAAGTCACATTACCAGTAGCTGTCAAAAATCTAAGGGATTATCTAAGGGAATTCATCATTGGAGATACAGCTCAGGGTGTGATCACTAGAAGTAGACATCACAACACTGTGATGTACTCAAGTTTTCTGTCTCAAACAGAACCAAAGAAATTTGAAAAAGCCAATATAGATCCATTTTGGATAGGTACAATGTAGGAAGAATTGAATGAGTTCAAGAGATGTAAAGTCTGGAAGCTGGTTTCCAGACCAGATGACTGTAACATCATAGGACTAAATGGATATACAGGAACAAACCTGATGTGAATGGTGTTATAGTCAGAAACAAAGTTAGACTGGTTGCAAAAGGGATATAGACAAGAAGAGGGTATAGACTTTGATCAAACCTTTGCACCAATGGCTAGATTGGAGGCTATTAGACTCTTCCTAGCATATGCAACCTATAAAAGATTCAAAGTTTACCAAATGGATGTGAAGTCAGCATTTCTAAATGGTAACCTTAAAGAAATTGTCTATGTTGAGCAACCATCAGGTTTTGTTGACTCTACTAAACCTAATCATGTTTATTTGTTATTATGAGCTCTCTATGGATTAAAATAAGCCCCAAGAGCTTGGTATGAAACTCTATCTAAATTCCTTCTGGAGAACAAATTCTCAAGTGAAAAAATAGACAAAACACTATTCCTAAGAGAAGTCAAAGGCAAGACCATCTTAGTACAAATATGTATAGATGATATTATATTTGGTTCTACTGATGAGTCACTTTGCACTAAATTTGCCAAACTTATGTAAGGTAAGTTTGAGATGATGAACTCAAGTTTTTCTTGGGTCTCCAAGTTAAGTAAACTATAGATGGACTTTTCATTAGTCAGTCTAAGTTCACCAAGGAGTTAATCAAGAAGTATGACATGGAAACAACCACTTCAATGAGAACTCCTATGGGGTCCAGTATGTCTTTAGACAAGGATGGTGCTGACAAGCTAGTTGATATCACCTTGTATAGGGGCATAGTTGGATCACTGTTCTATCTAACAGCCAACAGACCAGACATAATGTATGACACTTGTGTTTGTGCTAGGTATCAAGCATGCCCTAAATAATCTCACTATACAGCAGTTAAAAGAATATTGAGATATCTAAAGGGCACACCTAATCTTGACATATGGTATCCCAGGAATAGTGATTTTAAACTGACATGCTTTTCGGATGCTGATTATGCAGGATGTAAGAAAGACAGGAAAAACACATCAAGTTCATGTCAATTTCTTGGGAGAAGGCTAGTATCTTGGAGTGGCAAAAAACAAACAAGTGTAGCAATATCCACTGTTAAATCTGAGTACATTTCAGTTGGAAGTTGCTGTGCATAATTGCTTTGGATTCAACATCAATTACAAGATTACAACATAAAGTTAAGTAAATTCCTTTATTTTGTGATTTTACTAGTGTTATTTTTATTGCAAACAACCCTGTGTCATATAGTAGAATAAAACATATTGAAATTAGATATCACTTTATTATGAAACATGTAGAAAATGAAGATATTAGTTTAGAATTTGTTCCAACAAATAAACAAATTGCTGATATTTTTACTAAGCCCATAGAAAAAGAGAAATTTAATTTCTTTAAGTTTGAACTTGGAATGTTGAATCTTGAGTAATTGATGCACACATAAAAACTGATACAAAATAAGAATAAAGTAATTAGTCAGTAATCAAGTTTACATATTTAGATATCAAGGATAGATCTCATAAATGTCAAGTATCTTTAACTTAGAGAACAAAATTTTGATAAGTTAAAGTTGTGTCGAGACACCAAAGAATGTGTCGAGATATCTAAGAAAGTGTCGAGACACCAGAAAGTGTGTCGACACTATGAATAGTAAAGTGTCGAGACACCAAAAAGTGTGTCGACACAGCATAACTGTAAAGTATTGAGACACTAAAGTAAGTGTCGAGACATAAGGGTGTCGAGACCCAAAGGTATATGTCGAGACCCAAAGGTATATGTGTCGACTTGTGTCGACACATCTCGACAGACAATTTTTCCATATGTCGAGACAAGGTATTTATCTTAAAAATTTGGAAAAGTTTAAATGTAGCGCGCCCTTTCGTCTTCAAGAAAGATTAGACTATAAATAGGATGCGAGTGTAGGAGTCGATTACGCATTCTTGATTTCTTGAGCTTTTGATTTCTGAGTGTCGAGACCTAAAACCCAGATCAGTTGACACTCGTCAATACTTTCTCTCCTATCCAAAGGCTCCTAAAATTGACGATAACATCTTCGAGGGGTATGAGCTTGTTCGCAATGGATTCAACTCAGCGGATGAAGAAATTAGAAATGTGATAACCCTAGTCAATGAAGCAGGTCTGGAATATCTTCTCTCTAAACTATCAAATATCTGGAAACGAGAAGTTTCAGAATTCTTCTCTAATGCTCATCTAGTTTCAAACTCAGACAAAATCAAATCTAAAGTGAATGAAGCAAAAGTTAAAATCACAACTAGGAGATTGGCCAAGATTTTTCAAATACCAAGAATTGATTAGGATGATGACCTTGATTCTGCCAAGGCTGCTGATTCTTTGAAGTGGTGTGGATTGACTCCAACCACAAAGATTGGAATCATCTTGAACAGGAAGGGTATGAATACTCAAGGAAAGTTCTTTTCTGAAATAGTAGGAAAGGTGTTGATGTGTAAGACTGGGGCACATGACAGGATCTCAGCATTTATGTTTGAGTTGATGACCAGAATTATTTTCAAAATCAAGACTAACTGGAGTAGAGTAGTTTTTGACAAAATTGCAGAAAGTATCAAGAAGCCTAATATGGGCAGAATTTTAAGCTTATACTTGGTGCAAGCCATTTCTGACAATATCAATCTGAAGATTGGATCTAAAATTAATCATATGAGAAGAATGGATATGAGAATTTCAACAAGATGAGATAGAGTCCTATCCAAGGAATCACCTGTAGTGGAGAAGGAGAAGGATAAAAATAATAAGACTGTAGTTGTGGAAGAAGATTCTTTAAGTGAATCTGAAAAACAAGAAAGTTCTACCTCGGCAAAACAGGATGATATAATAGCTGAAAAATCTCCAAGGCCCTCACATGGAACTGGTGATCAGGTGCAGGGGGAGACAATCCCAGATAGGGATCCAATTGAGGGGGAGAACCTCAATGATCTGCCAGATATTGAATTGGAAACAGTAAATATAATAATAATGGAAGTAGTACAAGAGCTGGACAATGCGCTCAAGCAAACAGAGGTTCCTGAATAGGAAATGACTGACAGAGAGATTGAGGATGCAATCCCCAAGGAGACTGAAGAAGAAATCCTTCTGAATAAATAAATAAATATCCAGGGGGAGATGACTGAACTTTCAGAGGACACTGTTTCTAATGCTGTAGCACAGCAAGTTGAGGTCAACCTGGATAACACCAACATTGGTGAAGAAGTTGCAATGGTTGAGGGGGAGTTAGCAGATCAGGCCCCAACTACTGAAACAGCTAAAGAGCCTACATCTGTTGAGGTGGTTAGTTATTCAGAATCCGAGGAGGAGGAAGCTTTTCAGTTAAAGAAAAGGAAGTTGTCTGAACTAAAGAAGAAAAGTAGAAGCTATAAGAAGATTATTCAGTCTAGACCAACATCTACTCCTATAATGGATTCAAGCTCACTTCTAGTTCAACTACAGATAATGTTTGATCAACAAAGAAATCAACTAGAAAAGTATATATGTGGATGAAAGCAACAAGGAGTTGCAGTTTCAGGTGGCCCAAGAAATCAAGTCAATTAGATTTGAGGTAAATCTATTGAAGAAAGATATGACTGATTTCTTTCAGAGAGGAGCTAATGTTGTAGTATACATTGCTAAACAACAAGTGGAGTCACAGAACAAGAATGAATGAGAATATGATAGTTATGTATGATACTACATTGACAGAGATAGCAAAGCAGACTACTGCTTTGGAAACCAAGATAACCTCTACTTCCAAGGATGTTGAAACTCAGTTATCTACTAAATCAACCTCTATGCTTCAAGATATTAAGGCTTCTCACAAAGAATTGGATGAACATCTGCTCAAGGCCAAGAATTTTGTATCCTTAGGAATTCATTATATAGATGGTCAAGTCATATTTCACAAGAAAGACTTAAGAGATCATGTTGAAGGAGAAGTCATAAAGGGAGAGAGAGTAATGATAAAGGCATACTCTGAGCATGCTACTTGGATCTCCAATAGCATCAGAGACACTCTAGACCATCCTCCCATATGGTATGATAAAGACCAAACTACTGAGTCTGGTTGCCAACCAGCTCCTTTTGAGGCTATTCAAACTGCTGTTCAGACCATGTATAGCCCTCCACTACAAATTCAGAATATAGTATATAAGGATGTGGAGATGACTGCTTCTGCATTGTTAATGGAAAAAAAACTCAACTATCAAAGAAAAGATAAAAGAACAGGCTGAAGCAAAGCCTGATTTTGAGCAATGGAGTCCAACTTCTAGATCCATTATTCTCACAGCATGGAAAGCAGTCAATAACAATGCAGCTGATAGGAGAAAATGGTATTCAGAGCAAGAGTGGGTCAAACACACAAAGCAGCAGGAGATCCTCTACAAATTCAGAAAAGATCTGAAGACAGGGAAGATCTCAGCTGACTCTATTAAACCCATCAAATATTTTCCCAAGCCCTATCACTATTTTAAGAGGCAGGGGCTCAAGCAAGACGAAATTTCTAAAGCTAAGGATGTCAAGGGAAAGGAGAAGGTGGCTGATGACAAAGTGCCTGAAGTAAAAGCTAAAATACAGTCAGGAAAAGATATTATCATCAAGGAGCCAGAGGATTCTTAGTTTATTTTATCTTTTCTAAAAAAAAACAATGTAATTTGGCTTTAAGAATATTGTAACAAAACTGAAAGATGTAATCTTTGAATAAATTTGAATGAAAAATTTGGTTGCACCTGGTGATATCTGTGTTATTATTGTTGTGTTCCTTTATATTTCGATCAACATTTTTCTTATACATCATAATTAATATATTTTGAATTGAGGTTACGACTTCTCCAAATAGGGAGAGATTGTTGGGTACATTGGACACAATGTACTTGATTTGAAGAAGCCATTTCAACTCAATGGTATTGTGGTGTATTTGATGTATATTTCAGTTCATGCTTGCAGGTTGCCTATGTTATATTGATTTGACAGGTGGTCCAAGTTACATTGACAGGTGGACTCTTAGAAGCTGACTAAAAAGTGAAGAAAATTATCTAAGTACAAAAGCGTCGAGTGAAGTCAAAAAAGTACTGAGTGTAGTCAGCACAGTCAGCATCTAGCAACTTGTAGTGTAGAAAATTGGCTAAATACAAAAGTGTCGACACACTTCAACTATGTCGACACCTTTGCATAAGTTATGTCGAGACTAGTCAACTATCTCAACACTTTTACATAAGTTATGTCGAGACTAGTCAACTATCTCGACACCTTGAAGACTAAGTCAGCAGTGTCGAGACAAGTCAAATATCTCGACATTTTAAAGCTTAAGATAATAGTGTCGAGACAATACAACTGTCTTGACACAAAGAATACTGAAGTGTAGACTTAAACAAATGTCGACACCAGCATACTGGGGTGTCGAGACAATTCAACTATCTCGACACAGTGAAGAATTAAAGCAAGTATAAAAGTGTTGACACCCAGCAGACAGTTGTGCCGAGGCAATTCAACTGTCTTAACACAGTGCAGATTTATAGATGTCGACACAAATGACAGTTGTGTCGAGACAAGTCAACTGTCTCGATACTTTCAAGTTCAGCCTGAAAATTCTTCTCAGTAAAATTGTGTCGAGAATGCTAAGATGTCTCGACACCTTCTAAGAACACTTAACTAATATAGTGTCGAGACACTTTGAACATCTTGACACTTATGTTTCTGAAGATGTGTAGAGTCAATACATAAGTGTCAAGACAAGTCAGAAATGTAACATCAACTACAGTAACATGGTATCTCAACAGAAATAGTTTAAAGGAGAATTTGAAGTATGATGTCATATGCTGATGTCATCAATCAGAATCCAGCAATCCATAAAGGCTATAAATAGATGGGTTGTCTTCACAGAGATAAGTAATTCAACAGATCAGAAATTCTCATTCTAATTTCTTACAAGCCAAGGGGAGAACGACATCTCCAAGGAGGAGGAGGGAGACAAAAGTCTTCAAGAAAATCTTCAGATCCTTTCACCGGAAGATTCAAGTGAATATATTATATAAATTCTTCAAGAAAATCAAGCTGATCATCAAGAAGATACCAAATCCAGAGAAGTATCACTTCTGCCAGATTATTCATCAAAATTTAATCAAGTGTAGTTGAATTGAAGAATCTGAATTCATTTAGATACGTCAGATTACAGATTTGTTTTCTGATTATATTTACCTCTTAATCTTTGTAAGATCTCTGTGAGATCTGAGTGAGTAGGAGAGTTAATCTCTGAGTTGTAAGCCTAATTTATAAAGGCTGAGGTAGGGTTCTTGGGGGACCTGAGGTAGGTGATTTGAGTGAGATCACTGAGGTGTAAGTCTGTGTTATAAAAGCTGAGGTAGGGTTCTTGAGAGACCTGAGGTAGGAGATTGGGTGAATCTCTGAGGTAGGACCTGTTGGTCTGAGTGTAGGTTTCTTAACAGAAATTGAGTCTGTAAGATCTTTGGATCTGAGTTGAAGAGGAGGAGATATAACCTTATCTAGCACATTGCTAGTGAGGTAGAAGAGGGAAAGTGTATGTACCCTAGATAGGGGAACCATTATAAATTCTCTGTGTGATGTGATTTGCATGTGCTTGTGCTGTGTTCTGAGATTTGCATGTGCTATATTCTGTGGTTAATTGTGCTATGTTATTATGAAGCTTATTTCTCAAGTATATTATCTGCTGAACATAATATCTACTGAACAGTTAATTTAAGTGAAAAAGAATTTTTAAAAGACACATATTCACCCCTCTCAAGGTGATTATTTACCCATAGGATTATCTTTCATTATACTTGGCAAGGGTCTTCGTGCAATGTGGGGGCATTCCGACCCCTGAACAGGCGATGCCTCAAAAGATGGCGTTAACGACATGGGAGTACTTAATTGTATCCGTGTCATGTGCATGCTTTGTCTCTTCTATTAGTTTTTTGCCCTTTTGTCGTGGGCGTGACTCAGCCTTATAGCTTGCTTTCTATATGCGGTACGCCTCCAGGGGCATCACAGAATTATTCTCTTACGTGAGTTTCGGGTGTCCTGTTAAATCGGGAGCGCTTTTCCTTTCATTTCCTCTTTGCTTGAATGCCCATGTTTGACGTGGCTTGTTGATTTTGTGATGGCCACTAGGCATACGCGCCTGTGGTTAGTGATTAAGCATAGTGCGAGGGGATGTTTCCCCCCTTATTTGGATGGCTCCCCGGGACTTGGAGTCTGTAGGAGGACTTACTGTTTGTTCTTTGGGAGGTGTCGAAGGTCTTTGTCTGTTTGTGCGTTCGAAGGATTTGGGGTCCACTCCGTTGTTAGTAGAGGCATTGAACCTTCATTCGTTCACACTTTAAAAGGACCAGGATCCATCCAGGTGAAGGTGATGAAGAACCTTTGTTCATTCGTGCCTCAGGAGGACTTAGTCGTCCGGGTGGAGGCTGGGAAGAACCTTTATTCATTCACACTTCAATAAGACATGGGTCCGTCCAGGTGGAGGCGGCAAAAAACATTTCTTTGCTTGGGCTTCAGGAGGACTGGGTCCGTCTAGGTGGAAGTGGTGAAGAACCTTTGTTCGTTCATGCCTCAGGAGGACCCGGGTCTGTTCAGGTGGAGGTGGCGAAAAAACTTTGTTCACTCACGCTTTAGGAGGACCTGGGTCCGTCCAGGTGGAGATGGCGAAGAACCTTTGTTCATTCATACCTCAGGAGGACCTAAGTTCATCCAGGTGGAGGTGGTGAAGAACCTTTATTCTTTCGTGCCTCAGGAGGACCTGGGTCCATCCAGGTAAAGGTGGCGAAAAACCATTGTTCGTTCATGCCTTAGGAGGACCTAGATCCGTCTTATCGAGATGTCCTACAATACGGGAGCAAGATGCTCTACAATATAGGAGAGATATGTACTGCAATGCGGGAGTGAGATGCCCTATAGTATGGAAGTGAGATGCCCTACAATGCGGGAGCGAGATGCCCTGCATCGTGGGAGTGAGATGCCCTACAGTATGGGAGAGAGATGCCCTACAATGCGGGAGCGAGATGCCCTGCAGTGTGGGAGCGAGATGCCCAACAACATAGGTTGAGAGATGCCCTACATTATGGGAGCAATATGCCCTACAATGCGGGGGTGTGATGCTCTGATGTATGGGAGTGAGATGCCCTACAACGCAGGAGCGAGATGCCCTGTAGTGTAGGAGCAAGATACCCTATAACATGGGAGCGAGATGCCATGCAGCGTATGAGAGAGATGCTCCACAACACGAGGGAGAGATGCCTTGCAGCGTGGGAGCGAGATGCCCTACAACGCAGGTGTGAGATGCCCTACACAGTGGGAGCAAGATACCCTACAACGCTGAAGCGAGATGGCTTACAACATGGGAGCGAGATGTTGTGCAACATGGGAGCAAGATGCTCTGCAATGCAGGAGCGAGATGCCCTGCAACATAGGAGCGAGATACTTCGCTTCATAGATGAGCCACATTTCTTATTGTTTGCTTGTGGTATTCACCTCAGAGTTTAGCTTTGGGGAGACATGTGTGGCCGACAGAAGTCAGAAAGTAGTTGCAATATTGGGGAAAAAGTGGAACACATGTATGGGCGCAAGTTCAATTTTGCGGCTTATTATGTCGAAGTAAAAAAGGCATAAGGTGAAACGCGTGCTTTGCACACGCTACTCAGGGGAGGGAACCCCGCTCGTGCCCTCTAGCTTATTCATGTAGGCTCGTTGCTCCACTTTAGTTGGATTGTCATTCCATAGTGCGGACTTGTTCGGGGTGGAGTCCTGCATAAATCTTTCGAGGAGACCTTGTCGGATGAGACTCTTGATCTCGTCCTTCATTCGGTTGCAGATTTTTGTCTTGTGACCATATCTGTGATAGAAGTAGCAATATTGTGACAGGTTTCCTCTTTTTGGTGCAAGCAGCTCGGGCATGCAAAACTCATCGATGTCTCAGATGGCGAGGAGCACACCGATTTGGGTGGTGTTCAAGAGAGTGTAGTTTTGATACGGGCGAGTTCCTTGGTCCCGATGGGGATTATCACTACGCTCGTTGTTTCCCTTGGGATCTTGAAGTGGCTCTAAATTCCTTTTCCTCTTCGAGCTTCCTTCGAATTGTTATCGATGTGCTTCAATTGCTTTGTGATTTGAGCCTTGATTCGGCAGTTGAGGACAAGGTAGCTGATAATCATTTCACTCATCATCATGGAGTGAGATTTTCCTTTTCTAAGTCCTCCAAGAAAATCTTCGTGCAGGAGCTCGGGCTTAACCCCAGAATCAATCATGCCTCCATAGTGAAGTGACGAAAGAAATACTTTAGCGATTCTCCTTCGGTCTGCCGGATCCCCGAAAGGTGTGAGGGGTCTCGAACAATTCACTGGTTGGTGACAAACTGATCTGTGAAAAGTTAAGTTAGTTATGCAAAGTTCTTGATTTCTCCCTCTTTCATAGAATGAAACCAAGTGCGAGCTTCCCCTTACAGTTTTGTCAGGAACACTTGACACAAGAGCGGGTTTGGGGCTTTGTAGCTGTGCATAATTATTGCAAAGTATCTGACATGCTCCAATGGGTTGTCTGACCCATCAAATGTCTTAAAGTCGCAGATTTGGATCTCGGGTGAAGCAGGATACGCCAGGACTGACGGAGCTAGCGGGGAGATGTGGTGGACGGGGAGTCCTACATTTGTTTCTCGATGCCCCCGGTGAAAGACTTAGTTTTCAAGGTCAGCTAACACCTAGAGGGGGAGGGGGTGAATATGTTTTAGGTCTCTTTTTAATTATCTTGACTTATACCTTGTTTGTTGTGCTTAGTGATTTGTTAGGTTAAGCTTTCAAGAACATCAACCAGACGACACAGATATTTTATAGTAGTTCCCCAAAGTATGGGTACATTCACTGTCCCTCTGCGCCCTTCTAACAATGTGTTAGACAAGGCTCTTCCCCCAATACTCGTCTCCAAGGAGCTTACAACACGATCTCATAGGACCACTCAGTCTTCTTCAAGACTTACAGCTCAGGCAATATGCCTTACCACTCAGATCTCAACTGGATCCTACCTCAGTTTTTATAACACAGGCCTACCACTCAGATTCATACAAGAATCCTACACTCAGATCAACAACAGATCTGACCTCAGCCTTTATAACACAGGCCTACACTCAGATTCACTCAAGAATATTACACTCAGATCCAAGTTTGGATCTTACAGAAAATGACAGTGATTTGAAACAATTAGACACTAGAGAAAAATCTCTGTGTCTGTCTTCCTGGGCAGAAACTGAGTCTCCCCTAACCTCTTCTTCACAGCAACAAGTTGACAGATATCTTCAGATGAATCACGAATTGTTCTGGAAGTAGCTTACAAAAATCTTTGCCTTTTCTCTTTCAAGAATCAGTCCTGACCTTGTTGTCGCAGATGAATATTTCAGCAACTATCACTTTTTGCTTTCAGGTTCTCTGATCAGAACTTGTGCTTCAGGCTCGACGTTAATGGCGAGGAAGAAGACGAAGTTCCGCTGCTTTATGTATTCAGAAAATCCTAATTGCTTGTTGTCAACACAATCAATCTTTCCCTTTTATTGCACGTCGATCAACGACTCTTTGCGTTGTGGGGCCCAGCCTTAATTGCCGATTTACCACCTTTCATTCGCAGAAGACGATAAAAGCTGGCCGTCGGCATCATCAATGGCTTACTCCATCTTTACCGCAATGAATTTGTACTGTGTTGACTTTGTTAACTTTTGATGACTCATGCTGACGTCACCATCTGTGGACTTAGCCAAAATCAAGCATTAGAGTATAGACATCGAGTGAGTTAGCATCACTCAATGCTAAAACACTTGGACATAATTTCTGTCATTAGGCGTTGAGTGAGCAACCATCACTCAACGCCAAAACACTTAGAAAAATTTCTCTACCATTAAGCGTTGAGAGCGTTGTGTCCACTAAACGCTTTTTGCCTTAGAAAATATTTCTATTACTAGGCGTTGAGAGCGTTGAGTATGTCTTCATCACTCAACGCGTTTTGCCTTAGCCAAAATTTTTGTCTCTTGGCGTTGAGTGAGTAAGCTTCACTCAACGCCACATCACTTAAAAATGATTCTAGTCACTTGGCGTTGAGTGAGCAACCTTCAATCAACGCATTTAGACTTAGCCGATTTTCGTGCTTGGAAAGCATTGAGAGCGTTGAGTGTGTCTTCATCACTCAACGTCATATTACTTAGATAGATTTTGCCCTTGGCGTTGAGTGAGTAAGCATCACTCAATGCCAAACTACTTAATAGATATTCTTTTATTATCTGACATTGAGTGAGTAAGCTACACTCAACTCATTTGGACTTATCCAAATTTCTGTGAAATCACAGTCTCTTACTAACTAAGGTTCAACCAACGCTTTTTATCACATAGAGTTGAGTGAGTGAGCTTCACTCAACGCCTGCGGGCTTAGTCAAATATTTACATAGATTTTCTGTGGATTTGACTGACTGGGCTATACTCAACGATTTATGTTGAATGATATTGAGTGAGTAGACTTCATTAAACGCATGTGGACTTAGCCATATTTCAGCCAGTTTCTCCTTAGGATTTGACTGCCTCAGCCCGTCTCACAACTTTTTGTTGTATGGCATTGAGTGAGTAGACTACATTCAATGCCTGTGGACTTAGCCACATTTTCAGCTTGCCAATTATTAGGCCTAGACTAACCTAGCTATACTCAACGCTTTTACTTACCTGGCATTGAGTGAATAGACTTCACTCAATGCCTGTGGACTTGGGAAATTTCCAGCCTATCCAGCATCTTCCCTCGCATCTGGCATTGAGTGAGCTTGCTTCAATCAACGCCTGTAAACTTAACCAAATTCCTGCATCTGGCGTTGAGTGAGTTTGCTTCACTCAACGCCTGTGGACTTAGCAAATTCCCGCCTATCAACCAGCTTGCTTGGTGTCCACCTGTCCAATTAGTGTAATAGGGACTGACCTGCATGCATAAACTCAAACACACATCAAATACAACCAGTGTGTGCCATTGACTTGTTTGACTTATTATAAATCTGGGTCATGTGGATCAATGGACCTAACAATCTTCCCTTATTTGAAGAAGTCAAAACCCTTATTCAAATTGTTCACATTTCTTAGTCAATGACACACACAACATATGCAACAATAAAATGTATTATTATAATAGAGCAGATCTTGGAAGGTTACCACATTTCGTGCCTGTTTTATGAGCATCACTTGCTCCCCCTGTTTTACTGCAAGTTGTGTGATACCACTTAAATGCTGCATGTGAACATTTCTTTCTCCCCCTGCCTCTGATACCACTTGATCAGAGTAGCATTTATTTCTCCCTGCCTTTGATACCACTTGATCAAGCCCTGATGTCATACTTGATGATACTACACTTAATCAATCTTTGAAGCCATTTGATATACCATTTTATTTGATATGCCATTCTTTCTCTCCCCCTTTTGACTTTTGAAGAATAGTCAGGGAAGAGCTAGCTGGCTTATTTTGATGTGCTTCTCCCCCTATCTGGCTGCAACTCAATTGGTGATGAGAAGTGAAAGAACTCCATAGTTAAGCGTGCTCCGACGAGAGAAATTCTGGGATGGGTGACCTCCTGGGAAGTCCCCGTAGGTTCGCTTAACTGGATCACTTCTCATCAAAGGGAGGATTGCAGTCTGTGGGACCTGGGACGAAAACACAGTAAGCAGGTGCGTTGTGGTCAAGGTCTTCATGCTGCGGTTTCCAATAACCCGCCATGGCCGAAGGGGTATGGAGAGGGGTTGGGGTGGCATGGGCTGCAGTCCATAATAGGGGCCTGAGACGAATAGTAGCGCTGGTGAGCCAGGCTGGTTAGGGTCCTCACATCTACTCAGATTGTTGAGTCTTTTAAGAGCAATCTCCCTCTGATATCACTTGAAAGACTTAGTTTTCAAGGTCAACTAACACCTAGAGAGGGGGGGGGGGTGAAAAGTTTTTAGGTCTCTTTTTAATTATCTTGACCTATACCTTATTTGTTATGCTTAGTGATTTGTTAGGTTAAGCTTTCAAGAACATCAACCAGATGACACAGATATTTTATAGTGGTTCCCCAGAGTATGAGTATGTCCACTATCCCTCTGTACCCTTTTAACAGTGTTAGACAAGGCTCTTCCCCCAATACTTGGCTCCAAGGAGCTTACAATACGATCTCGCAGGACCACTCAGTATTCTTCAAGACTTACAGCTCAGGCAATATGTCCTACCACTCAGATCCCAACTGGATCCTACCTCAACCTTTTTAACACAGGTCTATCACTCAAATTCACACAAGAATCCTACACTCAGATCAACAACAGATCTTACCTCAGCCTTTATAACACAGGCCTACACTCAGATTCACTCAAGAATCTTACACTCAGATCCAAGATTAGATCATACAGAAAATGGCAGTGATTTGAAACAATTAGACACCAGAGAAAAATCTCCGTGTCTATCTTCCTGGGCAAAAACTGAGTCTCCCCAAACCTCTTCTTCACAGCAACAAGTTGACAGATATCTTCAGATGAATCACGGCTTGTTCTGGAAGTAGCTTGTAGAAATCTCTGCCTCTTCTCTTTTAGGAATCAGTCCTCATCTTGCTGTCACAGATGAACATTGTAACATCTATCACTTTTCACTTTGAGGTTCTCTGATAAGAACTTGTGCTTCAGGCTCGACGTTAATGGCGAGGAAGAAGACGAAGTTCTGCCACTTTGCGTATTCAGAAAATCCTAACTGCTTGTTGTCGACACAACCAATCTTCCCCTTTTATTGCTCGTCGATCAATGGCTCTTTGTGCTGTGGGGCCCAACCTTAATTGCCGATTTACCACCTTCCATTTGAAGAAGACGATAAAAGATGGTCGCTGGCGCCATCAATGGCTTACTCCATCTTTCCCGCAATGAATTTGAGCTGCATTGACTTTGTTAACTTTTACTAACTCATGCTGACGTCACCATCTATGAACTTAGCCAAAATCAAGTATCAGAGTATAGGCATTGAGTGAGTAAGCATCACTCAACGCCAAAAAACTTAGACAGAATTTCTGTCACTATGCGTTGAGTGAGCAACCATCACTCAACGCCAAAACACATGAAAAAATTTCTCTACCATTAGGCGTTGAGAGCTTTGAGTCCATTCAATGTTTTTTGCCTTAGAAAATATTTTTGTTACCAGGCGTTGAGAGTGTTGAGTGTGTCTTCATCATTCAGTTCTTTTTGCCTTAGCCAAACTTTCTATCTATTGGCGTTGAGTGAGTAAGCTTCACTCAACGCTATATCACTTAGAAATGATTCTAGTCACCTGGCGTTGAGTGAGCAACCTTCACTCAATGCATTTGGACTTAGCTGATTTTCGTGCTTGGGAAACATTGAGAGCGTTGAGTGTGTCTTCATCACTCAATGCCATATTACTTAGACAGATTTTGCCACTTGGCCTTGAGTGAGTAAGTTGTTGGGAATGAGAGCGTGCAATCTCGACCAGGACACCTGTTGCAATTCGAGCAAGCGCAATACCACAAAAACAATGCAGAAAATAATAAAGCACACAGAGAATTTTTACGTGGAAAACCCAACTTGGGCGAAAAACCACGGGACGATCGGAGTCCAACCCGGAAAGCCTCCACTAAAAATGTGTGAAAAACACACGCATGGATTATAGGCTTTCCCTCCACTAATCCACACAGGATCTCCACTCCTCCACCACAAACACGATCCACAAAAGATCTACACCACTTCTCTTCCAAACACACAATCACTAGTTTGACAAAAGAGAAATACAAGAACAAAGTTGAGGAGTCGTTACCCGGACAGATTGAATAATCCGTCCCAACGTCAAGAATGACGTTCACCAAAACACGAAGGAGGACGGCTAAACAAAGCCCCTTCCAACTTTGCCTTCAACCTCCAAGCCACGAACGAGTCCGGCAACAAAAATGGTCGGCAATACAATCTGGACAGTGGCGACGACAACGCGGTGGCGGTGGCGTCTTCACACGATGGCGGCGATAGTCCTTCCTTCACACAGCAGCGGCGGCGGCTTGGATCCGCACAAGCAAGGTGGCGGAGTCTTCTCCTTCACAGACAAAGGCAGCCCGCCAACATGGGGCTCGACCTCCTCTCCTCCAGCGGCGGCCTGGACAGAATGGCGGCAGCGGCGACGCTCCTTCTCCGCGATCGGCGACGCGAGACAGGGGCGGCGGTTCTCCTTCAGCGAGAGGCAACGAGAGAGAGAGAGGCACAAAGAAATAGGAGCCGGGGGGGGGGGGGGGAAAGATGAACCAGGCCTAGGGCTTTTTATTATTAGCTTTTTATATCATCTAATAATAATAATAACCCCCTAAAAAAACCGGTCCAGAAAACCTGAAAGAAAAGAGAGGCAGAAAAAAGAAGGTTGCAACCTGCTTTTCCAAGGTTGCAACCTTTTTACCAGAAATTAATAATTTCAGAAAATTTGCCCTTTTAATTTCCTTGCGTGCCCGAGGGTAGAATCACGAGCCGCACCTAGCGCGCCCGGTGGTTTTTACCGACTCGGATGGGAACCACTCCCAATAAATCTCCCCCTTCACATCGAGGCGGAAGAAACCGTCATCCCGGCGATTCTAACCCAATGCTCGAACTTCCCCCTTGGCACGAACTTGGTCAGCATGTCTGCCCCGTTATCATCAGTTTGCACCTTCTGAAGATCAAGCTCCTTCTGCTCCAGGACATCTCGTATCCAATGATACCGAGTGTCGATGTGCTTCGACCTCGAGTGAAATGTGGGGTTCTTCCCCAAGTGAATAGCGCTCTGACTGTCACACAGGAGTGTGTATCGGCCGTGAGTGAAACCAAGCTCTTTGATGAACCTCTTCATCCAAAGCAGCTCCTTCTCAGCCTCGGTAACCGCAATGAACTCAGCCTCCATGGTAGACAGCGCAACGCACTTCTGCAATCTCGACGCCCACGAGACGACTCCCCCTGCAAATAGAATCATGTATCCGGACGTCGACCTCCTGGAATCCACATCTCCAGCCATGTCAGCATCAGTGTAGCCCAGCAGCTCTGGCTCACTGTCTCCAAATCTCAACGTCAAGTCTGACGTTCCCTGCAAGTATCTCAGTATCCACTTCACTGCGCTCCAATGTTCTCTCCCAGGATTGGAGAGGAATCTACTAACTGTCCCAACAGCATGCGCAATATTCGGACGTGTACACACCATCGCATACATGAGGCTCTCAACTGCAGATGCATACGGAACCTTCTGCATCGCCTCGATCTCCTCGGGTGTGCTGGGGCACTGATCAGCGGTAAGCCTGAAGTGAGCTGCAAGCGGCACGCTCATCTTCTTCGCCTGATCTATATCAAATCTCTGCAGCACCTTGCGGATGTACCGCTCCTGTGATAACCAAAGCAATCTAGCTCCCTTGTCTCGGCGAATGTGCATACCCTGAATTGTCCTCGTAGCGCCCAGATCCTTCATCTCAAAGGTGGAACTCAACTGCCGCTTCAACTCAGCAATGCGAGCAGTGTTCCTCCCGACGATCAGCATATCGTCCACATACAACAGCAGAATGATGAAATCACCTGGAGCATACTCCTTGAAGAACACGCAGTGGTCAAGGGTGGTCCTCTTGAAGCCGATCTCCCCCATGAAAGAGTCAAACTTCCTATACCATTACCGCGGGGCCTGCTTCAGGCCATATAAACTCTTCTGCAAGCGGCACACCAGACCTTCCTTCCCTTTGACACTGAAACCCTCAGGCTGCTCCATGTATAGCTCCTCCTCAAGATCGTCATGCAGAAAGGCGGTCTTGACATCCATCTGCTCTATCTCCAAGTCTTGTCTTGCAGCAAGGCCAAGAACAACACGGATAGATGACATCTTCACTACAGGAGAGAAGATCTCATCGAAGTCAACACCCTATCGCTGTCCAAAACCCTTCACCACCAGCCTGGCCTTGTATCTGGAAGGTGTGGAGGAATCTCCCTGCTTCACCCTGGAGATCCATCGATTCTTCAAGGCCTTCTTGCCCTTAGGCAATCTCACCAGGTTATAAGTGTGGTTCTTCTGCAATGACTGCATCTCCTCCTACATAGCAACCATCCACTGACTCTTCTCGGTGCTCCCCACAGCCTCGACATAACTCTCAGGCTCCCCCGCATCAGTCAACAAGACGAACTCTGATGCGGAATATCTGGTGGGCAGGTGCCTGGCCCGATTTGACCTCCGTAAGGCCGGCTCAGGTGCCGGTGCAAGCACATCCTCAGCAACTCCTGGTTCACCATCAGTGGTGATATCATGATCCGGAAGTATATCAACGCCCTGTGCAGGCTTGGGCTCGACAATCTCCTTAGCATCGTCAGCTCCAACCATAGGTGACTCTGCAGCAGTGCGAGAGTCAACCTCCAACTCAACAGTCCCCTCAGAATCACCAACAGTCTGATCCTCACAGAACACAGCACCACGGCTACCTACAAGCTTCTTCTCAACTGGATCAAAGAACATGTACCCAAACTCTCCACTGTAGCCGTACCCCAAGAAAATACACTGTCGGGTCTTCGAATCCAACTTCGATCTCTCGTCCCTAGGGATGTGCACAAAGGCTTTGCAGCCAAATACCCGCAAGTGACTGTAAGAGGGGTCTTTCCCATACCAGACCCTATCAGGAACATCCTCCTGCAAAGCTGAACTCGAAGAGAGATTGATGACATGTGCTGCAGTAAGAAGAGCCTCGCCCCAGAACATCCCTGGCAGCTTCGACTCAGATAGCATGCATCGAATCCTCTCCATCAGTGTACGATTCATCCTCTCAGCTATGCCATTCAGCTACGGCATCTTGGGCGGGGTCTTCTCATGACGGATGCCATGGTCCCTGCAGTACTCGTCAAAGGGACCAATATACTCTCCCCCGTTATCGGACCTAATGCACTTCAGTCTCTTCCCAGACTGTCTCTCCACCTCAGCATGAAATCTCCTGAAAGTATCGAGTACCTGATCTTTGGTCTTGATGGCATATACCTAAAGCTTCCTCGAATGGTCGTCAATGAAAGTGACGAAGTATGATGCTCCTCCTCTAGTCTGGACCTTCAGTTGTCCGCACACGTCAGTGTGAACAAGCTCCAATGGCTCCGATCTCCTGGTGGATGTGTGGCTGTGGAATGAAACCATATTTTGTTTCCCAGCCATACAGTGGCCGCACCTCTCCAAGTGAACATCAGACATATCACAAATCAGCTTCTTCTTCGCCAGGCATCCCAGCCCCTTTTGGCTAATGTGTGCAAGCCTCCTGTGCCATAAGGAGGTGGATGCCTCATCCCTGACGGAGTTGGCCTGAGCAGCTTCAGGCCTCCCCTCCATGTAGTACAAACAAGAATCTCTGTAACCTCTGGCCATCACAAGTGATCCCCTGATCAGCTTCCAGAAGTCTCCTCCAAAGACACTCAGGTGTTCTTCGTCTCCAAGTCTGCCAACGAATATCAAATTGAAGCGAATGCTAGGCACGTGTCTAACATCCCTCAGAATAAGTAGGGCTCCAGTGCTCGTCTTCAAATGCATGTCTCCACGCCCAAGTACCTTGGACGTATCTCCATTGTCCATCCTCAACACCCCACAGTCATGGGTGGTGTAAGTGGCAAATAACTCCCTGTTGTGGGAGACATGCGCAGAAGCTCTAGAATCAACGATCCAGCATCGGTCGTCACATAAAAGTGCAGCTGTGACGTCGTCGCCAATAATAATGACGTC